>CANTUQ010000080.1:2145000-2745000 GCA_947683425.1 Excoecaria cochinchinensis | reverse complement strand
TATATACGCATCTATGCACAACATCGCCCAGAAATGCCTAATCCTAGGCTCTGATACCAAAAACTGTAACACCCCCTACCCAAACGTAGGCGAACCCATCCGGATCGGAGTGAGATGCCATGGGAGCAGGGGTGTCACACCAACAGATCGATACAAATCAAACATTCATACATCATAAACATATGGAAATATAGCGGAAATTAAAACTTTGAGAAACATTATCATGATCATGCATTAATATAACAACATTCATCACAATAATGTTCTGATCAAACTGATATTACAAAATAACTACATTCAAAAATATACAAGCGGAAGCTTACAAAAAGAATGTTGATACAATGAGAGTTCTATTACAAAAGAATATCAACAGACTACAAAAATAAGCCCTAACACTAATCCCTTTGTGTTGGCTTGACTGGCGGCGACTCTCCCAAAGCAAAAATGCCTTCCACACCTGCACGAATAAAACACCGTGCTAAGCAATAACGCTTAGTGGGGAAACACATAATAAAAGAGTGGACGGCCATTCACAACGGTCGCTAAGGCAAAACACATATAAAATGATATATGCGGAGAATCATATCACATATATAATCATACTTGAGTTACATATATTTATATATAATATTCAGAAGCTCGTAAATACATTCATATACATATAATCTGATGGCTCATACTTGCCATCATACTCGTTCGGATATCACATTCATATAATCATATCCAAACAAAAAAAGCAAAACATAACACCTGCTGACTCACAGCAGTGGATAACGAGTACATAGTGACAGTATCTTACGGGTACGAATCGAACAGTGATGGTACCTTATGGGTACAAATCAAAAACCATTTTATTTTATCACATTCAAAACATTTTACAGAGGGGACCTTAAACAAGATCCAAAACTTTTCAGGAATCGCGAGGATCCAAACGGGGACCTGTTCGGGTTCCAAATGGAACGGAGGGCTGCAGCTAAGAGACTCTATTAGGCATGCCTATATAATTTATCATAGAAATCATAATAGTGCACATATATAAACATAATTATTCCTATACAATAGTAAAACCCAAAAAGGAATGATATGAAAATTCATTTTGGAAAGAAAGGCAAAATCAGAAAAACAAGGCTTGAAGAGGGTTACTATCGCGATCGCGACATCTGTCGCGCTCGCAACAGTGAGCGGCCACAAATGCTGTCGCGACCCCGCGCAGGTGGACGTGCTCGTGATGGGGAGTACCCAATTGCTCCGTAGCTGTGTGCTCTGTTGCACTCGCGCTATGTGTCGCGATCACGACAGTTGGCCCTGCTGCGCCGCTCGGAAAAACTACCCGCCCGACAGCCAAATCTGCTCGACAACCGAGCGCCCTGTCGTTCTCGCGACATGCGTCGCGATTGCAATAGTGAGCTCTACTGCGATCGGCTCGGCTGCCCACTTTCGCTCGATCACGTGCAGGAGCTGGCTTCATTGTGCCCTGTCACGACAATGTCGCGCTCGCGAAAGCATCAGGATTTCTAGTTCTTACGCGATTTCTGCATATATTTTCCAAAACCAAACACCCAAACCTTCAATCTCAACTACAACTCAACCCAAACATCAACTTACCTCAAATCCAGCAACCCAACATCAAATGCAACATTTATGCTAAGAATTCCAATTAAATCCTGCCAATGACAATATCAATTTACACAATTTAAATCTCAGGACTATTCATTCATTATCTCAATCAAATGCATATTTGGGTTCAATAACTCACATTCAAGGCTTCATAAATCATCTAAATCAAAACTCATAACATATAAACCATTATAAACATCAAGAAACGTCAGATTTCCAGAAATTTAACTGACATGCCAAACCCATAAAATGTATTAAACACAATAACTCCCAAACCTAAAACTCCTAAGCTCCAAATCACTTGGTGCCACTTCCTCCCGCCTTCTCCTTGCCTTTAGGATCGCGAAGAGGCTTAACTAACAACCAAACCCATAAATCACACAAACAACAAACCCTAGATCAAACTCAAAACTAGAAATGGGAGAAGAAGAAGAAGAAGAAGAAGAAGAAGATAAAGATGGAAATGCAGCAACTTACCCAATAAACTCCTTAAAATTACTAAGATCCACCAATAATCTAACCAAAAAGGAGGAAACCAAGGTGAGCAAGAGAAAGAGGGAGAAGAGGAGAATGCAAAGAGAGGGGAAGAGAAGAACAGGAGAGCAGTAATTCAATTTGTGCTCTCTCTTCTTTCTCTTTCCTTGCTAATACCCTCCACTATTCTCCTTTCCACATGGCACCCCAAGATTGGTGGGTCTTAATAATTTACACCCTACAAGCATACACCACAATGCACATAAGGCTATCTCACTTATTCACACCCTACCATGGTGTGAGCACACCCACACACTAACGCAACACTACATACACCCTAATATCATAGGTACACCCACACACAAAATAACCCCAAAACATGCATTTTTCCCACAAAAGACCTTATCAGATGCCAAAACACATACAATGCACTTGCACAAACATGGCTCAAACTTTTAGGGGGCAAATGGAGTGTGACAATATTTCTTACTATTTCGAATAAGAAATATATATATATATATATATATATATATATATATATATATATATATATATATATATATCTTAATTTTGAATAAGAGATAGCATCCCTAATTTATCCTTTTAGGGTTTAAAATTTATACATATATATATATGTGGATATATGTTAATAACTGATTAACGCTGATCTCGTTTTTCCTAAGAGAAAAAGGATAGTGAGTGGCTATTATTCTTGTGAGAGAAAAGAAACCTAGCCGCCATATTTTCTTTGAGAAAGAAAACATAAAATCTAGTCGCAACGTAAGGGAGCTAGCACCCCTGTGAATTTTATTCGTTGATTTGTGCGTGTGGATACCGGTAGAGGGCGTTCGTGATTGAAGCAGCGCCTGTAGTCCTTATTAAGGAGTTTATCTAAATCCCTCCTTTTGAATCAATTGAAATACATGGATCCTATTTGGGTTTTGATTTATATTACGCTGCGTTATTATGATCAAACCCAACTGACGGCCGTTGGTCAACCCAGATGGGCAAAATTTAGCCCGATTTAATCAGTTTTGACCAATTTTGACCGAACCATATATTGAGCTACAGATCTCAGAAAAATATTTTTAAAATATTGACATGTTCATATGAATGAATAAAATCTAATGGCGTTCCTTTGAACAAACTTGGGAATATATCAGATTAATACCACTCAACCTTAGATATTTAGCTTAACAATCCCCTTTCCTTTTACTTTGATATTCACGAGTCTTTAATTATACTTGCTATATTACTTGTTGATTCAGTGTACTTACTGAACACCGAATAAGTTTTTAATCATTCCGAACTAAATCAAAATCAAATCCAATAATCATCATAAATGCAGATAACAGAACAAGAGAAATTGAAGAAACATGAAAATTTCATTAAACCTAAATATCTAAATACAAAATATAATTCAAGAATTCAAGAAGCATGAAATTGATATGAAGATTAATTGAGGCAATTAAGCAAACATTTGGTGTGCATGAACCTAAACTGAATTTTTGAGTGAACATTTACAATTCCAACACCTAAATTCTGCTCAAATATGCAAAATAAGCAACACATATCTATTAATCATAATTAAAACAACACAATCTCAAAGAATTGATGTAAAGCCAAATACAAAATTCAAACAAGAAAATTTAGAATGGAGTTAGGGAAGGAGGCATACATAGACTTGCAGAAGTTAACGAGCTAACTAAAAACAAACTTCAAAAGAAAGAGAATGGAGAAGAGAGGTCTTGAACTCAATCAAAAAATCTGAAATGCTTGCATAAAAGAGGAACAATTAAAACTAGGTAAAGATTTAGGGAGTAATGCAGAAGTCATATGTCCTAAAGAAATAATAAAGTTATAGCTCAAAATTAGATTTTTAGATTACTTTAACTGGCTTGGTTTTCCAATGAAGATTGAAGAAAATTTGAGAGAAAACTTGAGAGGAATTGAAGAACATGAGAGAGAATGGAAGAAAAGAAATGAGAACAGCATTTATGTAAGCATTTCAGATTTTTTGATTGAGTTCAAGAATTCTCTTGCCCATTCTCGGTCTTTCGAAGTTTGTTTTTGGTTAGCTAGTTAATTTCTACAAGTCTAGGTATGCCTCATTCCCCAACTTTATTCTAAATTTTTTTGGTTTGAATTTTACATCTAGCTTCACTTCAATTCTCTGAGATTGTGTTGTTTTAATTTTGATTAATAGATGTGTGTTGCTTGTTTTACCTATTTGAACAGAATTTGGGTGTTGGAATTGTAAATTTTCACTCAAAAATCCAGTTTAGGTTCATGCACACCAAGTGTTTGCTTAATTGCCTCAATGAATGTTCATATCAATTTCATCTTCTTAACTGATCTGTACAATATTTTTGTAACAACCCAAAAAGGGCCTAGGCAGAATTTTCATGCTAAGTCGAGAAATTAAGGGTATTTCAGTAAATTGTGCATGTGGAAATTTTGATAATTAAGGACCTAATTGAAGGAAATAATTAAGTTTAGTGAGTGATTTGCTTTTAATTAGTCAAGATATTTGACTAAGAGGACCAATAGGAGAGGGACAAGTGGACCTAGAGGATTGAGACAAGTGGAATTGGTAGGTGAGGGCGTTTAATGTGGATGGAAGAGAGAGGGAAGGAAGGGGCAGAAATTTGGATAGCTTCCCGTGGAAGCTATCTCCTTCTTCTCTCTCTCAACTCTTTCCCATTCGCTTACTCTTCCTTTCTTCATTTTTTGCTCTCAACCTCTTCCTTTGTTGTTTTTCAAGTATGTGTTGGGTTTACTAGATATCAAGAACTGGGTTAAAGAGGTAAGTTTGGTTGGTCTCGTTTCTTTTTCTCCTCTATTTTGTTTTACTTTTGCTTGAATTTCTGGATTTGATTTAGTGTTGATTTGGCTAGGTTTTATGCAAGAATCGGAGGAAAGAAGGAAGAGCAAAGGGAAGGAAAAAGTGGGATCTTGAAGGGATCGGATTGAAGCTTCTTTTGAGGTTTAGGAGTGTTTTTCCCTTTTCTCTTTTTGGATCATCTGTGTGTCATGCTTTAAATTTCTAGTGATCTTGAGTGTTAAATTATTTAGAAATGCATGTATTTGATTGAGTTGGATCTTTGGTTTAGCATGATTCAAGTTGTAGTGATTTGCATGTAAAGTTTTGGAAGTGAAATAGCATGAGTTAGTGTAAATTCTGGTTTGCATGCTCTTGTGATTTAATTGTGATTTCTTATTTAAATTAGTATAAATTGAGCACATATTAATGATAAGTATGTCTTGGTATACAATTGAGTGTTGAGGTAAGTGTTAGTGCATGATTGAGTGGATTTGAGTATAGATTAAGATGGGAAGAAGTGCAGTGAAGTGCAGATTCTGGGTAATTTTCGTTTCTATCACGAGCGTGATGCCTATTGCAAGCACGATAGAGTGTGGAATGGCCTTTTTGTTGTTGAGGTGCCCTCTGTCGAGAGTGCGACAGACAGCTTGGTAGGCCGAGCTTTGGTAAGTCGAGCCCCAGCGCCAGCATGCCTCTGAACGCGAACACAAAGAGGAAGTGCCCGATCTCTATCATGATTGCGACGTTTATCGTGAGCATGACAGAGCTCCGTAAAGTGAGCGTCTGCCGAGCTGTACTTCATCGCGAGCGCGCTTTCACGCGAGTGCACGACAGGGTACCCTGCGCTCTATCGCGAGTGCAACGCAAGTCGCGATCGCGACAGAGGCCCTTCCAGCCTGCCCTATTTTCTGAATTGATTCTTCTTGTCCCACTTTGCATGGTCTCACACTATTGCATGTGTGACGCGCGTCGAACCCCGGGGTGCCCCGAACTGCCCGCTTTCAAGACCTTCGGGATGAGGTTCATGAAAACTTGTAAGAAATTACAAGTGCATCCATTTTGGGCAACAAAGAGGTTTCTTGGAGTCGCCACCCAATAGAACATTAGAAAAGGTTGTCTAGCCTCTGTGAGCCTAAGACAGTGCTACTATGTCCATTATAGGCAAGCCGGAGGTGTCTTGGAGGCTTCCACCCTAATGACAGGATGGTCCTCTAGCCTCACGCTTAGGCAAACCAGAGGTGTCTTGGAGGCATCCACCCTAATAAAACATTAGGATGGCCCTCTCGCCTCGTGGCGCCTAGGACTTTGCAATTTTAAGCCTTTTACGGGACACAAGAGGTATCTTGGAGGCTCCATCCCAATTGAACATTGAGATGGCCCTCTTGCCTCATTGAGCCCAAAGACCAGAGAAGGTTCGGGACTTCCCATTTCTTCATACCTTGGTTAAGTTTATAATTGAGTTTTATATTTACCGTTTCATCCCATTTCTCATTCAATTTAATGCAATTAAGTAAAGCACATATCAATCACATAATGGAAGCGATGAATAAAACAAGATTAAAATAAAGTACATGAAAATAAATACAACAAAAATAGGGGCGGAATACAACCCCCATTGTAAATAAAATACAAATCATACATAAATTGGGATATTGCTTAAAAATGAGGACATTGGATCTCGCATGCATACTTTTAAAAAAGTGTTGAACGTGATGGTTTATTTGCGTATGAAAAACTAGGACATTGGTTCCTTTTTTATTTAGAAAAAATGCCAAATTAATTAATAGAAATGTTTTTGTGTTTTTCTTTTTAGCGTGCCTAAAATTAATAATTTTATTAAAGATTTCATGGCAAAATAAATGAAAAAGCCAAATAAATGAAATATTACAAATAAAGCAATTAAATATATAACCCAAACGAGTCTTCTGGATCTCCTCGTGTGCTTGCAAGAATGCCCAAAAAGGAAAATAAGTTGTGAAATAAAAATAAAACACCAATGAAATAATGTGAGTAATTAAATCAATTAAATCAACTAAATATATAATAAATGATAAAATAAAATAAAATAAGAAAAAAATAAGATGACATCAAAATGACAAACGAATTACCATGTTAACAATTTAAAATAAATGAGAAAAATATATTATGAATGACAAATGAATTAAATGATGTGATTGAAATAAATAAAAAAATGTTAATGAATTAATACATAAAAATATGATCATGATAATAATAATAAAGAATAATAAAAATAAATAAATAAATGAATAAACAATAAATATATAACAATGAAAAAGAATGATAAAAAATGAATAAAAGAATGATGAAAACAATTAAATGAGTGACATGATTAATTAATGTATAAAAAATGAATAAAAGAATGATGAAAATAATTAAATGAGTGACATGATTAATTAATGTTATCCCAATTAACATAAAATATTTACATAGCAAAAAGATCAATCAAAATGAATTAATTAATTACATGTTAAAAATAATGAGAAATCAAAGCAAAAATAGATTATTTACATGTTAGCAATAATAAGAAATCAATATTTACATGTTAGAAAAATAATATATTAACATATTAAATGAGACAAATATAAAAGCAATAGAGCAAATAAATAAATAAATGAAAATAATAAAAATAATAATAATATACATGTTAATAAATTAAAAATGAACAAAATAATAAAAAATAAAAAGATCGAGCCCAGAATGTTTACACTTAGAGTTTCGGATTCGATGAAGGTAAAAATGATGATTGATTCGCTGAATAATAAAAATGTTGGAATTTTATTCCAAGGAAAAATATACTTAAAAAAATGATGGAAGAAAATCAAAAATTTTTTAAGAACAAAGAATCAATTTCTTTGCTTAAAGAATGATTTTTATTGATAAAAATGTTCTCATTAGGCCTGTCAAAGATGGCCCAAACCCAAAAACCCCACCCAACCCGCCCAAAAAATATTGACCCAAACCCAACCCAGATAAAATTCTACCCATTTGAACCCGTTTAAAATCAACCCACAGAATACATGACCCGTTCGGGTCTGCCCCTAATGCCCAACGGGTCTCATGACTTTTGCACTTTTGTTTCTCAGCCTTCTCCCTCTTTCTGTCCATCCAGTCCTCCCACTCTGCCCCTTTCCACCCTCGCTGCCTCACTCCCTCTCCACCGTCCTCTCGTCGCCGGCCTCCGGCTCCTTAGTTTCCTTAGCCTCCGTCGCCAACAAGCTGCCAGTCCTGTTATGCTGTAAGTTTTACTCTTTATCTAATTGCCATGTTTGCTTCTAATTGCCATTTTAATTGGTTAGAATTTTTTGTGTTTTGTGTTAGATCCATTAATTTTACAGCAATTTGTTTCAATGAAACTATTTGATCTGCGTTTTAGGTGCAATTGCCTTCATTTTACTGACCCAATAGTAAGGCTTCCTTGGCTTAAATTTATAGACAGAGAGAAACCCTTTGCTGTAATTGTTTAGCTTCTAAACAAGAAGGCTGGACAAGAGAGACCGAGAATTTATTAGAAGTACACTACAAGAAAGTCATGAAATAGCGACGGAATGTTAGCGACGGAAAAAAAAACCGTCGCTAAATAGCGACGGAATACTATTTCCGTCGCTATTTAGCGACGGAAATTATTTCCGTCGCTAAATAGCGACGGAATATTATTTCCGTCGCTATTTAGCGACGGAAAAGAAATTCCGTCGCGAAAAAAGGGCGCCAATCTTTCCCTCCAGAAATTGCGACAGAAATTAGCGACGGATGTTGAAATCGGTCGTTAAAAAAAAAATTAAATTCCATTTAGCGACGGAATTTTATTCCGTCGCTAAATTTAGCGACGGTTTATAACTCCGTCGCTAAATTTAGCGACGGATTTTTAAATCCGTCGCTAAAATTAAATAAGATTTAAAAAATAAAATAATTTTAACGACGGAATTTAAATTCCGCCGCCAATTAACGACGGAATGATATTTCCGTCGCTATTATTAGCGACGGAAATATATTCCGCCGCTAATTACCGACGGAATGTGATTTCCGTCGCTATATAGCGACGGAAATCACATTCCGTCGGTAAATCTGAATTAAAATCAGATTTTAATCCCCTCCCCCCGATCCTCTCTCTCTCTCTTCTCCCTCTCCCCTCACTCTGCCTGTCCGATCCCCTTCCCTCTCGCCGCCGACGACCGCCCCCTCCCCTCCGTTCGCCGGTCCCCTCCCCCCCTCCTCCTCCTCCTCCTTCTCCTCCTCCTTCTCTCTTCCCTCTCTTCCCTCCCTTTCCCGCTCCGATCTTCCCTTCTGCTTTCTCCCTGCCGTGCGCCTGCTTCCTTCTCTCCTTCGCCGCCGTCGACCGCCGCTGCTCCGGCGTTGGCTTCCTCTCCTCCTCAGCCTGGTCGACCTCCGTCCTCCGCCTCCTCCTCCTCCTCCTCTCCTCTCCTCCGGCGTCTGGTAAGCCAACAGTAGCCTTTTGCATTTTTTTTTTTTTAATTATTATTATTATTATTATTATTATTATTATTATTATTAATTTATTTAACTTAATTAGACAATGAATTATTGTTGAAATAGATTATTGTTGTTAGAATAGATTATTATTGTTGAATGTTGAAATAGATTATTAATAATTTATTAGACAATGAATTATTTAACTTAATTAGACAATGAGTTAACTTAATTAACTATTGTTCAAAGAAAAAAATAATTTAATTACTGCTCTTAAAAAAATTGTCACAAAAATTCTCTTAAATTGGCAAAATTTACATGAATTAACCTCAAATTCAGTCACCAAACTAATTATTACAATGTATATGTATATATTTATATAATGATTGAAAGGGAAATCTCAGCTTATTCTCGTATTAGTTTATTGTGTCATTGGCTGATATTTGTCAAAAAGTTTGGACCATATATTGTCAATATATACCAATTTACCATGGTAGGAGGAACCAGACTAATGGAAATTAAATACAAATTTAAGAAGCAAGTTTACAAATCTATATTTATTTATTTTATTTTTTTGTAAATATAAACAATTTAAACTTAAAGTTATATAAAATTTATTGAGCTGGACTTGAAATTCATTGTTACTTCAAAATGATTTTGGCAAAACTTTAATCATACCATATAAAATTTGTATACATCTTAAAAATCAAATTTAATAATTCGGAAAAATATGTTAGTTGATTGGGCGATGTTTTGTTTCGCTTTGTGGGTATGTTTTTTCTGTCATTATAAAATCAAGTACCTTTTTTAATATATCAGAATTTCAATTTCATCCTTTCACGTCCTAAATATGTAAGTATTAAAAAGAATCATTATAATTAGCATAACCTGATTATCTAACTAGTAACTACCATAAGTTTGTAAGAATTCATGACATTAGTGGAAATTGAATTTTTGAGTTAGAAAGCAGAAAAATTTTATTTCATCTTATGATCCGATCGAGCTGCAATGACTTTATCAATTAGTGGAAATTTTATATCCAAATTAGTAATTGAAAAAAGTATAATCCTTTATTCATATGAAGTATAATATATACATCAATGTTTTAGATGTGTTGTTGTATTTAATGTAAAACAGAATCTATTATGACTTGTATTTTTCAATTTTAATGCAAATAATTTTTTATATATTAGATAATCATAGGTTTATACTTTTTAGTGTCTTTATTTTTCTAAAAAAAAAGATGATTTTAATTTATTTAGAGAAAATCCTAAATGGTCGAACTGACCAAAGTGTCCAAATGAATTAAACTGATACTAACTCATATTAGTCACTTTAAGTTAAAAATTTTAAAAATTATAATTTAAATAAAAATTATAAATGCGCCAAATGGACTGCATGAGTTTCTAATTCATATAGATAATTTTGAACCAATCTATGAGTTGAGGCAATTCCATCCAAAAATTTGCAAATTGAATATGCCAGTTTATTATGTGAACCAAAGTAATTGTTATTTTTTTTGGAATATATACTAATCCAAGAAAATAAGTATATAATAATAATAATAATAATAATAATTTTCCTTTCCTAAAATTGTGGATTCTTAAATATAATGAAACTAATAATTAGATTTATACTCATTTTTATTATGTGAACCAAACTCATTTTTATGAAGTTTTGCTTTTTTTGAATTAGATTTTTATAATTCTATTTGAGATGTCTCCTTGTTCATGTAACAGTTTGGAATTAATTATGAGTAACATAGATAGATCCTGGATGTATAGACGAAAAACAAGAGATGGTTACATTAATCCTGAATTTGTGGAAGGGGTTCAGTCTTTTATTGAATATGCCAGTTGTCAACCTGCATTTATGGACGGGGTTAAAATAAGATGTCCATGCAAAAAGTGCCAACATCTTCGTTATCTGTCAGTCGATGAAGTGTATTTTCACCTGTTACGAAAGGGTTTTGTGCAAAATTATTTTGAGTGGACACGACACGGAGAACCATCAATCTGTAGTACATCGAGTGGAAATGTTGGTAACATGTGGACAACTGAGGGTGAATTTGAAAGAGCGGGGGAATTTGTAGCTGATGATGTAGGGGTGACTGATAATCCATACGTTCAAATGGTTTACGATGCAGCTGGCCATGATTTTAGGGAAAGTATACCAATGTTGGAAGAACCCAATGAAAATGCAGCAAAATTTTATGATTTGTTAAATTCAGCAGATCAGCAGTTATGGCCAGGCTGCGATAACATGACTCAGTTATCTTCTGTAGCTCAGATATT
The DNA here is from genome assembly GCA_947683425.1 of Excoecaria cochinchinensis. Lineage (NCBI taxonomy): Eukaryota > Viridiplantae > Streptophyta > Magnoliopsida > Malpighiales > Euphorbiaceae > Excoecaria > Excoecaria cochinchinensis. The sequence goes on along the minus strand of CANTUQ010000080.1, from coordinate 2,733,345 downwards.
GAATATAAAATCCGAATGCCATATTTCGGATCGAGGTTTTGACCGAATTCTTGCTTGGTACAATAAATCATTGCCTCCTGACCATAAAATGGTTGATAATTTGTACAATGTGAAAAAACTCATCAGTGGTTTAGGTTTGCCTGTTGAGAAAATTGACTGTTGTCGGTTGGGATGTATGTTGTTTTGGAGGGATGACATCAATTTACAAGAGTGCAAATTTTGCAGTCAACCTAGGTACAAATCTAAAAGAGGTGGTATTCAGCAGAAATTGATACCTTGGAAACGTATGTTGATGGCGGGGCATCAAGTAATCAGGACGGAAACTTATCCATTTTTACATATCCTGGGCGTTTACATGGCCGTTCAATAAGGAAAATGCTAACAGAGGATGAATTAATAGCGGCCCATAGTTATATTTTATTGAATTGCGAGGAAGTTCGTCCTTATGTTAGGTAAGGTTAATATATACGCTACATTGTGATATATTGTTTTACTATGTAAAGAGTGTAATATATAAATTGATATTGGCATTTTAGATTATTTGAGGAATGGATACGGGAGCTAATGCCTGAGAAAAATGAAAATGAGGTGAACAAGGAAGTCGAAAAGCACTTTCATGATTGGTTCAAGACATATGTAAGTTGTGATTTTCACCATATATGTCCATACATACATGAATATATTAAATATATGATTGCATTGATGTTAGCTTATTGGAATATGTAGGCATCAACAAATGCAATTGACAACAACTACATCACTGATCTTGCAAAAGGACCTTTGCGATATGTTAAATCATTTCCGGTGTATTTCGTGAATGGATATAAATTTCATACACAGAGTCACGGTCATAACAAAGTAACGGTAAACAGTGGGGTTTGCATTCAAGGAGAGTTGATGGATTATTATGGGCAAATTGTTGATATAATTGAAGTCGAGTATCCGGCGTTGCCAATAAAACGTTGTGTGTTATTCAAGTGCGAATGGTATGATCCAACTATTAACGTGGGAACAAAAATACATACCAGATACAATTTAGTTGAAGTCAACCAGCGTAGAAGATTGAGGAACTTTGAACCATTTGTGTTGGCAATGCAAGTGGGTCAGGTATATTATGTCTCCTATCCAAGCGTAAAGCGAGACAGATCGGAATGGTTTGCAGCATGCAAAGTCAAACCAAGAGGCATTTATGAAAGGAAAGGCGCCGGACAAAGTGAACGTTCTGAAAATAATGATGCATTTCAGGAGGAAGAACCGGAAGTTCATGAAATCAACAACTCTCTGCATTTTGAAGATAACGAACCATTGAACAATGCGGACAATGAATTTGTTGACATTGATGGTGAGGATGATGAAGAAAATTTGGTTGGCGATGGATCTGATGACGAGCCAGAATTTTCCTCTTATACATCGGAAAATGAGGATGATTTGAATTACGATTTACAGCTTAGTGACGATAGCGATTAATTTGTTTAACTACTTGCTTATCATGTGAGACCAATTAATATTGCACTGACTTGGATATTAATTTAATATGCTTATTACAATGTAATAATTTCTATTATCTGACAATATGCATTTTTCTTATAATGGCAGGTTGAAAAATGTTTAAGCGAAAGAAGAGAACGTCGATTAATCCGCGTCTCAGGTTGCATGATGGCGATGACAGTACTGGTACTGGAGGATCCCCATCGCATGTGAATAATGCCAGCACTGAGGCTGCCGCAGCATCACCGCCCATCTCTGCTGCACCATCTACCATTCCTTCCACTGATTCCACTCCTATGGCACACCCAGAGTCTATGCCATCTCAGGGGTTGGGAACAGAACAAGCGGAAGAGCCTACGCCTGGCTCAATTGGAGAGGATGGAAGAATATACATCAATATCACAGCTAAGGAGTAAGTAATTAATATTTCACTTCATTATGATTTCAATGCCAGTTATTACTTGTACTAACATTATTTACTATGTTTTATCTAAGATTGAATCCTTCAGGAAGGTGTTCACGCATAATGACAACCTCTTTCAAAAACAGAATTGAATACGATGGGTTTGCCTGGAAGAATGTGTCAGAGGAAACAAAGAATTTTTATTTTGAAGAATTCAAGGTAAAACATTTATGATAAAGTCGGTTACATAACAAATTATACTTTACACTTGCTTACATAAAAGTTTTTATTGTTCTGTCTGTCTCTTAAGAAACAATGTTATTGGAATTCGGCGTTGGACGATATCATGCCTTCAGTGTGGGAGAGTCGTGCGCGGGCACGTTACAGAGATTTAATCAGCTTGATAAAAACTGGTGGTGTCCGACCTCCCTACATGACCGAAGATATATGGGCACATTGGAGACAGTATTGGACGACCCCTGAAGCCATTTCCGTCGCATCGCAGAATTCTAGTAACAGACGGGGAGGACCTGATGGACTCAGTTCATGCTTGCATACTGGAGGATCGTTGTCGCATCGGGAACATGCAGATAGACTTGTAAGTATTACAAAATATTACTTTTACTGCTGTAATTAATGGTTAGGATATATGAATTTTATCTTATTACCATAGAGGAGGATGGGAATGTTACTTGTGTTAGGAGTTTGCTTTGTTGTTGAATGTTGGATTGTAGCGTAGTCTCGAAATTTGAAGTGTTTTTTTGTCTATGTATACAGGAGGTATGTTCCAAATATAGGGGAAACTCTGCCGAAATTTAAGTAAAAACTTTACAAAATATTAATTTTACTGCTGTAATTAATGGTTAGGATGTCTGAATTTTATCTTATTAGCATAGAAGAGGATCATGTTACTTGTGTGAGGAGTTTGCTTTGTTGCATGTTGGATTGTATCGTTGTTTCGGAATTTGAAGTGTTTTTTTGTCTATGTATACAGGAGGTATGCTCCAAATATAGGGGAAACTCTGCTCAAATTTAAGTAAAAACTTTACAAAAATATTACTTTTACTGCTGTAATTAATGGTTAGGATGTCTGAATTTTATCTCATTACCATAAAGGAGGATGAGAATGTTACTTGAGTTAGGAGTTTGGTTTGTTGTTGAATGTTGGATTTTGAAGTGTTATTTTGTCTATGTATACAGGAGGTATGCTCCAAATATAGGGGAAATTCTGCCGAAACTTAAATACAAACTTGTACGAATAGTCAATAAATTATAGTTCATCTTTAATTTTTTTTATGTTTACAGGGAGCATCGATGGGTCGACCGGCTACCTATGGTGAGGTATTTTTACACACCCACACCAACAAGCATGATGGTCAAACGTTCGTCAATGATCGGTCAAGGGTTTTACATGTATGTCCAAGTTATTATAATTTACAAATTTTAAATATTACTTATTATTAATCGGTACTTATTGTAAAACATTTGTCCTACGACAGGAACAAGTTCAAGATGCAATTCAGCAACGCTCACAGACTTCTGATTATGTTGATGCGAATCAAATCTATTGTGACGTTTCTGGTGGTAGAGACCAGCGAGGACGGATATTTGGCTTAGGTTCTTTGGCCAAATCCTGTCACTCGCATGCCTCAAGTTCAAGTACTGCCGCATCACATAGACGGTCTGAATCCAGGCGAGTCCATGAACTTGAGAATACTGTACATGAGCTGAGATCTGAATTGCATCAGTCACAGACTCGATGGCAGCAATCTATCGACTACATATCTGAGCTGCGCAATGAGATGGCAAATTTGAAGAGTATGGTGTCATCGCAGCAGTCCGATCGTACTTCTCAGCCGCCGCCGCCGCCGCCGCCATCAGCTTAATTAGCTATGATTCTGTATTAGAGATGGATATTATGTTATTACATAATTACTAACTTATAACTAGTACAATTATTAAATTCGACTATTATTATATATTAAAATTTAGATATCATCTTTCATTTGCTCATTATTTTCCAATTAATTTTACAGGTTATAATTTGGATTATAAAAATATAATTGTTAATTAAGGGGGGAAATTTTTTTTATTTTCCTACGGATTACCGACGGAATTCACAATTCCGTCGGGAAATTAATACCGACGGAATAGCGTATTCCGTCGGGAAATTAATCCCGACGGAATTCTCTATTCCGTCGGTAATTTCCCGACGGAATAGTAAATTCCGTCGGGAAATTAATCCCGACGGAATAGCGTATTCCGTCGGGATTAATTTCCCGACGGAATACGCTATTCCGTCGGTAATTTTTTGCCGACGGAATACGCTATTCCGTCGGGATTAATTTCCCGACGGAATTTACTATTCCGTCGGGAAATTACCGACGGAATAGAGAATTCCGTCGGGATTAATTTCCCGACGGAATTTTCCGTCGGGATAAATTACCTACGACTTTATTGCCGACGGAATATTTTCCGTCGGCAATTTATTTTCCCGACGGAAATTACACATTTTCCGTCGGTAATTTCCGTCGGGAAACATGTATTTTCTTGTAGTGGTAATTGTTAGTTAGTCGGTGTCTAATAGCATTATTGGGAATTTTGCAGGATTATGGGGAGGAAAGTGAAGGACTTAATGTTGTTCAGCAACACATCAAGTCTCACTGAGTAGCTATGGATTAAATTCATTGAGATCGGAATCAGAATTAATTTGTAGAGACCATGTTTACTTGTTTCTGTGTTACCCTCAACTTTGAGGGTTTTTGAGTGAATTTGAGTTGCAGTGACTTTGAATTCAACCTTTTCTTAATGTTGTGGTAGAACGTCTTTCTTAATGTGTGAAATTCTAAATTTAGCAACAGAGGTTTTGAAGTCAAATATATGATTGGTTAGTCAGATGATATAATTGAAGACTTCTGAAGGATATGTTAAGCTTGCATAGTTCAATACTGTGCTCTTTAGAATAGGTCTTGCAATTATTGGGTCTACCATATTTCCTGCAACACATATTTCATTCAATTCCATGTTTAGGATGTGGCTTCAAAGGCCCGAATCAGCTAAAAGGGCTCACCCCATGAATTGCAGGCCTCGGACTCAGAAAGCCACAAGAAAGTAGTTTCATTGCATGATCTGGAAAAAAAAAGGTGCAAAATGTAAGTTTTGGGTGCAATTTGATGCATGTTTTTCTCTTAAAACTTGAGAATTGGTGTATTCTTAGGTTCATTGAACTAGTTATGCGCGTATCCTCTGATTTTGGTTTGTGATTAGTTCACACTTTCTTTTACTCTTCTGACAAAGTATATATATTTTCTATTACTCTGTGCTGCCAGTCCTGTTATGATCTTAAATTCAGGTTTTATGAGTAGAACTTACCATGATATGTCCCACAAGATTATTTTGAAACAGAAAGCTGCAGCTTATAGTTTAATCAGTCTGGAGCTTAAGCTGGGGATTTGATTTAGGATTATGGAAGCGGCAAGAACAGTTATGCACATTGGCCTATGTCTTTGCCCATTAAGGCCATTGCTTAAATTTCAAAGGCCAAGGGTGTCTGAATTCTTATAAGCATGAGAGATTGAATGGCTTTTATGCTGTTGTTACTCTATATGTCCAGTTGGTGTCCTTGTACAAGCCTATTTAATATTATTTAAATGTTAAGTGTTATTTTGTATTGTAAATTTGTAATTGAGATATTATTGGATTTAGCAAAACTAATATATTGTCATAATTCATGAAGTGCAATGAAAGTTCTGATAAAATGTTTTAGTGCTCCCTGTATTCGAGGATAAGGCTCTGTTTAATTATCCTAATCAAATTTGTGCATAATGCATGGCTTATGATTGATACAACAGGTTCCTGCATCCTAGGGAGGTGAACATTGGGTCATGTTAAATCAAAGTGTATATGCATGCAATTGATTTTTATTTATTTATTGTTGACAAAGTAAATTTTTTTATTAGTTGGAATACTTGCGTAGACTTGATTTTTTCTTTATTGTTTTTTGTAGAATGGATTCTAGTGTTTATAATTAAAAATTATTTTTTATTAAAAATGAATCAAAGCTCATCGCCGGAAATGGTTGTACTTTTTTTTTAATTTTTTTTAATGAGCTCACCATTTCTGCAACATTATGTTGCGGAAATGGTATTTATTTTTTATAATTTTTTTTTATAAGTTGAGATGGAAAGCAAAACTCATCGCCGGCAGCTTGAAAATTAATTTTCTTTTACTCAATTTGATAAATATGATAAAAAAATTATAAGTTAATATACGTGTGTTGAATTAAAACGAAAATATTATTTAAATTTTATCATTTATATAGTAAATGTATTATCTTTTATTTTGAAAAAATTATAAGTTAATATACGTAGAGGTGTCAAATTTGGCCCAGGCCCAAAAACTCCGCCTAACCCGTTCGGGTCTACCCACAAATGGGTCAAATCACATTTCGGCCCGTTTGGGCCACCCAATCCATTTGGGCCAAATTATTTTACGTTAATCACTTTAATATCATTTTATTATATCGGAAATTATTTTTCATTAAAAATGGATTAAATGGGTCAAATCACATTTCGGCCCGTTTGGGCTTCAAGCAGCCCATTTGGGCCACTCAATCCATTTGCGCCAAATTATTTTAAATTAGTCACTTTAATATCCCTTTATTATATAGAAAATTATTTTTTTATTAAAAATGGATTAAAAATATCAAATTACATATTGGCCCGTTTGGGTCTCAAGCGGCCCATTTGGGCCACTCAGTCCGTTTGGGCCAAAATCAGTCCGTTTGGATCACCCGACTCATTTGTGTATTATTATAAATTTTTTGTATATTCAAAGAGTTTTTAGCCCGTGGGTTGACCCAACCCGCCCAACCCATTTGGATATTTAACCCATTTGTGACCCATGCTTTTTGGCCCATTTGTGACCCGCCCATTAGTGACCCAACCCAAACCCGCCCAACCCGCCCAACTTGCCACCTCTAGTTCTCATGAACAAATAATTATTTTGTTTGTTCCAAAGAAAAAAAATCATTTATGAGAAAAAACTTGTTTTTTAGAAAATTAAATGAAAAATTAGATTTCAAAAACAAACAATCATTTTGTTTGTCTCAAAACCAATTTTTCATAAAAAAAAGGATTCAAAATAAAAAAATCTTGAAAAAAGTTTAATTGAAAACAAAATAACAAGTTAAAAATGAATTTTGAGAGCAAACAATTATTATGTTTGTCTCAAAATTAAATTCCATCAATAAAACTCCTTCTAAAAATATATTTAGAAGAAATTTTATTGGAAAGAGAAGAAGAATTGATGAACTTTCTTTTTATTTTTGTTGGGGAAAACTCTAAAAACCTAGAGAGAATTTGTTGAAGAAGAAGAAGAGAAAAAAATTAAAAAAATAAAACCTTGAAAAAATTTCATCATTTTCTTTTAATATAAAGAAAAGATTAAAACCTAACTAATTAATGAAAAAATCTTAATTAAATCATATATGAATTATTTTAAATTTTAAAAATTGGAAAATACCTTTAAAACCCCTAAAAAATGCGATAAAAACGGATTTTTTGGTGAAAAATCGGGAAAAAATCAAATTAGGGCGATTTTGGCCATTTGTGGCGGAACAGGGGCGATCGACGCTCGTCAGCGCGCGCGACGGGCGTCAGTCGCGTGCCCAGCGCATTGAGCAGCGCGCGTTTGTGCGCTACAGGTAGCTCGTGCGCGAGCGACATGCGCGGGGCGTTGCGCAGTGCGCTCCACGAGCAGCGCCCGCGCGCATGCGCATTGTTGCTGCCGCGTGTCGACACTCGCGGATTTTTTTTTAAAATTTAACTAACAAATACTATAATTTCTGAACCCCATTTTCAAATATAATTTAAAAAATATTTTTTTGTTATTTTTTTTTCACTCAAAAATGCAAATTTAAACAGGAAATCATCGCTTTTAACCTTTTTGCCTGTGAGTAGGTGTCATGGCCGGATTTGTACCCTCAAAGAATTAACTTTAATTGGCATGTGTGTGAGAATTGAATGTGAGTTTTGGATTAGGTTGAAATAAAGGCAGGACTTAATTGAAAGAAAGAAGAATGGTTAAGGGATTAAATGGTAATTTTATATGGTTGTAATAAGCATGAGTTTAAGGCCGATTAACTAGTTTAATGGAGGGTTAATTAAAAATAAAATAAGGTAAGAAAATGGATAGTGGAGGCAGATTTTCTAAAGTGGGTTCCGTGTGGCTCATTGTGAGGATGCCACCTCCACTTATGCATGCAAATGTTTAGGGGGTTGAGAGGTGAGTGTGGTTCAGTTTTTCTCTCTCATTTTCTGTACTTTAAATATACTCCTTCTTCTTCCTTCCGTGAGTGAAGAGGAGAGTTGGTAAGTGGATGTGTGTGCTTGTAGTATTGAAGTGAGAATTAAGGGCAAACTTAAAGGTAGGAGGTTGTGCATGCATATTCTCATCTTCTACTCTTCTTCTTGGTGTTAAATTGGTATTAGAATGAGAATTGATGGATTATGTTCAATTCTTGATTTGAACTGTTTTGCTAGCTGAAGAAGTGAAGAGAGGTAAGGGAAAAGCTGTAATCGGAGAGCCGAGCGTCCGTCGAGATTAGGAGCTAAGGCGATAAGGTTTGGGAACAAACCTTAATTGTGTAATTGTGTGATTTGTGTTGGTTGAATAGAGATTTGAACTGAATTGTATGAGTATGTGAAATTGAGGTTTGAATATGAGTTATGTGATGCTAGATTAAATGATTGTAGAGGTAATATGCTTATGATAAAGTTTTTTAGAATAATTATGATTTGTGTTATTATTGAATGTCGAAACAAGAAGGGAAAACAGGTATGTGCTATTTGTCTATGTGGTTGATTGCCAAAAATGAGAGTGAAATGTGCTTGAGTTCAATTCTGCCTGCTGGATTTTTGTATGTCACGGTGACAATGGAATTCATTGTGTCCGTGAGATACTTAAGAGAGCATTCTGTTTTGCAAAGTGAGAATATGTCACGGTGACAATGAAATTCATTATGACCGTGACATACCCTCAAGTTGCATTCTGCCAAGAGTTAGGAACATGTCACGGTAAGAATGAAATTAATTGTGACCGTGACCTGCCCCCAGTTTGCATTCTGTTTTGAACTTCAACATGTCACGGTGACAATGAAATTCATTGTGACCGTGACCTACCTTATTTGGCAATATAGCCCTAATGTGTTCAGACTTTTTAATGGTAAGTTTTCAAGCTGAAATGAAGGACATTATGAGCACGTGAATGAAGAAAATAGCTATGTGCTAAAGCGAATATGATGTAAGACAATAACATATGTGATGCGAAGTGTGTTCAATATGCAATGAATAAATGTTTAACAACTTAAGCCTGCGAGTCAAGTAGTGGATAGTTAGGCATGCCTATAGGGTCAAGTGCTGCAGCCCCATGCGTTCAATGTGTCTGATTCCATGGGAATCACAATGCGAAAATAATGTGAATAATCCTTGCTGGATTTTATTGTAAGTGGAATGATAATTTGGTACCTGAGGGTACCCATGCGTAAGTGTAATCTCGATGAGATTCTAGTACCTGAGTGGTACCAATACGATACCCATTATCCGCGTCATTGAATTGCAGGCTAACTGATTAATCAAATAATAAAGGGAAGTGACTGTAATAAAATAAAGCATGTGATGTGGATATGTGAATAGGTAATTGATGCTTATGACTGAATATAGTAACGAACATTATTATGCTTGAAATGTTACACTCTATGATAATAATTGTTCTGGCATGACTTCTAATATGTAACATATGGTGTTTCTGATGTGTGATAAATTACTTGCTATATGAGTTCCCCACTAAGCGTTATCGCTTACCATGGATTTACTCTAATCCGTGCAGGACCGGACCAGAGGTGATCGAAGGACGTCCCCGCATTTTGTACGGTCAACAGTAGGAAGTAGAAAGTGTAGGTTTTGGGTATGATGTTTTGGGATTTCTGTATAAGCTTTTGTGCAACCAAATGTGTATTGGATATGTAAAGGCATGTAATAATCTAGTAACTATGAATGTTACCTCTCATGTGTATGCATGTCCTATGAGTGGAAGTGGTGTATGAACTAATGTAGTTGGCATGTGATGTATGAGTTAAGATCGTATGTGATGAAATTTTATTATTCAAGTTAAGCATACGTTTTTTTTTGTGTGTGTGCGGCCTTCTCTAACTCAGATTAGCTGAGCTAGTCTGACGTTAAGGGATTGGGCGTCGCAGGTTGTGGTATCAGAGCCTAGGTTGAGTCTTTTCTGGGAATTTGGTAGGTAAGATGTGTATAGTTTGTTGTCCTAATGCGGAAGTCCTTGTTTAATCTTTGTAGTAATGATGGATTCCGGAAGGTATACCGGAGAAGAATCTGCCGAAAGTGTGAATCCTCGTGAAGCTGAGGTGACAGGGTCTGGACAGTCTAGATCGGTTGGTTTTGGGAATGAGATTCCGTTTGGGCCTATGGAAGCTATGATGAAAATGACACAGGATATGGCGAGAGTGATGGAACGTATGATGGCACCTAGAGCCCCAATAGAATCCCTGAGAAAGCATGGTTTGGAGGAATTTCATGGGATAAGGTTAGATGAGTCAGAAATAGCAGAGTACTGGATTGAGAAAGTGGAAAGGATTCTTAAGGAGATACGGTGTCCTCCAGACCAGTGGGTTGAATGTGTGGAGTCACTACTCCAAGGACCTGCATATGATTAGTGGAAGCTGGTCCTGCAGAATTCGATGCTTCCTGAACCACTTAACTGTTCTTTGAAAAGGAGTTCAAGAACAAGTATATTACTAAAGCACATCGAGAGGCGAACTGGAAGAACTGTCTGAGTTTGAGACAGAGAACCATAATGGTGGCTGAGTATGAAGCGGAATTTTGTCGTCTAAGCAAGTATGCGCCAAAAGGTGTTTTGACCGATGTGTTGCGATGTCAACAATTTGAGGAAGGGTTGATTGAGGAAATTAAAGCGTTGCTGATTTCTCTAACAACAGAGCAAAATGTAAGTTATTATCGAATTGTTCAAGCAGCTTTGAGAGCGGAAAGGACTTTGGTAGCTCAAAGAGAATGGAGACAAAGGAAGAATGCAAGTAGAGGTGGGTCCCAGGCAGGGAAAAGATTAAGAGATTCTCATTTGGCACCACCTGCGGAATCAGGGTTCAGTTCTGCAGCGAGAGGTAAGAAGTGAGGCGCTCCCTCCGTATCCGATGCTGGGAAAGGAACATCTAGTAACAGAAGTGAGGTACACGAGTGTCCTCACTGTGGTAAGAGACATCGAGGTGAATGCTGGAGAGTGACGGGCGCTTGTTTTAGATGTGGAAGCACTGAGCATTTCATAGCTAACTTTCTCAACGCCTATGAAACGGCAGGAAATCAGCAAGAGCAGAGTAGGGGTGGTTCGAATTCGCCTTCTGTTAGTAGAGGAAGAGGAAGAGGACGTGGCAGAGGTAACCAGTCCAAGGGTGCAGTTGATTCTGAAATTGTGGATAGGCCTGATGCAGCACCAGTGCGGGCTTATGCTATGAGGGCACGAGAGGATCAGGATGCACCTGAGGTGATAGCAGGTACTGTTCTACTCTATGGTGTGGAGATGTTTGCACTTATTGATCCTGGCTCAACTCATTCATATGTGTGTGATAAAAAGATATGCGAAAAGATGCCTAAAGTTAAATGTTTAAAATATGACATATGTGTGTCTAGCCCTTTGGGAGGTAATGTTAATGTGAGCAGAGTGTATAGAAACTGTGCATTAAAAGTTCAAGGTAGTGTGTTTCCAGCTGATTTGATTGAATTACCGTTTGATGAGTTTGATTTGATTCTGGGTATGGATTGGTTAACTAAGTATGATGCGGATGTTAAGTGTAAGAAGAAGTTGGTTATACTCTCTGATGGTGAGGGGAACAGAGTGACAGTGAGAGGAGTGTGCACTAATCCTCTTGTAAATGTGATATCTGCTATGCAAGCCTGTCGGTGTATGAGAAAAGGATGTGAAGTTTATCTAGCTTTGGTGTTAGACAGTAAGAGAGAACATGTGAAGATGCAAGAGATACCGGTAGTTAGAGAGTTCCCTGACGTGTTTCCTGAAGAATTGGGCGGTGTACCACCAACAAGAGAGGTTGAGTTATCGATTGATTTGATGCCAGGAACAGCACCTGTATCTAGGGCACTGTACAGAATGGCTCCAACTGAGTTGAAAGAATTGAAAGAGCAGTTGAAAGAATTGCTGCACAGGGGTTTTATTAGACCTAGTGTTTCACCTTGGGGAGCACCAGTGCTATTTGTCAAGAAGAAAGATGGTACAATGAGAATGTGCATTGATTATCACAGTAAAGAATCGATACCCTTTACCTCGGATTGAAGACTTGTTTGATCAGTTAAGAGGAGCCGGTGTATTCTCAAAAATTGATTTGCGTCCGGGGTATTATCAGTTGCAAGTGAAGAAAGAAGATATACCCAAGACTGCATTTAGAACTCGGTATGGGCATTATGAGTTTCTAGTGATGCCATTTGGGTTAACCAATGCGCCAGCTGCATTTATGGATTTAATGAATCGGGTATTCAGACCATATCTGGATCAATTTATGGTAGTATTCATAGATGATATCCTGGTTTATTCAAGGGATGAGAAGGAACATGAACAGCATTTGAGAGTTGTGCTTCGGACACTGCGGGAGCATCAGCTGTATGACAAACTAAGTAAGTGTGAGTTCTGGCTCAAAGAGGTGTCATTTCTGGGTCATGTGATCTCATCTGAGGGGATTAAAGTAGACCCAACTAAGATAGAAGCAATCGTGAATTGGAAACCGCCTAAGAATGTGCTGGAGGTTCGCAGTTTCTTAGGGTTGGCTGGATACTACAGAAGGTTTGTGAAAGGATTTTCAGTGATAGCTTCACCGTTGACAAAATTGTTACGAAAAGGAGTGAAGTATGAGTGGCCTAGAAGAGGTCAAGCGAGTTTCGATCAGTTGAGGAAGATGTTAGTAGAAGCACCGATTCTTACACAGCCTATGACTGGCAAGGAGTATGTGTTGTACACCGATGCTTCGGGTGTCGGGTTGGGTTGTGTATTGATGCAAGATGGAAAGGTGATAGCGTATGCGTCAAGGCAACTGAAACCGCACGAACAAAATTATCCGACTCATGATTTGGAATTGGCAGCAGTAGTGTTTGCTTTAAAGATTTGGCGACATTACTTGTATGGTGAGAAGTGTAGAATTTACACCGATCATAAGAGTTTGAAATATCTGCTTGCACAAAAGGAATTAAATCTGAGACAGCGAAGATGGCTCGAGTTGTTTAAGGACTATGATTGTATTGTGGATTACCATCCGGGAAAAGCTAATGCAGTGGCGGACGCTTTGAGCAGGAAGTCAATTTCAGCATTACAGTTAAAGCGGATTAAGTGGAGGTTTTCTGCAGATGGAGCTTTATTGGCACAGTTGAAAGCGAGACCAATCTTGAAAGACGAATTAATAGCTACTCAGAGAAATGATAAGAGGTTGCAACAGATTCTGCAGTCAGTCAGTGATATGGATAAGACAGACTATTCAGTGAATGAAGATGGAGTACTGCTGTACAAGGATAGAATGTGTGTGGCAAATGATAAGGAATTAAAGAAGAGATTGATGCATGAGGCTCATAATACAATTTTCACTATGCATCCAGGTGGAAACAAGATGTATCCAAGTGCCTTGTCTGTCAACAAGTTAAAGCGGAGCATCAAGTGCCTCAGGGGATGCTGCATCCACTCCTTATTCCACAATGGAAATAGGATAATATTACGATGGATTTTGTATCTGGATTGCCGCTGACCTCAAGACAGCAGGATGCAGTATGGGTTATTGTGGACAGATTTTCGAAATCATCTCATTTTATACCGGTTCGGATGGATTATTCTATGGAAAAGTTGGCTGAGTTGTATGTGAAAGAAATTGTCCGATTGCATGGGATACCCTTGTCTATTGTTTCTGATAAGGATCCCAGATTCACTTCTAAGTTCTGGAAGAGCTTACAAGCGGCTTTGGGTACGAAATTGAACTTCAGTACTGCTTTCCATCCGCAAACTGATGGACAATCAGAAAGAATTATTCAGGTTTTGGAAGATTTGATGCGAGCATGTGTTTTGGATTTCTCTAAGAGTTGGGATAAGTATCTTCCACTTATGGAATTTGCTTATAACAACAGTTATCAGACTAGTATTGGTATGGCACCGTATGAAGTCTTGTACGGGAGGAAATGTCGTTCACCGGTTTGCTGGACAGAAATGAATGAAAGCAGAATCATTGGACCTGATCTAGTGAGGGATACAAAAGAGAAAGCTAAGATTGTACAACAAAGATTGAGTTCAGTGTGGGCGATAAAGTATTTCTGAAAGTGTCTCCTTGGAGGAAGGTGCTAAGGTTCGGTAAGAAAGGAAAAATGAGTTCGAGGTTCATCGGGCCGTACGAAGTGCTTGAAAGAGTAGGTTCAGTAGCTTATCGGTTGGCTTTGCCCCATGCTTTGGCTAAGCTGCATGATGTATTCCATGTATCCATGTTAAGAAGATATAGGTCAGATGATTCCCATGTGCTACCTGTACAAGAAGTGGAAGTGCAATCAGATTTCACTTATGATGAGAAACCGAAAGAGATTTTAGCAAGAGAAGTGAGGCAACTTCGGAACAAGCAAATACCACTTGTAAAAGTACTCTGGCAACATCATGGTGTTGAGGAGGCAACTTGGGAACCTGAAGCGGCTATGCAAGAGCAACATCCACAGCTGTTTCATTCAGGTATGAATTTTGAGGACGAAATTCTCTAAGGAGGGGAGAGTTGTCATGGCTGGATTTGTACCCCAAAAGAATTAACTTAAATTGGCATGTGTGTGAGAATTGAATGTGAGTTTTTGATTAGGTTGAAAAAAAAGCAGGACTTAATTGAAAGAAAGAAGAATGGTTAAGGGATTAAATGGTAATTTTATATGGTTGTAATAAGCATGAGTTTAAGGCTGATTAACTAGTTTAATGGAGGGTTAATTAAAAATAAAATAAGGTAAGAAAATGGATGGTGGAGGCAGATTTTCTGAAGTGGGTTCCGTGTGGCTCATTGTGAGGATGCCACCTCCACTTATGCATGCAAATGTTTAGGGGGTTGAGAGGTGAGTGTGGTTCAGTTTTTCTCTCTTATTTTCTGTACTTTGAATATACTCCTTCTTCTTCCTTCCGTGAGTAAAGAGGAGAGTTGGTAAGTGGATGTGTGTGCTTGTAGTATTGAAGTGAGAATTAAGGGCAAACTTAAAGGTAGGAGGTTGTGCATGCATATTCTCATCTTCTACTCTTCTTCTTGGTGTTGAATTTGTATTAGAATGAGAATTGATGGATTGTGTCCAATTCTGGATTTGAACTGTTTTGCTAGCTGAAGAAGTGAAGAGAGATAAGGGAAAAGCTGTAATCGGAGAGTCGAGCGTCCGTCGAGATTAGGAGCTCAGGCGATAAGGTTTGGGAACAAACCTTAATTGTGTAATTGTGTGATTTGTGTTTGTTGAATAGAGATTTGAACTGAATTGTATGAGTATGTGAAATTGAGGTTTGAGCATGAGTTATGTGATGCTAGATTAAATGATTGTAGAGGTAATATGCTTATGATAAAGTGTTTGAGAATAATTATGATTTGTGTTATTATTGAATGTCGAAACAAGAAGGGAAAACAGGTATGTGCTATTTGTCTATGTGGTTGATTGCCAAAAATGAGAGTGAAATGTGCTTGAGTTCAATTCTGCCTGCTGGATTTTTGTATGTCACGGTGACAATGGAATTCATTGTGACCGTGAGATACTTAAGAGAGCATTATGTTTTGCAAAGTGAGAATATGTCACGGTGACAATGAAATTCATTGTGACCGTGACATACCCTCAAGTTGCATTCTGCCAAGAGTTAGGAACATGTCACGGTGACAATGAAATTGATTGTGACCGTGATCTGCCCCCAGTTTGCATTCTGTTTTGAACTTCAACATGTCACGGTGACAATGAAATTCATTGTGACCGTGACCTACCTTGTTTGGCAATATAGCCCTAATGTGTTCAGACTTTTTAATGGTAAGTTTTCAAGCTGAAATGAAGGACATTATGAGCATGTGAATGAAGAAAATAGCTATGTGCTAAAGCGAATATGATGCTAGACAATAACATATGTGATGCGAAGTGTGTTCAATGTGCAATGAATAAATGTTTAACAACTTAAGCCTGCGAGTCAAGTAGTGGATAGTTAGGCATGCCTATATGGTCAAGTGCTGCAGCCCCATGCGTTCAATGTGTCTGATTCCATGGGAATCACAATGCGAAAATAATGTGAATAATCCTTGCTGGATTTTATTGTAAGTGGAATGATAATTTGGTACCTGAGGGTACCCATGCGTAAGTGTAATCTTGATTAGATTCTAGTACCTGAGTGGTACCAATGCGATACCCGTTATCCGCGTCATTGAATTGCAGGCTAACTGATTAATCAAATAATAAAGGGAAGTGACTGTAATAAAATAAAGCATGTGATGTGGATATGTGAATAGGTAATTGATGCTTATGACTGAATATAGTAACGAACATTATTATGCTTGAAATGGTACACTCTATGATAATAATTGTTCTGGCATGACTTCTAACATGTAACGTATGGTGTTTCTGATGTGTGATAAATTACTTGCTATATGAGTTCCCCACTAAGCATTATCGCTTAGCATGGATTTACTCTAATCCGTGCAGGACCGGACCAGTGGTGATCGAAGGACGTCCCCGCATTTTGTACGGTCAACAGTAGGAAGTAGAAAGTGTAGGTTTTGGGTATGATGTTTTGGGATTTCTATATAAGCTTTTGTGCAACCAAATGTGTATCGGATATGTAAAGGCATGTAATAATCTAGTAACTATGAATGTTACCTCTCATGTGTATGCATGTCCTATGAGTGGAAGTGGTGTATGAACTAATGTAGTTGGCATGTGATGTATAAGTTAAGATCGTATGTGATGAAATTTTATTATTCAGGTTAAGCATGCATTTTTTTTGTGTGTGTGTGGCCTTCTCTAACTCAGATTAGCTGAGCTAGTCTGACGTTAAGGGATTGGGCGTCACAGTAGGAATCTTATCATCATTGAGTAACTCTGATCTGGGCTATCTCAGGACCCGGTGTCTACAGCATGGTACATGGTTTTGCTCATGCCTTGATGATATTATTGTTCGAGCTTTTGTATTAATAATTGATGACGTGATAGTGCTTTAATTTGTGATTTTGGGTACTATCAAGTGATATGCTTCGAGTGAATGAGTTGAACCTGAAGTGTCATAGTAGTGGATAGATAAGTATGCTTATAAAGGGATAGTGAGCGCAGCTGCCTATGTTACCCCGTTTGGGCCTTGCGATGACCCTACTTAGGGTCTAGTGATTAGTGACAATGTTGAGGCTTCGGTCTCCACTTTTTGATACTATTCATAGTATCCCTATAGTGTAATGTTCCCGTATCCACCACCACTGAAATTCAGGCTATTGCTTGAAGTGTTGGTACTTTTCTTAGTGAAGTGTTATGATTAATGAGTGATTTCAGTTAGTGTATTTATTTTATGCATACTGTTACTAGTTCTGCTTTATCATAGTGAATATAACTTATGTATCTCTATTTTCTGCTACTTAGAGAATTGAGTATGTTAATGTTTTATTATTAATATTTCTGTATAGTGCTCTTTTGTCTTTGTTCCTCCCAACTAAGCATTATCGCTTAGCACGGGTTGTTTTCCCGTGTAGGTTGTAGGTTTTGGTTTCACTTGAGTCGTACATCTGCAGGTTGGCCACATAGGAGTAGAGTTTTATTTTATTTTGTACTCCTCCTGTATTCTTTTTGTATATCTTTGTGGTTATGTAATTTATGTAATTCTTTTTGGGTACAGTGACACATAGGCATTATGCAATTTTTGGATATTATATATAATATATTTTAACTATATGTTAAGATCATAGGATTTATTATTGTTATTGTATGCTTCCGTTTATACATATGTATGTTTGTGCCGTGAGTGTCGTGGTAGCACTCCAATATCCTTCCAATGGGGGTATCGGGGTGTTACATTTTGTGGTATCAAAGCGCCGGTTTAGGAGGTTCTAGTTGTCTTTGATTGTTAAGTGTCGAGTCTTTGCATGCGAGTCAATTTTGTGTCGTGGCCTAATGCAGATGTGTCTTGTGTAGTGTCTAGATGGAGTCCGATCCAACTGAGAACGTGGGTGAGACAACGGGTAGTGTTAATGCGGTCAGAGTTGAGGAGCCTGCTCTGCAACATCAGCGTGATGAACGTTATGATATGCCTGGTATGGGATTTAAGAATCCGGCCTTAGTGCAAGGTTTGCTTCAGTTAGTGGATAAGCTGACCGCCTAAGGCTCCTATTGAGTTATTAAAAAAGAGAGGAGTGAAAGATTTTCATGGGACTGCATTGGACCAATCGGATGTGGCCGAGTTCTGGATTTAGAGGCTAGATCAGATTCTGCAAGAGATTAATTGTCCCGCCAATCAGAGGGTATCTTGCAGTGTCGCTACTTCAAGGGTCAGCATATGATTGGTGGAAGCTTGTGCTTCATAACCCTCAACGGCCAGGCGAGTTGACAATGGAGTTCTTCAAGCAAGAGTTTGAACATAAATATATGACGAAGGCATACCGGTAAGCCAAGTGGAAGGAGTTCATTAGTTTGAAGCAGCGGGGTATGTCAGTGAGTGAGTACGAGAAGGAGTTTAGTCGTTTGAGCACGTATGTGCCCGAGTTGCTTTTAACGGAAAAGTTTAAGTGTCAACACTTCAAGGATGGATTGAGGGAAGTGATACGAGGACCGTTGTCGGCCATGGTGGTCATGCAACCTATCAACTATTATCAGTTAGTGGCTGGAGCAATCAAGTTAGAGGAATCTGAGTTGATCAAGCAGAAGATTGAACAAAATAGGAGAGCACCGGATAGTGGACTTGGGAGTGGTAAGAAATCAAGAGGTGTTTCGAGTGGCCAAGGAGCAAAGGGTTCGGTTCCGGTGCCTTCAGAGGTTGGGAGTGTAACGCCACCGTCCAGTAAGGGAAGTGTGATTCCGGAGTGCGGATATCTTTAGAAGCGCCATTGGGGCGAGTGTAGAAGGATCTCTGGAGCATGCTTTAAGTGTGGAAGCAAAGAGCAGTTCTTAGCAAATTGCCTGGAAAGAAGAGAGCTCAAAGATCAACCTGTAGACACCGGGTCCCGAGGCGGTCCAAGATCAGGATTACCCAATGATGAAATAGAAGACCGATTTTCGGCAAGAAAGGTGAGAACCGATCGTTCCTTGTCAAAAGATGTGTTTTTCGGAAAATAATTTTAAAATATATATTTTAGGGATCAAAATTAAAATGGAGTAAAAAAAAAATATATATATTAATTTTGTGTCTAATTTATTAAAAAAAAAAAAAAAAAAAAAAAAAAAAAAGAAGGCCGCGAAGGCCGCCTGCGGCAGCGCGGGGCTGCCTGCGCGGCAGGCCGCCCCAGCGCGCAGGGGCGCCTGCGCGCAAGGCAGGCGCCTCGCGCGCAGGCCCCCTGCGCGCGAGGCGAGGGGCCTCGCGCGCAGCCCCTGCGCGCGAGGCGGGGAGCGCCGCGCGCAGCCCCCTGCGCGCGAGGCGGGGGGCGCCGCGCGCCCCCCCTGCGCGCGAGGCAGGGGGCCTCGCGCGCAGCCCCCTGCGCGCGAGGCGGGGGGCGCCGCGCGCCCCCCCTGCGCGCGAGGCAGGGGGCGCCGCGCGCCCCCCCCTGCGCGCAAGGCAGGGGGCGCCGCGCGCACCCCCTGCGCGCGAGGCAGGGGGCGCCGCGCGCCCCCCCCTGCGCGCGAGGCAGGCTGCCTCGCGCGCAGCCCCTGCGCGCGAGGCAGCTGCCTGCCGCGCGCGGTGCGGGGGCACCACGCGCGCAGCAGGCTGCTGCCGCGCGCGCCCTTGCCCTCTCCGCGCGACCTGGTCTTCGCCTGTCCGTTTTTTCCGCTGTTTTCAGTCTGAATTTTTTTCAGTCTGACTTTTTCCAAATTTTCACCATTTTGTGATATTTTGGATTAACTAAAAATAAAGGATTTTTTGTCTTTTGCCATTTTTGGCCAAGACAAGCTTAAATGAGGATTTTTTTTCTCATTTTTGGGAAGGGGACGGCATTTTATTTTTCAAAGGTTTTCTTTTCAACTTTTTTTCTCTCCAGCAGATTTCTTTAGCTTCTTTTCTTCTTCTTTTTCTCAAGTTTTTTTTTAACCTTGATTTGATCTTTAAAAAAAAAAAATACATAATCCATTTTATTGAGTGATTTGGGCTTGGAAAATCAATTTCCTTTTGTTCAAATCATCCACCAAAAATATTTTTATCAAAGTATTTTCTTGATTTTATTTCAAAATATTAATTTCTACATTTTCTTCAAATATTTATCATTACAAATCCGACAAGGAAAATCGATCGGGACACCATTTCCCCCAATCTAAAAATTCTGAGGGTAAACATTCTTGGACTTATTCCCTTTTATTTTTCTTGTACATTATTTATTGTTGTTAAAATTATTTTTGTTACTATTATCATGTCTATTATTTTTATTATTTACTTTTAGCATTTTAATGGTTGATATCACTGTTAATATATTATTGTAGTTGGTTAAATTTCATTTTTGCATGATTTGTCTTCATCTATTTGAGTTTTGCATTTTAATTTCACATGGCTGTTCTCTTTTCCTTTCTTTTTCTTTATTTTCGGATGATGTTGTTCCAGCATTCTTTCATGGTTTTTATTTTAATGGTTTTGGTCACTCTCACTTTTGTCATAATTCAAATTTGTTCCTTTAATATTTTTAATTATCTAACTTTGTTCATTTTATGCAAAATTCCGTTTTACTATTATTTTTATTTTGTAAATATTTTTGTCATAACGTTTTATAATCAATTATAATTATAATTATTATTATTTTTATTATCCCGTCTAACTATTGTTCTTATTCAAATTTCATATTTGTTACTGTTTATATAGTCGTTGTTTATTACTATTATTATTATTATTATTATTATTATTATTATTATTATTATTATTATTATTATATATTCATTTTGTATTTATTGATATTATGTTATTATGATTATTATTATTACCATATTTTATTCTCATTCATTTTTTTATGTTTGTTTATATTACTATTTATTAATGTTATTGTTATTATCATTATCATTATATTTATCATCATTGTTATTATTATTATATTTATTATTTGTTTGATTAATTCACCTTTGAATATTTACTAATATTTTTGATGTTAATTTCTGTATGAGTATTAATTTGAGTCGGGCCACGTGAGCGCCCCGCGACTCCCCGGATGGGTCGCGACGCGTAGACGGACACTCCATTTTGGTGAGATCTTCTCAATTCCCCTTTGATGTGTTATGTGTTTATTTGTATATATATATTTTTATTCGTGCACGCGTGCGATAAAAAATCACAAAAATATTTCTATAATTAAATTAGATTTTTCACTAATAAAATCGGGACCAATGTCCCTTATTTTAGCCCAATCATAAAAACATCACAGCTAAAACGAAGAGTCAATTTTCAATAAAATGGGATCACTCATCCCGGTTTTCATTCAAACAATCAAAACGACTCTTCGAACCCTCTTCAAGTTAACACGAAGGAACCAATGTTCCTAAATTTCGAACAAGTGCGAAGGAACCAATGTTCCTTAAATAATGCCCCGATTTATGTATGCTCTTTTATTTTAATCTTGGGTGAGTGTTTTTTTAAATTCAAGTCCATTTCCTTTTTGGGCCCTTGTAAATAATTTTTGGGGCAACTTTATTTACCTTTTGGGGATTGTATTCCGTCCCACTTACATCTTCAACCTCCTTTTATTGGGGTTGTATTCTGCCCCTATTTCTATTGTAATTGCGTGCTTGCGTGTTTACCGCTTTCATTTATCGCTTTCTCTATCTATTGCTTTATCGCTTTCATTTATTTTCTCTACGTGCTTTCAATGCGCTATCTAGTTTAAATGCATCAATCGCGTGAGATGAGAGATATAATCATAAGAAGTTAAAAATCCATTTATAATTAACCAAAGCATGAATAAGAGGGAAGTTCCGGACACCATAACTCTGGTTTAGACCGTTAGAGGTGAGAAACCATTTCCTAATTTCTTGCAAATTGGGTGGCGACTCCAAATACCTCAAAAGGTGCCTTTAGGCGTCAATAGGCTAGGTTATTCTCCCCAATGTTCTATTGGGAGGGATACACCGATGATGCCTCATGGCGCCCATGATCAAGAGACGCGAACCTTTCATACCTCGAATCCTAAAGCGGATTCAAAGCGAGGGCCCTTGCTGGGTTGTATCCGGGTTCGGCGCGCGTCACACAACCCAAGAGTAGGGTGAGCGGTGGAAGATCGAGAGTGAATCGAAGTGGTAGAGGCAGTGGAAGACTTTCTCAAGCGCCATTGAAAACAGTGCTATCAAAATTTCCTTTGGGTTTTCCAAAGTTCCGAAATTAAATGCAGTCGTGCTAGTTGAATTGATATCAAAAATGAATGCATCATGCCCATGATCATGAGAGATGAAATCATCAGAAACACCACACAAATAAGCAAAGTCATTCATTTCATTAATACGATTAGCGAAGTTAACATTGTCATCATTAAACAGTTCAGGCATAAAAAGAGTATCTAAAACACTATTGTATTCATCGCCTGCTGGCGCCGATGTTGTAGCCAACTACGCTTCGACTTCTTGGCTTGCTGGAGGCTCTTCAGCTGGCCCTGATGAAATCTTCATGCCTCCAATCTCCACATCTGGCTCTATCATCTTCTCCTTCCCCTTCAGTCGGGTAGCCAATAGCTTCTCTGTGACAATCTCTTCGGGCTTATCCTCATCCCAAACACTGCACTGCGTCATCACCTCCTCATCCCAAAAATCCTTTGCAGGCTTGATCATTCCAACTTTCCAGTCAAAACATCATTAAAGATCTCAAAGCCTGGCACAATCCTTCCATCCACCCACTGGGGCTCTTCCTCTCCAACATAGGCACAGGCTGAGGACGCTGGAATGAAACTCTTGGAAATATGAGGGATCTCCTTTGGCACTTCCTTCTCCTTGCCATACTCACCTCTGTACCCTAGACCCTTTCGATTCTTCTGGCCTCGTGTAGTGATGGCGGATTGCAATCCTTGTGAGTGTTTTCCCAGACCGGCTTCCGAGAGGAAATGCATCTTTTTCATCATGTTCACCACCTGAGGGCTGTCCCCTAGGCCTTGCTTCTCCCCAATCACTGACACATGGAAACCACTAAATGGCTGATTCGCGATCCCCAATGCCGATACCTGATTTTCTCTGGCTGCTCCGATGGTTACCACCTCCCCTTCATGCGCTATTCTGATCATCTGATGTAGTGTGGAAGGCACTCCCCCTAACTTATGGAACCACGACCTCCCTAGCAAGGCTGAGAAGTTCGCTGGGATGGACAAAACTACAAACTTTGCTTCTATCTGCATAGGCCCAGTCTTAACCAAAGCTCTGAATGTCCCTGATGCCTGTCTCTAAGAGTTATCATATGCCGGGATAGCCAAGTCCGATCTACTGAGCATGCTCTCATCAAGTCCAAAAGCCTACAGTGCCACTAGTGGACAGACATTTATGGACGATCCATCATCGACCATGACGCATGCTGTGTGCTTGCCATTCACCTGTGCCTTGATGTACAGTGGCCGGTTGTGATTTTGGCCCTCGATTGGCAAGTTGGCGTCAGAATATACTAATTTCTCTCCAGACCCTCCTTTCACAAGATCCAGTAGCTCAGACGGAGAAATCATGGTTGCCACAGTGGATTCGATCAAAGCCTCTACTAGCTTTTGTCGATGGGAAGGGGATTGTCTCAGAAGGTCCCATATAGATATTTGAGCCGTTGTCTTTTTCAGTTGTTTGACTATAGCACTCTCCTCCGGCTCACTTTTCGCTGGTGTTGGCACTGGGTCTTGCGACCTTTCTACTTCTGGGACTATTCTTCCACTGCGGGTTATAGCCTGCACTTCTTGTACCCCATCTTCACTGCCAGAGTTCCACACATCCTCCGGCTCGTCGGCTCCTTTAGTCTCACTTTCACTGGTCGAGTCCCAACATTCTATCATGTTAACCTGGGGCTTCCCCCCACTGTCCTCTTGCTTGGGGTGGACAATAGCCACATAATCATTACCGTAAAGGTCCCTTAACACAAACCTTTATGGCAGACTTGAACCTATCATGAAAACAGGTGGAGGAACAGCATTGTACCTGGCCGACTTTTTCTTTTCCCTCTTCTCGGGATTAAAAATCTATTTGTTGTCGCTCCTTTCCTGAATCTAATGCCTCAGTGCCGTGCAATCGTCTGTCAGATGCCCGTTATGTTGGTGATAGGCACAATATTCATGCTCTTTGTGCTCCGGATGCCCTTGGGTTCTAGCTGGTCTAGGCGATAGGGGTTGCAGCTTTCCTTCCTTCATCAATTGCCTCAGTACCCATGATAAAGGCCGCCCCAAGTTCGAGAAGTATCTCTGGCCGGTCCCTATTGTCGACACTTCTTCCGTCTTTCCACTTCTAAAGCCGCTGCTGGAGCCTGCTGACTTATTTACCCCCTGGTTAGCATAACCTCTCTTGGCATAGGCCTCACCACTTGCCTTCCTCGCCAGGTACTCTCCCTCAGCCTCTATCGTAATGTCCTTCAATGACTCCCAGTCTCTTAACCCTTTTATCTTCAGTCCCTCTCTCAGATAAGGTCTAGCATTCCGAATGAACAGTCGAATCTGGTCTGGGGTGTCAGGCTTGCGCTTCATTTCCATGACTCTGTTCCTCCATCGGGTGAGGTATTCGTGAAAAGACTCTCCCGCCTTTTGCTGTAACAGTTCCTGATAGGAGTTTAAATAACTCATAATTAAACTATATTTTGTGGTTATAAATAATGTTTTATGTGTTTTTAGTTGTTGGAATTAGGTGTGTTTTATGTGTTTTGTTAAGTTTTGCATGTAGGAGACAAATGGAGAAAATGTGGAGGAAATGGAGAAAAGAAGAAGAATTTAGCCAAGGTAGAAAAGCTCTGTCGCGATCGCGATACGCGGCGCGAGCGCGACAGAGCGAGCTAAGGGAAGAAGAGAGAAAGAAGAGAAAGAGAAGAGAAGAGGAGTAGTCGCGACCAAGGGAAGGCGTCGCGAGGTCGCGACAAGGCGCGGAGAAGGCACACGTGAGGAAAGAGCAGGCGTGTTCTGTCACGAGCGCGACGGCTGTCGCGATCGCGATAGAAGGATCCGTTAGACACTAAAGTTCAAATTTGAACTTGAAAAGTTGCAAGTTTCCTCCAACAATTATAACCTTTGTAGAAGGGCATCTGAAGGGGCATGAGCTGATATTTTATATACTATTCTCAACTGTAATTGACATATGTTAGACTTAGAATTAAACATTTTGAATATTTTTCTGCAAGTTAGAATAATTTTCTTTAGTTTTTCTTAAGTAGAGTTTATGTGTTGAAGAGAAGATATTATACAAGGAAGAGGACTACAATTGGTGACTTGAAAAGGGTTGAGAAATCTCCTTCTTCAATTCTTATCTTTTAATTCTTCTTTGTAATTTTTATGATGTAAATTCTGAACTTGAATGTTTATATTAAATATTTTATTGTTCATATTAATTCAAGTGTTCTTAATTGTAGAATTTCTCATTAGTACATTATTTATGATCATTATAAGTTTGAAGTTTAATTGAGAAATAAATTTATTCTTACATCTAATTGGAAATTCATCGTTAAGATATTGTTTGAGAAATCATAATATTGAAATAGTTGCTATAGGTTGTGTTTTATTCCTAAGATTTGCATGTATAATAATCTAGTTCTTAAATGAAAGTTTGGAATTAGACTTGTATGTGTATGTTTTGGGCAGTCCTATTTATATTGAGAAAGTAAATAGGAAATTTATTCAACTTGGCTTACAAGAAAAGAATGCTAAAATCATTAAGAACAATTAATTCAAGTTCCATCTTTAAATCTAGCATCATTAATCTTTTCTATCTTCTTAGATTCACATAAACTTGGCTTAGTTAGTTTACAAGTTAGATTAATTTAGAATCACTTTTCCATCAATTTATCATTGTAAACAAGATTAAAATCAATTAGTAATAGTGTGTAACACGTTCCCTGTGGGATCGATATCTAAAGTACTATTTCGGTACACCGTATACTTGCGGTATGTTGCATTAATAGAAAATGCACAACAAGTTTTTGGCGCCGTTGCCGGGGAACGGTTGTTTGCCATTATAAAAATTGATTTATGATTTTGGATTACAATATTTTGT
The DNA here is from genome assembly GCA_947683425.1 of Excoecaria cochinchinensis. Lineage (NCBI taxonomy): Eukaryota > Viridiplantae > Streptophyta > Magnoliopsida > Malpighiales > Euphorbiaceae > Excoecaria > Excoecaria cochinchinensis. The sequence continues at coordinate 2,707,086 of CANTUQ010000080.1, read as the reverse complement.
TTTGTTTTAATTTGTATGTATGTTAAATTAATTTTGTGTTTTGTTTTTACAGGATTTTAGAAGTTCATTCCTAGTACAAGGAGTTCTTTAGAAGAGCTTGAGCCTTTAAATCCTGAAATTGAGAGGTTTTTATTGAGTAATCGGAAATCAAATAAAAAGAAGAACAAAAATAGGAGATCAATTGTCATGGCTGAAGAACAAAATCCACCAAGATTGATGGACTTTGCCACACCTGCATTGAGTGGTGCTCAACAAGGAGTGGTAAGACCAACGGTAAATGCCAATCAATTTGAGATTAAGCCTTCATTGTTACAAATGATTCAAAATAGTATACAATTTTATGGTTTGGCAAATGAGGATCCAAATGCTCATTTGGCAAACTTTCTTGAGATTTGTGATACCTTTAAGATAAATGGGGTTTTAAATGATGCAATCAAGCTTAGGCTTTTTCCATTCACATTGAAGGATAAAGCAAAGGCTTGGTTGAATTCTTTGACAAGAGGATCTATAACTACTTGGGACCAATTGGCCCAAGCATTTTTATCAAAATATTTTCCATTGGCCAAAACCGCAAAAATCATAAAGGATATTACTACATTTGTACAAAATGAAAATGAATCATTATATGAGGCTTGGGAAAGATTCAAAGAATTGCAAAGGATGTGTCCACACCATAACTTACCAAGAGAATTGTTAATGCAAACATTTTATAATGGAGTAAATCCTACCACAAGAGGAACTATTGATGCTGCTGCTGGAGGATCTTTGATGAGAAAAACTACTGAAGCGGCATTTGAATTGTTGGAGGAGATGTCCATGAACAATTGCATGTGGCCTACTGAGAGGAGTAGAGATTCAAATTCTACTAATGTGAGAGGAGTTCATGCAATAGATTCAATGGTTGCATTGCAAGCTCAAGTGGAAGCATTGACTCACAAACTCAATAATATGGGTATGGGAGGTAATCAACCTACTAGATGCAATATTTGTGGACAACAAGGACATCCAAGTGAGGTATGTAATTTAGGCATAAATAGTACGGAGGAGCAAGTTAGTTTTATCCAAGGGCAAGGAAGAGGTAACCCATTTTCCAATACATATAACCCTAGATGGAGGAACCATCCCAATTTTTCATGGGGGAATAGTAGTAATCAAAACAAAGGAGTAAGTTTTCAACCACCTCAAGATAGGTTTGGTGCCTTGGAGATTAAAATGGATAGGTTCTTAGAGGGGATTAATATGAAATTTAATTCACAAGAGGAGAACCAAAAGAGGTTAGAAAATAAGTTTGATCAAATCACAAAGAATCAAGCCTCATCCATTCACAACCTAGAAGTGCAAATTGGGCAATTAGCAAAGGCTTTACCTTCAAGATTACAAGGTACTTTACCAAGTAATACGGAGGAGAACCCAAGGGAACATCTAAAAGCCATCAATTTGAGGTCAGGAAAATCTTACACCAATGAATTTGTTATTACTAACAAGAATGGAAAATTTCAGGAAAATAAAAAGAAGAATGATTCTTCTGTCGCGAGCGCGACACCTGTCGCGGTCGCGACAGAAGAGAAGCAAATCAAAGTTCCAGGCGCGACACTAGGCGCGATACCAGACGTGAACGCGACACTAGGCGCCAAAAACTTGTTGTGCATTTTCTATTAATGCAACATACCGCAAGTATACGGTGCACCGAAATAGTACTTTAGATATCGATCCCACAGGGAACGTGTTACACACTATTACTAATTGATTTTAATCTTGTTTACAATGATAAATTGATGGAAAAGTGATTCTAAATTAATCTAACTTGTAAACTAACTAAGCCAAGTTTATGTGAATCTAAGAAGATAGAAAAGATTAATGATGCTAGATTTAAAGATGGAACTTGAATTAATTGTTCTTAATGATTTTAGCATTCTTTTCTTGTAAGCCAAGTTGAATAAATTTCCTATTTACTTTCTCAATATAAATAGGACTGCCCAAAACATACACATACAAGTCTAATTCCAAACTTTCATTTAAGAACTAGATTATTATACATGCAAATCTTAGGAATAAAACACAACCTATAGCAACTATTTCAATATTATGATTTCTCAAACAATATCTTAACGATGAATTTCCAATTAGATGTAAGAATAAATTTATTTCTCAATTAAACTTCAAACTTATAATGATCATAAATAATGTACTAATGAGAAATTCTACAATTAAGAACACTTGAATTAATATGAACAATAAAATATTTAATATAAACATTCAAGTTCAGAATTTACATCATAAAAATTACAAAGAAGAATTAAAAGATAAGAATTGAAGAAGGAGATTTCTCAACCCTTTTCAAGTCACTAATTGTAGTCCTCTTCCTTGTATAATATCTTCTCTTCAACACATAAACTCTACTTAAGAAAAACTAAAGAAAATTATTCTAACTTGCAGAAAAATATTCAAAATGTTTAATTCTAAGTCTAACATATGTCAATTACAGTTGAGAATAGTATATAAAATATCAGCTCATGCCCCTTCAGATGCCCTTCTACAAAGGTTATAATTGTTGGAGGAAAGTTGCAACTTTTCAAGTTCAAATTTGAACTTTAGTGTCTAATGGATCCTTCTGTCGCGATCGCGACAGCCGTCGCGCTCGCGATAGAACACGCCTGCTCTTTCGCTCGCTCTTTCCTCACGTGTGCCTTCTCCGCGCCTTGTCGCGACCTCGCGACGCCTTCCCTTGGTCGCGACAGCTCCTCTTCTCTTCTCTTTCTCTTCTTTCTCTCTTCTTCCCTTAGCTCGCTCTGTCGCGCTCGCGCCGCCTATCGCGATCGCGACAGAGCTTTTCTACCTTGGCTAAATTCTTCTTCTTTTCTCCATTTCCTCCACATTTTCTCCATTTGTCTCCTACATGCAAAACTTAACAAAACACATAAAACACACCTAATTCCAACAACTAAAAACACATAAAACATTATTTATAACCACAAAATATAGTTTAATTATGAGTTATTTAAACTCATATCAGTTCCAAATCCTTCAGCGTCACCTCTATTCTCGTACTGCAATCGTACTGTCTGAGAAATTTTTCCATCAACAAATCCCAATCTTCTTTTGTTCTTCGGTCTAACCCGTGGTACTAACTCACTGCTGGGCCAGTTAAACTCAGACAAAAGTATTCAAACTTCTGCCTCTTTGTTAGGGTGGTGCCCTTCATCACTAGTGAGTACTGCTTTACGTGCGTAGTGGGGTCAGAGGTGCCGTCGAACTTGGGAACGTCTGGCATCTTAAAATTTTATGGGACCAGATCATCACTGTCTAGCTCTCTGTCCTCGGGGTTCATTCCTCCCCCTACCTTCAGCATCTTGGACATGGCTTCAAACCTCTCTTCCATTTTCCTCCACATCGTATCTTCCAACTTTGGCGCTTTCCCTCTTGCCACCATCAATTCATCTGGCTCCTCCCACATGTCAACTTCAGACTTAGGGCCCTCTATTTGTTCAACAGGTGCCAGTGCCCTTGGCTCAATTACAGGTGGATTGACTGCCACTGGGGGATCCTCTCTAACCACCCCTTGCTCCTCTTGCTCCCTGACTGGAGCAGCAGTCTGTCGCCCAGCAGGTGGAGGTAATGTAGTGACGAGGTTACCCATTATTCCCACCATTCTGGCTTCAAATTCTTCCGACCTTCTTCCCACTTCTTCGGTAATGATCACCCTAGTTGCATCAGAACCACTGGATGGATCAGACATGCTTTCTTCGATGGATGATTCTGAACTCTGATTTAACACTCAATTCAGGGAAACCTTTCTCAACCGACCGTCAGGACCTCTAGACCACCTGGATAAATCTATGATGGCTGCAAAACATACTTTGGTTAGAGTGATGCATGATTGAGATACAATGCATGGCCGTGTTAGTGCAGCACAGACAACCACATGCAAGCAGATAGATGCTTTCACCCTTATTGCTCCCACACACGAGGTGGTGTAATCTCTTCCCTAGGTGGGCTTAGTTCATGGGTCAACGGGGGACTCGATGAACGCCTGATGTGTACAGTGAAAAATCGACAGCATAACACTCTTAGACTAATGAACATACGTATGAGTTTTGGCCATTACGTATTTGGGCAATTCAACAAAGTTAAGGTGGGCTTACCGGGGCATGAAAGCCTTTGATAAAGGACCACTTAATTTGCTTGATCTTGTTTAATACGTGATGGCCCACATCACAAGCATCGTATTAAGGAGCATACCACCTAGTGGAAGTTTCTACCTGCCATTACATGGGCTTTCGTCAAGGCGATGATACTTTAGGGCTACCCAAGCATGGTCCCTGCCAACGGGTCTAGCTCATCACGGGCATAACGACCGATCGGGTCTCCATTTGATATACCAAAAGGTATAAGGCTTGGGCTGGTGATTATCCTTGACACTGCCCTACAATGAGTGAAAGTAGGGTCGTGCTTCGGGAACGCACCGAGGTAAAGAGGGACCAACTATCGTAAGTCTAAGGCTCTAAAATGCAATGTAATTTCGAAGAGAGATAGAATTTTAAGTTTTAAAAACCCAATTATACATTTCAACCAAAGCACATTCGGGACAAAGTCTCAAACACAAAGTCCCCAGTGGAGTCACCACTGTGACGCGCACCGAACCCAGCAAGGGCCCTTGATGGTGAATCCGCTTTAGGATTCGAGGGACTGGTTCGCGCCTTTTGATCATGGGCACCATAAAACATCATAGATGTATCCCTCCCAATAGAACATTGGGAAGAACCACCTAGTCTAATGATACCTATAGGCACCTTTGAGGTGTCATGGAGTCGCCGCACGAATTGGGAAAAGGGGTCTCTCACCTCTATTGTTAAAGACCAGAGATATGGTGTTCGGAACTTCCCTCTTATTCATGCTTTGGTTAATTATAAGTGAGCTTTTAACTTTTTCAAATTATATCTCTCACCACACGCAATTAATGCATTTAAAAGTAAAAGCGCATTTCAAGCATCCAAAAGCGGTAAAAGAAAAGCAATAAATAAAGTGGTAAAAGAAAGCGGTAAACACGCAAGCACTCAATTACAAAAAGATAGGGGGCGGAATACAACCCCAATAAAAGGAGATTGAAGATGTGAATGGGGACGGAATACAATCCCCAAATAAAGTTGTCCCAAAATTAATTACAAGGGCCCAAAAAGAAATGAACATAAATTTAAAACACTCACACAAGATGAGAAAAGGCATGCATAAATCGGGCATTATTTTAGGAACATTGGTTCCTTCGCGCTTGTTCGAAGTTTAGGAACATTGGTTCCTTCACGTTTAATCTTAAAGAGGTCGAAGAGTCATTTTCGTTGTTTGATGAAAACGGGGATGAGTGATCCCATTTTTGGAGAAAATTGACTCTTCGTTTTAGTTGTGGTGTTTTTATTGTTGGGCTAAAATAAGGGACATTGGTCCCAATTTTATTAGTAAAAAAACTTAATTTAACTGTAAAAATATTTTTGTTACTTTTTATCTCACGCGTGTATGAATAAAATAATTATTTACAAATAAACATCAAAAACATAAAAAGGGAGTTGAAAGGATCTCACAAAATCGGAGGACTCATCTATGTGTTGCGATCCAACGGGGGGTGCCGCGGGAAAGCTCACACAGTGCAACCAAAAACAAATTTCAGACAAAAATGATATTAAAAACATTAGTAAATGCTCTAATAAAATTAATCGAACAAATAATAATGAAATAATGATAACAATAATAACCATGATAATGCTTCAATATAATGGTAAGCACAAATAATAATAATAATAATAATAATAATAATAATAATGATAATATATTGTGTTAATAATAATATACGGTGACAATAACATATAATGAAAACAATGAACATAGTGATAGCAGAATAGAAAAAAAGCCAATGGTAACAATAGGAAATAAGCGTGACAGTGATAAAAAGGTTGGTGAAAATGACAATAAAGGGAAAAGCCCATAACTGCAACAATAAAAAGGAACTAGCAAAATGATGGTGAAATATGAAAATGGTGATAGGAAATAATATTAACAGCAATCAAGGATGAATGAAAGAAAATAAATAAATCAATAAATAAAATGAGGACGGTTCCAAAGTGTTTACCCTCAGAGTTTTTAGATCGAAAATAGGATATCTCAATCCGTTCCCCTTGTCAATTTTTGATGATAACAATATTCGAAACAAGTATAAAATCTGTATTTTAAATAAATTAGTTCAAGGAAATATTTTTGGTGGGATGAATAAGCCAAGAAAATTAGTTTCTCTTGCTCAAATCAAACCCAAGATTAAGTATTCTTGAGTAACAAAGACTAGAACTTGAAGAGAAAACTTGAAGATTTTTTGAAGAATTTTTTGAACAAAAAAGGAGCTTCCTGGAGAGTAAAATTGCTGGAGAGAGAAAGCCAAGAAAAATCCTTTCTAAAATCTGCCGTCCCCCAAAAATAAATAAGGAATCCCTATTAATTTTCAGTCTTGGCCAAAAATGGAGAATGACAAAATGATCTTTAAATTTTGTTGTTCCAAAATTAGCATAAAAGGGTGAAAACTGAAGAAAACAGACTGGAAAATAGACTAGAAACTTAGGAAAATGCAGGAAAATAACGCGTCGAAGGAGACTGGGCATGCATGCCCGTGTGGAGAGAAGGCCGCGCGCCTGTTGCCTTGGCACCGCGCGCGCCAGGCGCGTACGTTCCCCCGGCACCGGGGGCGCCCCCGCGCGCTGCCGCAGGTAGCACTCGCGACTTTTTATTTTATTTTATTTTAATAAAAGCCTTAAATGCAAAAAATTAATATATTCTACCCTATTTTATTTTTTTAATTTCTAAAATATATATATTTTTAATTATTTTTCTAAAAAAGCACAATTTCGACAGGGAAACAATAGATTCTCACTTTTCTTGCTGAAAATCGGTCTTATGTTTCATCATCAGGTAATCCTGGTCTTGGAGCACCGCGGGACCCGGTGTCTACAGGTAGGTGGTTGTTGTTGATACAAGAATTCGATGTAGAGTATATTACTCGAAAAACTATCAAAGGACGTGCAATGGCTGAATTCCTGGCAGAACACCCAATTCAAGGAGACTCGTACGAGTTTAACTTTCCAGATGAGGATGTGATAGCTATCGGAGTTCGAGGTTGGCAATTGCACTTTGACGGAGCCGTGAACAACAAGGGAGAAGGATTAGGGGTCATTTTAACAACCCCGAATAATGAGAAGCTCCCGAAGAAATTGAGGTTCAAGGCTACCAATAACGAAGCTGAGTATGAAGTGTGTGCCTTTGGGTTGGAGGCGTTAATAGCTTTAGGAGCAAAAACCGTGGAAGTGTTTGGTGATTCCTCCCTGGTGATCACTCAAATCCGAGGTGAATGGGCCATTAAAGAAGAAAGGCTAATGCCATACGTCAAGCACTTGAGAGACCTGAGCAGTCAGTTTGAAGTATGTGCATTCCGTTTTGTTCCAAGGGACGAAAACCAGTTAGCCGATGTGCTTGCCACTTTAGTCTCAATGTGAGACAATCCCGAAGGAGTGGTTATGAGGCCGGTTTTGATTTCTAGCTCTGAGAGACCTAGCTTCGAATCTAAATCAGTCATGGAGATAGAAGTAGCAGACAGGAAGCCATGGTATTATGACATTACGAACTACTTAAAAAATGCGACCTTTCCAGAGGAAGCTACCGAAAAAGATCAGAGAATGATTCGCAAGTTATCTACTCAATTCATCTGCATAGATGGGGTGTTGTACAAACGACAGGTTGATGGTATCCAGTTGAGGTGTTTGGATGAGATAGATGCCAAGAGGGTGATGGAAGAAACACACGCCGGAGTATGTGGAGCCCATATGAACGGGCTGACATTGGCCAAAAAGATTATGAGACAGGGATTTTTTTGGCTTACCATGGATAATGATTGCTCGAAGTATGTAAAACGGTGTCAGTTACGCCAATAGTATGCAGATTTAAGGCATTTGCCCGTTTCAGAATTACTTAATTTGACATCACCTTGGCCATTTGCAGCTTGGGGGATTGACATTATTGGAGAGATATGCCCCACGGCCTCCAATGGGCATAGATACATCATCGTCGTTGTAACACCCCCACCATTGCCATCGTTGGAAGGGCACCGGCGGGCGCGCTACCCGATGCTCACTCACAACATTCACACATACACGTACACATGCGCTAAGCGGAAGCATTCTCTAAGAATAATAAAGGCATAACATATATCTCATATAATCAAAATATAGAGTTAGATACAATATCCAAAATATTACATCTTAAATCCTATACAAAAAGAATTACAGGAGGAGATAACAAAAATAGAGACTCTACTCCTATGTGGCCGACCTGCAGATGTGCGACACGAGCAAGCTCCCAAAAACCTGTCACCTACACCGGACAAGAACCCGTGCTAAGCGATAACGCTTAGTGGAGAGGAACAAAACATAACAGAACACTATACAAGATATTGAGCATAATATACAGAATTCATAAAGTACCAGAGAACGAAAATATATTAAGATATCAAGAATCACTATACAAGATCAGAATTTAGGACAGGAAGCACGAAGCGAAGATACGACAATCGAGATCACGCCATAATCAAAACACTTCAGTAAGCCAAAACCAGACACTTCACACAATAGCCTGAATTTCACTGGTGGAGGATACAGGAACACGGCACAGGAGACCGAAGCCTCAAAAACAATTTTAATACCCGAAGGTAATGCGGGAGACCGGAGTCTCAAAACATTTTATTGCTACATGGAAGATGACCATCTCGGAGGTCGACTGCTTCGCCCAAACGGGGCAGACAGAATAGCTGTACTCAAACCCTTCTTAAGCATGCTTAATTATCCACTACCTTGACACTTCAAGCTCGACAACTCACTCATAAACACAACACTTACTACACAAGTCTCGAATCAAAACTTTAACATCACATAATTCACTACAACGACACGAGCATAAAAAGGTCAACGGGACATAAACTCAATCATGTACCATGCAATAGTGAGAAACCATGCAAAGTGAAACACAAGAGTCACATTCAGAAAATAAGGCAAGCAGGAAGGGCCTCTATCACGATCGCGACGGTGTCACGCTCGTGACAGAGCACGGGGCACCCCATCGCGAGATCTCGCCAGGAGGCGCGCTCGCGACGAAGCACGCTCAGCAGACTCACACAACCGAGCTCTATCGCGCTCGCAACAACATCGCGGTCACGACAGAGACCAGTTCCTTCCTCCTCGCGCGCACGCTCGGCAGCATGCTCACGCGGAGGACTCGACTACTGAGCTCTCTGTCGCGGTCGCGACAACGTCGCGATCGCGACAGAGGGGTCCTTAAGATCAAAAGACCAAATCCGTACTTTGTCGCACTCACAACAACATCGCGATCACGATAGAGCCCAGATTTGCCCAAAATCTGCACTTCCAGCACTTATTCCCACAGAAACCTTCAAACACTCATTCATTCATGCACAAACACTTACCTCAAGCCTCAAGTACATCACCACATCATTCTCAAAGCCACATCAACACATTTTATACAATAATCAACCATCACTCACCAAGAATTCACTCATAACCAAACTCTAAATTCATTCTTCTTAAATACTCATATTCTTCAAATACACATGTAACACCATTTTATCACTAACAATTAACTCAGAATCACTACTTAATCTAAACATGCATTCATCCAAACAAAACACTCAAGGTTACTGATGACATGCAATCACAAAATAGAATTGATCCAAGGAGGAATTAGGAGAAAAACATAATCCACAAACACAACTCCCAAACCTGGAAAATGCAGCTTCAATCCTTCCCTCAAGAACCCATTTTCTCTTTTCCCTTGCTCTTTCTTCTCTCTTCCGCTTCTTGCACAAACCCAACCAAGAACACACTTAAATCAAACCCAAAAGTTCTTCCAAACCAGAAAACAAAGAACAAGAAGGAGATGAGGAAACCCAACTCAAATCCAAGCACTTACCTTCGAGAACTCAGCTCAAAAACTCAGAAATCCTACTCAAAGCTCATGGATAACACAAGAGAAAGTGAAGAGCAGCCAAATGAAGAAAGAAAGAGAAGAGTGGACGAGAAAGAGAGAACAAGAGGGGGAATGGGTAGCTTCCACGGGAAGCTATCCCATTTCAGCCTTTCCTCTCTCCTCCTCTCACCTCACTTCTTTTCTTCATTAATTGCTCACCTAACACTTCCACTTGGCATGGTTCCCACAACCAAATCTTAACTTATTCCCTCTTGGCATCATACACAAAACCACACACAACTATCTCTTACATAAATATCTTCAATGCACCAAACTTGGTTCACACCATATAATTTCTTATAAACCACTTTTCATCCAAGGCACCATGCACAAAAACCACTCAATAAAATCTCTTAGCCCACTTACATCCTACTACCATACACTATAAGCACATCATAACATTTCCTCCTCTTCACTTAATTAATTAATTTCTTTGCCATTAAAATCCATATTATCAAAATTTTCCCTTACTCGAATTACATAAATACCCTTAACTTACTGACTTATCACGCAAATTCCGACTAGGCCCTTTTTGGGTTGTTACAATCGCCATTGACTACTTTACCAAGTGGGTAGAAGCTGAGTCCTTCAAGAAAGTTGATGCTCGGGACATGGAAAAATTCATTGAGAAAAACTTGATATGTAGGTATGGCCTTCCACACCATGTGGTATCTGACAACGGGGTCCAGTTCATGGCCGAAATGAAGAAGTTACTCCAGAAGTATGGTATTGAGCACCACAAGTCTTCTCCGTATCGTCCTCAAGCCAACAGGGCAGTCGAAGCTGCCAATAAGAATGTCAATAGGATCCTAGCTAAGATGGTCCAGAGCTATAAAGATTGGGCGAAAAAGTTGCCTTTCGCACTCTGGGGTTACAGAACAACCATCAGAACTTCAACAGGAGGCACTCCATATTCCTTGGTATATAGGACGGAGGTAGTATTGCTGGTCGAGGTCGAACTTAAGTCACTGAGGGTGATAATGGAAGCAGAGATTCCGGAGGCTGAATGGGTGCAACAACGGCTACAATGCTTGAACATGTTGGATGAGAAAAGGTTAAAAGCCTACTATCACAACCAAATCTACCAAAAGAGGCTCGCTAGGTCCTTTGGAAAGAAAGTCAAGAAACATCCATTGCAGGAGGGGGATTTGATATTTAAACAGATGAGACTAGGTGCACCAGATATTAGAGGAAAATTCAGACCAACGTGGGAAGGTTCATCCTCAAGAAGCTGCTATCAAAAGGAGCCACGATTCTGTCGGATAGCGATGACAATGAATTCAAAGAACCGATCAATATTGATAGACTCAAAAGGTTCCATGGCTAAAGGCTATAAAATCAAAAGAAGATAATGAAAGCCCCGCGGATCGAAAACCGAAAAAAGGCGGCCTTGCTAAAATCGGGCGCCTCATCAGGGTGAAAACCGGAAAAAGGCATCCAGGGCAAAATTTTGGGGCTTGAGAGAAAATATCCAATCATGAAAACCCGAGAGGGCTTATTGGTAATAGGAGTTGATGCTATCAAGATTTGGTTCCACGAATGAATGTAACCTTGCATAATTGAATTAGTGCAAAAAAATATCATGTATGCTGAAATCGTACTGAAATGTACACAATTCTATGAAATAAAATAAGATTTGACTTATTCATTTACATCGTTGTCCAGTTCTGCTTTAAAAAGAAACATATTGCTCAAAACGCATGCAAAGCTAAACTATGCCCTACTACCACCCTCGCCAGCCAAATGCCTCAGTCGCCGTGTTCGGTTATCAGATGCTGGGCTAAGTATCCACCTCTTGTACGCACTGGTAGAGGTAACAGAATGGTTCTCGAAGGGAGGTATGATAGTCTTCAATGGAAGTTGGCTCCAGAGCTCATGATAGCGGGAGGCAAAAGCCGCAAAAAAGATTCCACCTCTAAAGGACAAAGGGAGTCTCACCACATCCTGAGTCATTCCGAGTTGACGAGAGCAGCGGGCCGTGATGTAGAAGGTGGCCTCACGAAGCCCACATAGGGGAATGCATCCTGAAGATCCATCAATAACTGCACTGGATAAGGGAAGCCAAGCATGCATGAAGCTAATATGATCATCTGATATTTCACAGAATCTACTAATGCCTTCGTCAGGGGTCCCAAATAGGCACAAATGCTGGCGAAGAAGAAAATGCTTCGCAAAGTATTGACTAATGACCCTAGGACGTGGCTCTGACAGCAGCTTCAATTTCTCTTGCAACCAGATCTGAAAGAGGAAACAAGGAAAAATAAAAGCCAAAGAAAATAAGACAAAAGGCAAAGAAAAGCTGCTGGAGTAAGTTGGATTTACTTCAGGCAAAAATTAGGCATAGGGTTGTGTGAAAATCCGAAAGGACGCACTTCCCGCTAAGAAAAGCTAGTGTGAAAATCCACAAGGGACGCACTACCTTTTAAAATAATGACATACCTGGAGTAATAAGGGGCTCCCAGAGAATGAAGTGGTGGGCCCGGCATGGATAGAGTTCAAACCCAAGATAGTCTCAGCCAGAATAAGTGGGAAAGGGGTCAGCCCGCGGTGAAAATCATCCAAAATTCCAAACAGACGAGGGTCTCCGAGCAGCTCCTTTGAAGTCACAATCAGATACTTCATAACGCAGAAAAGAAAGATGATACTTACGCTGTATGAAGGAAGGTTGGGGAATTCATCCAGTGCTTCAATCAGAGGTTCTAAGGCAAATACAGGGCCCTGAGGAACTAAACGAGCAGTGTCAGAAGGAGATATGCTTAAGGACAGAGCAATATCTCGAGTTTGAACCAAACCGCAGCTAGGAACGCAGGGCAAAGCACTAGGAGGATACTAACTCCCGATAATAGTAGCAAGTTCCTCAGGCAGGGGGCATATTTCCTGGTAGGTGAACCTGAAAACATGAAAGCGAGGGTCCCAGAAGTGGGTCGCAGCTAAAAGAAGGTTGTAGTCTATTTTGACTCTTCGTAAAAATCTCAGCCCAAAAAGTGGGGCAAGGGTGCTATTTTCCCAAGTTTGAGCATCGTCTAAGATACTGTACATTTTGGGAAGAAAAGGATAATTCATTTCTCAATGGCTAAAGTCGAAATCACTAAAGGAAATAAAGGAGGAAAAGAGGAAAAACTAGAGGAAAGAACCTGCTATGAAGCTAAAATGAGAGAAAAGGCATGGAATCCAAGAAAATGGTGAATTTTATAGGATTGATCTACCGACGGCTAGACCGTCTCTAACTCAGACGGTTATCCCGTTTGTAATTGTCCACCTGGCATATCTTTGCATCGTGCATATCACGCGTATTAATTAGGTAATTAATGAGGGTTAAAAAGCGAAATCCAGAAAGACAGACGGCATTCCCGTCTCTAGCTCTAGAGACAGAAAGCCCGTCAGTTACTAAATTCTATATAAAGCTGTTGGCACCGACGGACTGTCACTTTCTTTTCTCTTTCTTTTCTTCACACCGATGCTCCCTCCTTTTTCAGCTGCAATTTTCTCTGTTTTTTTTCTTTTGGTTGGTCTCCTTTGCACCAGTGTCTTAAAGTTTTTTTCTTCATTGAGTCTTAACTTCCAGGTTAGTAAAATTCTTCTACTTTTTTTTTATTTTATTTTATTTTTATTTTTATGAATAATGTAATTTTCATTTTCTGGATTAGTATAATTAGGAACCTTGCTAATTGATTTTAGTTGCTACTGTTCTTCTGTTCTATTTTGAGGACAATTAATGATAAATGCATATTTATTTTTACGAGTTTTTTTAGTTAGATGTACAGGCATGGCCTTAGGAATGCATGCACATTGGAACCAATATTAAGGGTTAGAAAATAATGCTTGGGGCTTGAGGCCTGTCCCTCGTTGTCGCTTTTTATGCAAGAAATTGGGCACACCCTTTCCGGGGTGCTATTAAAATTTGTTTTAATCAAAGTTGTACTGTACTGTTGCTTGGGGCCTGAGACCTGTCCTTTGTGATCTTTCTTATGCAGGAGGTTGGGCACACCCTTACCGGGGTGCTGCCAAAATTTTTTTGGTTTAGGCACATTCCTGCCGGAATGTTGTCCAAATTTTTATTAGGTCCGTTTATGACTATGATGCTAAACTAATTGTTTACTTTCTTTCCAGGATGCCACCACGACGATATGCTCCGCGTGATCAGCCTGAGCCTCAGGCCCCGGCTTGGATGAGTGCCGAGGCCAGGCAGAGGTATGCAGCAATGGCTCAGGTGCAGTTCCGAGCTAGCTGCTTCATCTCTAGGCCATTCCTTGAGGCTCTAGGGATGGGAGACGAGGTCGACGCTCTGATATCGAGTGCGGGGTGGACTGAGTTTCTGACGCCGGCTTTCCAGACTCATTCGGAGATAGTTCAGCAGTTCCTTACTACATTACAGTACGGGGGGTACCAGAGATCCGACATGGAGGAGTGTGTCATTCAGTTTTGGATCGAGGGCCACCAGTATAGCAATACCCGTCAGCGATTTACACAGGCTATGGGGCTTCCATTTGGGCAGGATGTTATAGTGCCCCAGAGAGCAGTTAGACGCCACCACTAGGTGGTCATTGCCTTACTGGGAGTGCCGTATGACCATGATACGGCAAAGAGGACGGTACTCTCATCACAGGCCCTTCGCTATGTTCATAGGGTTCTATCCAGCTCCTATCTGGGATGAGCTGGTAACCTGGGGTCTCTTAATGCCGCAGAGATTTGGAGTTTATGGGCCATGGTGGCAGGCCAGCGGCTCAACATTAGGCACAAGATTTTGGTTAACCTGGTGAGAGTATCTAGGGGGACAGCCCCTGTAGTGTATGTTGGTGGAGTCATTACTAGACTGCTTTTGAGTTTGGGTGTCCGTCCAGATATCCTTGGGCACGCTTTAGAGGAGAGCATTTATGTAGACGCTCCGGTAGCTATTACGATGGCTATGATATTACCGATACAGGGTCAGGCCGAGGCATATAGACTTTGCACTGTTCATGAGACCAGATGTACATTTGGCCTGCCCTCACTAGAGCCAGTAGAGGAGCAGCCTTAGGATTAGCCTCAGATGGAGCAGCAGCCTCCCGAGCATCCACAGCACCAGGAGGACCAGCCTCCCGAGCACCAGCAGCACCAGGAGAACCAGCCTCCCCGACATCCAGAGCACCAGGAGGGTCAGCCTATGCAGCCGCAGCACGAGGAGGAGCATCCTTGTACACCTTCTGACATGGGGATTGAGTTCACCATGGACAACTTATTTGGTACTCCCCCAGTACAGAGGGTACAGAGTCCTACCCCTCCTCCGCCATCGAGGGTGTAGCGGACAGCTCCTCGAACACCTGAGAGATTCTCCCCATATGCTAGAGTAGGAGACCCGAGGGCATCTACTTCCACAGCTCCACCTCCAGAGCGGGCACCAGAGTCAGTCCCCCCTCCATCGGCACCATCGACTTACCCAGCACAGCCAAATTTCACTGCAATTTTGGCTTCTATGTTCGCATCCTTCGAGTGCAGACAGGAGGAGAGAGACAGGACCCTTCTAAGACAACTCGGGGAGCGATATGGGGTCATGATAGAGCGGATGGATCTACAGCAGGGTATCATACAGGAGCAGGGGAGGCTCATCGATTATTTGAGACAGGAGCAGGAGAGACTCGCGGGCCAGTTGAGGCAGGAGATGAGGGCCTCCCAGGATGAGGCGATCCAGAGGACTGACGCATCTTTACAGATGGTGGATGAGTCGATCGAGGCCCTCAGGTTTAGGATCCAGGTTCTGGATGGTGCCATACCCCCCATCACCCAGTCTATTCGGGAGTTTAGAGAGCAGACAAAGGATAGGTTGAGGCGTATGGGGACCACCTCCACAGATCAGACCCTTCGGCTGGGCGAGGCTTTTAGAGATCTAGGGGGCTCGTTACCGATACACTGCAGTTCATGACGGTATGTGCACAACCCTTTCTCGATGGGTATGCTCAGGTCCAGTTCCAGCAGCAGGACCCAGCGAGAGTGCAGCTGTTGTCTATACCGGTGGCCGTACCTCCCAGATACCAGCAGCAGGCCAGAGCCTCAACTGCTCAGCAGCCCGGACCATCAGCCCCTCCCAGTCAACCATCTACTTCAGGCACGGGACCCTCTACTTCTTCATCATGAGGCCAGCCAGTTCATCTGTCAGATGACGATGATGATCCAGAGGAGGAGCCGTCAGATTACCCACCATTATAGACTGTTCAGGGAGTTCTTTTGGCTCTATATTTATTCTCATTATTGTAATCACATTTGTATATTGTACAAAATTTATCCCTTTTAGTGGAAAACATTTATGGTTAACCTGTTAAATTTACATGTTATTTCTTTATGATTTGACCTTCTCTTAAAGAGACAATTGATCACATGGTAAAAAGGATGATAAATAATAAAGGGCAACATAAAAATGTTCATAAATCTACCAATCAAGTTAATTTACGCAAGAATTAATAAAAATCTCTTACAATACAGGAACATGGTTTTACACCAATCCAAAAATGACCAGCAGTCAAAAGGAAGGATAAACAGATCAAACATTACGTCCTTCAAGATTACATTCAACCAATTCAATATTACACCGTACAGGCTGAGACAAGGCCAGTGGAACAGATTAGCCACCTTGCAGACCGAAATAAGGTTAGCGGGGCACCAGCGATAGAACAAATCGCAATAAAGGATGGAGTTAGAGACACTTCACCTCACACCGTGCAGGCCGAGATGAGGCTAGTGGGAAAGACCAGCCACCGTGCAGACCGATATGAGGTTAGCGGGGGACAGCGATAGAACAGATCACAACAAAGGATGCAGTTAGACAACACTTCACCTCACACCGCACAGGCCGAGATGAGGCTAGTGATACAGATCAGGTACCGTGCAGACCGAGACGAGGTAAACGGAGCACCCGCGATAGAACAGTTCGCAAAAGGGATTGTGGTTAGAGAACACCGCATCTTGCAAATGCCGTCCAAGCCGACTGGAGACGATTCGTAACATTCCATACGGTAAAAGGTAAGGGTTGCCTCAGGTACTCATCTCTCTCCTTTCTTCTCTGAATTTTGGCTCGTCCAAGCGTTGGTGCACTAGTTTCCCCAAAATTGGGGGCAACTATAGACACTGGGCCTTGAGGCAGTCCAGGTCAGAGTTACCCGATGAAGAGATCAACATCGGTTTCTGGATAAATGGATGGAATTCGAAGGTTTTCATCTTTCGGTTTCATAAGGATTAAAATCTTTTTCTCTATAGCGTGAGGTTTTGAAAGAGTTTGGGAAATTTAGCTTGAAAATTGGGATTTGCTCCTCAGACGGGATGACCGTCGGAGTTGGGATGCCCGTCTCTATTTGGTGTTCCCCATCTCTATGTGTTGTAGGGACGGCCCGTCTGTAGTATAAGCGGCGAACACGTGTCTGCATAGAGACGCCCGTCCCAAGCCTCGGCCCGTCTATTGTCCAAATTTCCATGCGTACCCTTCTTAGGGACGGCCCGTCGGTAGTTATAGGGACGGCCTTCGGTAGTGGATCTGATCAAATAATGCTGGATTGGGTAAAATTTAATCTGAGAGGCTTGATATCTTTCAAATTTGGATGAGATTTGGGGTAGATATTTGGTTAAAATTTGAATTTTAAAATCCTTTTAAAATTCAAACTTTAAATTGATGTTTATCCTAATTATCTCCTAAAAACACTATAAATAGTGGATTAAATTTCATTATTAAGGGTTAGAAAAATTAACAAATTTTTGGGAAGAAAAATTAGTAAATTTTGAGAGATTGGCAAATTTTTAAAAGGAAAAAAATTCTTTCATCTTTTGTGAGCAATTTACTGAAATCTAAAAAATCTCTATTCTTATCAGAATTTTTATTTGATAAAAATTCTTTCAAATTAATTGACTTTTTTTTCAAATTCTACTTCTGAATTAAGCCAATTTGAGGTAACGAAATTCATTCGCTTCCATCAATCCCACTAATTCCAATACTTGAATCGCTGTCAAATTCCCAAGAAAAGAAAAACATAAATTTTCTTTCCTTTATCCATTTTTATTCGATCCTTGTGAAGCGTGCGGGGACCAAAATCATTCGACATTCACCCAAAACGGTAAAATCTGAGGGTAAATATTCTGGATTAATATTTGTGCAATTTAATTGACTTATATTAATTGTTTTTTTATTTTCAATAATAAATTTTTTAAACAAATAATTTCAATTGAAATTTTGAAGGTCTTTTTTCTGCAACCAGGGGGTGACCGACGGGCAGAGTGATTACCGACACCCGTCCCTATTCCGAGAGACGGGACGTAGGTGATGTACCCACTCCGTCCGCCGGTCACACTAAGGACGCCCGTCTGTATTGTGTAGAAGGCCGTCCCTAGGCAAATCCTCATGTTTTTAATTTATTTCTTTTACCCTTTCTTATTTCTTTTATCTTTTAACTCATTTCTTTTAAAGTTTCTTGTTATTTTACTTTTCTTTACTTTATTCACGATTTTGACACTGACATGTTTATTCCAATGAGTTATTTTCTGACCATTTTAGAATTGGAGTTGTTAATGATGGTGGTCGCGCCAATATGAGGATTTCTATCCGGGTTCTTTCTTTACCCTTGTCTTTATTCATTTTATTATGAAGTTTATTTTAATGTCGTTAAAACAAAAAAGGCCAAATGTTTTATAGTAATTAATTTGGGATTTTTTCGAAAGCCGGAGACCAAAGTCCCGTTTTTAGCCAATAAAACCAACTCTTCTCAAAAATTAGCTTGTAGTAAGTATGCATAGCAGGACCAAAGTCCTCACTCCAATGAATATCCCAATTTCTGTATGATTTACATATTGTTTTTATAATGCAGGTTGTATTCCGCCTCTAGTGTTATTGTAATTTATTTCGCGTAATTTATTTTGTGTCAATTTGCTGCTTTATCTACATGAATGGATTGCGCTTTAATTATCTGCATTGTATGGAAAGTTGATGAAACAATGAATTCAAAACTTAATTATAATATTAATCAAGGTACAAATAAATGAGAAGTCCCGAACTCACTCTGGTCTTGGGCTCAATGAGGTTAGAGGTTTACAACCTCCAAAATATCTCTTGTTCCCCTCCAAAAGGCCTAAATTACATAATCCTAGGCTCTAGGGGGTAGAGGATCATCCTAATGTTCTATTAGGCTGAGACCTCCAAGATCTCTCTGATTTGCCCAAGATGGATATTTACGCGCTGTGTAATCCTAGGTTCCACGAGTTTAGAGGGTCATCCTAATGTCCTATTGGGCTGGCACCTCCAAAACCCTCTTGGCTTACCCAAAATGGATATGTCTGCGCTGTCTTAAGCTCGTTGAGGCTAGACGACCCTTCCCAATGTTCTATTGGGTGGCGACTCCAAGAAACCTCCTTGTTGCCCAAAATAAACGTACTTGTAAATATCTTACAAGTTTTTTATGAACCTCTCTCAAAAGCCCTAAAGCAGGCCTTCGGGGCGTCCTACGGGCTTCGGCGCGCGTCACACTAGGTAACTTCAGTCTGGACTGTTTCAGGACCCGGTATCTACAGTCACCAAACAAAGCATTACAATATACATATACAGATTTTGGAATAACAGAATAAATTAAAACTTGAGAACTCAAAGATCATTCATTGATATCAAATGGTTCATTACAAAAATATTCTGTACATAACGGATATTCCAAAATTCCATCTTCCAACATACATAGCGGAAGCATTACAAATGAATTAATATAATAAGAGAGCCCAAAATATTACAAACAGAACTTAGATACAAAACTAAGCTATAACACTTCAATCCTTCTGTGTTGGTTGGACCTGCGAAGACTCTCGCAAAAGCTCAAAACCTTCTGCACCTGCACAGATGAAACACCCGTGCTAAGCGATAACGCTTACTAGGGAAAACACATAAAATATTAACGGCCATTCACAATGGTCATTAAGATAGAACATATACGACATGGAACATGCTTATAATCATATATACTAAATCATAGCTTGATCATCATCAATTAAATTCAAAAGCTTATAGTCAAAATATATATATATCAAACTGATTTCACATACTCATAATCACAACAAAACAAATGAAATGCCTACTGACTCACAATAGCAGATAACGAGTGAACACATTGGGGTATCCGAGGGTACAATTGAAAAGCAACATCTTTATTTTCTCATTCAAAACATTTTCATATTGGAGGATTTTAAACAAGATCCGAACACATTGAGGATCGCGAGGACTCAAACGGGGACTTTATCAGGGTCCGGAACACATTGGGGCTGTAGCTACTGAACTCTATTAGGCATACCTAACTATCATCTAATTTAACTCTTGCAGGCCATGCATAAATCATCAAATCATATTCATATTGTTCATAATATTGTCCATCCATAAGTCTAAAAGCATCACAAGATAAGAAAAATAAATATTGAAAGTATAAAAGAAATTCCTTTTTGAAAAGTAGGAGATGTCGCACTTGCGACAGGGGCAAAGCTCCCGGAGTGTCGCATTCGTGACAGGCCTCGTACTTGCGGGCAAAGGAACGGATCGATTTTTGTCGCGCTCACGACATGCATCACGCTGGCGATAGAACACGCTCGATATCACTATCGCGATTGTGCACTCTCGCGCGCTCGTGATAGCGCTGCCCAGCCACAGGTCGACACTATGCATTCTATCACGCTCGGTACAGAGGTCGCGCTCACGACAGCACGCATGATGTTGCAGCTCGGCAGAAGAGAGCTTGGCCAACTATGAGATGCTGGAATCACCGAGCTCTATCGCGCTCGCGACAGAGTCGCGTTTTCTAGTTCTCCAGCAATTCTGCAAAAAATCATCTCCTTCAACAACTCACTCACAACTCCAATCCAACCCAAACTTCACCAGAACTCAAATCAAGCATTCTAATCATCATACACAATACAAAATCTAACTTTTATACCAAAAATCACAATTAAACCATTCAATTAACACAATCAAAATCTTTAATTGAACAAACCAGAAATTCTACTTCAAAACTGTAATCAAAAGCATATTTTGGTTCAATACTCCACATCCAACGCATCTCAACCCAAATTAATCAAAACCCATAACATTTAGACAAATATAAGCAACTTAAACCTCATAAATTTCCAGAAATTCAACTCAAAACCAAAGCAATCAAATAATACATCAAAATCATAAATTCCCAAACACTGATCTCCTTTGCTCCTAATCAAAGGGCTCCTCTTCCACTTACTTTCTCCTTACCCTTAGGTTCTCTAGGAGGCACTTCTGATTAAGAACATCCACAATCACACAAAACGCAAAAACCCTAACTATAAACATACACTAGCAAAATCAAAGGAAAGATGAAGAAGAAGAAAATCCAACTAAAATCCAACTAAAACTTACCAATTAGATTGAAGAATTGCTGAATCCCACCAATTATTGAGGCCACCAGAAGATGAATCAAGAAGAAACAAAAGGAAGAAGAAGAAAGAAGAAGAAATGGTGTGAGGGAAGAAAGGAATGGGGGAGGGCAAGGGACAGCTGCCTCTCTTTCTCTCTCCTTGGCTTTTATAGTCACTCTCACAAGACAAATGGCATCAAATAATTAGTGGAACCTATCAACTCACACCCTACCACCATCTACCACACTACACCCAAGTCTAGCCACACTAACTCACACACTAGCTCAATACATACCACTACACTCTAACAAAACCCAAAATATGCATAAAACTCAAATTAAATAACACATGCCAAAAATACACATACACATTAGCATGAAACATGGCTCAAACTATTAGGGTGGAAAACGGGGTGTTCTATTAATTCGTATTAAGCTTTTACTGTGCAATTAAATCCATTAATCACTCATTTTATCTTTTTTTTTCATTTAACCTATCATTTCATATACAATTTACAGTTTAGTCCTTACTTTATCAATTTCGGGACAAATAACATTTTTGCCCTTCTTTTGACTTTATTTATGGAATTGCCACTAGTTCATTTAATTTCCACATTTAATTCACTCTTTGGCTTACAAATTATATATTAGTCCTTATATTGTCATTTTCACGTTTGGATTCTTTACATATTTGTCACTTTAATTTCACTTTTCACTTACATGTTACTTATTAACTTACTTTCACATATAATTACTATTTTACCATATATTCCTCTACTTTATTAAAGTAGCTTTATCTTTTGCTTTATCTTTTGTAAAGTAGCTTTAGCTTTTGTAAAGGAGATTCCTCCTTATCCTAAGTTGTACTCATATGTACTAGTGTGTATTTTAAGAATGTAAGCCTCTTTAAAGGCTATAAATATGCAATAAATTTAAGAAGGGAGGCACGCTCATTTTGAGCCCTCTCTTCCTTTGTATATTCTCTCTTCCATTATGAGTTTCTAAACTCTTCTTCTCTCTCTCTCTTTAGAATATCCTTCTTCTTGAATCTTGGATCCTGCTATCTAAAACTCCTTGGATTATGGAATGTCTCATTCTGATCTGTGTTGGGATATCTAAGAGGATAGTCCACATGTTAGGCCAGGAAGTGCCGTTGTTTTGAATGGACAGTCATACCTGGTATCCAACATAGTCAGTCTTGATGTGTTCCATGGTCCTGGGGGCATTTGGTATCAGAGCCATAGATTCATGATTAAGGTATTCTAATGAGAAGAGAACCCCTCTACCATAGTCAGTCTACTCGTGTGGATACACTTAATTCTCTGCTTACAGGCCAGAATGCTGCTACCTACCAACTATTGACAAAGTTGCAGAATCAAGTTGCTGATCTTGATAAGCAACTCATGACTGCTATCACTGAACGGGTTTATGATGCTACTTTTAAGGAAAAAGCCTCTGAAGTCACCAGACTCAAAGCTGAAATAGCTACTATCAAAAGAGATCTGGCAAAACCTACACCATCCCCATCATCTTTCCCTTTTTACCAATCTCCATTCAAACCATATACTCATCAACCTTCTATCCAAGTACTACCTTACTCTGAACCCTCTTAAGCAAAACTTGATGCTTTGGGATATTCTCATGAGATGTTTATGAGAAATCAATTCTTAACACATAAACGATCCCATGAGACTATACCCCCTCCAATCATACCACAAGCCACTAAACCTGTTGCATCTTCTTCTGTTGCATCTTCTTCTACAACAACTCTTCCTGTTTCTTCAAATCTAAAGTAGAAAGGAATTGTTATTTCTGAATCACCATCCTCCCATATGATACAAGAACCCTCAAATCCAAATTTGCTAGTTCATACTCTTCAACAAAAAGCACTACAAACAATCCCTGCTATCTCCTTTGCTACCAAAGGTGATTTAGTCAAAGATGATCCAAACGTCGCTACTTCAGATTCTGATAGTACCACCAGTACTAGTCAGGATGATACTTTTGATCCTCTTTGTCCTTTTCCCTTATACATGGTAGATCCTCCACCAGCTGAAAGTACTACAACTCAGTTTGCTGAAGAACCTCCTGAGGAAGAAATGGCTGACAACATACGACTATCATGCCAAGTACTCATGCATTTAACGGAAAACCCATTCACATGCAATACAATTATCAGGCAATACGCACCCAACTATCATGCCGAGAACGCTAGTTAACTAAACATACTTTTATCATGCCTTGAAATGTAAATACATGACCACACGCTGAAATCACTACAATAGGAAAACTAGAGAGAGGAGGCACATAACATAACACAATATATATAACAATCCAAGGTCAAGAGCATATTCATTACGTATCTTGATTCACATAATTCACTATAACCGTCAAAAGCACAAAATCACATTTGTGCACATGCTTACTAATCATAGCATTCAAAACCTATTAATTCATATTCTTATAGACATAACTAATCGAATTCATGGCATTCAAAAGATTATGGTCACAGTCACGCACATCTTAATTCCCGTACCTATATTCATAACCGTTGGCATACAATACATTCACAGTATGTTATGCATATACCCATATATGCAGATAAATATACCCAGTACATATGTTTAGGTCACACTTAACCCATTCAGAGATTCATAATCACATTCGGATACATAACCGATTCACATGTCCAGAATCATGCTTAATCGAATATCACACTCTCTTGTTCATATTAGGCAAAACAGACAGAATACCTGCTGACTCAAAATAGTGGATAACGAGTATACAGACAGTACTTTACGGGTACAAGCCGATACAGACAGTACTTTACGGGTACGAGCTGATACAGACAGTACTTTACGGGTACGAGCCGATACAGACAGTACTTTACGGGTACGAGCCGATACATCAAGATACTTTTAACTTTTACAAAACATTTTCAAAAGGGATCTTAAACAAGATCCGAACACATAAGGGTTCGCGAGGAACCAAACGGGAACAAAAGCTGCAGCATAAAGACTCTATTAGGCATGCCTAACTATCCACTGAACTGACTCTAGCAGGTTATGCATAATCCATTCAATTTATTGCATATTATTCCAAAACACACACACATATATATATATATGTAAGGTATATATATATACGTATAAGCATATTCAAATCATGGATTCACGTACACATAATTCATAACATTGCCCATGCATAATACATCCACTTGTGTTAACATACTTCATAAAATAGTCCAAGCATAAACCTAAAGGTATCACAAATTTCGGAATTCACACATTGGCATCCCAAAAGAAAACTCAATTTGGAAAAACAGGGAGTCTCGCGATCGCGACGGATGTCACGCTCGCGACAGAGGCTACTTGCCCATGTCGCGATCACGGCAACCTTTGCGATCTCGCGAGGGAACTAGGGCATCTCGTTGTCGCGCTCGCGACAGTGAACTGCCAATCCGAACAATTCGGCAACCGATCTCTCTGTCGTGCTTGCGACAGAGGCTCTGCTGCACAGCTCAGCGGAGAGCTCGGACGCGTGCGAGGGCTGCTTTCACCGTGCTCTGTCGCGACGATGTCACGCTCGCGACAGAGTCGGGAATTTCAACCCTTACACAAGAAATCTGCAGAAAATTCCCTCTTCACAACCCCCAAACTCAACCAACGTCGAAACATCAACTTACCTCATCTCCAGCAAGCCACACATCATTGACAACATAGACACAACATTCGTATCAAGAATTCCATTAAAACATGCCACAACAATATCCATTTACACAATCTATAATATCAACACTATTCGCCATTCATCACAAACGCACCCATGTTATGCATTCACATATACGGTACAACATGCCTCGGTTACTCATGAGATCGACACATATCCACACTCATCCATAAACCAACCTTCACGGAGTTATATCTATTATTATTCACTTGATAAATCACCAATTCTTAATCATACTCATAAGTTTTACCAAAGACAACTACTTATATAGTCATTTAATTACCCTAAAGATGCATAATAAGCTGAGGGGAAGGTACGGGATTGATCCGGGTCAACCCAAGACTCAAAAATGAAGAAATAAAGGCGTAAATCATGCTTTTCTGTCATGAGGTCGCGACACTGTCGCGATCGCGACAGAGGCTCACCTATGAAGCCAAACGAGACTACGTAACGTCTCAAACTTGTATTGCCTAAACCGACCTCTAAAACTAATTTTTAGCCAAAACGTCCTTCTTAACAAATGTTCCGTAGGATGTTAACGTTCAAATGAAACAAATTTTAGATCAAAAAGACATCTAGAACTCCAGATATAATCTCCACAACCCAGACTATTCAAATAACCCAACCCAAACAGAAATAGTACGATTTTGGTCAATTTTCTGGGTCTTAGAGCCAGAATTTTCCCAAGGGGATTTCTGAGACATCTAAAGGTATGGAAATCATGGTTCTAATGGCTTAAGAATCACACGATTTGGAGCTCTATAACTACAGCTATGACAAAAACAATGCACGGAGGTCAAAAGAGAACTGAACAGGATTACTAAAATCACCATAAAACATCAAAATCAAAGAAATCCCCAAACTCATGCATTTCAATGCCAATCCACATATACATTTATCTCAATCAAATACATGGATTACTAACACCTTTACCCAAATTAGTTCATGCATAAACTCATATCAAACACTCAAATTTCCAGAAAGCAAACAACAATACAAACTCATTATCCAAGGAGAATAGGCAAACACAACTCAAAACTCAAATGTAAAATGAAAGCTCCCAAACCTCAAATTGCCGATGCAATCTTCAACCTTCAAGAGCCCACTTTCTCTTTTCCTTTATTCTTACTCATGAAACCCAAAGCTTGCACAAAACCAAAACCCACAAATTACTTTTCCAAAAACCCTAACTTAAATAAACCAAAGAAGAAGAAGAAGAAGAAGGAGAAGAGGAAACAAAAATCCAATTACAAGAACCCTAACTTACCTCTTCAAATTAGCTCCAAACCCAACCAAAATCACCTTAAGCAAAGCACAATCCAAGCCAAAAGAAAAGAAGAGGAAATGAGAGAGGGAGGGCAACGGGAAATGTAAATTTTCTGTGTTCTCTCTCTCTCTTTCCCTTCTTTTCTTACTTACTCATCAATGCCCACCAACCAATGCCACATGGCAAGCTCCTATTGGACCACAATTCCCACTTTTGACTTATTCCTCCTTGCACCATACACCATCCACACATTAACAATATCTTACAATAATATCTCCAAGGTACCATACTCAACTCACACTATAACTTTTCTTAAAAATCCACTTACATCCTACTCCCATACATTACAAGCACACACTAGATTAATCCCAAATAACATACCCTACATCCATACACCACCTGCACAACTTAGTAATTCTCCTCTTAACATATTAATTTCCTTGCACTAAATCCTTAATATCCAAATTTTCCTCTTACACAAATTATGGAAATACCCTTAATAACCCGACTTATCGCGCAAAATTCCGACTAGGCCCTTTTTGGGGTGTTACAAATCTCTCCCCCTTAAGAAATTTCGTCCTCGAAATTTCCCCGCTAATCACTTACATAGGCAATTCCTTAACAAATCTTCAAATCGCTAACACTCATATCATACGATTCTCAAAACAAATACACTTTTTCCCATCCCTATGCTTCACTATGCTTATGTTCACTTGATTCAAAGAGAATAGCTGACAGGTATACAAAGTCACACCTCAAACTCACCCAATTCACATAGTCTTATATCACTCACTACCACCGACATCTCACCAATTCTTCATCCAAATACTACACAAACATACACTACACAACTGCATCTGCAATAGGCCACAACACTAAATAGACTCGCATACAAAGACTCGACACTCAAACAATCACATAGACCAGAACCGACTAAACCGGTGCTCTGATACCACTAATTGTAACACTCCCTACGTCCCCGTTGGAAGGACGCGGGTGCGCTAACCGACGCTCACTCACACACATGCACACATACGCTAAGCGAAAACATACGTTCATGCAAAAACACAGGAAAATTAAAAACTTATCTTAAGAAGCAAAACTGGACATACATTAACTCACGCACACGCAGGCACTAAGCTGAAACATATACACATGCATACATACGATCATTCAGCGGAATCATAAAGCGGAGAAATAACTGAAACTTAATTACAATAAGATCCTTACATAAAGGCTACAAATTACAAAAATCAAAATACAGAAGCTGAACAGAATAATATAACACTTCTAACTCCTATGTGGCCGATCCTACAGACGCGTGACTCGAACCGAACCAAACCTGCCACCTGCACGGGAAAAGAGTCCGTGCTAAGCGATAAACACTTAGTGGGGAGAACACACAAGCAAGATGGACGGCCATTCATAATGGTCGCCAGAACAAGTTACATACACAATTGGCATATGCAAATAATCACAACAGATGGATAAACAAGCCTGCATAGGAAAGCCCTGCATTCAGAAGTTCATATACACATACTTGTACATATTACCTGAGTGCTCGTCTCAATATCATATTCTTCTGAATACTACACTCTTATATCATATTAAGCAAAGCCCCTAGCAGACAAGGGATCACAGTAGATACAAATATTCATGTAAAACTAAATACAAACTCTCATGCATATAGTTACCAGGGCATCACGTGTCAGTACCCTACCGTGCACAGTCACGAGAGATAATACACATACGACAATCATGCCAAGTACTCATGCATTTAACGGAAAACCCATTCACATGCAATATAATTATCAGGCAATACGCACCCAACTATCATGCCGAGAATCTAGTTAACTAAACATACTTTTATCATGCCTTGAAATGTAAATACATGACCACACGCTGAAATCACTACAATAGGAAAACTAGAGAGAGGAGGCACGTAACATAACACAATATTATAACAATCCAAGGTCAAGAGCACATTCATTATGTATCTTGATTCACATAATTCACTATAACCGTCAAAAGTACAAAATCACGTTTGTGCACATGCTTACTAATCATAGCATTCAAAACCTATTAATTCATATTCTTATAGACATAACTAATCGAATTCATGGCATTCAAAAGATTATGGTCACAATCACGCACATCTTAATTCCCGTACCTATATTCATAACCGTTGGCATACAATACATTCACAATATGTTATGCATATACCCATATATGCAGATAAATATACCCAATACATATGTTTAGGTCACACTTAACCCATTCAGAGATTCATAATCACATTCGAATACATAACCGATTCACATGTCCAGAATCATGCTTAATCGAATATCACATTCTCTTGTTCATATTAGGCAAAACATACAGAATACCTGCTGACTCAAAATAGTGGATAATGAGTATACAGACAGTACTTTACGGGTACAAGCCGATACAGATAGTACTTTACGGGTACGAGCCGATACAGACAGTACTTTACGGGTACGAGCCGATACATCAAGATACTTTTAACTTTTACAAAACATTTTCAAAAGGGATCTTAAACAAGATCCGAACACATAAGGGTTCGCGAGGAACCAAACGGGAACCTGATCAGGGTCCAAACGGAAACAGAAGCTACAGCACAAAGACTTTATTAGGCATGCCTAACTATCCATTGAACTGACTCTAGCAGGTTATGCATAATCCATTCAATTCATTTCATATTATTCCAAAACAAACACACATATATATATATGTAAGGTATATATACATACGTATAAGCATATTCATATCATGGATTCACATACATATAATTCATAACATTGCCCATGCATAATACACCCACTTGTGTTAACATACTTCATAAAATAGTCCAAACATAAACCTAAAGGTATCACAAATTTCGGAATTCACACATTGGCATCCCAAAAGAAAACTCAATTTCGAAAAACAGGGAGTGTCGCGATCGCGACGGATGTCGCGCTCGCGACAGAGGCTACTTGCCCATGTCGCGATCACGGCAACCTTCGCGATCTCGCGAGGGAACTAGGGCATCTCGTTGTCGTGTTCGCGACATCCATTGCGCTCGCGACAGTGAACTGCCAATCCAAACAATTCGTCAACCGATCTCTCTGTCGCGCTCACGATAGAGGCTTTGCTGCACAGCTCGGCGGAGAGCTCGGACGCGTGGGAGGGCTGCTTTCACCGGGATCTGTCGCGACCTCGCGACAGAGTCGGGAATTTCAACCCTTACACAAGAAATCTGCAGAAAATTCCCTCTTCACAACCCCCAAACTCAACCAACGTCGAAACATCAACTTACCTCATCTCCAGCAAGCCACACATCATTGACAACATAGACACAACATTCGTATCAAGAATTCCATTAAAACATGCCACAACAATATCCATTTACACAATCTATAATATCAACACTATTCGCCATTCATCACAAACGCACCCATGTTATGCATTCACATATACGGTACAACATGCCTCGGTTACTCATGAGATCGACACATATCCACACTCATCCATAAGCCAACCTTCACGGAGTTATATCTATTATTATTCACTTGATAAATCACCAATTCGTAATCATACTCATAAGTTTTACCAAAGACAATTACTTATATAGTCATTTAATTACCCTAAAGATGCATAATAAGCTGAGGGGAATGTACGGGATTGATCCGGGTCAACCCAGGACTCAAAAATGAAGAAATAAAGGCTTCAATCATGCTTTTCTGTCACGACGTCGCGACACTGTCGCGATCACGACAGAGGCTCACCTATGAAGCCAAACGAGACTGCTTAACACCTCAAACTTGTATTGCCTAAAGCGACCTCTAAAACTCATTTGTAGCCAAAACGTCCCAAGGCAATTTCTGAGACATCTAAAGGCATGGAAATCATGGTTCTAATGGCTTGAGAATCACATGATTTGGAGCTCTATAACTACAGCTATGACAAAAACAATGCACGGAGGTCAAAAGAGAACTGAACAGGATTACTAAAATCACCATAAAACATCAAAATCAAAGAAATCCCCAAACTCATGCATTTCAATGCCAATCCACATATACATTTATCTCAATCAAATACATGGATTACTAACACCTTTACCCAAATTAGTTCATGCATAAACTCATATCAAACACTCAAATTTCCGGAAAGCAAACAACAATACAAACTCATTATCCAAGGAGAATAGGAAAACATAACTCAAAACTCAAATGTAAAATCAAAGCTCCCAAACCTCAAATTGCCGATGCAATCTTCAACCTTCAAGAGCCCACTTTCTCTTTTCCTTTATTCTTACTCATGATACCCAAAGCTTGCACAAAACCAAAACCCACAAATTACTTTTCCAAAAACCCTAACTTAAATAAACCAAAGAAGAAGAAGAAGAAGAAGAAGAAGAAGAAGAAGAAGAAGAAGAAGAAGAAGGAGAAGAGGAAACAAAAATCCAATTATAAGAACCCTAACTTACCTCTTCAAATTAGCTCCAAACCCAACCAAAATCACCTTAAGCAAAGCACAATCCAAGCTAAAAGAGAATAAGAGGAAATGAGAGAGGGAGGGCAATGGGAAATGTAAATTTTCTGTGTTCTCTCTCTCTCTTTCCCTTCTTTTCTTACTTACTCATCAATGCCCACCAACCAATGCCACATGGCAAGCTCCTATTGGACCACAATTCCCACTTTTGACTTATTCCTCCTTGCACCATACACCATCCACACATTAACAATATCTTACAATAATTTCTCCAAGGTACCATACTCAACTCACAATATAACTTTTCTTAAAAATCCACTTACATCCTACTCCCATACATTACAAGCACACACTAGATTAATCCCAAATAACATACCCTACATCCATACACCACCTGCACACCTTAGTATTTCTCCTCTTAACATACTTAATTAATTTCCTTGCACTAAATCCTTAATATCCAAATTTTCCTCTTACACAAATTACGGAAATACCCTTAATAACCCGACTTATTGCACAAAATTTCGACTAGGCCCTTTTTGGGGTGTTACATTTCCAACATGATTCTGGGAGGATTTTTGGATTTAGGATGGTATTGTGGGCTCCAGTATCAAGAAAAGCTATAATTTTGATAGGATTGGCATATTTATCAGGAAAGATTTATGCAGGAACTAAGGGTATTGGGTGAGATATAGAAGAAAGTTGTCTAGGTGGAGGAATGGTAGCAATGGTAGTTTGTGAATCGAAATCATCAAGAGAATCATCAGAATCAGATTCAGAATCAGAATACTCTATAGCAAAGAGAGTATAAGGATCTGGTTCATCATCTTCTGAAAAGAGGGACTCAATATCAGCATTTTGGATATCAATGGGAGTGGATTGCTGAACATGTTGAATGAGTTGCTGAGATTTCTTCTTGTTAGGGCATTTCTTTGCAAAATGACCTTTTTTTCCACAAATGAAATATCTGTCTCCTTTTGGTTTATATCGTTTCCGTCTGAAAAAGCAAACTTTTTTCCTTTGATAAGGAAGACGGTCGCGAATAAACTTTTTAGGATACTTAAATCTTCTGAACTTCTTTTTCTTGGGATAACAAGAACATCCTTTATCAGGGAAGCATTTGATCTGAAGATCTGGGCATTTGCAAGCAGCTTTTAATTGAGGATCTTTACCCTTTTGCAGAGTATCCTTGATCATTTTTTGAGATGCACATAACCGATCAAGCGCCATTAAGATCCTTTGATAAATCTGCCCAAGAGAAAGAGAGTTGAGTTGGATTCCCTGTTCTCGTAGATAATACATTGTGCTGTTGGAGAGACTTTCTGGAACAGAAGATAAAAATCCTTGCTTTAGATTTGGATCATTTGCACCGTTGAGCTTATAGAAGAGTTTGGACATCTTCTTGTAATGCTTAGCCAAATCTTTTCGGAGGAGAGAACAACACTTCATTTTAAAGAAATCATCTCGATTGGCATCTTCAAAACCATGTACTGTGCCAATGAATTCAGAATGAATTTTCTGAAGAACATAAGTGATAGACTCAGATCAAATAAATTGAAGTTTGGTATATTCATCCAGACGAGTAAACCAGTCTTTAATTCTTCCAACAAATCTGCATTGAAATTCATCGAAAATGGATTCCATGCTTGTTGTTGTAGCTGGATGAGTTCTAGCCTTAAGCTCCAGCCAAGCATAAAACTCTTGTATACGATCTCTCCATTGTTCAGGTTCAATATCTTCAAAAGTGAACCAAGGTCCATCATCAGGTTTAGAATCAGGTGGAAGAGGAATGTTGTCAGCCATTTCTTCCTCAGGAGGTTCTTCAGCAAACTGGGTTGTAGTACTTTCAGCTGGTGGAGGATCTGCCATGTATAAGGGAAAAGGACAAAGAGGATCAAAAGTATCATCTTGACTAGTACTGGTGGTACTATCAGAATCTGAAGTTTCTATTGGATCATCTTTGACTAAATCATCTTTGGTAGCAAAGGAGATGGCAGGGATTGTTTGTAGTGCTTTTTGGTGAAGAGTATGCACTAACAAATTTGGATTTGAGGGTTCTTGGATCATATGGGAGGGTGGTGGTTCAGAAATAACAATTCCTTTCTGTTTGAGATTTGAAGAAACAGGAGGAGTTGTTGTAGATGAGGATACAATAGAAGAAGACGTAACAGGTTTAGTAGCTTGTGGGATGATTGGAGGTGGTATAATTTCATGGGAACGTTTATGTGTTAAGAATTGATTTCTCATAAAAATCTCATGAGAATATCCCAAAGCATCAAGTTCTGCTTGAGAGGGTTCAGAGTAAGGTAGTACTTGAATAGAAGGTTGATGGGTATATGGTTTAATGGTGGAATGGTAAAGAGGGAAAGGTGATATGGAAGATGGTGATGGTGTAGGTTTTGCCAGATCTCTTTTGATAGTAGCTATTTCAGCTTTGAGTCGGGTGACTTCAGAAGCTTTTTCCTTGAAAGTAGCATCATAAACTCGTTCAGTAATAGCAGTCATGAATTACTTATCTAGATCAGCAACTTGGTTCTGCAACTTTGTCAATAGTTGGTAGGTAGCAGCATTCTGGCCTGTAAGCTGAGAATTAAGTGTATCCACACGAGTAGAAACATTATCAACTTTTGTTTCTAATCGGTGAAGAAGCTTATTCTGAGCTAAAGCATTTTCAGATTGCCAATTGAGTACTGCTTCTGCCGACTGAACGATTCTAGGCGTTCCTTCCGTAGAAATTCCTGGAGATTTGACAAATGGTGCTGCTCGTATTTTAGTAGTTGGGTTGGTGGTTTCAGAGAGTGTAGGAAATTCATCTGTATAATCACCAGTGGGTTGATACATATAGACAGCAGGGATGATAGGTAGTTGGGTAGTTTTTGGTTTCCAGACAGGAGGTGAGCAAGGCTTTTTAGGTAATGGTTTGGGTGATGGTTTACAGGGTTCAGGGGATGGAGTCGGTGTGACTGGTGGTTTGTACCAAGAGGGAGCAGTATAAGAAACTGCATAATCATACTTGCCAGATGGTTGGCCAAGGGTGCCAACAGTAGGATCATCATCTTCATCAAGATGGTTCTGATAACGTACTTCAGAGGAAGAATTCTTTTTTGCTTTATGTCTCCGGCGACGGAGATCTTCATCATCAAGCTCATCCTGGATGGTAGCTTGGTAACAATCCTCACAATTACAAAGATCAAAATAGCAATGGTTATCCCGTTTAAAAGCATAAATGGGACGGCCATCAGTATCGAAAGCTGCGATAGGGATATCTTCTTCTTGTGGAAAAGAAGTGACTGGTTGGATCATGAACTGTGGTGAAAATATTGGTGTTGTAGTGGATTCTGCTGGATCTGGGTTATCTCGTGGAGAGACAAACTGGGTTTCTACCATACCATTTGGTTTTTTGACAAAAATAGGAGTAGATGACTGGATGGGCTGCTTTTGTTCATGGAGTATCTCATAACTTGTAAGCCAAGATTTAGGGAAGAAGTCAAGTAGCTGTTCATTCATCAGTTGCTTAGGAATCTGAACACAGGTAGGCACCTGGTTAGAATCTGTGCTAATGACGAGAGAATCATTGGAAGCAGGGAGTGAGATGTCTATAGCATGGTTCTGAACTCTATAGATCATCTGGTAATGGAGAGTAGCTACTTCAGTAGTCTTGACTTGATCAGCTCTAGTGATTTGGATCTAGACCTTGAGATTATCCAAAATATGAGAATCATCCAATCGCCTATTAAAATTGGGGTAGAAGGTGAACATGACAGTTCCAGCATTAAGTGAAGTTTGTACAGTTCCAATAACAGCCTGAGAATATTCAAGGTATCTGGTGTCCAGAAGAGCGATTCGGGCAAAGACAGGAAGTCCTTTGCGCCCATGATAGGTGACCGCTATTCTGACGGCTCCAAAATGGAGATGAGACAATCCTTGACGAGTCCAATGAGGAATGGACTCAGAAGGAATATCTAGGGGTAGGAATTGTTCTTGTCCAGTAGCTTTGATGGGATGCTGCCGGAAAGAAGAAGTCTGCACATATTCTTTCACATGGGACTTAGGAGGTTTAATAAGAGTCTTGATGCTGGAAAGGATAGTAAATCTGGGTGATTTAGTAGAAGCATCATACGGGTTGAGGAAAGGTAAATGAGAGTCTTGTATTTTTTGATTTTCATCAAGAAAGTTTAATTCATACAGGTAATCAAGCTTTTGTACTGTAGAAGGTGAAAGTGAAAAAGAAGATCTAGAGAAAGAAGATGATCTAGATAATGAAACTGAAGTTGAAGGTTTAGACATGGTAGAGGGGTTCTCTTCTCATTAGAATACCTTAATCATGAATCTATGGCTCTGATACCAAATGTCCGCAGGACCATGGAACACATCAAGACTGACTATGTTGGATACCAGGTATGATTGTCCATTCAAAACAACGGCTCTCTCTTTAGAATATCCTTCTTCTTGAATCTTGGATCCTGCTATCTAAAACTCCTTGGATTATGGAATGTCTCATTCTGATCTGTGTTGGGATATCTAAGAGGATAGTCCACATGTTAGGCCAAGAAGTGCCGTTGTTTTGAATGGACAGTCATACCTGGTATCCAACATAGTCAGTCTTGATGTGTTCCATGGTCCTGGGGGCATTAGGTATCAGAGACTTAGGTTCATGATTAAGGTATTCTAATGAGAAAAGAACCCCTCTACCATGTCTAAACCTTCAACTTCAGTTTCATTATCTAGATCATCTTCTTTCTCTAGATCTTCTTTTTCACTTTCACCTTCTACAGTACAAAAGCTTGATTACCTGTATGAATTAAACTTTCTTGATGAAAATCAAAAAATACAAGACTCTCATTTACCTTTCCTCAACCCGTATGATGCCTTCACTAAATCACCCAGATCTACTGTCCTTTCCAGCATCAAGACTTTTATTAAACCTCCTAAGTCCCATGTGAAAGAATATGTGCAGTCTTCTTCTTTCCGGCAGCATCCCATCAAAGCTACTGGACAAGAACAATTTCTACCCCTAGATATTACTTTTGAGTCTATTCCTCATTGGACTCGTCAAGGATTGTCTCATCTCCATTTTGGAGCCGTCAGAATAGCGGTCACCTATCATGGGCGCAAAGGACTTCCTATCTTTGCCCGAATCGCTCTTCTGGACACCAGATACCTTGAATATTCTCAGGCTGTTATTAGAACTGTACAAACTTCACTTAATGCTGGAACTGTCATGTTCACCTTCTACCCCAATTTTAATATGCGATTGGATGATTCTTATATTTTGGATAATCTCAAGGTCCAGATCCAAATCACTGGAGCTGATCAAGTCAAGACTACTGAAGTAGCTACTCTCCATTACCAGATGATCTATAGAGTTCAGAACCATGCTATAGACATCTCACTCCCTGCTTCCAATGATTCTCTCGTCATTAACACAGATTCTAACCAGGTACCTACCTGTGTTCAGATTCCTAAGCAACTGACGAATCAACAGCTACTTGACTTCTTCCCTAAATCTTGGCTTACAAGTTATGAGATACTCCATGAACAAAAGCAGCCCATCCAGTCATCTACTCCTATTTTTGTCAAAAAACCAAATGGTATGGTAGAAACCCAGTTTGTCTCTCCACAAGATAACCCAGATCCAGCAGAATCCACTACAGCACCAATATTTTCACCACAGTTCATGATCCAACCAGTCACTTCTTTTCCACAAGAAGAAGATATCCCTATCGCATCTTTCGATACTGATGGCCGTCCCATTTATGCTTTTAAATGGGATAACCATTGCTATTTTGATCTTTGTAATTGTGAGGATTATTACCAATCTTCCATCCAGGATGAGCTTGATGATGAAGATCTCCGTCGCCGGAGATGTAAAGCAAAAAAGAAGTCTTCCTCTGAAGCATGTTATCAGGACCATCTTGATGAAGATGATGATCCTACTGTTGGCACCCTTGGCCAACCATCTGGCAAGTATGATTATGCAGTTTCTTATACTGCTCCCTCTTGGTACAAACCACCAGTCACACCGACTCCATCCCCTGAACCCTGTAAACCATCACCCAAACCATTACCTAAAAAGCCTTGCTCACCTCCTGTCTGGAAACCAAAAACTACCCAACCACCTATCATCCCTGCTGTCTGTATGTATCAACCCACTAGTGATTATACAGATGAATTTCCTACACTCTCTGAAACCACCAACCCAAATACAAAAATCCGAGCAGCACCATTTGTCAAATCCCCAGGAATTTCTACAGAAGGAACTCCTAGAATCGTTCAGCCGGCAGAA
This sequence comes from Excoecaria cochinchinensis, assembly GCA_947683425.1. Lineage (NCBI taxonomy): Eukaryota > Viridiplantae > Streptophyta > Magnoliopsida > Malpighiales > Euphorbiaceae > Excoecaria > Excoecaria cochinchinensis. The sequence continues at coordinate 2,669,876 of CANTUQ010000080.1, read as the reverse complement.
GCAGTTCTCAATTGGCAATCTGAAAATGCTTTAGCTCAGAATAAGCTTCTTCAAGGATTAGAAACAAAAGTTGATAATGTTTCTACTCGTGTGGATACACTTAATTCTCAGCTTACAGGCCAGAATGCTGCTACCTACCAACTATTGACAAAGTTGCAGAATCAAGTTGCTGATCATGATAAGCAACTCATGACTGCTATCACTGAACGGGTTTATGATGCTTCAAGCAAAAAGCATCTGAAGTCACCCGACTCAAAGCTGAAATAGCTACTATCAAAAGAGATCTGGCAAAACCTACACCATCACCATCTTCCATATCACCTTTCCCTCTTTATCATTCCACCATTAAACCATATACCCATCAACCTTCTATTCAAGTACTACCTTACTCTGAACGCTCTCAAGCAGAACTTGATGCTTTGGGATATTCTCATGAGATGTTTATGAGAAATCAATTCTTAACACATAAACGATCCCATGAGACTATACCACCTCCAATCAATTTTCCATGAATTTCAATCCAGATTTGTTGGAAGAATTAAGGATTGGTTTACTCGTCTGGATGAATATACCAAACTTCAATTTATTCGATCTGAGTCTATCACCTATGTTCTTCAAAATGTTCATTCTGAATTCATTGGCACAGTACATGATTTTGAAGATGCCAATCGAGATGATTTCTTTAAAATGAAGTGTTGTTCTCTCCTCCGAAAAGATTTGGCGAAGCATTACAAGAAGATGTCCAAACTCTTCTATATGCTCAACGGTGCAAATGATCCAAATCTAAAGCAAGGATTTTTATCTTCTGTTCCAGAAAGTCTCTCCAACAGCAGAATGTATTATCTACGAGAACAGGGAATCCAACTAAACTCTCTTTCCCTTGGGCAGATTTATCAAAGGATCTTAATGGCACTTGATCGGTTATGTGCATCTCAAAAAATGATCAAGGATACTCTGCAAAAGGGTAAAGATCCTCAATTAAAAGCTGCTTGCAAACGGCCAGATCTTGAGATCAAATGCTTCCCTGATAAAGGATGTTCTTGTTATCCCAAGAAAAAGAAGTTCAGAAGATTTAAGTATGCTAAAAAGTTTATTCGCAACCGTCTTCCTTATCAAAGGAAAAAAGTTCGCTTTTTCAGACGAAAACGATATAAACCAAAAGGAGACAGATGTTTCATTTGTGGAAAAAAAGGTCATTTTGCAAAGAAATGCCCTAACAAGAAGAAATCTCAGTAACTCATTCAACATGTTCAGCAATCCACTCCCGTTGATATCCAAAATGCTGATATTGAGTCCCTCTTTTCAGAAGATGATGAACCAGATCCTTATACTCTCTTTGCTATAGAGTATTCTGATTCTGAATCTGATTCTGATGATTCTCTTGATGATTCCGATTCACAAACTACCATTGCTACCATTTCTCCACCTAGACAACTTTCTTCTATATCTCTCCCAATACCCTTAGTTCCTGCACAAATCTTTCCTGATAAATATGCCAATCCTATCAAAATTATAGCTTTTCTTGATACTGGAGCTCACAATACCATCCTCAATCCAAAAATCCTCCCAGAATCATGTTGGAAACCTTATACCCAACATTTCCAAGCTGCAAATCATGGTGTCTTAACCATTAACAAGAAAATAAAGCATCCTATCAAGATTCAGTTCTTTCCTGATTGTTTTCTTTGGATTCATGCACTTGGATCAGATCTTCCAGGTACAGATCTTGTTTTTGGGTTCGATGCTCTTTATCAGATGCCGCACCTTAGAATCCTTCCTCATGGCCTTAAACATAAAAGAAACTTCCAGCCCTATACCAATATCCATTCCCTTTTTACTGTACATGACCCAGGCCCAAGCCCATTCCAAGATATTCTCACTCAACTCCAAACCCACTGCTGTGCTGATTCTCATGTTGATTTCCTCACCAAACATCCAAAGCCTCTCTGGACCCGGCCTGATTTTTACATTACCTTACCCTTTAAAAAATCAGAAGATATCAACCCCACCAAAGCCACACACCCTGGCATGTCCCCTGATGATTATGCTTTGGCTCAACAGGAATGTTCATTGTTATTGACCCAAAACTTAATTGAGCCCACTCAGTCCAATTGGGCTTGCCAAGCTTTTTATGTCAATAAACATTCTGAACAGGTCCGTGGGAAGAAGTTACTTGTCATCGACTATACACCTCTTAACCTATTTCTCAAGGACATTAAATACCCATTACCAAAAATATCCTCCCTTTTCCCTTTCCTTCACAAAGCCCAGATTTTTTCTAAGTTCGATCTTAAAGGTGGTTTTTGGCAAATCGGAATCCATCCTCAAGACCGTCACAAAACTGCCTTTTATATCCCTAACTTCCACTATCAGTGGACTGTTATGCCTTTTGGTCTTAAGACTGCTCCATCAATCTTTCAACAAACCATGATCACAGTTTACCAGTCAATCCTTTCCTTTGCTTTGATATATATTGATGATGTTTTGATATTCTCACCAGATGTCTCTACTCATCAATCCCACCTTCAATCCTTCTTTAATCTTACAAAGGAATACGGGATTATGCTCTCTCCGTCCAAGATGATCATTGGTCAGAAAGAAATTGATTTTCTCGGCATGCATTTTATTAATGGCAGTTATCAACCACAACTACACCTTGCCAAGGAACTTTTGAATTTCCCTGATAAAAACTTATCTCAGAAGAAAGTTCAACAATTCTTTGGGATTGCCAACTACATTAGGCAATTCATACCCCACTTTAGCCACCTGTCCAGACCTTTAACACACCTTTTGAGAAAGCACCCTCCACCATGGTCGGCCACCCATACTGAGTCTATCCAGCCGATAAAAGTAACCACCCAAAACCTGCCACCTCTCCACATACCCTCTACAGGAAAAAGATATCTCCAAACAGATGCTAGTGATGAGTGTTGGGGAGCTGTTCTACTCGAAGAAAAAGATAAAGAAAAAAAAAAGAAAAACACATTTGTGGCTATGCCAGTGGACCGTTCAAAGAATCTGAATGTCATTATCACTCCACCTTTAAAGAAATCTTAGCGGTGAAGTGTGGCATAAAGAGATTCGAATTTCACTTGATTGGCCACCACTTTACAGTTGTCATGGACTGTTCCTCCTTTCCAAAAATGCTGTCTTCCAAAGGAACGACTGTCCCACATCACCAGTTACTCAGATGGGCTGAATGGTTTAGTAAGTACAACTTTCAGGTTCAGCATATAAAAGGAGATCACAATCTCGTTCCAGATTATCTCTCACGCTTAACTACCAAACCATCTTTTCCACATCCATCCTCTCCACATATTTCTTTACTTACTTTCTTTATGGATCGCTTTCGTCCAAACCCAAGTCCTCAAAAAAACCAACCTCCCAACCTTTACCTTACTGCCGCTCGAAAACAAACTCACCCACCAAGCTGTGAGATATCTCTCCTGCTCAGATCAAGAAATTTGCAACCCGCCATCTGTTCTTTTTTGTTCATCTGTTCTCTATCAAAAAGAATCTTTCTGCAGATAGAAACCTATTTTACATTGATACTCCTTGGGCAATGATGTACAAGATTCAACCTGATTCTCCTTTCTGTGAGGAGGAACTATGGTTCTTATGGTGTTTATCCACTCTCTACACCCACTCTATCATCTTCCCTTTGGTCAAGACTTATGATCTTCTTACTGATGCCAATCGACAAAATTCTTTTATCTGGCAGTTTCTTGAATGGTATGCACCACTGTCTTGGTGGCGACATGAATTTCTCCGACAAATCCAGTCTAGGAAATTATGGCAGAAACCTTTACAGTAAGCAGAAAATCTTTCTGCTGTCTATTTTTTCCATAGGCCATATATGCGGAACCCTGCTCACAATGTTGTTTGGTCCCAGCCACAAGCTTGGTGTTGGGAAATCATAGAAAATTATGAAGATAATCCACCCACTGCTTTAAAAAAGACACTTCATAATACTCTCTATGAACTAAACAACATTTAACTCACCTCTCTGCAGCCACCTACATTTGACACTGCTGAGTCCTCCCAAAGACCAAATTATTTGGACTCTCTGTTTCAAGATTCTCAGAATCCTTTTCTGGACCCATTGGACCCTCTGTTAAATATTCCACTTGAAGATGACATCATGGCACAGAATTTTCTCACCATACCACCAGAAGACAAAGGCAAGACCAAAGACATGGAACTCGACTGGTCCCCATCACTCCGATTCGACGATATTGATCCAGAAGATTTTAACATGTCACCATCACATGAGCCCATCAAAAATAAATAAAGTATCTTTATTAAAGTAACTTTTGTAAAGAGGAATATATTCCTCTACTTTATTAAAGTAGCTTTATCTTTTGCTTTATCTTTTGTAAACTAGCTTTAGCTTTTGTAAGGGAGATTCCTCCTTATCCTAAGTTGTACTCATATGTACTAGTATGTATTGTAAGAATGTAAGCCTCTTTAAAGGCTATAAATATGCAATAAATTTAAGAAGGGAGGCACGCTCATCTTGAGCCTTCTCTTCCTTTGTATATTCTCTCTTCCATTATGAGTTTCTAAACTCTTCTTCTCTCTCTCTCTTTAGAATATCCTTCTTCTTGAATCTTGGATCCTGCTATCTAAAACTCCTTGGATTATGGAATGTCTCATTCTGATCTGTGTTGGGATATCTAAGAGGATAGTCCACATGTTAGGCCAGGAAGTGCCGTTGTTTTGAATGGACAGTCATACCTGGTATCCATCAAGACTGACTATGTTGGATACCAGGTATGACTGTCCATTCAAAACAACGGCACTTCCTGGCCTAACATGTGGACTATCCTCTTAGATATCCCAACACAGATCAGAATGAGACATTCCATAATCCAAGGAGTTTTAGATAGCAGGATCCAAGATTCATGAAGAAGGATATTCTAAAGAGAGAGAGAAGAAGAGTTTAGAAACTCATAATGGAAGAGAGAATATACAAAGGAAGAGAAGGCTAACGATGAGCATGCCTCCCTTCTTAAATTTATTGCATATTTGTAGCCTTTAAAGAGGCTTACATTCTTACAATACACACTAGTACATATGAGTACAACTTAGGATAAGGAGGAATCTCCTTTACAAAAGCTAAAGCTACTCTACAAAAGAGAAAGCAAAAGATAAAGCTACTTTAATAATGTAGAGGAATATATTCCTCTTTACAAAAGTTACTTTAATAAAGATACTTTATTTATTTCTGATGGGCTCATGTGATGGTGACATGTTGAAATCTTCTGGATCAATATCGTCGAATCGGAGTGATGGGGACCAGTTGAGTTCCATGTCTTTGGTCTTGCCTTTGTCTTCTGGTGGTATGGTGAGAAAATTATATGCCATGATGTCATCTTCAAGTGGAGTATTTAACAGAGGGTCCAATCGGTCCAGAAAAGGATCCTGAGAATCTTGAAACAGAGAGTCCAAATAATTTGGTCTTTGGGAGGACTCAGCTGTATCAAATGTAGATGGCTGCAGAGAGGTGAGTTCAATGTTGTTTAGTTCACAGAGAGTATTATGAAGTGTCTTTTTTAAAGCAGTGGGTGGATTATCTTCATAATTTTCTATGATTTCCCAACACCAAGCCTGTGGTTGGGACCAAATAGCATTGTGAGCAGGATTCCACATATATGGCCTGTGGAAAAAATAAACAGCAGAAAGATTTTCAGCTTCCTATAAAGGTTTCTGCCATAATTTCCTAGACTGGATTTATCGGAGAAATTCATATCGCCACCAAGACAGTGGTGCATACCATTCAAGAAACTGCCAGACAAAAGAATTTTATCGATTGGCATCAGTAAGAAGATCATAAGTCTTGACCAAAGGGAAGATGACAGAGTGGGTGTAGAGAGTGGATAAACACCATAAGAACCATAGTTCCTCCTCACAGAAAGGAGAATCAGGTTGAATCTTGTTCATCATTGCCCAAGGAGTATCAATGTAAAATAGGTTTCTATCTGCAGAAAGATTCTTTTTGACAGAGAACAGATGAACAAAATAGAACAGATGGCGGGTTGTAAATTTCTTGATCTGAGCAGGAGAGGATAACTGACAGCTTGGTGGGTGAGTTTGTTTTCGAGCGGCAGTAAGGTAAAGGTTGGGAGGTTGGTTTTTTCGAGGACTAGGGTTTGGACGAAAGCGATCCATAAAGAAAGTAAGTAAAGAAATATGTGGAGAGGATGGATGTGGAAAAGATGGTTTGGTAGTTAAGCGTGAGAGATAATCTGGAACGAGATTGTGATCTCCTTTTATATGCTGAACCTGAAAGTTGTACTTACTAAACCATTCAGCCCATCTGAGTAACTGGTGATGTGGGACAGTCGTTCCTTTGAAAGACAGCATTTTTGGAAAGGAGGAACAGTCCATGACAACTGTAAAGTGGTGGCCAATCAAGTGAAATTCGAATCTCTTTATGCCATACTTCACCGCTAAGATTTCTTTAAAGGTGGAGTGATAATGACATTCAGATTCTTTGAACGGTCCACTGGCATAGCCACAAATGTGTTTTTCTTTTTTTTCTTTGTCTTTTTCTTCGAGTAGAACAGCTCCCCAACACTCATCACTAGCATCTGTTTGGAGATATCTTTTTCCTGTAGAGGGTATGTGGAGAGGTGGCAGGTTTTGGATGGTTGCTTTTATTGGCTGGATAGACTCAGTATGGGTGGCCGACCATGGTGGAGGGTGCTTTCTCAAAAGGTGTGTTAAAGGTCTGGACAGGTGGCTAAAGTGGGGGATAAATTGCCTAATGTAGTTGGCAATCCCAAGGAATTGCTGAACTTGCTTGTGAGATAAGTTTTTATCAAGGAAATTCAAAAGTTCCTTGGCAAGGTGTGGTTGTGGTTGATAACTGCCATTAATAAAATGCATGCCGAGAAAATCAATTTCTTTCTGACTAATGATCATCTTGGATGGAGAGAGCATAATCCCGTATTCCTTTGTAAGATTAAAGAAGGATTGAAGGTGGGATTGATGAGTAGAGACATCTGGTAAGAATATCAAAACATCATCAATATATATCAAAGCAAAGGAAAGGATTGACTGGTAAACTCTGATCATGGTTTATTGAAAGATTGATGGAGCAATCTTAAGACCAAAAGGCATAACAGTCCACTGATAGTGGAAGTTAGGGATACAAAAGGCAGTTTTGTGACAGTCTCGAGGATGGATTCCGAGTTGCCAAAAACCAGCTTTAAGATTGAACTTAGAAAAAATCTGGGCTTTGTGAAGGAAAGGGAAAAGGGAGGATATTTTTGGTAATGGGTATTCAATGTCCTTGAGAAATGGGTTAAGAGGTGTATAGTCGATGACAAGTCGCTTCTTCCCACGGACCTGTTCATAATGTTTATTGACATAAAAAGCTTGGCAAGCCCAATTGGACTGATTGGGCTCAATTAAGTTTTGGGCCAATAACAATGAACATTCCTGTTGAGCCAAAGCATAATCATCAGGGGACATGCCAGGGTGTGTGGCTTTGGTGGGGTTGATATCTTCTGATTGTTTAAAGGGTAAGGTAATGTAAAAATCAGGCCGGGTCCAGAGAGGCTTTGGATGTTTGGTGAGGAAATCAACATGAGAACCAGCACAGCAGTGGGTTTGGAGTTGAGTGAGAATATCTTGGAATGGGCTTGGGCCTGGGTCATGTACAATAAAAAGGGAATGGATATTGGTGTAGGGCTGGAAGTTTCTTTTATGTTTAATGCCATGAGGAAGGATTCTGAGGTGTGGCATCTGATAAAGAGCATCGAACCCAAAAACAAGATCTTTGCCTGGAAGATCTGATCCAAGTGCATGAATCCAAAGAAAACAATCAGGAAAGAACTAAATCTTGATAGGATGCTTTGTTTTCTTGGTTATTGTTAAGACACCCTGATTTGCAGCTTGGAAATGTTGGGTATAAGGTTTCCAACATGATTCTGGGAGGATTTTTGGATTGAGGATGGTATTGTGGGCTCCAGTATCAAGAAAAGCTATAATTTTGATAGGATTGGCATATTTATCAGGAAAGATTTGTGCAGGAACTAAGGGTATTGTGTGAGATATAAAAGAAAGTTGTCTAGGTGGAGAAATGGTAGCAATGGTAGTTTGTGAATCGGAATCATCAAGAGAATCATCAGAATTAGATTCAGAATCAGAATACTCTATAGCAAAGAGAGTATAAGGATCTGGTTCATCATCTTCTAAAAAGAGGGACTCAATATCAGCATTTTGGATATCAGTGGGAGTGGATTGCTGAACATGTTGAATGAGTTGCTGAGATTTCTTCTTGTTAGGGCATTTCTTTGCAAAATGACCTTTTTTTCCACAAATGAAACATCTGTCTCCTTTTGGTTTATATCGTTTCCGTCTGAAAAAGTGAACTTTTTTCCTTTGATAAGGAAGACGGTTGCGAATAAACTTTTTAGGATACTTAAATCTTCTGAACTTCTTTTTCTTGGGATAACAAGAACATCCTTTATCAGGGAAGCATTTGATCTGAAGATCTGGGCATTTGCAAGCAGCTTTTAATTGAGGATCTTTACCCTTTTGCATAGTATCCTTGATCATTTTTTGAGATGCACATAACCGATCAAGCGCCATTAAGATCCTTTGATAAATCTACCCAAGAGAAAGAGAGTTGAGTTGGATTCCCTGTTCTCGTAGAAAATACATTGTGGTGTTGGAGAGACTTTCTGGAACAAAAGATAAAAATCCTTGCTTTAGATTTGGATCATTTGCACCGTTGAGCATATAGAAGAGTTTGGACATCTTCTTGTAATGCTTCGCCAAATCTTTTCGGAGGAGAGAACAACACTTCATTTTAAAGAAATCACCTCGATTGGCATCATCAAAATCATGTACTGTGCCAATGAATTCAGAATGAATTTTCTGAAGAACATAGGTGATAGACTCAGATCGAATAAATTGAAGTTTGGTATATTCATCCAGACGAGTAAACCAGTCTTTAATTCTTCCAACAAATCTGCATTGAAATTCATGGAAAATTTATTCCATGCTTGTTGTTGTAGCTGGACGAGTTCTAGCCTTAAGCTCCAGCCAAGCATAAAACTCTTGTATATGACCTCTCCATTGTTCAAGTTCAATATCTATAAGCACTGTGTCCCGGAGCGGTCCGGATCAGAGGTTAACCTATGATGAAATCAATGTTCGAGCCTGTACGAGAGGCTGTATTTGGAGGTTTCAGTCCCGCGTTCCATGAGAAATGAGGTTTTTCCGCAATTCCTGGGCAGAGGGGGAGAAAACGGAAGTTTTTCAGGTCAAAAAAGCTTTTTTGTCCTCCACAGACGGCCAGCCCGTCTGTGGAGGCAGCCCGTCGCTTTGAGTCACCGACGGCTTGTGGTATCTTCCGACGCCCGTCGGAAAATCATCACCTCTGTCAGAAGCCGCCTGGTTTCCCGGAGCACGCAACCGTTCCGACGCCCGTCGGTGGATATGGCAGGGCCGTCGGAAGTGTCCTTGTGTCAGTAGGATTCTTCCGACGCCCGCCCCCATACACCGACGCCCGTTGGTCGTGTCTGGCTATATAAGGTCCGGATTTTCATTTGAAAAGGGTTGGAAAATTTTTCAGAAGAGGAAACTCTGCCAAAATTCAAGCACGTTTTCTCTCTCTTCTAACAACACTTTTTTCTAAAGAACTCTATTGAATCAAGGATCAAATCAATCAAAGGAACTAAAAGCTAATTAGTTTTCTTTAGATTTTGACTCCTAAATCGATTTTCTGAAGGATTGGAGGTGAAATATCTCATTTTCTCTCTCTAATCTTTCCTTGTTGTTTCTCGTGGAACGCGCGGGGATCTAACCGACACCAGAATCTCACCCGAAGTGGTTATCTGAGGGTAAATATTCCGGATTCTCTCTCCATTTTCATCTCATATTTAATTTTTATTTTATTTATTTATTCATTATGTGAAATTTTTGAATATATGTCATTATTTTCCTTCATTTCGACCCTCTTATCCTCTTTTGGGATAAAACTCTTTTTTGGCTTTGAAAAAGGTTCCTCTCTCTTTCTCCCCATTCTGTTTTTCGGAGACAGGGGTGACCGACGGGTCATCTTTATCACCAACGCCCGTCGGTCACCCACCTACAGACACCCTTTTTGAGTGACAAACGGGCATACCGAACAACCAAACCGACGCCCGTCGGTCAACCAAGGAAGGCAATCGGTGGGTTCTGTCTCCCCTTTTTTATCATTTGTTTTCATCTCTATCCAGTCTCTTTGATTTCTTATGTGTTAATTTTATGAATATTAACATCTCTTAACTTTCTATGAGTGTATATCGGATCTCTTGGATAATCCCGAGCTTGAGCGGCTGCCTACCATGCGTGGGGATTTCGTCCGGTTTAGTTTTCTTAAACCTCTTGATTTATTTCTCTCGCCTATTCATTCATTGATTATTTTATGTATATGAATAAGCTCTTTTATCCCGTTAAATGTAAAAATAGACCAACGATTTGTAGTCAAATAAAACGAGTTTTGTATAAAATGCAAACGGGTCCAATGCCCTATTTTTATCCAATAAAGATCATCACAATGAAAACATTCAATTTTAATAACAACGCATGCGAGGACCAAAGTCCTCAAAATAAGCAATGCCCCGATTTATGCATGATCCGCACATTTACGAAAGGGAGTTGTATTCCGCTCCTTGTATTATTGTAATTTATTGCTTTCATTATCTATTTTGATCATTTACGGCTTTCCGAATGTGAATAAATGCGTCTTTTAATCAAACTGCATATTGTGGAGAGAGAGCGAATTAATGACATTAAAATTTGATCATAAGCTAATTGAGGTAGAAATAGATGAGAAATCCCGGACCCAGCTCTGGTCTTTGGGCTCGAGAGGTTAGAGGTTATCCTCCAAAATACTTCTTGGGTCACGAGGCTTTAGCGCTAATCCTAGGCTCTTTAGGATGAGAAGTTCACCTTCTATGATCCCTCTAGTTGGCCCAAAATGGATACCAAACGCAGTCTTAGGCTCTCCGAGGCGAGAGTAACTTTCCCAATGTTCTATTGGGTGGCGACTCCATGATACCTCCTTGTTGCCCAACATAGACGCACTTGCGATTTATTTGCAAGCTGCCAACGGACCCACAAATGCTCCGGTCGCCCACGTGCGGGCGGTCCGAACGGGCGGCGCATCGGGATCCGGCGCGCGTCACAGTGGCGACTCTGCTGGGGACGTTTATGGTTCGAGATTTCGATTTGAAAATACCTTTTTTAACATTTATGATTAAAATTTAATTCATAAAGTTGCTTTCTCTCAAATTTGCATTTGCATATCATTAGAGCCTTAGAATACGCTAGTTTGGTCCCTCTTATTAGCCCCGGTGCGTTCCTGAAGCACCTCCTCATTTTCACTCAATTTGGGGAAGTGTTAAGGATAATCACCAGCCCAAGCCACGTACCTCAATGGTATATCAAAATGGTGACCCGATCGGTCGCTACGCTCGTCATGAGATAGACCCGTCGGCAGGGATCATGCTTGGGTAGCCTCAAAGAAACATCTCCCTTGTCCAAAGCTCATGTAATGGCTGTAGTCACTTTCCACAGGTAAAATGAACCTTAATCTCATGCTTGCTGTATGGATCCTCACGTATTGAATGAGTCCAAATGTCTCGCTTGGTAACCTAGCCAAAGGCTATCATGCCCCGGTAGGGCCATGTCGAAATTTATGGAGCGTCCGAATACGTGACGATCATTATCCATCCGCTTGTACATTAGCATAGGAGTGTTAGTCAAATAAAACGAGTTTTGTATAAAATGCAAACGGGTCCAATGCCCTATTTTTATCCAATAAAGATCATCACAATGAAAACATTCAATTTTAATAACAACGCATGCGAGGACCAAAGTCCTCAAAATAAGCAATGCCCCGATTTATGCATGATCCGCACATTTACGAAAGGGAGTTGTATTCCGCTCCTTGTATTATTGTAATTTATTGCTTTCATTATCTATTTTGATCATTTACGGCTTTCCGAATGTGAATAAATGCGTCTTTTAATCAAACTGCATATTGTGGAGAGAGAGCGAATTAATGACATTAAAATTTGATCATAAGCTAATTGAGGTAGAAATAGATGAGAAATCCCGGACCCAGCTCTGGTCTTTGGGCTCGAGAGGTTAGAGGTTATCCTCCAAAATACTTCTTGGGTCACGAGGCTTTAGCGCTAATCCTAGGCTCTTTAGGATGAGAAGTTCACCTTCTATGATCCCTCTAGTTGGCCCAAAATGGATACCAAACGCAGTCTTAGGCTCTCCGAGGCGAGAGTAACTTTCCCAATGTTCTATTGGGTGGCGACTCCATGATACCTCCTTGTTGCCCAACATAGACGCACTTGCGATTTATTTGCAAGCTGCCAACGAACCCACAAATGCTCCGGTCGCCCACGTGCGGGCGGTCCGAACGGGCGGCGCATCGGGATCCGGCGCGCGTCACAGTGGCGACTCTGCTGGGGACGTTTATGGTTCGAGATTTCGATTTGAAAATACCTTTTTTAACATTTATGATTAAAATTTAATTCATAAAGTTGCTTTCTCTCAAATTTGCATTTGCATATCATTAGAGCCTTAGAATACGCTAGTTTGGTCCCTCTTATTAGCCCCGGTGCGTTCCTGAAGCACCTCCTCATTTTCACTCAATTTGGGGAAGTGTTAAGGATAATCACCAGCCCAAGCCACGTACCTCAATGGTATATCAAAATGGTGACCCGATCGGTCGCTACGCTCGTCATGAGATAGACCCATCGGCAGGGATCATGCTTGGGTAGCCTCAAAGAAACATCTCCCTTGTCCAAAGCTCATGTAATGGCTGTAGTCACTTTCCACAGGTAAAATGAACCTTAATCTCATGCTTGCTGTATGGATCCTCACGTATTGAATGAGTCCAAATGTCTCGCTTGGTAACCTAGCCAAAGGCTATCATGCCCCGGTAGGGCCATGTCGAAATTTATGGAGCGTCCGAATACGTGACGATCATTATCCATCCGCTTGTACATTAGCATAGGAGTGTTATGCTGCCGGTTTTCCGCCGCGCACCATACGCGTCCATTGGGTCCCTCGTTGATCCTAGGGCTAATCCTGCCTAGGAAAGAGACTGCACGACCACGTGTGTGGGAGAAATAAGGGTGGAAGGACCTACTTGCTTGCTTGTGCTCTGTAAATGTTGCATATCACGATCATGCATTTTACCTACATTTCATGCATCATTCTAACTTTTGTCCCTGCAGCCATCATAGATCTGCCCAGGTGGACTAGATCACCAACCGGGCGACTGATCCGAGTTCTTACTCCTGAGCTGTTAGATAGAGAGGGTCTGCCGGAAATTTTATCAGAAATCAGTGGTACAGTATCTCAGATGGCAAACTCGCCTAGGGGGGAAGATGCCACCAAGGCCATGATTGCAGAAGAAGTGGGCCATTGTTTTGAGGATTTTGAGGGCAGAATGATGAATATGTTGACCGCCTTGACACAGTAGAACGCTCAGCCGAATGCTCTACAGAATCCTCCTCCTCCTGCAGTGAGGCAGAATGAGCCTGAAGAAGAAAGGGTTGAGAGGCGAGAAGAGCCCGTTAGGCCGCCACCAGTAGAGTTAAGATCAGTGGCTTCGGGAGAGCTAAGAAGAAGGCCAGTGCTAAGAGTTGATGACGATAGAGACATCGAGGATGATAGGTTGAGCATGGCTTCTGAGAAAGGGAAGGCGCCTCAAGCTGATGACTTTATTTTAAAGAAGATGGAAGAGAGGTTCGAGGCTATGGCTCGTATGATAGGCAGAGCTCACGGGATGAATCCTGAGGATAGGGAGCTGGACGGAGAGGACCCGATCCCTTATAACTTCAAAATGCCGGATGTGCCGAAGTTTGATGGAACTTCTGATCCCACCGCACATGTGAAGCAATATTCTCTGGTCATGAAGGGGACCGCGTTGTCCAAGAATCAGAAAGTAGAATACTTTTGCCTGAGTCTGACCTCTCATGCCATAGATTGGTATCATGGCCTTGACCGCCGCACTAAAGAAGATTGGGATCTGCTCACTGAGGAGTTTCTAAAGCAGTACGACTGTAATACCAGAATGGAGGTGACTCTGAAAGATCTTGAGCTACTTCAGCAGAAGACCGGGGAATCCTTCCATGAGTATCTTACCCGATGGCGGAACCGAGTAATGGAGATGCGCCGGAAGCCTGATACCCAGGACCAGATTCATCTTTTCATCAAGAACGCGAGCCCGTACTTGAAGGAGGGATTGAGGATGAAGGGGTTGAAGGACTGGGAGTCTCTCAAGGATATTGCCATCGAGGCAGAGGGAGAGTTTTTAACCCGAAAAGCTAATAGTGACAATTTCGCCAAAAGGGCTAACCCCGGTTAAGGAACCAGCAGGCCGGCAGGTCCCAGTAACAGCACTAGAAGAATGGGTGAAGTGTCTGCTACTGAGGTAGCCACCCAGAGGAAGTTTTCGAACTTGGGGAGACCATTATCCTGGGTCCTGAGAAGGTTGATGAAGGAGGGGAAGCTGCGCCCTCTGGCTCCTAGACCAGCTTTGACACAAGGGAAACCGGGGCATAAGGATAACGAATTTTGTGCATTCCACCAGCACTCGGGCCATATCACTGATAAATGCAAGGCGCTCCGGCACTCTATCCAAGACTTGATCGATAGCAAGCAGATCTCTGACCCTGAGAACAGAGAAACTGAGAAGAAGCCCGGTTATAATGCCGTACCCCCACCTGTGTTTATGATCCAATCTAGCCTGCCAGAGTGGTACGTGCTACAAGATCTGTATGGGAGTGAGGAGTCTGATGCTGATAATTCCGAGGATAGGAAGGAGAGAGCAGTTGTGGCGACTCTTGATTGCTGGTCTAGCAGTGAAAGCGGTGGAGAAGCCGAGGGTGAAGAAGGGTTGAACCTTGATCTGTGGGGCTCCGATGGAGACGAAGCAGAGATAAGCGATGTCACTAGAAGTGGAAGGGTGATCCCCGAGATTGCAAAGCTACCTGAGCCGGTACAGCCATTGGCAGAGAAAGAGCCAGAGGAGGAACAGATTGTTAGACAATTGAAGAAGACCGCGGCTCAGATATCCATTTGGGATCTGTTGAGGCAATCCCCCTCTCATAGGCAGAAAGTAGTGGAAGCTCTGGTTGAGGCCACAGTCGCTACCACTATTTCCCCGTCAGAGCTTTTGGGTTTAATTAAGGGAGGATCTGAGGAGAGATTGGTCTTTTCTGACGCTGACTTACCAGTGGAAGGACGCAACCACAATCGACCCTTGTACATTAAGGCGCAGATTATCGACAAGCACACTGCTTGTGTTATGGTAGACGACGGGTCTTCTATCAATGTGTGCCCTTTGATAGCTTTGCAAGCTTTTGGTTTAAGCAAGGATATGCTCAGCGGATCAGATCTGACTATCACGGCCTACGATAACTCGAGGAGGCAAGCCTCAGGAACCTTCAAGACTTTGGTCAAGACGGGACCTATCGAAGTGGAAGTTGAATTTGCAGTATTGCCCATCCCTGCTAATTTCTCAGCCTTGCTTGGGAGACCATGGTTCCATAAATTAGGGGGAGTGCCATCCACGCTGCATCAGATGATAAAATTCCCACACGAAGGGGAGGTGGTGACTATCAAGGCGGCCAGGGAAAACCAGGTCTCGGCGCTAGAAATTGCCAATCAGCCTTTCAGCGGCTTTCATGTGTCTATGATAAAGGAAGAGCATGGATCAGTAGATAGCCCAGCTGTGGTTAATATGATGAAGAAGATGCACTATCTTCCCGGGGCTGGATTGGGCAGAAACTCCCAAGGGTTGCAGACCGCGATCACCACTCGAGGGCAGAAGAACCGGAAAGGCCTGGGATATAGAGGTGGCTTTAGCAAGAAGAGAGTAGCGGGTAAGATCCCCCATATCTTGGAGAGCTTTGTGCCAGCATCCTCAGTTTGTGCGTATACTGGCGAGGATGAACCGCAATGGGTAGAGGGGAGGATTGTCCCTGGCTTTGAGATTTTTAACGATGTGTATGACTGGCACGTAGGGTTCGTCAAGACTGCTGAAGACTTTTGGGATGAGGAAGTCATGACTCAGGGTACCACTTGGGACAAGTGCGAGCTTGAGGAGGTCGTTACTGAGAAGATGGTAGCTGCCAGGCTGAAAGGAAAGGAGAAGATAGCAGATTTAGAGCTGAAAATGGGGGATTTGAAGATTTCTTCCGACGTGCCTGAAGGGCCTCTGCTAAATTAGAAAGTTAGTGAGCAAGCTGCAACGGCATCGACCTCGGGAGTGGCAGAAGAAGACCCTAGCCTAGATTGTCTTTTTATTCCAGAACTCTTTTATGATGTAAATGATAACTATAATATTATCAATAAGATGAACAATTTCACTTATTTGTGCGATGTTTCTAATGATTTCAACATGCATGAACATGATCATATTCCATCAATTTTTGACATTGACTCCACTGGCGCAACGCCTTTTAATCTTGGAACCTCAGAAAATCCGAGAGAAATTCTAATAGCGTCAAACATAACTCCTGAGGAGAGAAAAGATTTTGAGAGAATAATAAGAAAACATGAAAAAGTCTTTGCCTGGACCTACGAGGACATGCCGGGGATTGACCGAGACGTGGCGGAGCATGCCATTCCAACTTACCCGGATTGCAAGCCTGTGAAGCAGAAGTTGAGAAGGCTAAGACCAGAATGGGCTAACAAGGTTAAGGAGGAAATCCGACAGCAGATCGAAGCTAAGTTCCTTGTGGAAGTCCAGTATCCTACTTGGCTGGCAAATGTGGTTCCTGTGGCTAAGAAGAATGGAAAGGTCAGGGTGTGCGTGGATTATCGAGATCTTAACAAAGCCTGCCCTAAAGATGATTTTCCACTACCCCATATTGATGTATTGATAGACAGTGCCGCCAATTACGCGATGTACAGCTTTGGGGACGGATATGTGGGCTACAACTAGATCCTGAACAAGATAGCTGACCGGGTTAAAACTGCCTTTATCACAGAATGGGGCACCTATGCCTATCGGGTCATGCCTTTCGGCCTGAAGAACGCGGGGGCCACATATCAGTGAATGGCGACTAAGATCTTAAGTGACCTAATTCATAAAGAGGTGGAGGTGTACGTCGATGATATGATGGTCAAATCAGCCACTCGAGAGGGACACTTTGAAGCTCTAGAGAAGTTCTTCACCGGAATCGATAAGTATAATTTGCGACTTAATCCCAAGAAGTGCATTTTTGGAGTGACTTCAGGAAAGCTGTTGGGACATGTCGTCAGCCAGAGGGGAATAGAAATCGACCCAGACAAGGTGAAAGCTATCAGAGAGATGCCTGTGCCACAAAAGGAGAAAGATGTAAGGAGTTTCTTGGGCAAGCTGCAGTATGTCAGTCGGTTTATTGCCAAGCTCACTTCGATATGCGAGCCTGTTTTCAAGCTGCTTAGAAAGAATCAGCCCGTAGTTTGGAATGAAGACTGCCAGAGAGCCTTTGATAATATCAGGGAATATCTGTTGAATCCGCCAGTACTAAGGCCTCCACAACCTGTTAAACCGCTTGTTCTGTATCTGGCCGTGGAAGACGGTTCAGTGGGCGCCATGATGGCTCAAGAGGATGAATTTGGGGTGGAGTTTGCAATTTATTACCTCAGCAAGAAGTTCCTGGCTTACGAAATAAAATATGCTGAAGTAGAAAAGATCTGCCTTGCAGTAATTTGGGCATCAAAGAAGCTGAGACATTACTTCCATTCATACAAGGTTCAGGCCGTAGCCAAGCAGAATCCTTTAAGATACTTACAGGAGGCACCGTCTTTGCTTGGAAAGATGGGGAGGTGGCTGCTCTTGCTACAAGAGTTTGATGTGCAATACATCACCCGCAAGACTATCAAGGGGCGAGCTGTAGCCGAATTTCTTGCTGAACATCCTATCCAAGGGGACACCCCCGAATTTACCTTTCCTGACGAGAGTATAGGCATGATTTATGTTCAAGGATGGCAGTTGCATTTTGACAGGGCAGTGAATAACAAAGGAGCAGGAGTCGGAATCATACTGACGACCCCAGATAATGAGAAGCTTCCTCTTGCTAAGAAGCTGAGATACAAAGCAACCAACAACGAAGCTGAATACGAAGCGTGCACCTTCGGGTTAGAAGCTCTAGCTGTATTGGGGGCAAGAAACGTAGAGGTATTTGGTGACTCGTCATTGGTAATAAACCAGATCCGAGGTGAGTGGGCTGTAAAAGAAGAACGACTGGTCCCCTATGTTCAATATCTGAAAGGGATGTGTGGGCAGTTTGAGACTTGCACTTTCCACTTTGTGCCCAGAGATGAAAACCGCCTGGCTGATGCGTTGGCAACCTTGGTATCAATGTGGGATAACCCTGAAGGAGTGGCTATGAAGCCGGTGCTGATCTCGAGCTCCGATAAGCCTAGTTTTGAAACCGAGCCTGTAATGAAAGTAGAGGTATCGGATGGAAAGCCATGGTACTTCGATATCATGAATTACTTGGAAAACGATGAATTTCCAGAGGAAGCCACTGAAAAAGACCAGAGGATGATACGCAAGTTGTCTACTCAGTTCATATCCTTAGAAGGGGTGTTGTACAAAAGACGGTCAGATGGGATCCAGCTCGGGTGCTTGAATGAAAAAGAAGCGCGTAAGGTAATGGAAGAAACCCACGCAGGTGTCTGTGGGACCCACATGAATGGTTTGACCTTGGCCAAGAAGATCATGAGACAAGGCTTCTATTGGCTTACGATGGACACTGATTGTTCAAAGTATGTTAAACAATGTCAGTTGTGCCAACAGTATGCAGACTTGAGACACCTGCCAGTATCAGAACTACATAACCTGACGTCACCTTGGCCGTTTGCTGCTTGGGGGATAGATATCATTGGAGAGATTCGCCCTACGGCGTCCAATGGGCACAAATACATCATAGTCGCAATCGACTACTTCACCAAATGGGTCGAAGCAGAATCCTTCAAGAAAATTGACGCAAATCATAGTCGCAATCGACTACTTCACCAAATGGGTCGAAGCAGAATCCTTCAAGAAAATTGACGCAAGGGATATGGCCAGGTTCATAGAGAGGAACTTGATCTGCAGATATGGCCTCCCTCATCACATAGTGTCTGATAATGGAGTGCAGTTTATGGGAGAAACCAGAAAACTTCTCGAGAAATATGGTGTTGAGCATCATAAATCCTCTCCCTACCGACCGCAAGCGAATGGAGCAGTAGAAGCCGCCAATAAGAATGTGAAGAAGATCTTGTCCAAGATGGTCCAAACCTACAAAGACTGGGCTGAAAAGTTACCCTTCGCCCTGTGGGGATACAGAACGACGGTAAGATCATCTACAGTCGCTACACCTTTTTCCCTGGTATACGGAACGGAAGCAGTGTTGCCGGTAGAGATAGAGCTTAAATCTCTAAGGGTGGTCATGGAGGCCCAAATCCTGGAGGCCGAATGGGCGCAGCAGAGGTTGCAGCATTTGAACTTACTGGATGAGAGCAGGCTGAAAGCTTATTATCACAATCAGATTTACCAGAAGAGACTGGCGAGAACCTTCAGGAAGAAAGTGAGGAAGCACCCGCTGAAAGAAGGGGACTTGGTGTTCAAGCAGATGAGGCCAGGGATACCAGACATCAGGGGGAAATTCAGACCTACCTGGGAAGGGCCGTATATCCTTAAGAAGCTGTTGTCTAAAGGGGCTGCAATCTTATCAGATAGCGATGGGAACGAATTCAAAGAGCCGATCAATGTCGACAGACTCAAAAGGTTCCATGGCTAAAGACTAAAATAAAAAAGAAGAGAATAAAATGCCCCGCAAGTCGAAAACCGAAAAAAGGCGGCTGTGCTAAAATTGGGCGCCTCGACAGGGTGAAAACCGAAAAAAGGCATCCTGTGCAAAAATTAGAGGCCTGAGAGAAAGTGTCCGATCGTGAAAACCCGAGAGGGCCGATTGGTAACAGGAGTTGATGCTGTTAAAATTTGGTTTCATGTATTAACAACGCGTAAACAGTTGAGTAAATGCCAAAACTGATCATGTATGCTGAAATTACATGAAAACGTACACAATTTCGTGAAATAGAGTGAATATTATTCTTTTCAATTTTGTCATTTCCTAGTTCTGCATTAAAAAGAAATGTAGCACCAAAAGAAATGCACGCGTAGACTAGGCTAAGTCCTGCTGCTGCTCTCGCCGACCAGATGTTTGAGCCCTCGGGTCCTGTTATCAGAGGCTGGACTAAGGATCCACTTCTTGTACTCGTTAGTCGAAGATGCGGAATGATTACCGAACCTCGGGATAACGGTCTTCCTGGGTAGTCTACCCCACAGCTCATGATACCGAGAAGCAAACGCAGCTGAAAGATCTCCTCCTCGGAAGGACAGGGGAACCCTCACTATATCCTGGGTCATCCCGAGCTACCGTGAACATCGAGAAGTGATGCAGAAGGTGGCCTGACGGAGGCCACAGAGGGGAACACAACCCGATGACCCATCGATGACTGCATGAGATAGCGGGAGCCAAGCTGATGTAAAACTGATATCGTCATCTGACAGCTCACCAAATCTGGTAATGCCTTCACCAGCCGTGACACACCCATATAATCGTCGACGAGGCAGAAAATGGCTCGGCGAGTACTGCGGAGTGACTCGAGGGGGTGGCTCAGACAGCATCTTCAGTTTCTCTTGCAGCCAGATCTGAAAAAAAAAATAAAAAAATAATAAAAAAAAGCACCGCTGGAGTAAGTAGGGTTTACTTCAGGCAAAAATAAGGCACAGGGTTGTGTGAAAATCCGAAAGGACGCACCTCCCGCTAAGAAAGGCTAGTGTGAAAATCCATAAGGGACGCACTGCCTTTAAAATAATGACGTATCTGGAGTAATAAGGGGCTGCCGGTAAAGGTTGTAGTGGACCCAGAGCACACAGCGTCCAGACCCAGAATGGTTTCGGCTAGGACAAGTGGTAGGGGTGACAATCCCAGATGAAAGTCGCTCAGAACTCCAAGCAGACGAAAGTCACCTGTCAAGCCTCTTGGAACAACAGTAAGGAAGTTCACCATGCAGAATAGGAACGTGATACTTACCCGATAGGTGGGGATGTCGGTGAACTGATCCAGGGCCTCGATCAGTGGCTCCAGAGCAAAGGAGGAGCTCAGAGGAATCAGCTGGTTAGCCTCCGAAGGGGATATGCCCAGAGCTAGGGCTACGTCCCGGGTCTGAAGTAGGCCGCAGCGGGGGATGCAAGGCAGAGCACCAGGAGGGAACCAGGCTCCCAGAATGGAAGCCAATTCTTCAGAAAGAGGGCACAGTTCCTGATAGGTGAACTGGAAGACGTGAAATCGGGGGTTCCAGAAGTGGGTCACCGCCAGGAGGAGGTTCTGGTCGATCTTCACCCGGCACAGGTATTTCAGCCCAGCCAGAGAGGAAAGGGCGCCTTCTCCCCAAGTGTGTTTGTCATCTAAAATACGGTGCATCCTTTGGGCAAGAAGGGAAGACATTTTGAGAAGAATAGAGGACTCAAGATGTGAGAAAATGAAGAGACAAAAAAATTTTTAAGATTTTATAGGGAAGGGTCACCGACGGCCTACCCGTCCCTATACATGGACGGCCTGCCCGCCTCTCTACGGAGACGGCCTGCCCGCCTCTCCATAGGGACGGCATGCCCGTCGGAAGTCCACCGGGCAGATGCATGCGTCATCATTGCATTCATCACGCGCATTAAATCGCATTCATTGCGCGACAGACGGCCAGCCCGTCGGTCGCTTGTACAGACGCCCTGCCCATCGGTCACGAAATTCTATATAAGGGCTAGTGACAGACGGCGCAAACGTTGCTATCCCTTTCTTCTTCCTCTCTCAAGCAGTTTCTTAGCATTTTCTAGCGTTTTTTGAGGCTTTTCTTCTTATTTTTTCGCTATTTCTTCATTTTTTTGCATTTTATACTCACCCGGTGCCCGGATATTTACATTTCTCCAGTTCCTACACTTCTCCGGATTACAAGTAAGTAAATAATTACTTTTTTTGATTTTTATTCAATTTATTTCTACATCCCTTCTTCTTTTAACTTTAAGAAGTTTTAGATGATTTTAGAATTTAGGGGGAATGCTGCCCATTTTTCTATATCATTTTAGTGCAATTAAATCTGAACTTTTTGCATGATCACATAGAAGTAGAATTTTTCTATAGTCTTGGTGCTTTAGAATTGCATCCTTTTAGCGCACCATTTTGTGCATAATTTGCTTTTGCGGCCTGACGCCACTATTTTTGTACTGTTGGGGGCACACTCTTGCCGGGGTGCGCCCCATTTACCTGTGTATTATTATTGAGGCCAGAGGCCTATGTTTTTGCCTTTTTTCGTGCAGGAGGTTGGGCATATCCCTGCCGGGGTGCTGCCCAAATTTTTATTATTTATTCTAGAATTGAATATTTTTCATGTATAATGCATGCCTTGGGACTTAGGAAGCCCATTCTTATTCACTTTAATTATCTCCATGAGGATTGCATGTTCCTTTTGCCATGATGCGTGCAAGGCATGTTAGGCTACTTCCTTAGACAGGATGTTTGCTATTTTTATCTGTCATTACCTTTCTCTTTTTTATCTCATGATTGGGCCGCCATTGCCCTGTTAAGGCCTAGATGGACCTTAGATTTTGGAAAATAAACCTGATAGTGCTTGTTTTGCCAAGTTTTCGCTATCTGACTCCTTCCCTTTTGCAGGATGCCTCCCAGACGCAGAGCACCCCAGGCCCAGCCCGAGCTTGAGGCTCCGGCTTGGATGGATGATGAGTCCGCTCAGAGGTACAGAGCGTTGGCTCAGGTAGAGTTTCGGGCCAGCCGCTTTGTATCTCGCCCTTTTCTAGAGGCCCTTGGGTTGGCCCCGGAGTTTGATCTGCTTGCCGAGGGAGCCAGTTGGATAGAATTTCTCGAGCCCGCCTTCCAGACATTTCCAGAGGCTACCCGCCAGGTCTTGGCCACTCTCCGCTACACAGGCTTTCAGAGTGCGGATACCGACCCGGGGGTGATTCAGTTTTGGTTTGATGGCGACCATGTCAGCATCACCAGGCAGAGGTTTGCTCAGGCCATGGGGCTCCCTACGGGGGAGGAGGTTGAGATCCCGCGGCGAGCGGTGAGACGTGCCCATTGGGCGGCCATTGCTATACCAGGAGTGCTGTACGATCACGATACAGCGAAGAGCACCGTACTGGTGTCTCAGGCACTCCGGTATCTGCACAGAGTGCTTTCCAGCTCGTACCTCGGTCGAGCTGGTAATCCAGGGTCGCTTAACGTGGCCGAGATCTGGAGCCTCTGGGCTATGGTGGCAGGCCAGCGTCTCAACATTAGCCACGAGATCTTGGCCAACCTGACCAGAGTTGGCAGAGGGTCGACACCGGTGGTGATGGTAGGAGGAGTCATCACTCGATTATTGTTGGGATTGGGGTTTAACCCCGAGAGATTGAGAGGACCCTTGCCGGAGGGGATCCATGTAGACGCTGCAGCGGCAGTTCAGATGGGGATGATCTCCCCGATTTCTGGCCAGGCAGAGGCCTATAGGGTGTTGACTATCCACGAGACCCGGCAGATGTTCAACCTTCCACCCTTGGGGGCAGATCCTGATCACCCAGAGCACCAGGAGGAGCTGCCTCCACAGCCAGAGCCCGAGCCACAGCCTCAGCCTCCACGGACAGAGCCTCAGCCGGAGCACCAGCCTCCTCAGCCTCCTCAGTCGCGGGCAGTGCCTCCGCCACAGCAGCAGGAGCCTCCTAGGACCCCCTCGGACTTCGATTTTGAGATCACGATGGACGATCTCTTTGCCTCTCCACCGGCATCTAGGGCCCCGACTCCAACCCCATCGCCGAGCGCCAGGGTACAGAGGCTTGCCCGCGAGCCCTCCGAGAGATACCATCCGTACTCCCGAGGCGATCCTGGGGCGTCCACTTCTTCGGCACCACCACCAGAGCCAGCACCACAGCAGCCAGCTCAGCCGGACTACTTTCAGCTCCTCTCCTCTATGTTTACGGCCTTTGATCGGCGACAGGATGAGAGGGATAGGGCCATTCACGAGAGGTTGGATCGCCAGCAGGCTGCCATTCAGGAGCAGTCTCAGTCGGTGGAGCGCCTATCTCGAGAGCAGGCGGGCTACATTGAGCATACAGCGAGGGAGCAGACTCGGGCCATGGATGCCTTTAGAGATGAGCAGACTCGAGTTCTGGAGGCCTTCAGAGGAGAGCAGATGAGGCTGGTTGAGCAGATTGCTCAGGGACAGAGGGAGTTGAGGCAGCAGCTCGCTCATGATGTGAGGACGTCACAGGACCAGGCGTCTCAGAGGGTCGATATGACCCTTCAGATGATTGATGAGTCACTTGACTCTCTGAGATCCCGCGTCCAGGCGATGGAGGGGATTCTCCCTCCTCTTTCTCAGACCATGAGGGAGTTTAGGGAGCAGACGGAGCAGAGCCTAGAGCATAGGAGGACGGCCGCCGCGGAGCAGACCACTCAGCTAAGCCAAGCCTTCAAGAAGTTGGGGGACAAGATCTCAGAGACCTTAGGGTTTTTGGGCACCTGTACCCAGCCCTTCTTGGACGGCTATGCTCAGGTTCAGTTCAGGCGAGCCCATGATCACGAGGCAGGACCCTCTACAGCTCCACCACCACCTCCGGCCCGTCCACCTCCACCAGGGACCGTGCATATATCGGATGATGAGGATCCCGATGAGCCCTCAGACTACACACCTCTCTGATCTTCAGGGAGTTATTTTTGTACTTCTTGTATATTGTATATTTTATATTTTGTATCTGCACTATACAAAAATGACATTTCTAGTGGAAAACTTTTGCTTCATTATTTGCATGTTTTTTTTCGATTAATTGCTCAAATAACATCACAGAAAGTATATTCCCATATTTACTCATGTGTCGATAAAAATGACAATGAAAAAATAATACAAAACAAAAACAAACGACAAAAAAAGATAATCGATAACATCTCAATAAGAAAAAAATGAAACATGGCATAGACAATAAAGCTAAATCATGCCATCAATAGACAGGATAAAAGACGACCACTCAAGCATGAGCTAACGAAATTTTTTATCACACAGGTACAGAGAAATACCGATCTGAACACAGACATCGATTAAAAAATCTCCTTTGAAACCAGGAAACCAGTGGAGTTTCCACACTCCAAAATCGAAGCTGTGGTCAGAGAGTGCCGCACTTCACCAGATCGAGATTGTAGCCAGAGAGTGCTGCATCTCACCCATCGAAGCTGTGGTCAGAGAGTGCCGCACTTCACCAGATCGAGATTGTAGCCAGAGAGTGCTGCATCTCACCAATCGAACCTGTGGTCAGAGAGTGCCGCACTTCACCAGATCGAGATTTTAGACAGAGAGTGCTGCATGTCACAGATCGAAGCTGCAGTTGAAGAAACACTGCTCTTCACCAGATCGAGATTGTAGCCAGAGAGTGCTACATCTCACCAATCGAAGCTGTGGTCAGAGCATGCCGCACTTCACCAGATCGAGGCCGTGGCCAAAGCCTGCTGCACCTCACCAAATACCCGCAGGTCGAGATAAGATCGAAGAGAGTATCTTTGCATCGCCGAGCGGATCGAGACAAGGTCCACCCGGCAAAAGGCACGGAAGGTGAAAAGCCGTCGCAGGTACGCTTCCTTTCCAACCTTTCTCTGAGTTTTGGCTTATCTAGGCGCTTGTGCACTAGTTTCCCCAAAACTGGGGGCAACTGTAAGCACTGTGTCTCGGAGCGGTCTGGATCAGAGGTT
This sequence comes from Excoecaria cochinchinensis, assembly GCA_947683425.1. Classification (NCBI taxonomy): domain Eukaryota; kingdom Viridiplantae; phylum Streptophyta; class Magnoliopsida; order Malpighiales; family Euphorbiaceae; genus Excoecaria; species Excoecaria cochinchinensis. The sequence continues at coordinate 2,644,080 of CANTUQ010000080.1, read as the reverse complement.
ACCCTATGATGAAATCAATGTTCGAGCCTGTACGAGAGGCTGTATTTGGAGGTTTCAGTCCCGCGTTCCATGAGAAATGAGGTTTTTCCGCAATTCCTGGGCAGAGGGGGAGAAAACGGAAGTTTTTCAGGTCAAAAAAGCTTTTTTGTCCTCCACAGACGGCCAGCCCGTCTGTGGAGGCAGCCCGTCGCTTCGAGTCACCGACGACTTGTGGTATCTTCCGATGCCCGTCGGAAAATCACCGCCTCTGTCAGAAGCCGCCTGGTTTCCCGGAGCACGCAACCGTTCCGACGCCCGTCGGTGGATATGACAGGGCCGTCGGAAGTGTCCTTGTGTCAATAGGATTCTTCCGACGCCCACCCCCATACACCGACGCCCGTCGGTCGTGTCTAGCTATATAAGGTCCGGATTTTCATTTGAAAAGGTTGGAAAATTTTTCAGAAGAGGAAACTCTGCCAAAATTCAAGCACGTTTTCTCTCTCTTCTAACAACACTTTTTTCTAAAGAACTCTATTGAATCAAGGATCAAATCAATCAAAGGAACTAAAAGCTAATTAGTTTTCTTTAGATTTTGACTCCTAAATCGATTTTCTGAAGGATTGGAGGTGAAATATCTCATTTTCTCTCTCTAATCTTTCCTTGTTGTTTCTCGTGGAACGCGCGGGGATCTAACCGACACCAGAATCTCACCCGAAGTGGTTATCTGAGGGTAAATATTCCGGATTCTCTCTCCATTTTCATCTCATATTTAATTTTTATTTTATTTATTTATTCATTATGTGAAATTTTTGAATATCTGTCATTATTTTCCTTCATTTCGACCCTATTATCCTCTTTTGGGATAAAACTCTTTTTTGGCTTTGAAAAAGGTTCCTCTCTCTTTCTCCCCATTCTGTTTTTCGGAGACAGGGGTGACCGACGGGTCATCTTTATCACCGACGCCCGTCGGTCACCCACCTACAGACACCCTTTTTGAGTGACAAACGGGCATATCGAACAACCAAACCGACGCCCGTCGGTCAACCAAGGAAGGCCGTCGGTGGGTTCTGTCTCCCCTTTTTTATCATTTTTTTTTCATCTCTATCCAGTCTCTTTGATTTCTTATGTGTTAATTTTATGAATATTAACATCTCTTAACTTTCTATGAGTGTATATCGGATCTCTTGGATAATCCCGAGCTTGAGCGGCTGCCTACCATGCGTGGGGATTTCGTCCGGTTTAGTTTTCTTAAACCTCTTGATTTATTTCTCTCACCTATTCATTCATTGATTATTTTATGTATATGAATAAGCTCTTTTATCCCGTTGAATGTAAAAATAGACCAACGATTTGTACTCAAATAAAACGAGTTTTGTATAAAATGCAAACGGGTCCAATGCCCTATTTTTATCCAATAAAGATCATCACAATGAAAACATTCAATTTTAATAACAACGCATGCGAGGACCAAAGTCCTCAAAATAAGCAATGCCCCGATTTATGCATGATCCGCACATTTACGAAAGGGAGTTGTATTCCGCTCCTTGTATTATTGTAATTTATTGCTTTCATTATCTATTTTGATCATTTACGGCTTTCCGAATGTGATTAAATGCGTCTTTTAATCAAACTGCATAGTGTGGAGAGAGAGCGAATTAATGACATTAAAATTTGATCATAAGCTAATTGAGGTAGAAATAGATGAGAAATCCCGGACCCAGCTCTGGTCTTTGGGCTCGAGAGGTTAGAGGTTATCCTCAAAAATACTTCTTGGGTCACGAGGCTTTAGCGCTAATCCTAGGCTCTTTAGGGTGAGAAGTTCACCTTCTATGATCCCTCTAGTTGGCCCAAAATGGATACCAAGCGCAGTCTTAGGCTCTCCGAGGCGAGAGTAACTTTCCCAATGTTCTATTGGGTGGCGACTCCATGATACCTCCTTGTTGCCCAACATAGACGCACTTGCGATTTATTTGCAAGCTGCCAACGGACGCGCAAATGCCCCGGTCGCCCACGTGCGGGCGGTCCAAACGGGCGGCGCATTGGGATCCGGCGCGCGTCACAATATCTTCAAAAGTGAACCAAGGTCCATCATCAGGTTTAGAATCAGGTGGAAGAGGAATGTTGTCAGCCATTTCTTCCTCAGGAGGTTCTTCAGCAAACTGGGTTGTAGTACTTTCAGCTGGTGGAGGATCTGCCATGTATAAGGGAAAAGGATAAAGAGGATCAAAAGTATCATCTTGACTAGTACTAGTGGTACTATCAGAATCTGAAGTTTCTATTGGATCATCTTTGACTAAATCATCTTTGGTAGCAAAGGAGATGGCAGGGATTGTTTGTAGTGCTTTTTGGTGAAGAGTATGCACTAACAAATTTGGATTTAAGGGTTCTTGGATCATATGGGAGGGTGGTGGTTCAGAAATAACAATTCCTTTCTGTTTGAGATTTGAAGAAACAGGATGAGTTGTTGTAGATGAGGATGCAATAGAAGAAGACGTAACAGGTTTAGTAGCTTGTGGGATGATTGGAGGTGGTATAATTTCATGGGAACGTTTATGTGTTAAGAATTGATTTCTCATAAACATCTCATGAGAATATCCCAAAGCATCAAGTTCTGCTTGAGAGGGTTCAGAGTAAGGTAGTACTTCAATAGAAGGTTGATGGGTATATGGTTTAATGGTGGAATGGTAAAGAGGGAAAGGTGATATGGAAGATGGTGATGGTGTAGGTTTTGCCAGATCTCTTTTGATAGTAGCTATTTCAGCTTTGAGTCGGGTGACTTCAGAAGCTTTTTCCTTAAACATAGCATCATAAACTCGTTCAGTAATAGCAGTCATGAGTTGCTTATCTAGATCAGCAACTTGGTTCTACAACTTTGTCAATAGTTGGTAGGTAGCAGCATTCTGGCCTGTAAGCTGAGAATTAAGTGTATCCACACGAGTAGAAACATTATCAACTTTTGTTTCTAATCGGTGAAGAAGCTTATTATGAGCTAAATCATTTTCATATTGCCAATTGAGTACTGCTTCTGCCGGCTGAACGATTCTAGGCGTTCCTTCCGTAGAAATTCCTGGAGATTTGACAAATGGTGCTGCTCGTATTTTAGTAGTTGGGTTGGTGGTTTCAGAGAGTGTAGGAAATTCATCTGTATAATCACCAGTTGGTTGATACATACAAACAGCAGGGATGATAGGTGGTTGGGTAGTTTTTGGTTTCCAGATAGGAGGTGAGCAAGGCTTTTTGGGTAATGGTTTGGGTGATGGTTTACAGGGTTCAGGGGATGGAGTCGGTGTGACTGGTGGTTTGTACCAAGAGGGAGCAGTATAAGAAACTGCATAATCATACTTGCCAGATGGTTTGCCAAGGGTGCCAACAGTAGGATCATCATCTTTATCAAGATGGTCCTGATAACGTACTTCAGAGGAAGACTTCTTTTTTGCTTTACGTCTCCGGCGACGGAGATCTTCATCATCAAGCTCATCCTGGATGGAAGCTTGGTAACAATCCTCACAATTACAAAGATCAAAATAGCAATGGTTATCCCTTTTAAAAGCATAAATGGGACGGCCATCAGTATCGAAAGCTGCGATAGGGATATCTTCTTCTTGTGGAAAAGAAGTGACTAGTTGGATCATGAACTGTGGTGAAAATATTGGTGCTGTAGTGGATTCTACTGGATCTGGGTTATCTCGTGGAGAGATAAACTGGGTTTCTACCATACCATTTGGTTTTTTGACAAAAATAGGAGTAGATGACTGGATGGGCTGCTTTTGTTCATGGAGTATCTCATAACTTGTAAGCCAAGATTTAGGGAAGAAGTCAAGTAGCTGTTCATTCGTCAGTTGCCTAAACTTTTATCAAATTACAATATGGCCCTTCGTTTAACATTTACTTATAATTTGGTCGTTTACTTATTACATTTTCTCATTTATTCACTTCTTAACTTATAACTTGTCAATTAGCCTCACAGCTAATTGTTTTTACAGTAAATTATGTTTTGGTCCTTAAACTTTCTATCTTCTTTCATATAAGTCCTTTTTCATTTAACTTTTCATGTACACTATACCTTTTACATTTCTAGGTCATTTTTATCATTATGACCCATTTGACTTATGATTTGGGTAAATTACCATTTGACCCCAAACTTTTCATTTTCTTTCAGTTAGATCTTTTTTCGTATAACCACTCATATTCATATTACTTTTCACATTTTTAAGTCGTTTTACTTTATGTCATTTTAGTTTTGACAGAATCGTATCATTTTACAATTCTGCTTGTTACACTTAACCTCTTTTTACATTATGCTTTTATTCATTGTACTTCAACATATTATGTCGTTTTAGTTATATCATATTACATTTTATCATTTTACTTTTTTTTTTCATTTTAGATCATTTTACAATCATGCCCCTAGTACAATCCCGGCAAATAATATGCAAACTGGATATACGGGACGTGGACTCTAGAGGTCCACAGCTCTGCACTAGGGAATGACCCCGAAGGATCGCTCCATCATTTTATATAACATGTGACGTATGGCGTATAACGTATGACATATAATAGAGGCTATGAGAGACCATCGTGAATCTGTTATAGCAAAGCAAGTCGTCATGACTTGCAACGCGATACGGAGGTCCCTATGGCTAGCCAAACATATCCTGAACTAGTTAAACCACCAGACCACTAAGGATAAACTTTCTCAATTATCTTATAAATTCACTTTTCACACTTTTAGCACTTTCATTTTCATTTTACGTTTCATTTTCACTTCAGTCACCTTCATTTTCATTTCTTTCAATTCATTATCATTTTAATACCCTAATCGATCACTATACCGATCAATTAGGCACAATTTTTACTATATACTTATTTCTCATAATAAGTATAATTAAGCCATGCAATGGCTATAAATTCATTTTAAAGCTGATTTCATTTATTTGATAGCATTTCAAATTCAATTATTCAATATTTATCATTATTTTCACTTGGAGCATAATGGAGTATCATACTTAAAAATATTCATATATATTCCATAAATTCCAATTAAATTTATGGACACTTGTTTTCATGTCTAAATTCATTTTAGGCCATTAATTTTCAAATATACTCAAGATATACCCTAGTATACACTAGGGTACCATTCGGCCAAGGTGAGCACTTCACCTTACAATTTTTTTTAATTTCATTTTAGTATTCCATTTGTCATTTAAAGGATTCTTACTCACTTTTCTAAGCTTATACTCAATTAAGCTTACATCTTACACAAGTTCACTTAAGCCAATTATTCAATTTTCATGTATTTCTTTTCATTTAACTTTCTTTTACACTTCTAATTCACTCATTTATCTAATTCACATCTCATATGACATATATATGATATAACCTATCATATTGCCCTACTTAAGCCATTCGGCCACCATAAGGATTTTTCTCTACACTACAAGAAAAATGGCCTTTAACGAAGGGAAATCCGGTCGTTAAAAGTCAAAATCCGATCGTTAAAAACCAATAACGACCGGAAAATCCGATCGGTAAAAGCCCCTTCGTTAAAGGTATAGACGACCGGATTTTGAATCCGGTCGTTAATGCCTTTAACGACCGAAATATTTCCGGTCGTTAAATACTGATTTTTAACGACCGAATTTTCCCTTCGTTTATTGTGTTCACTTTTAACGAAGGGAATTCCGGTCGTTGAAGATAATTTTTAACGACCGGATTTTCCCTTCGCTGATTGTATTCACTTTCAACGAACGAAAATCCGGTCGTTAAAGACCCATTTTAGTGACCATATTTTTTTGTTGAAAGAAAATTTGGTCATTAATAATAAATTTTTAAAATAAATAAAATATTTTATTTGAATATTAATTGTACACATTATTCACAAACATATATATCCAAAATTATAATAAATAGTATGTTTATATCTTGCAAATACCAATTACAAAATATATCAATATTTCAGAATTGTTTAACATTCTATTTTTTTCATATACACGTTTGTTTAGAAAAACAAAACCTATATATACACTTTTTTATTCACCTAAAGTCTTCATAAAAATGCATAATCAATGTCATGGCTGGCCCTATTGCTGTTCCCATTGCTGAGGTTGCTGCCAGCATTGATGCCACCATGCTGCTCTTCTTCTCTTCTCTTCTCTTTTTGCTTTTGCCTTCTTCTCCATGCTGCACGTCACCCTACTGCTCTCTTATTCTTATCACTGCCAACCCCATCCACCAATACTTAAATCATTTATAACAAAGAGATTAATAGTTGTGCTCAAACTGAAATGATAATTATAATTATCTTGATTTTTACATATCATAATTTCATTTAGATGCAACGAACTTAGAAATCACGAAAACAAGAAAATCATTTTTCAAATTATAAGTATAATACAAAATGTAACAAGGTGATAATTTGATAGCACTGGCTTGAGCTACAATTCTTGAGGAGAGTGGAAAACTTGCAGAGAAAATGCAATTATCAATTGCAGGAAAACCATAAAAGGTGAAATTAGTAAACACACCCAAGGCAATGCATGTTGCAGTCACATTCACGCAGATACTATGCATAAATCAGTTTCTTCCGCATGAAGGTGTAGCAGTGTTGAAGAAAATGAGCTTTAGCAGTGTTGAAGAAAATAGACTTAAGTCTAAATTAACAAGTCGAATACATGCAGAAATAAGTACACTTAGGTCTAAGTTAATTGGTAGTTATTAATCTGGATCATGATTTCAGTAGGGAGAATATTCTATATGTATATAAAGGGAAAATAGAGAATCGTAAGTGAAAAAAAAATGAATACCATATAGTTTATGAACCATAATATCCCCTAAATATCATATAAAAAGGGTGACCTTAGACATGCCAGATTGCCAGTGAAGCCATTTAAATAAATACACATATCTGAAAATCCCCCCCAAAAAATATTGACGAAATGGAGTAACAATAGAAAAGATTTTTCACATCATCCAATCAAAAGAGATGTGATTAGGTATCGCATTCTATATCCACTCTTCCATTCTTTACCATTTCATATTCCAAATCTCCTCACCTCCATTTTAATTACAATTCGATCTACATAGCTCAAAAGCAATCGTATATTTTAAGGTCCTCGGTACCTGCGGAAGCAGAGACAACCGCCTTATTGATCAAGAGGGATCATACCCCCGCCTTTGGATATGTCAATGGCCTCCAACATAGCGACAGGGCGCTTGTCAGGATTGGCATCCCAGCATCGCTTCATTACATTCGCTAGAGAGTTTGGACAGCACCTTGGTATCTCTGGTCTCAAATTCTGCAATAGATGTGAATGGTTAGGCAACAAAACTGTGGATTTAGTTCACCACTCTTTCTGAATATTTAACTGAAATCGTGCAGTGTAACAAGAAGATAAGATTAGGAAAAGGAAAATACACTATACCTGGCGTACCATAGCTGAAGTCACTTTTGAAAAACTAAGATCAGGATATGGCATGTCACAGCAATATATCTCCCATAAACAGACGCCAAAACTATACACATCGCATTTCTATAAGGATTACCATTAAGAACCTGTAACCCACAAAAAGCATTAGTCATTCATGCCATTAAAGAATAATTTGCCAGGTATGCATTGCAGTACTATATTTTTAAATAGATTTTTCCACTAAAATACAAATCTCATCCCAATCATGAGTTTACTACGTAGCAGGATCGCATATCAGAGTACGTATCATCTTATGCATTAAAATGCTCCGTTGCTTTTTAATCTATAGAATAAGACTCTATTTGACCTCGTAGAAATAAAAATAAACTTAATATAAAAACAATAACTATAACTCAGGAGCCATGTATCCAAGTGTTCCTGTCTCTCCAGTCATATCATTCGGATTTGAGGCCGCAACTCGAGCAACTCCAAAGTCAGCAATTTTTACTTTGAGTGACTTGTCTAACAGCATATTTTCTGTCTTTACATCTCTGTGAACAATCTTTTGGGAGTGAAGGTAGCTCAACCTGCAACAAAGCCAATGTGAATTTCAAATGCTCTGTTAACCAGGCATAATAGCAGTAAAAGGAGAGATGAGTGATTAGATCTGCCATGGCATAATAGCAGTAAAGAAATCAATTAGCATACAAACTGATGCAGACAAATTTATTAACTACTAATTTATTAATTATTTATTAGATGTTCAGCATCTGACTCAAAATTTGATTACTAATAAGTTATTCGACTGCATTTTAGGCAACAAGCAAGTAATCAGCCAGGATAAAAAAAAAAGTGACTATCCTGAATCATATTGTAAAAGAAGGGGAAAAAAAAGGATTGAAATAGAAAAACCAAATGTGTGTGATAATCAATACAACACAACAGATTCCCAAGCCAATAAAATTTCTTAATCTAGTACAAAAGTGTTTATAACCAATCTCCAACATAAGAATTAGAACACCAACTACATGATGTTCAATATATCTTGTTGAGGAAATGGAGGATTACCAGAATTCACAGGATTCAAGCGCTACTTCATCATTACTATCCCTGTTGACTTGCAGAATATATTCAATTACAGTAACATAAAATTGAACTATACTGTAATGGACCCAGCACAAAGGAAGCTCAAATTTGACCAAAGGAAAAGAATAGAATATTAAATATAATCATAATATAATATGAAAGAACTTGGCACGAGACTAAAAGTTAAATAAGTAAATAAGTAAATATGAACATAAGAAAGCTGATTTTTTAAGGTAAAGGAGATAACTGGAATTGGAATTGGAAGTTGCCACAATTGAATATAGATAGTCTTTACAACAACACCAAGCAAAAATATGCAAGTCCAACATATTTCTATTTAAACCAAACTAAGAGAATTAAGTAGAACCTGCAAGTAATTGTATATTTTAGCTTTCCAAATCCTTTCCTTTTTCACATCTCCAAGTCAACCATAAACTCATAATTTTACTTTAGATGAAATACGCCAACTGATCCACATAAATTTCAATTCAAAATATTATTACTTTAGATCAAATACTTATTAAATTTATGAAATCCATTACTTGCATTTTAGTTTTTCTAAAAATGATTAAAATACATTTCACAATAATTAAATTATTATCTAAAAAGAACATTAAATGGCAACGTGTAAACAAAATATACATAAGCAGCCATATGTACTTGCTAATTTAAGCACTTAAGTTCTTACTGTAACCATTTAAGCATTTAGTTTGCTTTGAAGAGCAAAAGTTAGTTTTTTTTGGCTTGTTTTTATGATGAGGCAGAGTAAGAGAAAATTCAAGACAAGTATATGATTGTAGTAGCCGAGAAGAAGCAAAGCAATAAAGGCAATTTTTTTTTAAATTGTTAATGTATAATTAACTAATAATGTATTAAAATCTAACACTAAACTGTAAATGTATAATCAACAACCCCCCAATCAATCTCTTAACTTATTTAGATGTACCAATTGACATAGCCACACTCACCGTGTTTCTGCAATTACATTTCAATTTACAAAATTAGACCTTGACCAAAAAAATACAATCAGTATTTCACAGGTTCAATGAAATAAACTTACCTTTCCAACCTTGCAATTGTAGAATCTCTTGCTAGGATTTGATTGTGTCCAGGAAATTCTCAATTTGCAAACCTCTTTACTAATTTGATTCATTCTCTAATTTGATTAAGAATAACAAATTATACAGAAACGAATTATAGAGAAGAACAGAGGTTGGGGGAAGGAATAAGAATAGAACGAGATCTGCACAATTTTAACTTCGTATGAAATTAAGAAAATCAAAACTGAAAAATTGACCCAAACTCTAAATTGAAAGTAGAGATGTGGATTGAAGAGGAATACAATATTTTAAAGCTAAATGAGACAATAATTTCTATTTATTTACCTGCGACGAGCGATGGCAGCGAACTGACATCGAGCAAGATAGCGGCAGCGGCGAGATAGGATTTTCGATGTCGGAGTGGGGGCGAGTGATGGCCGGGTGGGGGACGACACCGGATTTAGCCCTTGGTGGCTCACGATGGTGGGGGCGATGCGAGAGAGGCATGGAGAGCTGAGGACTTGAAGTTAGCGGAAAATACATACTGTTATTTTAGGTTTTTTTTTTTTTTTTTTAGGTAAAATGGTTTATTTTGTTTCAACTTAATAACGACCGGATTTTGAGACTTTTTAACGATAAAAATATACCCTTCATTAAATAACAATAAAATTAGAGTTTTAACAACCGGATTAAATTTCTTCGTTAATTTTATCTTTTTACGACCGGATTTTGAAACTTTTAACAACCGAAAATATACCCCTTGTTAAATAATGCTAAAATTTGAGTTTTAACGACCGGGTTAAATTCCCTTCGTTATTTTTATCTTTTTACGACCGGATTTTTGTCCCTTCGCTAAATTTTGGTCGTTAAAACTCTATTTTCTTGTAGTGCTAACATTTTAATTTCCAAGCACATATTACTTATTACACTAATTTAAGCTCCAATTCATATGTATATATCACTTAATTTCATTTAAACACTAGGCATACCTCAAAAATACCTAAGTATACCATTATGTCACATTATGTCCAAGCTTACACTTGATTATCTTTCACTTTAATCACTCCAATTAGCTTAGTTACCCTCCCTAAGCTCAATTATCACCTCAATTTCGATTACACATGCAAATCACACATAGTCATCATATAAACATAGTATAAAACCCTAATTTTCCAAAGGAAATTCATGGATTTGGTAATCACAAACCTCATATCCATGCTATAGCCTTCACAAGTTCCTCAATTCTTGCCTTTGGCTCTTAAAAAGCCATTTCCCCTCAATTTCCTCATCATGACCGAATACACAAGACAATGAAACTCTCATCAATTTTCTTCTTTTAGCCAATATAACTTCATAACCATTCTTAATACACCCTAATCCATCATTTAGAACTAATGAATTAAATTAAAACACTTTACATGTAACATCCCGATACCCCCTTTGGAAGGATACCGGAGCGCTACGCACACAGACACATAAAAAAATGAAAGCGAAAATAAATAAACTAAAAAGAGATCAAAATCATCATATAAATATAACAATATAATTATTACAAAAGTATATTTGTAAACCTTTTTATATATATATACTAAAATATTCCTTTACAAAATGTTACATTGCTAATCATTTTCCAAGTACAAAACATATACATATACAATTGTACTAACAAAAGACAAAAAGAACTCCATAAGAGACTCCTAGTGGCCAACCTGCAGATGTCCAACCCGAAACTCCAACCTGCCACCTACACTAAAAAACACCCGTGCTAAGCGATAACGCTTAGTGGGGAGGAACACAAAACATGGCATAGATATGCATATATATAAATAACCATAAGAACAAACAAATTAACTTATCAAAACATCATAACATGCAAGCAATAATCTACTTGTACATCATGTCATATACGTTTACACATATATATAACGTTACTTATTCATCATGCGCATACACTCGAGTATAAGGCAACTAAACATCAATAGACTATAAACACATTAAAACATCATATCTTGTCATATCTCATGTACATAAACATGTAGCATACATTCTCATATCATAAGAAATATATATTAGCCTGATTTCATAATAAATAGTGGATACGGGTACTATTGATACTGATAGGACACAGTATCAAAAGTATATAGAGACATGAGTCTCAAATCATGTATACCCAAAGGTAGAAGGAGAGACCGAAGTCTCAAATCATATAGACCCAAACAGGGCTGACATATAAGACCCAAATGGGGCCAACAAGTAGCAGCTGCACTCACACTCTAACCCTTAATAAGCATGCTTATCTATCCATTACTATGACCATTCAGGCTAACAACTAATTTTACAATTTTCTAAATCATTGCCATATATTAGAGCATAATGAAGCATAACCAATTATTTCATATGTCAACTAATCAATTGAGTAAACATATGAATCATTTACATATCACTTTACCAAGATTAGACCTTTATTATTCATGAACATATAACTCATAAGTGAAAAACCTTGCAAAGAATTCAATTAAAATAACATTTAGAAAAAAATACATGGCGGTATGGAAAACCTGACCGCCGTGTAAAAATGCACAATTCCAAACATGAAAACAGAAAGCATTTACACGGAGGTATGGAATTCCTTTACTGCCGTGTAAAAGTTACATGGTGGTTAGGATCCTTCTGACCGCCGTGTGGCCTGACGGACAAGCCTAAAATTCACAACTAGAATGTGATCACATGGCAGTATGGAATCTCCTTACCGCTGTGTAAATCGGCAAAAACCCAGATTTTTGGTAGAAAACTAACTTGCTTTGAAACCAACTCAACCAAATTCATCTCAACATGCATATAACTACAACCCACTTAACGTATACATTTTATTCATGTCTACAATCATATTAATAATAATTAACACTTATTAATAGTAAACAAATCAGCAAGAATGCTCAATTAAAACATCAAACCTAACATTAACTCAATTCTCATACAAATTCATATGCAACTATCATATATCAAAATCACTTTCATCTTATTTAACATATACAAAACTCAACTCTAACATGTATGAAGACATAATTAACAACTCAATATTTCTAGATTTGGACAAAATCATGAAATACCACAAAAACCATATAAACTCCCAAACCTTCAAAATTGAAGCTTTAAGCCACTCTTCTTCAAGAACCAACTTTCTGTTTTCCCTTGTTCTTCCTTCTCTCTTCAAATTCTTGCAATCAAACCAATCAAGATACTCTTAATCCAAAACACAAATAACCCAACATACCCAAAAAACGTAAGAAGAAAGAAAAAGAATAAGATCAATCTAGCCACTTACCTCTTGAAACCACCCTTAATCACATAAAATCCTTGAAGATCAACCAAGAAGAGAAGAAGATGAAACAAGAAATGAGAAGAGAAAAGGGAAGGCACACCCACATAGGAGGAAAAACAGGAAAGCTTTTCATTTAATGTCCCTCAACCACCCATGCCAAGTGTCAAACTCCAATTGGTCAATCTTTTAAAATCCTTGTCTAATATCCCTTAACTCCTTGTTCAATTTCCTTTTTGCCACTAACTAAAATCTTTAATTTAACAACTTTAATTCTTTTTCAATTTGATCCAGATTCATCCAAATTCTTACTTGCACATTTGCAATAATACCCTTTTCTAATGCAAAATCCTTGTAATTCTACTAGGGTCTACTTTGGGTTGTTACACTAAATCTCTAACCTCCATTTTAAGGACATAACCTTTATTCCTCACCTTTCATTGCTTTTAATTAATCAAATGGATGCTAGAGGTTACTAAGAACTCATAGAGGGGCTGAATTAACTTTATTAAGCAAGAAATCAAGCAAAAATTGAAGAAAAATGGAGAAAGGAGGAGGAGAGAATCATTCGGCCAAGGGAAAGGAAGGAAAAGGTAGAGGAGATAAGGATTACTTACCTAAAAATCTATCATTTAAGTGCTTTTATAGTGGCCCAAATTGGTCCAACCAATATTCCAACTAATGGTCCAACCTATAAAGCCCAATTACACTTTTAAGCCTAATATGCGATTTTTCTATGGTTTTCTCACTTCCCAACTCCAAATCATATTAAATTTGATTCCATAATTCATATCATGTAAAAAATACGGTGTATACAAAATTTCACCTCAATCAGAGTCCATTTTCAATCCGATTTAATCAAATACGTCCGGTTATTAAATTTTTGATGTTCTCGAAAAATGCCCTTTTCACTACCAAAAAATTCTACATATCATTTAGAGCCTCTCTGGATATTTTCATCAATTTTGGACATCATTTGCTATTTTTAAAGCCTCGGTCAAACCTCTGTTCAAATCGAGTATTATTTAAATCGAAATCATATCTTTTTCCTTACTTCCTAAGGTCAATTCCTCATAAAAATGACTCCATAATTCTTAACACATATTCATTAGACTCCAATTATATTTTAGGGTCAATCAGAAATCATATCTCGGCTGGTAATTATTTACCAGTCCAATAATCCAATTTTTCAGTGTCTCCAAAAATTAATTTTTCATTTTCATATGATTCTACTCATCACTACGAATACATCCATATTTTCAAATTATTTTCTAAGGTCCATAGCATCCTCTACGGTCCGGTCAAACTCCTAGTCAACCTAGTCACTATTTAAGCCGAAGCTGCTACTTTTTCTTATTTTCGACATTTGGAGGCCTATTTAACCTCGATTTCACTCCAAATTTTAATCTTGAACTTTTAGTGACTTATATTTTCCTACAGTCAAATAAAATATTTTTCATCTCCGGGTGTATTTTTCACTCTGAAAGCACTATTGACTATCAGAAAATACTATTCCTGGCTAACACGGTGTCGAGGCCATTATAATGCTTAGGAGCATGAGGTGTCGTTTTCTTCCTCAGCTCTGTTACACTTAGATGAGTTAGTAATCCATACTCTATTGTCAGGGATGCAGTCTATGGTTGCTTTTAATGCCCTAAAGTATACCTTAGGAGGATCGTAACATGTTATGCATGCTAACATATGAGTTGTAGTGCATTTGAGCCCAAATCGTGTTTTGGGGACGTGATCAATATTTTTGAATTTGTTTGAGGGCATAAAAGTAATTGTGAATTAATGACTTAAGGACTTATTTGAAGGAAAAAATGGTAGTTTATGCATGTGGAAAGTTAAGTTAAGAGAGGGATTTAATGGAAATTAACCAAGGACTCAAAATGTTGGGCCAATAGGGAGTTGACACCTAGCTTACTTAAGATATACATGCATTTAAGTGAATTGAATATTGACTCCATGGGGGAACCAGCTGGTCGGCCACTTTAGGCTACAAATATCAAGTTTTATTTGTTATTTGTTCATTTGGCTAAGTTTTGCAAATTCTGCCTTTAGGTGGAAGTGGTTCACATGAGAGAAAGAGCATGGCAAGGTAATGAAGGCTTAGTTTTTGGAGCTGCATAGCCATCTTCTTCTTCTTTATTTCTTTTGCATGCATTTATAAGCTTTGTGTAAAGGATTGAGTATTAATTTTGTGATGGTTTTGTGTTAGTAGCTGAGGTTAAAGTGAAGGATAAGTGCAAAGAAAAGATTTGAGCAAGAGAGAGAAAGATCAAGCTTCATCAAGAGGTATGGGAGTGTTTATGTGTATGTTTGTTGTTATTGTTGTGCATAAGTTGATGTTTGGAAAACATGGTAGTGTTGTGTAAATGCCTTGTTGTGATTAAGTTTGGTTAAGTAGTTAATTTGGGCAAGTAAAGTTTTCAGGAGAAACTCTACTCAAGTTTTGCCAGACCTCCGTATTATGTTTTGGTCATAAGTGGATTTTGAAAACTCCAAATTAAGTGATTCTAGTGCCTTCAGAACCATGACTTCTATATCTAAAAGAGTCCGCTGAGCACATTCTTGCTCTAAGACCCTTAAAAGTGGACAAAACTAAGATGTCTCTACTTTGGCCGATTCATTAGAGCAGTTCAGATTGTTTAGATAATGTCTGACATTTTTGATGTCCAAATGATCTGAAACTTGTGCCATTTGAAACTCAACATCTTACTGAACAATTGTACAGAAGGGTGTTTTGCCTAAAACTGAGGTTTAGATGTTGGTCTAGGCTGTTCAAAATAGAGTAGTGAAGCAGTCCTAAGATTCTGCTTCTAGAAGGCAAAATTTTTGGACCTCACAGTCACAACAAAAACCTTGCCACCGTGACCAATGCCTAGAGAAGGCATAATTGCCTAATTTGGGACCTCACGGTCATAACTAAAATCTTGCCACCGTGACCCTCCCCTATTTTGTATATTTTGTGTGTTTTTCCTCCCGAAACACACCTGAACTTCATCGTAAGTTCCTAAAGCTTGTCCAACTCATGTCTAACATTATGAAATGAGTATATGAATTTTTGTTAATTGAAATTATGCATATATGATGCTATGGCATAATAGTTTAATAAAGGAATTAAATGTGTACATGTTTTTTAGTTATTGAACATGACATGGCATACGATATTGACCATATATGATTGAAGCACGATGAAATGCTTATAGTGTGACAAGTGAATATATGTGAACAAGAATTAGTTGCCTGCTTGTGTCCGAGTTGTGGATGAATAGGTATACTTATAAGGGTTAGTGTTTGCACCGAAAGGTGCTTAGTGTTCGATACCGAAAGGTATCCTAGTGATTTGAGACTTCAGTCTCCTAGTGCTTGGTACTGTACGTCAGTATCTTGAGAGTGTTCCCGTTATCCACTATTTTTGGAAGTACAAGCGATTAAAGTGTTATCATTGCATACTGTGACTAATGATTCATTGAAATGCTAGTGTTTAAATGTATAATTGATTAGTGAATGTTATTGTGATACTAATAACTGCATATGGCTTTATGATAATTGTGACTTCGTAAGAAGTCAAATACATTATTTTTCTCCCCACTGAGCATTCGCTCAGAATGGGTGTTTTCCTGTGTAGGTTCTTGAGTTTTTGGATGTGCCAGCGTTGAGTCTTCATTTGCAGGCCACTAGTATTAAAGCTTGAAGTCTTTTTATTTTTGATATGTATATATATTTGTAATGAACAGTATAGTGAATATGTAAAGGATATTGTAATAGTGCAATGTAAATATTTTATGGTTTGTATATGTATATGTATGACTTGTTATGGAAAGTATATTCATTGTTTAAATAATCAAGCAATGTTAATTTCAAGGGTATAAAAAGAAATAATAATAATAATAATAATAATAATAATAATAATAATAATAATAATAATAATAATAATAATAATAATAATAATAATACGGTTTATTAATTTGACTAGTGTGATATGATTAAGGTAAATCTTATAGGATAATAATTTGAATAGTTATGTGTGTAGCGATCCAATATTCTCTAGGGGGTATTGGGGTGTTACACTGCTACTATTACAAAGTTTGAGAATTCATTGAGTGAGCTTCAAATTTCCGTTAATAAGTTAAGGAGGGAGCAGACATACTTCTAGGAGAGGGTTTTGGAGAGATTGGATGCCTTGGACAGAGGATTGGTGGAGGCTAGAACAACTATCACTCAGATTGACCAGATAGTTTCAGACATGGACCTTTCAGTGCAGCGAGCTTAGGAGAGACTATCTTCCATTGAGACTCAGATGGAGCAAGTGCGTAAAGACATGGTCCTAGGAGTTGAACAAAGAGTGGCATTCTTAGAGGCTCATCAACAATGGATTTTTACACAACTAGACAGGATGAGTAGGGAGATTCGTGGATTCTTTACTCCTGTTTCCACTGTGTATCCACCACATATGAGGCGAAGACCACCATAGTTTACTCCTTTTTCAGGAAGCGCTGCCTTCAGAAAAGTTTTTGCACTATATTTATATTTTTGTAGCTAGTGTAGTTGGCGTAGTACAAGCATAGTACTTTTTTTATTTACATTGTTATATTTCAAAATTGTGTGACTGAGCCATTGACGTGTGATGGGATAGAGATATTATCTTTGTTTGGCTATGAATATCACAGATTTCAAAGTATTTCATTTTGCACAGTTCTTATTGTATTTTGCATAAGTTTTGAGTTTTCTTTATTTTGTATAGGTGATATAAAGGAATTTTATACTGTTTTTAGTTTTGCACAGTAAATGTTTGATTTTTGCCATTTTTGAGATTATTGCAAGAATTTTTAATGAGCTTTTTGCACAACATTGGAGAAAATTTTTGAGGATCATGTTTGTGTGCTTCATTTCCTTGTATTGAGGACATCAAAATATTTTGAGTTTGGGGTGGAGTAGTAATTCAATAATTCAAACCAGAACAAGTTTTGTTTTGTTTTGTTTTCTATCTTTTTGTGTTTTTAGAGTAATTTTAAAATTTCTGAGTAGTTTTTAATTATTTTTGTTTTGTTTATGATGTGTCTATGCTAAGTTTGTACCTGAATATTTTTATAGTTGTTTCTTATTGATTTACCTTTTATTTAAATTTTTATTTCGTCCTAGTAGTTCTCAATTGTGATTGAGTTTGATCTCAGTTTTAAAAATTTATGTTTCATTCAATTTTAAGTTGAGTGAGAAGTAGTCCTATTTGTATCTTTGTTTGCTAGACTGCATATAGACCTTGATTATACTTTGCAATTTCTAAATTTTTAGCACTTTGGGCCTAGTTTGAAAAACTGAGAAAAATCTAGCAGCAATTAGGAGATTAGATGAAAACTCACTAAGAGCACTAGAACATTTTCGATTACCAATTGAAATGACCCCAAGATGAGACAAAACTTGAAAAATGATTTCGGCAGCCTTTATTTGTATAGCTCCTTAAATGACTTTTCCAACCTTAATTTCATAGTCTCCTGCTAGCCCGTTGAACCTATTATGTTAGTATGCTAAATGCAAGCTTATTTTATTGTTACACACATTAAAGCTACTTTTAGCCAAAAATGATTTTTGCATTCCCTTAAAAGAATGGTAACTCTAGTAAAGTTGGGTTCATATTTTGGGTAAAAAGGAGTTTAGTTTTTGTCAATTCTTAGTGTAAATTTATGTTTTAGGGTTGATTGGTGTGTGTAATGGATTGTTAAGCCCATTTAAAGAAATGAGTTTGGGGTTCTCGAGGGAAATTGGGTATGAGTTGTTTAGTGGTCTTATGAAAATTAGTGCTCAATCTAGTTTTTGTTGAAAACTATGAATTAACTAAATTCTTTATTGATTTTTGTGGCTAGTTGGTTTTTGTACATCTTATTTTTTAGAAAAAAAAAAAAAGAAGAAACATTGCAAGCTTTTTCTAGCTAACTAAGTCAAATGTAAGTTGGGGTACAAAATTTGGTAGAACTTGAACTATTGTCTTGTGATGAGTTTGTTGAATATATTGTGGGCATTTATTATTGTTTTGAGCTTAGTTTGATGAGCTAAGGTGTTATTAAGACCAAATTGTTTTGATGGTATGCAATTGGGTTGGGAATTTTCTTTTGTTTAGTTGGGAGATTATAGTTTTGTTTAGGTTGTGACCATTTTTTTCTAGTGCCTTGATTTTTCTTTATTAGCCAATTTACCTAAGCTTAACGTTACAACCAAAATGTAAGACCTCTTGATTCTTGATTATAACTTGTCCAATTTAGCGGACATGACCTTCTAGTAAGGTTTGGTACGTAGGAAGAGGCTTATGGTGTTTCTTGAGCTTTAGGCGGAAAGCCAGTAGTTCATTTATGCATTCGAGTTGATTTTTGTTCCCAATTTTGCATCTAGAAGTTTTATTTTTAAATGATAAAAATTATGTTTAGGCCTTTTGTACACACACAGAGAAATTGCTTGGTATACTCTTGTGTTTATTTGTTGTTTAGTGAATATTGGTATTTGCATAACTATCTTCTTGCTCCTTAATTGAGAATGACTCCTTATTTTCTTTTGTTGAGAGTGAAATGGTTAAGGATGTGGTTCATTCAGTTTCCTTAGGATAGGTAAAAGTTTGAGTTTGGGAATATTGATAAGTTGCAATTATATTAGGATTTTGGGTTATTTTTTGGCATAATTATATGTTTTATTTATTAATTTTAATCTTTATTAGTTTAGTTTATGTTATTTTATTAGTTTATAATGTTTTTATAGTTTTTAATAAGTTTTAGGATATTTTTATGCATTTTATTTCAATCCGGAGCTAAATTGGAGTTGCAGGGCTGATTTTATGAGAAAATGATAAAGGAGGGCAAATTTTGCCTAAAGCACAACTGTGTTTTCATAAAGCATAGTTGTGTTATCCAACGTTGTACATTAAGGAGAACCACCCAGAGCACAACTGTGTATTCGTCATAGCATATCTGTGTTTTCCAGCATAAAGTGCACGCGAAAAAGGTCAGCACCTAATGAGAAGCGCCAAGAGCACAAAACATAGCTGCATTTTTCCCAAAACACAGCTGTGTTTTCCCTTTAGTAGCTAGAACACGCGCACAGTAGCAGCCCTAATCCTGTGCATTTTATCAAGAACACACTTGTGTTTTCTAAAACACAGCTGTGCTTTTCTGTAGATTATAAATAGGCATCGTTTCATCTTTCAATAGGGGTAGTAAATATAGAGAGACAATAGCAAACTTTTATTTTTTCTTTATGTTTTATATTTCTTGTCTCAAATAGAGTTTTTAGGCTATATTTTATTTATTTTTAAATTCAGTTTTTTTTTGTAAATAATTTAGATTAATCTAGTTAGAATTTTATTTTGGGATTCAAGGAGATTTCAAGGTTGAAGAAGAAGGAGTTTCAAGATCTATTTTCTCTCTCATTAAGGGTGTATTCTAAACTCTAATTTTTTGTAATTTATGATTATATTCTTGATGTTAGAGTAGTTCTTTATGCTTGGAAATTCTTGAATCATATTTTGTATTTGGACATTTGGATTTACTGAATATTTTCATATTTTCTTCTATTTCTCCTGTTCTGTTAACTGCATTTATGATGATTATTGGATTTGATTTTAATTTAGCTCGGAATGATGATTAAAGTTAAATCTGATGATTGTTGCTATTTGTAAATGCTATGTTCTTTTAAGATCTGTATTTATTTATCTATTTGAGTTCGGATAGTAGGTTGGACGATTTATATCTGTTGATTTTATTAGGTTCAGAAAAGTGAGGACTATATGGGTTTTTAGAAAGCTGAGTCTGGAATGGTACGTTGTCTTAGACCTAAGATTTAGTAACACGCGCTTATGCTAATTAATGCGTTGAGTCTAGAATGATAGGCTCATTGATTAGAATTGTTGAGTCTGGAATGGTAGGCTTGGGTTTAGATAGGTTGTCCAGAATTATAACATCACAAATTAGGGCCCAGAAGGATTTTGCATGTTTAGTTGGATAATTAAGGGTATTTCGGAAAATTGTGCAAGTTAAATTGCATTTTTGAGGACTTAATTGAAAGTGAAGTAAGTTATGCTAAGGAAATAATTTATTTAGTGAGTGAATGGTTATAAGCCAAGGACCAAAAGAGAAATTAAAGGACTTATGGGAGTTTGACACATGGCAAGTAAGTGGGGAGCAATTAATGCAAGAGGGAAGAGAGAGGGAAGGGGGCAGAATTTGTTAGCTTCCCGTGGAAGTTATTTCCTTCTCCTCTTTCTTACTCTTTCCCGTCCTCTCATTCTCTCCTTCTTCATTTTCTGCCCTCCATCTCTTTTCTTGTGTTGATCTTCAAGTTTAGAGCTAGGGTTTCTTGAGCTCTAAGGCTAAGTTTCAAGAGGTAAGTCCAGTGGTTTAGTTTGTTCCCGTTTGCTTTGATTTCCAGTTTTGGCTTATGGGTTGATGAGGTTATTTCGGGTTGATTTATGCAAGAATCTGAAGAGAGAAGGAAGAGCAAAGGCAACAAGAAAATGTTTAATGTAGTGGTTTGAAGCTTCATTTTTGAGGTTTGGGAGTGTTTTCTTATCTTCTTCTCAGATCATAGTTTGGTTGTTAATTTCTGAAATTTTGAGTGTTATGTATGTGTATTTGCATGTGTTTGATTGAGTAGTGATGTTGGTTTGAAATGTTAGTGTTTGGATGGGTCATATGTGAGTCTTTGAAGTGAAATGGGTATGAGTTAGTGTACATTATGGTCTATAAGTTTTGTGATTTAATTGTATTTACAAGTTAATATTTAGTCTATGTGGATTATGATGTGATCCTTAGCATGTTTGGATGCATCTGAGTGATGGATTAGCATGATATTGCTCGATGAGTGGTTCTTCAAATTATTGGGTTTGGAGTGAAGTGCAGAGTGCAAAAATTCTGGGTGATTCTGGGCTCTATCTTGTGGGATGGCCTTTGGAGTGCCAAGCAGACCTCTGTCATGGGCGCTACCCTCGTCTCGAGTGCGACAGGGAGCTCGGTAGGCCAAGCTTCGATTGGGCTGAGCTCTTCTTGAGCGTGCCTCCGAGCACTAGCGCAAAGAGGCTAGTGTCCGATCGCGACAGAGCTCGATAAGCTGAGTGTCTGCCGGGCAGTGCTTCGTCGCGAGCACACGACGGGCTACCCCGCCCTCTATCGCGAGCACGACAGTGGCTCCTTCTGCCTATCTTTCGTTAGTGTTCAGCGTGTCGCTTGCGCGTCATGAGGCAAGCTATGCCTTTATCTCGAGGGCGATGGGCTTTCGCCAGCGCGACCCTGTCCAGTTCTTCGAAAATGATTCATTTTTGTGTCAGTTTCTCACTATTGCATGGGAGATTCTTTTGCTTGTTCTTAAATATATTTATTCTATACTTGTTATATTGTCTTGGTCCTTGATCAAGGTGGTGACGAGGGATTTGTTTAGTGTGAGTGAGTAGCCTGAATGGTCATAGAAGTGGATAGATAAGCACGCTTATAAAGGCAATAGTGAGTGCACCTGCCTATGTTGGCCCTGTTTGGGTCTTACGGCAACCTCTCTGATATGGTTTTAGTGAAATGTTTTTGAGACTTTGCTCTCCCCTGCAACCTTCGAGTATAAAATGTTTTGAGACTCCAGTCTTCAGTGTTCTATTTTGTATCCAGTATCTAGTGTACCCGTATCCACCACCAGTGTAAATTCAGGCTAGTGTTTCTGATTTGGCTAATTTTCGAAATTAATTTGATTAGTGCATTGTGATATTGGTATTAATATATGTTCTTGCGTGAGATGATTCTGGCTTATCAAGTGATTATGGTTACCGATGTTTTTGCTTGTGGTTGTTAGTGTTGTTATTATGGTTTGTGCATCTTTTGTGCTTGTTTTCTTGTGACTTCGATATAAGTCTTTTATTTGTGTTTCCTCCCCACTAAGCGTTATCGCTTAGCACGGGTGTTTTCCCATGTAGGTGGCAGGTTCAGTTCCGGTTCGTGTCGCGCATCTGCTGGTCAACCACTAGGACTAGAGTTGTTCTTTTTCTATTTCAGTTCCTGTATTTTTTGTACCTATAATTATGTATTTATTTTTGTATAGTGGAAATGTATATGTACAAGGATCATTTTATAAGTAATGCATATTTTTGTTGTTATATATATATTATTCTTCCTATTGTACGATTATTCTGTGATTTATGTGTTATTTTCGCTTTTGTGCTTCCGCTTTCGCATGTTTTGTGTGTTTTGAGTGTGTGGCACTCCAGTATCCTTCCAACGGGGGTAGCGGGGTGTTACATTTAGTGGTATCATAGCTAGGTTTAAGCGGTTCTGGTTTATTGCTTATTAGAGTGTCGAGTCATTACAAGCGAATGTATCTAGTTTTGTGGCCTAATGCAGATGCTATATTGAGTAGTATGATGGAGTCTGATCCGAGTGAGAATGTGGGTGAGACAACGGGTAGTGTGAATCCGGTTGGAGTTGATCAGCATGTT
This sequence comes from Excoecaria cochinchinensis, assembly GCA_947683425.1. Classification (NCBI taxonomy): domain Eukaryota; kingdom Viridiplantae; phylum Streptophyta; class Magnoliopsida; order Malpighiales; family Euphorbiaceae; genus Excoecaria; species Excoecaria cochinchinensis. The sequence goes on along the minus strand of CANTUQ010000080.1, from coordinate 2,620,791 downwards.
CCGCAACACCATCGAGATGATGGTCCTTGTCACATCCCAAATATGGCCCAGTTGGAAATAGCAAGATTAATTAGACATTAAGGGTATTTTGGTAATTTATGCAAGAGAATTAAGGGCTTTATTGAAAAGTTGATTAAAGTTTTGAGAGAAGAATTTTTATTAGAGACCATTTGGTAATTAAGTGAGGACTTAAAGAGTTATGCAAGGAGCTATTGGTAAAAGTGTAGTTAGTGGAATTGAGGGTCCAATGCATGAGTGTCATGTGGATAAGTGAGTGTGTGCATGATGGGGAGAGAAGAAGGCAGAAATTTTAGCTTCGCTTAGAAGCTATCAGATTTTGCTACTCTTCCCTTCTCTCTCTCACATTTCTTTGCTCTTTCCCTTCTCCATTTTCTGTTCTCAAGCTTGCATGTATAATCCTGCATTCCTTGAGCTAGGGATTTAAGTTTTGAAGGGTTCCAAGAGGTAAGTGGCTGAAAGTTTTCTTTGGGTTTTCTTCTTCTTCTCCTCTCACGGTTTGGTTTGGATTTTATAAGGTTTTGGTTTTTGGGTTATCTGAATATTGGTTTTGTCGGATCTTTGCAAGCATTTGAAGAGAAGAGGAAGGATTAAAGAAAAGGAAAAGTTATAGATTGAAGTCAGTGGAATTTTTGAGCTCCGTTCCAGGTTTGGGAGTTATTTGGAGTGTTTTGTCCATCTCATTTTGGATCCTGTTTTTGAGTTCAATGTTAATATTATTTGTGTATTTATGGTGTATGAAATTGCATGAGTAAAATAGCTTTATGTTTATGAATATTGATAGATGATATAATTGAGATATTTAATTGACTTGTGTTGAAATTACTGATTGAATGATTATTGAGCTTATAATTTGTGTATATACCCTAGTTTAGGGAGAATTCTGTTTATGTCTTACCAGATCTCTGTATATTGTTTTGATCATAGCTTGAGTTTTAAAACTCTAATTTGAGTTTTTATTGCTCCATTTAAACCAAGAGTAATGTACCTTTAAAAGTCTAAGAGAGACCATAATTTAATTCTATCATTAAGAGGCTTATAAATGGCAAACACCGGACGTGCCTCTGTCTAGCTGGGTTCATTTGAACAGTCTTTAGTGTTTAATGTATATCTCTTAATTTAGGAATCCAATTTACCTGAAACTTGTCCCATTTGAAATATAAGACGTAGGGGAACAATTGTTAAGAAGGCCACTTTTCCTAATAATGAGGTCTAGAGGTCGGTTTTTGCGATGCAAGTCTGGAGTGAAAACCAGTCTCAAAGGGTTCCTAAGGTGAGCTACTGTCGCGACCTCGCGACAGAACAACCCATATAAAGCCTTTTATTCTTCATTTTTGAGCCAATGGTTGGCATGGATCAATCCCCTACCTTTTCCCTCAACATATTATGCATGATTAGGGTTATTAAATGATTATAAAAGTAGTTATCATTAGGAAAACTTATGAGTATTATTAAGATTGGTAATTTACCCAATAAAGTAACAATATATAATTATGTGAAGGTTAGCAAATTGAATGACAAATATGTGTATGAGCTATAATATCTTAAGCACGATGAGTTATATATATATGTACATGAGTATTATTATGATTTAAATGCATATAATTTATATGTACCTGCATTATTTAATCGTGAGTTATATGCTCATATTGAGACTTATATATATGATGTATATGTTTCTGAGTTTGACCAACATACATGTATTCATAAAATAACATAATTACACTTGATTTATCCTCAGTTATATGATAATTATTTTAGATCATGATTAAGTTGCTATTTGAGCCTGGTAGTCATAGTTAGTGAATAGATAAGCGCTTATCAAGGGTCAGGGTGTGTGTGCAGCTGCTGTATTTTAATTGTTTCATGCGGGCCCCGATTGGGTCTTTGAATTGGGCCCCGATTAGGTCATATAAGATGTATGAGGCATCGGTCTCCGGTATACCTTCGGGTATACATGATTATAAAAATGTTTTGAGGCTCATGTCTCCATTTGCTTGGGATACTGTGTCCTATCAGTATCATTAGTACCCGTATCCACTAGTTAGCGTGTAATTAGGCTATTACTTGAAGTTATTATATGAGTTTAATTTATGTAGCCGTTATTTATATGAAATGAATATATGTTACATGTATATGTATATGCATTATGACATGCTGAAATGTAATACTTGTATTCGAATATGAATGGTTATTTTTCCGATATACTTGAGTATGATGAACAATTGTTATATGCATGAGCAGTATATGTTTTTATGCTTTTGTTATTATTAAGCTTATATATATGTTTATTGCAATTATATGTACATGCATGTATTGTTCCTCCCCACTAAGCGTTATCGCTTAGCACGGGCTCTTTTCCCGTGTAGGTGGCAGGTTCTTTTTGGAGTCAGACATCTGCAGGTCGGCCACTAGAAGTCTTTAGTTGGAGTTATTTTGTATTCCGCTGTATTTTTGTATATGGGAACTGATTTTGGAAAATGTAATTTTGTTAAGGATGATTTTGTATATGTATATGTTTAATGTTTACAAATCCCTTTTTGTAAAACTATGTGATTATTTATATAAGGATTTGATATCTTTATAGTTATATGTAATTGTTTCTAGCATGCTTGAGTATGTAAATGTATTTGTGTGCATGGCGCTCCGGTATCCTTCCAACGGGGGTAACAGGGTGTTACAGCTTGGTATCAGAGCGCCGGTTTAGTCGGTTCTGGTCCTATGTGATTATTTGAGTATAGAGTCTTTACATGAGAGTCTGTCTAGAGTCGTGGCCTAATGCAGATGTTGTTTTGTGTAGTGTCTAGATTGAGTCAGATCCAAGTGAGTATATGGGCGACACGATGGAAAGTGTGAATCTGGTTGGAAGTAATCTGGTCGGTCAGGATAGGCCTGCACGTGAGCGTGCACCAGTCGAAGGTCAGGTTTTTGATCCGGCATTAGTACAAGGCTTACTGCAAGTGGTAGACAGATTGACTGCTCCTAAGGCTCCTTCTGAGCTTATAAGGAAAAGGGAAGCAGAAGAATTCCATGGAACCTCCTTGGACGAATCAGATGTAGCGGAATTCTGGTTGAAGAGGACTGATAGGATTTTACAAGAGATAGCTTGCCCTCCGCATAAACGAGTTACTTATGCTGTATCGCTTTTGCAAGGATCAGCATATGATTGGTGGAACCTTGTGCTTCTCAATCCCCAGAGACCAGCTGAATTGACATGGGAGTTCTTCGTGAAAGAGTTTGAGCAGAAATATGTGACCAAGGCCTATCGAGAGGCAAAGTGGAATGAATTTATCAATTTGAAACAGAGGAACTTATCGGTCAGCGACTACGAGAAAGAGTTTAGCCGACTGACCAAGTATGTGCCCCAACCGCTGTTGACGGAAGACTTTAAGTGCTAACATTTTCAGGGTGGATTAAGAGAAGTCATTAGAGGTCCATTATCGGCAATGGCAGTTATGCATCCGGTTGGATACTATCAGTTGGTAGCTGCCGCGATAAAGTTGGAAGAATCCGAAATGGTGAAGCAGAGAATAAAACAGAAGAGGAGAGCACCTGATGGTGGAGTTGCTAGTAACAAGAAGTCTAAAGGTGCCCCAATTGGACAAGGGAATAGAGGGACTACCCAAGTGCCTTCGGAAGTAGGAAGTGTGGCACCGCCTATGAGTAGAGGAAATAGAGCACTGGAGTGTGAGCATTGCCAAAGGTACCATCGGGGTACATGCCGTAAGATCACGGGTGCATGCTTTAAGTGCGGAAGTATGGAGCATCGGTTTGTTAGTTGCTCCGACCGACAAGAGAACAAGAGCCAACAAGAAAGTAAGGTCGCTGGAGGTAAATCAAATGCAATAAGAAGCAACCAGGATCGAAGTAGAGCTCCTCAGGCTCCATCGAAAACGGTGCAACGACCTGGTACTACGGGAGGGTATGCTCCGGCTAGAGTCTACGTGATGATTAGAGAAGATACTCCAAAGGCTGCAGGCCCTTCCGGTAAGTGTTTAATTAGTTAAGTTTCTATTTGAGTTCGGTTTTGGTATTTGGGATGTAAGTGGTTAGCAGGGAAATTTCGAGGACGACATTTCTTAAGGAGGAGAGAGTTGTCACATCCCAAATATGGCCTAATTGGAAATAGCAAGATTAATTGGACATTAAGGGAATTTTGGTAATTTATGCAAGAGAATTAAGGGCTTTATTGAAAAGTTAATTAAAGTTTTGAGAGAAGAATTTTTATTAATGACCATTTGGTAATTAAGTGAGGACTTAAAGAGTTATGCAAGGAGCTGTTGGTAAAAGTGCAGTTAGTGGAATTGAGGGTCCAATGCATGAGTGCCATGTGGATAAGTGAGTGTGTGCATGATGGGGAGAGAAGAAGGCAGAAATTTTAGCTTCTCTTCGAAGCTATCAGATTTTGCTCCTCTTCCCTACTCTCTCTCACGTTTCCTTGCTCTTTCCCTTCTCTATTTTCTGTTCTCAAGCTTGCATGTGTAATCCTCCATTCCTTGAGCTAGGGTTTTAAGTTTTGAAGGGTTCCAAGAGGTAAGTGGCTGAAAGTTTTCTTTGGGTTTTCTTCTTCTTCTCCTCTCACGGTTTGGTTTGGATTTTATAAGGTTTTGGTTTTTAGGTTATCTAAATATTGGTTTTGTCGGATCTTTGCAAGGATTTGAAGAGAAGAGGAAGGATAAAGGAAAAGGAAAAGTTCTAGATTGAAGTCAGTGGAATTTTTGAGCTCCATTCCAGGTTTGGGAGTTATTTGGAGTGTTTTGTCCATCTCATTTTGGATCATGTTTTTGAGTTAAATGTTAATATTATTTGTGTATTTATGGTATATGAAATTGCATGAGTAAAATAGCTTTGTGTTTATGAATATTGATAGATGATATAATTGAGATATTTAATTGACTTGTGTTGAAATTGCTGATTGAATGATTATTGAGCTTATAATTTGTGTATATACCCTAGTTTAGGGAGAATTCTATTTATGTCTTACCAGATCTCTGTATATTGTTTTGATCATAGCTTGAGTTTGAAAACTCCAATTTGAGTTTTTATTGCTCCATTTAAAGCAAGAGTAGTGTACCTTTAAAAGTCTAAGAGAGACCATAATTTAATTCTGTCATTAAGAGGCTTATAAATGGAAAAACCGGACGTGCCTCTGTCTAGTTGGGTTCATTTGAACAGTCTTTAGTGTTTAATGTATATCTCTTAATTTAGGAATCCAATTTACCCGAAACCTATCCCATTTGAAATATAAGACGTAGGGGAACAATTGTTAAGAAGGCCACTTTGCCTAATAATGAGGTGTAGAGGTCGGTTTTTGCGATGCAAGTCTGGAGTGAAAACCAGTCTCAAATGGTTCCTGAGGTGAGCTACTGTCGCGAGCGCGACAGAGTCACGACCTCGCGACAGAACAACCCATATAAAGCCTTTTATTCTTCATTTTTGAGCCCATGGTTGGCATGGATCAATCCCCTACCTTTTCCCTCAACATATTATGCATTATTACAAATCCCTTTTTGTAAAACTATATATATGTATATGTTTAATGTTTACAAATCCCTTTTTGTAAAACTATATGATTATTTATATAAGGATTTGATATCTTTATAGTTATATGTAATTGTTTCTAGCATGCTTGAGTATGTAAATATATTTGTGCGCGTGGCACTCCGATATCCTTCCAACGGGGGTAACGGGGTGTTACAGTCCTGGTTTAGGGTATGAGAATCCGACTTTGATGCAAGGTTTACTACAGTTGGTTGATCGTTTGACCGCTCCCAAAACTCCTTCAGAATTGTTAAGAAAGAGAGGAGCGAAAGAATTTAGTGGGACTTGCTTGGATCAATCGGATGTGGCGGAGTTCTAGTTAGATAGGACGAATAGAATTCTGCAAGAGATTAGTTTTTCAGCGAATCAGAGAGTGTCTTGTGTGGTATCTTTACTTCAAGGGTCAGCATATGATTGGTGGAAGCTTGTGCTTCGCAACCCTCAGTGACCAATCGAAATGACTTAAGATTTCTTCGTGCAAGAGTTCGAAAGGAAATATGTGACTAAGGCCTATCAAGAGGCAAAATGGAAAGAGTTCATTAGTTTGAAGCAAAGGAACATGTCGATTAGCGAGTATGAGAAGGAATTCAGTAGGTTGAGTAAGTATGTGCCTAATTTGCTATTGACTGAGGACTTTAAGTGTCGGCATTTCGAGGATGGATTGAGAGAAGTAATTAGAGGGCCGTTGTCGGCCATGGCGGTCATGCAACCAGTGAACTATTATCAGCTAGTTGCGAGAGCAATGAAATTGGAGGAGTCAGAGTTGGTCAAGCAAAGAATTGAGCAGAAGCGTAGAGCCTCGAAAGGTGGAGTAACCGGTAGTAAGAAGGCTAGAGGTGCCCCGAGTGGACAAGGAGTCAAGGGTTCAGTTCAAGTACCTTCAGAGGTTGGGAGTGTAGCGCCACCCTCTAGCAAGGGAAGCATGATTCTGTAGTGTGAGCATTGCTAGAAGCGCCATTCGGGCGAGTGTTGAAGGATTTTTGGGGCACGTTTCAAGTGCAGGAGTTTCGAGCATATGTTGGCTAATTGCTCGGAACGGAGAGAGGTTAAGGATCAACCCGAGAGTAGAGTGAGTGGAGGTAGATCAAGAGCAGTCGGTAGTGGTAAAGGCAGAGGTAGAGTTTCTCAGGCGCCATCATGAACTGTGGAGCAGCCTAGAGTGGCGGGTGTCCTACCTCAGGTATACGTGATGATCAGAGGGGACATAGCTGAGCCCGCAGGTCCTTCCGGTAAGTTTTAATTTGTTAAGTTCGGTTTAAACTCTGTTTTTGTTGTTTGGGATGTAAGTAGTTAACATGGAAATTTCGAGGATGCAATTTCTTAAGGGGGAGAGAATTGTAACATCCCAAATTAGGGCCCAAAAGGATTTTGCATGTTTAGTTGGATAATTAAGGGTATTTCGTAAAATTGTGCAAGTTAAATTGGATTTTTGAGGGCTTAATTGAAATTGAAGTAAGTTATGCTAAGGAAATAATTTGTTTAGTGAGTGAAAGCCAAGGACCAAAAGAGAAAGTCAAGGGTTTTTATGAGTTGGACTAATGGGAGTTTGACACATGGCAAGTAGGTGGGGAGCAATTAATGCAAGAGGGAAGAGAGAGGGAAGGGGGCAGAATTTGTTAGCTTCCCGTGAAAGCTATCTCCTTCTCCTCTTTCTTACTCTCTTCTGTCCTCTCACTCTATCCTTCTTCATTTTTTGCCCTCCATCTCTTTTCTTGTGTTGATCTTCAAGTTTGGAGCTAGGGTTTCTTGAGTTCTAAGGCTGAGTTTTAAGAGGTAAGTCCAGTGGTTTTGTTTGTTCCCGTTTGCTTTGATTTCCAGTTTTGGCTTATGGGTTGATGAGGTTGTTTTGGGTTGATTTATGCAAGAATCTAAAGAGAGAAGGAAGAGCAAAGGCAAAGAGAAAGTGGGTTCTTAAAGTAGTGGTTTGAAGCTTCATTTTTGAGGTTTGGGAGTGTTTGCTTATCTTCTTCTCGGATCATAATTTGGTTGTTAATTTCTGAAATTTTGAGTGTTATGTATGTGTATTTGCATGTGTTTGATTGAGTAGTGATGTTGGTTTGAAATGTTAGTGTTTGGATGGGTCATATGTGAGTCTTTGAAGTGAAATGGGTGTGAGTTAGAGTAAATTATTGTCTACATGTTTTGTGATTTAATTATATTTACAAGTTAATATTTAGTGTATGTTGATTATGATATGATCCTTAGCATGTTTGGATGCATTTGAGTGATGGATTAGCATGATATTACTTGATGAGTGGTTTTTGAAATTGTTGGGTTTGGAGTGAAGTGTAGAGTACTGAAATTATGGGTGATTCTGGGCTTTGTCACGAGCGCAACAGAGTGCAGGATGGCCTTTGGAGTAACGAGAAGCCCTCTTTCATGGGCGCGACCCTGGTCTCGACCGCGATAGGGAGCTCGGTAGGCCGAGCTTCAGTTGGGCCGAGCTCTTCGTGAGCGTTCCTCCGAGCACGAGCGGAAAGAGGCTAGTGTCTGGTCTTTGTCATGAGCGCGACAGAGCTCGGTAACCCGGGTGTTTGCCGGGCTGTGCTTAATCGCGAGCGCGCGACGGGGTACCCCGCCCTCTATCGCGAGCGCGACAGAGGCTCCTTCTGCCTGTCTTTCGTGAATGTTCAGCGTGTCGCATGCACGACGTGAGGCGAGCTATGCCTTTTTCATGAGCACGACGGGCTATCTCGAGCGTGACACTATCCTGTTCTTCGGAAATGATTCATTTTTGTCTCACTTTGCATGGTTTCTCACTATTGCATGGGAGATGCTTTTGCTTGTTCTTAAATATCTTTGTTCTATACTTGTTATTCTATACTTGTTATATTGTCTTGGTCCTTGATCATGGTGGTGACGAATGATTTGCTTAGTGTGAGTGAGTAGCCTGAATGGTCATAGTAGTGGATAGATAAGCATGCTTATAAAGGGGATAGTGAGTGCAGTTGTCTATGTTGGTCCTGTTTGGGTTTTACGGTGACCTCCGATATGGTCTTAGTGAAATGTTTTTGAGACTTCGGTCTCCCCTGCAACCTTCGGGTATAAAATGTTTTGAGACTCCGATTTCTAGTGTTTGATTCTATATCCAATATCTAGTGTACCCGTATCCACCACTAGTGTAAATTCAGGCTAGTGTTTCTAATTTGGCTAATGTTTTGGAGTTAATTCGATTAGTACATTGTGATATTGGTTTTAATATGTGTTCTTGCATGAGATGATTATGGCTTATCGAGTGATTATGGTTACTGATGTTTATAATTTATATATGCCTGTATATAGTTTTTGCTTGTGGTTATTAGTGTTGTGATTATGGTTTTTGCATCTTTTGTGCTTGTTTTCTTGTGACTTCGATAGAAGTCTTTTATTTGTGTTTCCTCCCCACTAAACGTTATCGCTTAGCACGGGTGTTTTTCCATGTAGTTGTCAGGTTCAATTTCTGTTCGTGTCGCGTATCTGCAGGTCGGCCACTAGGAGTAGAGTTGTTCTTTTTGTATTTCAGCTCCTGTATTTTTTGTACCTGTAATTGTGTGTTTATTTTTGTATAGTGGAAATGTATATCTATAAGGATCCTTTTGTAAGTAATGCATATTTTTGTTGTTGTATATATATTATTCTTCCTATTGTATGATTATTCTGTGATTTATCTGTTATTTTCTCTTTTGTGCTTCCGCTTTCGCATGTTTTGTGTGTTGGAGAGCATGGAGCTCCGGTATCCTTCCAACGGGGGTAGCGGGGTATTATAAGAATTTCATGTTTGTATTGTTTTACCCATTTTGAATTGCAATTTATGAAGATAGAATTTCCTAAGCATTCAAATCATCCTTGGTTGTTTCTTGATGATTGTTTTTACATTTAATTGTTAGTTTATATTTTTAATTTCTTACTTAGCTTAGACTCCCCTTCAATAAACTTGGGAACATCTCAGATTAATACCACTCAACCATAGATATTTAGCTTAACAATCCCCTTTCCCTTGGATTCGATATTTGTAGGTCTTTAATTATACTCGCTATATTACTTGTCGATTCAGTGCACTTGCTGAATACCGAACAAGTTTTTTGGTACTTCATATCAATATGCAATGAAAATTGAATTTAATTTGAATTTATGGATCAATTTTTTTTATTTTCTATGTTTCTTAAAGTATGTTCAACATTTTTGGTTCAACCTCTATTTGGCAACATTAAAAAGTCACCATCATAATATTTTTAAAAAAATGATATATTATACACATGATTTGAACCTATAATGAATTAGTTATAGGATTTCAAAATTTGATGAAAATCATGTGCGATTATGACATTTTGTGAGTGTATAGAGGTTGAAGATGAGAGAAATGACGAGTCATTTTAATGATTTCATTTAGTTCGGGAAAATTACATGTCGATTAGCCTTGTGTTTTTTGAAACTAGATGTCCTTTTGTGAAAGAACGTGTCGTTTGGCCTTATTTTTTATGAAAGTACATGTCATTCTGTGAAAGGACGGGTCGATTGACCTAATTTTTTTTGTGAAAGTACATATCTTTTTGTGAATATATATGTCGTTTTTGAAAAATTACATGCCTTTTTGCCCTTAATTGGAAAATTTTGAAAAGTTTGTATTAATCACAGTATAAACTCATGATATATAGGTCGTAAAGGGACATTAGTTAAATGAAATATCGTCAAATATTAAATGTAATTTCTTGTTACTTTGCATGGAATATTTTATTGCGATTAATTCATTTCGATATATGTGGTCTAACAAGTATTAGGGCATGACATGGAGGTGTATATTTCATCACATTTATTGATAACTACAAATAATTTGATCATGTCTATGTTACTTTTCATAAGTTTGAAGCTCTAGAGTGCTTCAGAAAATACATGAATTTAGTGAAAAATTAATTAGACAAGAAAGTCAAAATCTTAAGGACTGATCGTAGTCGTGAATATTTATGAAAACAACTTAGAAATTATAGAGAGACAATTAACCATTCTTGGAACACCACAAAAAAATAGTGTTGCCGAAAAGAGAAATTAAAAAGTTGTCAAATATACAACAAAATGGCGGCAACAAATTTACCAATCACTTTTTGTGTGATGTCTTATCAAAAGTTGCCCATGTAGTAAATTTAGAACCCTTCAAATTAGTTTTATCTATTTTTTATGAGTTATGGATTGGTAGAAAATCTAATCTCAATAATTTAAAACCTTGGGGTTATGCTGCATATGTTCATGATCCTTTATATAAACATGAAAAATTAGGCCCAAAAGGAAAAAATAGTATTTTTACAAGATACTCCGAATACTCAAAAGGATATATTTCATTGATGAATAAGATAGTGAGATCTCGGATTGGCATTTTCATGGAAAATAATTTTCCAAGCAGAAATTTAAAAGATCAAGAAAATACATCTCTTTATGGGTTAATAGATCATAATACTTTGATAAATCAAGATAATTTCAAATGTATTTGATCTAAGTGGGAGAAATGAAAGAGATAGTGAATTCATTTCACAAACATCACAAATAAATAATGAATTTGTTTTACAATCACCTCAATTAAGACGAAATAGTTGTGAAAATATTCCAATACGTCTTTTTAATATTGAAGAAGGTGAAAGATTCTTGATTGCACCACAAGATGAAAATAGTGCGTTGAACAGTTTATGAAATTCTTTTTTATCGTGCTAAAGATAAGTTGAGTGGGAGTTTTAAAGTTTTTGCGACTTTAAGATTTTTTTGTTCTTTAATGTTTGCACAATGAATTAAACTAAGTAATAATTAGACATATGATATATAGATGATGATTAGGAACTTAGTGAACTTTCAAATCTATATCAAATGAATAATTATCATTTATTTAATTTTATTGCAGCAGCAACATAATGTGAGATGCATGACATTAATAATGTGTTTATATGTCTCGACATAGAGTCTATTATTGAAAAGATGACTCTATCGGCTAAGAATATAGTGGTTGAGTTAAATAAGGAAGAAAAATTAATGTCACATATAAAGCATCTATATTTTGATATACTCAGTGTATACTATAAAAGGTATATTGGACTAAAGATTAGCCTTCTCACATAGGCAATCACTTTTATAGTTTTTGTAATCATAGATATGAGATAGTTTTTGAACTTATAAAGAGAGATTAAGTTCAAAACTGAAATCGTTTTTATAGTGAATCAAGATGAGATCACAAATATGATAAGTGTAGTGATCGAAAAATGAAGATTACCCAAAATTCAATTTTTTTTTTTTTTTTGTCTTTATATGCCAAGTGGAGTCTTTTTGGTCAAGTTATTCAATAAATAGAGTTGAAAACTCAAGTTAAAATACTGAGTGTGTTTTAAACTATCACTTATACGGTATTTTTTATAATCAAGAAGACATGCGCTCCAAGTGAAAGGGAAAAGAATACCGTAGCATGTGTTTCATACCACATGTGCAAATTACAACCCATGAGGGTTAAAAAGTTAATGATCTCAACTTTAATATTATGTTAAATTCTAAAAATTATAAGTAATCTTATTTGGTACGCTTAACACTTTTTGTCTGATTTTAAAACTTGAATTCAATTATTGTCATCTTAGAATGTTTATGGATGATTCGACTTAGAAGGACACTATTAGAAAAGCAAATTAAATAAAAGTTGAGAAAGTCCAAAAAAAAAAAAAGGAAGATCATTGGTTTTGAATGATCACATGAATATATATATTTATTGGTCGGCCAATTATATTTTATCTAAATAATATAATATAATTATGAATATATATAAATGATTAAACAAATGAGATCAAAGAGAAATAAATGTGTGATAAATAATTTACGGTACTGCATACTAAAAATACTTTAAAAGATTCTAATATTCGAGAAGTTATAACTCCTAATAGATTATAACTGAAGATTTTTTGAAGTATGCACCAGTTAAATAACATATATGTGAAGTATAAATAATTTGCAAAATGAAACTCAATCCTATCATGTATGAGTAGGAGATGTAAAAATATATACACCCATGATAGATTATGTAAAATATGAATCATTTGTAAAATGAAACTCAATTCCATCTTGTGTGAGTAGGATATGTCAGAATATATACATCCATGACGAGTTATATATTAATTATATTATTGTTGTTATATTTAATTGTAATATAATAATAATAAATAGAATTTTATGATTGGTTCAATTAATAGAGGGTAGTTATATCTATTATTTAGAAATAGAGTTCTATAAGAACTTAACTTATAGGAAAATCATAATAATAATTTTTAAAGAATTTACCAATAGAAGAGAATTTTAAATGGAAGGTAAACAATCTGCAAAAAGTTACACATATATGTTGTGATTCAATGGAAATAATTTTTCATTTTTTTTTATCAATATTAATATATTAAGAATATTGAAAAATTAATTTTATAAAATTTAGAATTCTATAATTTTCTAACACAAATCCACCATGAGAAAACTATGGTAGTACACATATTCAACATTTGCAAAATAGAAATTATTATATTCATACAAAGGACAAGGAAAAGTTAATATAAAATGAGATTACAGTTTAAAATCAACACCATAATTTGGACATTCAAGAAATCTTCCTCCAGATTCCCTAAAGTTCAAGCCAACACCAGTGAAGAAGAAGGAAAAATAATAATTTACAGCAAAAACCATTTTTGTTTTTTTTTTAAAAAAAAGAATGAAGGCTCAAATGAGTAACTGTTGAAAGAGAGCTAATGGGGATGAAGATGTGTCGGGGGAGAGTTAGTATCTCCCTCCACAATTTAACACTCCCAAACATAGATGCGCTACATGCTCCATGTTGAGTCAGACAAAAAAGTGACATGTCATATTTTCACCCATAATATGTATGTGAAATTTGTGTTTTATACAATTATAGGTGTTGATATGGGAAAATATAAAGTTAAAAAAATGACTTGACAATTTGATGCAAGTAAGAGGATTAATTTATATATTCTGCCTTAAATAAAATCATGCGAGAAATTTATTTAGCACAACAAATTACATAAATTAAGCATCCTTATTTTATTATTAATAAACTATTGAACATACATTTTTAATTAATTTTTATCACATAAAAAAACAAACTTTTAATTATACCACGTTTAACACGAAAAAATGAATCACAATAAAATACAAACAAATCACAAGTAAATATTTTTGTATTTTTCTTTTTTAACACTGATTGACTTAAAGGAAAATCTTTAACCACGTATGTATTTAATCATACCAATTAATTTCCTCCCTTGTCTTCCACTAAAATTAACTTACTAGTAAATATTTATCATTTGATTTTAGAATAAATCGACTTGTTTTTTTTATCACATAAACTTCAACCTACATTTTATCACCAACATCCATTTATCATTTAATTTAAAAAGAAAACATTCTTCTAAATTTAATCATGCAATGAACCAAAATAAAAGAAATAATGCTAATAATGCAAAGATCCACTTATTTCCCAACATAAAAATATTTAAAAAATAAAAAATGCAGCATTTAACAAAAAAATATTAAGTTAAAAGTGAAGGAAAATACTGCCCCTTAAGCTCGCCGGAATATGCGCCATTGCGGTCATCAGAGTTGTCGCCGGCGAAAAACCCAGAGCACCGGAAGGCAGCAGACGTTGTCAGGAGTCCAGCGGTACCCACTACACGCCTAAAAGACGTCGGAGATGGCCTAAATTTACATCGGAAGTTGTGGTTTCCTTCATCGCCGATCTCCACGTTTTCGGCGGGTGACGGTCGACGAGGGACAACTACGCATTTGTCTCTGCTTCAGAAAACTCCTGATAGTCACCGTGTCGTCAGATTCCATCGGGGCCAGAAATCACTTGCGAAGTTTCTGGTTTGATGAGAGAGAAAAATAGAAAAAGAAGAACCAAGGGGGCGAAACAGAGGCGGAGCTCACGGTGGTTGGGCGACGTTGCAACGACAGGCAATGGCAGTGCGGTTGGTAGTCGCGTGACGCCTGGAGTGGCCGGAGATGGGGGCGCTACTGTGGTCGCCGGCGCTATTTTCTGGTTCCAAAACCAGAGGCTGAAGACAACTAATATTTTATTATTTTTATTATTTTTATTTTTCCTTCTTTTTTTAATTTTCTCACTTGCATTTTTTTTCTTTATTTTCTTCTCGTATTTTCCTTCGCTATTTTTCTACACTCTCTCTAACTTTGCCTAATTCTGTGTATTTTCTCCTACATTTTTATTGTGTTATTATTTGACGAGTTTATACAAACTCCCAATTTATTATTTTTTGTGTTATTCCTTTTATTTTTCTTACATCTTCCTTTCTCCAATTTACTCCCTCCCTTTCCTTTTCCTTTCTTCTTATTTATTCCATTTAGTTTCAATCATTTTTCTAATTTTTGCTGATTCTTCCTCTCCCCTTCTTAATAACACAGCAAATATTATTTGCCCTAATACCCATCTAGTCGTCCCACTTATCTGGCAAGGCCCAAGGCGCTACAACCAAAAGTAGCAGGCACGAGCCCCTAGTCAGCGCATACGCCCGATCGGCTGATGTGACCAGCAGTCCCATCGGCCGCCGGACACAAGACAGCACCCATGCCTTCCACCTGCTCCCTGTCACTTCGCCGCACACCTACTCTAACAGCCAGTAATTACTCACCAGGCACTCGAGTGCCTCTCAACTATCTCATATAAATAGCCCAGCCAACGATAGCTCAGGTATTGAATCTTTGGCATTCTCTCTCTAAGCAATTTCCCTTTCTAAGCTACTAACTTAAGTTTCGGAGTGCTTACGCCTGGTCCGACCGGACACTTCTTATTGCAGGGTTATTCTCATCCGATTAGCTCGCTTCCTCCTCTACAGATAAAGACATTTTGAGCTTTATCATTTGATGCTTTCATTGAGAGGTAATGGCAAACTCACGATCCAGCGAGAACACAACCCCTATGAACATTGATCACGAAAAAACACACGTGCCAGGTTAGGCACCTCGCGGAGGAGGCAAAGACTCGACAGGTCCTCGCCAAGGACCAACCTCCTCCCCGATTTCGACGATGCCATATTGAGGCAGCCTGAAAATACCCCCGTCACCGTGAGGGACATGCGCTCTCTCCTTGTTAATTTTGCCAAAAGCGTTGCCCAAACGCTCAAAAAGGGGAAGATGCCGGCCACTTCTGAAAGAGCTCATGAGGAATATCCCATGGGCGAAGACTTCGGAAGGAGAAGAAACAGGGGTATAATCATCAATGAGCCACGAGCTCAAGGAAATGCAAGGAGCGCGGCTAGGACCCCGGGAAGGCAGCAAAAAGGCAAGCAAATGATGTCTGTAGGCAGGCATTCCCCCTACTCCAGCAGGTTTACCACCCCCTCTATAGGAGACTACTTATCCTACATGTGCACCCCTAATCGTAGTCACATAAGGAAACACAAGGGCGAGTCTACAGACACTACCTTGAGCAAGGAGGACCAGTGGCTCAAATAAAAACTCAAGCAGCTTGGGTTTATCGCGCCAAGAAGAGGCGCCTTTGAGGGGAACACGTGTGGGAATACTGCCTCCCCATTTTGCAGAGAAATCACTGACGCTGAACTCCATCCCAGGTGGAGAGATGTGGTCATGGAAAGGTACACGGGTAAGACCGATCCTACCACTCACTTGGCTGAGTATTTGACCAAGGTCCAGGTCTACACCTATGATGAAAGGATAGCCTACAGAGTCTTCCCCACCACTTTGGGAGGAGATGCGTTGACATGGTTCCACGAGCTGCCTTAGGGATCCATTACGTCTTTCAGACAGCTAAAGAAGTTGTTCACCACAAGGTTCATCGTGCAAACGCGCGCACCTAAGATAGTGAATGACCTGTGTAACGTTTGCCAAAGAACCGATGAAAGTCTGCAAGACTACATTGATAGGTTTTAAGCCACGATGTCTGAAGTAAGAAACGTCAGTGTAGAAATGGCGACCAACGCCTTAACTGGGGGCATCACTGACCGACCCTTGTTTGAGTCTTTGACAACAAGACCCCCAACTAGCTTTGCCGAGTTGATGGAGAGGGCTAGGCAGCACATCCAGCTGGATGACGCCCTTAGGTACAACAGGGGAAGAAGGACCAGCGTGATGGATCGGCTACAACACCCGAACGGTCGCTCATTCGGCAGAGCTTCCGAAATTGATTGGACAGCGCGAAGCCCAAAGGTAGGTGCTGGCTCTAGAAGGTCGGGCAACAGAAAGGAGTCAGGGCGAGATAGACCTAGGCGCCCAGACGATCAGCCCGAAAGAACCTTCACCACCCTCAACGCCACTCCATCCACAGTACTGATGTGGATAAAAGAAAAACATCGCCAAGTCAACTAGCTGAGGGATCTCTCCGAAAGGAGCAAGGCCAGGAGGGATCCGAACAAGTATTGCGAATTCCATAAAGACATTGGTCATTTAACTGACGAGTGCACTTCGCTCAAAAAGGAGATTAAAAGGCTAATACACCGCGGAACCCTAAAAAATTTTATAGGTCCGGCCAAAGGGGATGAACCCTGTAGACAGTCGAAGCCTCGCAGGGACGATCATGACTCAGATGATGATGAGCACAGGAACCCGAGAAATGCTGACCCGAGCAGGCCATACGCCGGGGTAATAAATGTGATCACCGGAAGGTCATCTTACGGAGAGGATCTCTCTAGAAAAAGAAAGGGGAAAGGTGTCTACCTCTCCCACCAGGCTGAGCAGCCTGCCTCAGTCACCATATCCAGCGAAGACGCACGAGACGTCCTATTTCCCCATGAGGACGCTCTCGTTGTAAGAGCTCGGATTAATAATTTCGATGTCAAAAGAATTCTAGTGGACAACGACAACGCTGTCAACGTCCTAAATCTCCAGGCCTACCGAGTGATGGGACTCCCGATCAGGGAGCTGAAGCTGAACGCGATGCCACTGACTGGGTTGGGCAACACCACTATCCCGGTAGTGGGATCGGTAGAGCTGTTCGTCGAGCTAGGCCAAGAGGCAATTGCTCATGTATGCAAGGTAATTTTTATGGTTATTAACATGACATTTGCCTATAATGCCATCTTTGGTAGGCCACTACTTTTCCAAACCGGAGCCGTTACCTCCATCCGCTACATGGTGATGAAGATTCCAACCAGAGGAGGCGTCGCCATCTTGAGAGACAACCAAAAGGCATGTTGAGAGGCTTATGTCACCATGATAAAGCAACAACGGGAGGCAATGGTCATAGAGCCTGGCCCGGAGCGGCCAGAACAGGCAGAAAGGCCCAGGATGCACCCTGCCAAGGAGACAAAGACGAGGGCGCTAAACAAAGGAAAAAATGTTCAAGTTGGGACCAGCATAGATAAAGAGACGGAAGAATCCATCATGCAAGTCTTGACAATAAATCAAGCGACCTTCGCCTGGAAGCCAGAAGACATCCCTGACATAGACCCCAAGGTGATCACCCATAAGCTGAATGTGGACCCAAATTATCCTCTGGTCCGACAAAAGCTTAGGAGGCATGCACCCGACCGGAAGAAGTTCATTTTTAAAGAGGTGGATAGGCTACTTAAGACCGGAACAATCCGAGAGGTAGACTATCCCGAGTGGCTGGCTAACGTGGTTCTGGTCAAGAAAAAGTCGAGGAAGCTGCGGATGTGTGTAGACTTTACTGACCTTAATAAAGCATGTCCCAAAGATAGCTACCCCCTGCCAAGTATAGACCAGTTGGTAGACGCCACCGCAGGCCACGCCATCTACTCTCTTCTTGACGCATACGCTGGCTACCACCAAATCCTGATGTGGCTCATGGATCAGGAGAAAACCAGCTTTATTACAGACGACGGGACCTTTTGCTACAGGGTGATGCCATTCGGCCTGAAGAATGCTGGGGCCATGTATCAACGTCTTATGAATAAAATCTTCAAAGACCAGATCGGGCAGAATATCGAGGTGTACGTAGACGACATGATCGGCAAGAGCCGAAGCGCTGAGGAACACCCTACCGATCTGGCAAAAGTTTTTGACACTTTAAACAAGTTCCAGATGAAATTCAACCCCGAGAAGTGCATTTTCGGAGTACCATCAGGAAAATTTTTAGGATTCCTTGTCTCTCAGAGAGGGATTGAGGCTAATCCGGAAAAAATAAGGGCTATCCTCGAGATGCAACCTCCCAGGAACATAAAAGATGTCCAGAAGCTGAACGGAAGGATAACGGCCTTAGGACGATTCATCTCCTCCTCAGCCAAGCGGTGCACTCCCTCCTTCAAAAAGCTGAGGAAGAGTGAAACTTTCGTCTGGGGGGAAGATTGCCATCAAGCCTTTGTAGAGCTGAAAACATTCCTCACCAACCCACCACTACTTAGCCGGCCGATACCAGGTGAAAATCTATACCTTTATTTGGCCACCTCTAGGGAAGCTATTGCAGGTGCCTTGGTCCGAGAGGAAGGAACACAACAGTTGCCCGTGTACTACGTCAGTGTGCGGATTTAAAGAAGGGACCGATCGAGCAGCTCATCATTGCCCTTATGATGTGTGCAAGAAAGCTGAGACCATACTTTAAGGCACACACAATTGTCATCCGATCGGGTCACCCGCTTAGAAGAATTCTACAGACCCCCGATCTGGAGGGCAAAATGGTGGGATGGGTAATAAAGCTACAGTCTTGGGATGTGAGATACGAACCCAGAAAGGCTATAAAGGCCCAAGCTTTGGCAGATTTTGTTGCTAAATTTACGGGTGAGGAACCACAGAGTCAGCCCAAGCTACAAAATTGGGAAACGACAGTGGATGGCGCAGCGAATGACACCCGAGGAGGTGTAGGAATAGTAATAAAAGGCCCCTAGGCATCACAATAAGGTACGTAATAAAGCTCAATTTTAAAGCTTCTAATAATATAGCCAAGTATGAGGCGCTCCTTCAAGGGCTGAGACTACTCCACGCAATCCGATCGGAGTCAATAGTCATCAGGAGCGACTCCCAGCTAGTAACGAGTCAGGTCCTGGGCACCTTCGAGGCCAGAGAGGCTAGCATGATCCAGTACCTAGCCAAGGTCAAGGCTGCCTTCACAAAACTCGAGGAAACTGGGTCAGAGTGGATCCTCCAGAAGGTGTCAAGAGACCAAACATCAGAAGCCGATCGGCTAGCAAAGATGTCTGCCTCTGAACAGAGTGTTATAGAGGAAAACATTGCCATTGTCAACAAAACTTCCTCCTCCCTAGACGAGCCAGAGATGATGGAGATCGACCAAGAGGATGAAACCTGGATGTGCCCAATCAAGCAGTACCTCTAAATAGGTCAGCTGCCCAAGGACAAAGAAGAAGTTCGAAAGGTATCACAAAAATCCCTTAATTATTCCATTATTAACGGTGATTTGTATAAGAAAGCTTTCAGCCACCCTTGGTTCAAATGCATGACGGAGGAAGAGGGAGACTACATCCTCAGAGAACTCCATGAAGGTATATGCGGAGCACACGAGACAAGCAGAGCTATGGCAAGAAAAGCCCTCCAGACGAGGTACTACTGGCCCAGCATGCTCAAAGATGCTCAAGAGAAAGTTAGAAGATGCCCGCAATGCCAGGTACATGGGAGGATCATAAGGCAGCATGGAGCAGACCAACAGCCGATCGGGATCGCTTGGCCATTCGATCAGTGGGGGCTGGATATCCTAGGACCTTTTCCCCAAGGCAAGAAGCAGATGAAGTTCCTAGCGGTTGACCACTTCTCCAAATGGATTGAGGCTAAACCTGTAGCCACTATCACGGCCGAGAGGGTCAAGAGCTTCACTTGGAAAAACATCATCTGCAGGTATGGCTTACCCAATGTTTTTATTACAGATAATGGCAAGCAGTTCGACAGCTCCACTTTCAGAAATTTTTACCAAGGCCTAAACATCAAATTAAAGTTCACGTCAGTTGCTCATCCCCAAAGTAATGGAATGACTGAGGTCTCTAATCGGACCATCTTAGAAGGGTTGAAAAAGCGACTGGGTGAGGCAAAAGGCAGCTGGACTCAAGAACTGCAGAGTGTCCTATGGACGTACAGAACTTTGCCTAGGACAGGCACTCATCAAACGCCATTTTCCCTTGTCTACGGCTCCGAAGCAATGATACCTGTAGAAGTCGGCCTCCCCTCTTACCGATCGGTGCTCTATTCCGAACAGATGAACGCTCAAGAAAGACGCCAAGATCTAGATCTAATAGAAGGAAAGAGGGAGGACACCTACACTAAGATCACTGCCTATAAGCAAAGAGTTGCCAGGTACCACTATGCTAAGGTGAGGTCAAGAACTTTCAATGTCGGTGATCTGGTGCTCAGAAAGGCAGACTTAGGCTCGGGAAATGCCGGGGTGGGCAAACTAATGCCAAATTGGGAAGGGCCCTATAAGGTCTCCAAAGTCTTAAGCCCGAGCACGTATAGGCTCCAAACTATAGAAGGGCAAGATGTCCCCAGAAGCTGGAATGTCGAAGTACTTAAAAAGTACCATCTCTAATAATGTATTAGAACTTGGCAATTGCCTAATTAATAAAGAGGTTCTTTCTGTCACCCTTGTTCAAATTATGTATGATATATAACTTATACGCTAGGCTTGACGCCCGTCCCAAGCCAAAAATGCGAAAGTTGTTGTTCATCTGTTTTCAAGACAAAGACCTCCGTTAGGATCAACTAGGAGGATCTCACCTCCCTAAATTTGTTATGATGGAGGATCTCACCTTCCTAGCTTGATTATGCAATCTTTATGCAACTTTACGAGTATTGCTTAGCTCGATTATGCAATCTTTATGCAACTTTACGAGTATTGCTTAGCTCGATTATACAATTTTTATGCAACTCTATGAGTATCGCTTAGCCTGATTATGCAATTTTTATGCAACCTGAAGGACTCATACGCTAGGTTCGATGCCCACTGCGAACCGAAAATGCGAGGGTCGGGCAGCTTATCCGCTAGGCCGGATGCCCTCGATCAAAAATTGTGAGGACCGTCTCGATCCGTCAGGGTTGACGATGCTCCCAAGCCAGATTGAGCCAATCAGCCACTGGACTCGAAGGTCATTTCAATTCAGGAAGTACTTGCAATTTTTATGCAATTTCACGAGTATCACTTAGCTCGCTTATACTGACAATTTTAATACAAATTTATGTGCAGTGATTATGCAAATCAACACTTTGCAGAAAAATGCAACTTTATTAAGAACGTCTCAACTGTGCAAGCCAGATTGAGCCAATCGGCCACTGGACTCGAAGGTCATTTCAATTCAGGAAGTACTTGCAATTTTTATGCAATTTCATGAGTATCACTTAGCTCGCTTATACTGACAATTTTAATACAAATTTATGTGCAGTGATTATGCAAATCAACACTTTGCAGAAAAATGCAACTTTATTAAGAACGTCTCAACTGTGCAATTTACAAAGAATTGTTATAGGGATAAAGAATAAAATGGAAAGAAGAAGGCAAAGCTAATTTAAGCTCCTACACTAATTTTCTATGTCTATAATATCTACACTACCAGGGGGGTCGCCAGTCTGCTCTGCACTTGGCTCAGTTATGGCTTGAGAAGGATCGACAGCAGGAAGAGCGGACCCTGCTCCCCCTTCAGTGACAGGCCCCGCTGACGGCGGTACCACGGGCTCGGCTTTCGACGGCAGAGACGATGTACACCCAGCTTCAAAGCGGACTTCTCGATTGGTCTCCAGAGGCGAAGGATCTTCTCCTGAAGCTTTCAGAGCTGCCTCTCCCTCAGGACCGTCTTCCTCATCATCGCTGGATGGAGGAGCGGGCAATGCTGCCGGATCGTCCATCCACTCCAGATCGGCGCTAGGGAAGCGCATCTCGGCCTCATGAACTAAGCGAGAGAGCAACTGTGCCTGGGCCACAGCCAGCTCATCTGGAAGACGCTCTTTCTGAGTGGCAAGCTCCTCTTCCAGCTTTTTGGCCTAGAAGGTCTCCCTCTCCTCTAAAGACGTCTTCAAGGACTCTTCCTCGCTGCGTGCCTGATCGGCCTCAACCCTTAGCTTGGGGTTCTCAGCAGCCAGCTCTTTGCACTCGGTATCCAGCCTGGTTGCATCTGCTTCAAATCGCTTGCTTTGGGCATTCTCGGCAGAGAGACGAGCTACATCACCCTTCAGCTTGTCTACCTCGCCCTGCCGAGCCTTTAGCTCTTGTGCCTTCTGGTGAACCTCCTTCCTCAGAGCTATTGTCTCCGTATGCGAAGCAGCAGACTGCTCTTTCACCCTGGCCATCTCAGCCCGAAGGACGGAGGCTTCTTTTCTGGTAGTCTCACAACGGGAGTTCACCTCCGCCCTGGCCTTGGTGCCCTCTTCAGCCCTCCCCTTCCAAACGCTGGCCATGAGGTGCAGCCATTGAGTCCTCCTGGCAGCCTGCGCAAAAGAGCAAAAACAACTTAGAAAGGCATAATGGGATATCAACAAATCCCCCCAAAAAAAATATAAAAAATAAAAAAAGAGAAGGGGGGGGGGGGAGAAGAAGAGAAAAGGCCCTACATCCATCAATTGATGGCTGATTGCGCCGCACTCTTTGCTGAGTTGGCTGGCATCACTGGCCTCCCTGTGATCATCGTCTCGAAGGAGACCACGATAGATAAAACTAGCCACCTGGTTCAGTGACCAATCACTGCCGAAGTTCTCTCACTACAAGAAAATTAGGAAATAGCAACGGAAAATAGCAACGGAATTTGCTAATTTTCCGTTGCTAATCAAAATTAGCAACGGAAAATAGCAACGGAAAAATCCGTTGCAATTTCGGCCGACGCTAAATTTAGCAACGGAATTGACTTCCGTTGCTAAATTTAGCAACGGAAAAAATTTTCCGTTGCTAAAAATAGCAACGAAATTTCTTTTCCGTTGCTGAAAATAGCAACGGAATACTTATTCCGTTGCTATATTTAGCAACGGAATATATATTTCGTTGCTATTTTTAGCAACGGAATCAGTATTTCGTTGCTATTTTTCGTATTTTATTAAAATAAATATAATTCACATAGCAACGGAAAAGCATTTCCGTTGTTATTTTTAGCAACGGAACTTCTTTTCCGTTGCTATTTTCAACAGTATAAGAATTATTTTTTTAAATAAATATAGTGCAATTAGCAACGGAATAATAATTCCGTTGCTAAAAATAGCAACGGAATAACAATTCCGTTGCTATTTAGCAACGGAAAAACAATTCCGTTACTATTTAGCAACGGAATTGTTTTTCCGTTGCTATTTTTAGCAACGGAATTATTATTCCGTTGCTATTTTCAACAGTGAAAAAAAATATTTTTTAAATTAATATAATTTAAATCCTGTATATATTAATAATGTATGCTTATCGATAATATAATTTCATATAAAAATTATAATACACAATAATTAAAATCCTGAAAATATATTATAATATTATAAAATAAAAATCCGAAAAAACATTACAAAAGTAAATTCAGTATAACATCACTGTAAAGTAAAAACTAGTGAAACAATAGCCTAATTAGGAATATACATTTCCTATTCTAAATATTTCCTATTCTATACATATCCTATAATGTAACAGTTTTAACCAAATATCTTCTTTAAAACATGTGTAGAACAGGTTATTTGCGGTTCGCCTTTATTTTGATGAAGTAATTGCAGAGAGCTGGGCCTGCTACTTTCCAAGCAAAGCCACACTTTGCGGCATCATGGCTCATAGCATAGTCATAACAGACCTCATATATAGCACAAGCCTCTTCGAATATGTCATCCCTACACCTCATTCTATCCTCAAAACTTGGAGCCCCCGTACAATATCTACATCAGCATTGAGAGTTACAATATTTACTTGTCTTATTATGACTTTAACAATAACAAATATTTAACATTCAATTAATCTATTATTCTTTGAACATAACCTATGTAGTAAAACTGAATTTTTGACAGATGAAATGCAACAGCAAAAACTTTGATAAAAGCTCAATTGTTGTAAGCCTCAATAAATCAATTATGTAATAAGAAAAATATGGAAAACAAATTAGCAATAAGTAGCATCTTTAACACATGGTTATGTACAAAATAAGTTGCAAAACCAAATCAAGAAAGAAAAAATTGCAAAACCAACCTTTTCTCCATGAAAACAGGACCCTTCTCTGGAGCCTTCACAATCTCATCTGCAGTTCCCATCATCATCAATTTTTGACCCTGAAATTGTAATTGAAAAACAATGCAATTAAGTGCTTTAACATCAAATATATTCGATATGCAGTGTCAAATGGCATGAAGAGATAAATAAGTAATAAGATCATTTAAATTGAAATTTAATTTGAGTATAGCATTCCGTCTTTCCAGATATTTTAAAAAGACCAACAAAATCAGCTATCTGTTTAAGAAAACTGGGAATATCAATAGGAAGCTGATAAATGTAAAGCAGGATAATATTAAATCCTCCATACAGCTGAAGAGGCCTCCACCACCTTCACAAGAATTATAACACAATACAAGCCAGTCAAAAGAAGGACATGAAGCAATTAATCAAACAAAGTTACCATGTGAATGGGACAGTAGGTGCACATCCATGCGTGTGCATGCGTATAGTGGCATCCTTTGGTTATCTATGGTTGCAAAAAAAAATACCTGAAAAGCCCTAAAAAGTTGCTTTTCAGAGACCAATCCACAAGACCTACACAGCTGCCAATGAAAAAGGACAGAGAAAGCCATGTAGGATAGCTGATCCCCACACACAGCTGGATGGCTGGCAACAGCAGACAGCAAGTGACGCGGACATGAGACCCTTCAATGTAGAACAACACAGAGTAAAAAGTAGTGCAAATACACTTGAGAAAAGTAGCATGTAGTAATAATATTGGTATACTAGAAGAGACAGAAAATTAGAAGCCTGAAATTTCATCAAAGCATACTCCAATTTAGCAACATTAAAAGCATAATATTGAAGCATTAACTGACCTATCTGTTCAAGAATGTTTAAGAAGTGATCCTAGCAAGAATCTTGACACGGAAACAGACTAAATCTGTTCCAATATATATCAGCCAATGCAACAAATATTGCTGATAGTTGTAAAACTAAGAAATAGATTGCAGATGGTGATTTCCATGATTCAATTCTGTGAAAGCAAGCCATGAGAAAGTGTCAGTAAATGCACATTCATTTAAAAAATAAGAAAACAAAATTACAAATGCAAATTAAATCTTACACCCTAAAACCAATGAGGTTTGCCCACCAAGCATTTGCTTCACTCTACAAGCATTCCCTTATGAGTCTATTTTCTATAGAATTTGAAATGAGCTCAATCAGAAATTCAGAACAGGTGTTATGCCCAAAAATCTACAACCTGTTTCTAAATTTCAGTTTAGAAACAGATTTGATTTAATCCAACTAATTACTCAATTAATATAGCAAATTTATCAATCAATTCAGTAAACTATAACAACACACACTTTAATTATAAAATCACACATTAACAATTTTAATTCATGCAAAAATCACTTGTAAAAATAAGTTTGGTAGTTACTTACTACTTTTTGCATACTTTTGGCCCCCTGCACCATTGCCGGAGCCTCATCGGAGTGTCGCCGGAGCTCCACGGGAGAGACTGAGATCACCGGAAGGGAGCTCGAAGTGTCGGGGTTGCTTTTCCGGTGGTCACGCGCCGTAAACGCCCTTCGTTTCGCCGGAATCGACGTCAGCAGCTTCGGTTCCTAATACATCTTCCCACTGCCAGGATGCATAGTGAAAACTGTGCTATGCGCCTCATCCAAAAGCTGTCTTCTTAACTCTTCATCATTCGGTACACACAAACGGTTTCTAAACAGAAGAACCCCATCCTGAACTGAAAACTCTGACTGCTTGCCCAAACTAACTTCTTGTACAATCCGCTGAAGCTTCTCATCAACCCTCTGAGCATCAACTATCCTCTGTCTCAAAGTAGGCTTCACTCTCAACTGAGCCATTAAAGCTCCATCTGAACCAAATCTCCATCTAAACTGCCTCAGAAATAAAGCAGAAACTGACTTCCAACTCAAAGCATCCGCGACTACATTGGCCTTACCCGGATGGTAATCTACAATGCAGTCGTAATCCTTAAACAACTAGAGCCAATGACGCTATCTCATATTCAACTCCTTCTGCGTGAGGAGATATTTTAAACTCTTGTGATCCGTGAATATCCTACATCTCTCCCCATACAGATAATGGCACCAAATCTTCAAAGCAAAGATCACGGCCGCCAACTCTAGATCATGAGTCGGATAATTCCTCTCATGCGGTTTCGACTGCTGAGAAGCGTAAGCCACAACCTTACCTTCCTGCATCAGAACACATCCCAGACCAACACCTGAAACATCACTATACATGACAAACTCCTTACCCGAGATGGGTTGAGTAAGTATAGGAGCTTCGACTAACAACTGCTTCAACCTCTCAAAGCAAGCTTGATATCTGTCCGACCACTCAAACTTAACTCCCTTCCTTAACAACCTAGTCATCGGAGCGGTAATCATAGAGAAACTCTTAACAAACCGACGATAGTAACCTGCCAAACCAAGGAAACTCCTCACTTCCTGAACATTCCTAGGTGCTTTCCAATCTACTATCACCTCAATCTTTGCTGGATCTACTTGAATACCCTTGGCTGAAACTATGTGGCCCAATAATGACACTTCCCGAAGCCAAAAATCACATTTGCTAAGCTTAGCAAAAAGCCGGTGATCTCTCAAGACCTGCAAAACCAACCGAAGATGCTCTTCATGCTCAGACTCATCCTTGGAATACACCAAGATGTCATCTATAAACACCACCACAAACCGATCTAAATATGGCCTAAACACTCTGTTCATCAAATCCATGAATGCCGCTGGAGCATTAGTCAAACCAAACGGCATCACAAGGAACTCATAATGACCATACCGAGTCCGGAATGCAGTCTTAACCACATCCTCATCCTTAACAAGAAGCTGATAATACCCCGACCAAAGATCTATCTTGGAAAATACACCTGCGCCCCGAAACTGATCAAACAAATCCTCGACTCTAGGCAACGAATACTTATTCTTCACTGTAACCTTATTGATCTGCCTGTAGTCGATACACATCCTCAAGGATCCATCTTTCTTCTTAACAAACAGAACCGGAGCTCCCCAAGGAGATATGCTCGGTCGAATAAACCCCTTATCCAATAGCTCTTGTAGTTGAATTTTAAGTTCTCTCAACTCTACAGGAGCCATCCGATAAGGTGCTTTCGATATAGGTGTGGTACCCGGCATGATCTCTATGGCGAGCTTAACTTCCCTCTCTGAAGGGAAACCCGACAAATCACTTGGAAAAACATCACTAAACTCCCGCGCAATAGGGATATCCTCAATCCTAACTTGATCCCTCTTGGAATCCAACACCACAGCTAGGAAAGCCTCACAACCTTTCCTAATAAACCTCTTGGCTTTCATTGCTGAGATCACATTATTCACAGAACTAGCACCCAAACCTCTTACAAACACTGGAAATCTGTTCCTATCCCAAAGCACAAAAGTCTTCCTATGGCAATCCACCACAGCCCGATGCTTACCCAACCAATCCAAACCCAAAATCAAATCAAACTCTTTGAAAGGCAACTCTATCAAGTCCGCAGGAAACTCAATTCCCTCAACCAACAGAGGATAACTCCTATAAACTCTACTCACCTTGACACTATGCCCTAATGGATTGGTCACACATATCTCATAGTCTAATTGATCTACCACATGCAACTTATCAATAATCTTATCCGTGCACAAATATGAGTGTGTGGAACCAGGATCTATTAGAGCATATAATTCAGTGTCATGGAGTAGGAACTTACCAGTAATCACATCAAGGGTATCCTTCTCCTCTCTGGCTCTAACTGCATATGCTCTAGCTGCAATAGGTGGAGGATGCTCAACAGTCTCAGAAACAGCTCCATCTCTAGGTCGACCACCTCGACCTTTACCTCTACCTCTACCTCTAGCAGCCAGAGAAACATTCAATCCAACTCTGCTAGCTCCTCCCTGTGGGCCTGAATCCTCATTCAACAGGGGACAACTAGCCAAATGGTGCTCAGTACTCCCACACTTAAAGCACCCACTAGTGAGCCACCTACACTCACCCCGATAAGCCTTACTGCAATGTGCACAAACAGGTATAACATCAGATCTACCACCTCTGCTAGAACCAGATACCGTTGTTGAACCTTACCTTCTACCTCTAGTAGCCGAACCAGCTGATGGCTTATCTTGTGGGTTCCTAGATCTCTTACCCGAAGATGAGGAAAAACCACCCCGTGCAGAATTCCTTCGCTGAGCTCTCTCCCTAAGCAATGATTCTGTCTTCTCCGCCCTCATGGCAGCCTCTGCAATATGATAATAACTTACCCTTGGCGTACACATCAAAGAAATCAAAGCAATCTTCAAAGACCCATTCAACCCGGCTTCAAAATGCTTGCATCTGAAATCATCTGTCATAGCCCCACGCTGAGCATATCGAGACAATCGATTAAAGTCTTTTTCATAATCCGAAACTGACATGGCCCTCTGCTTCAAACTCAGAAAATGTGCCCATCTTGCATCCCTATATGCCTGAGTCACATACTTCTTTGTGAACTCCTTCCCGAAGAATTCCTATGTAACCGGATCAGGCATCTGAGGTTGTAACACCCCAAAAAGGGCCTAGTCAGAATTTTGCGCGATAAGTCGGGTTATTAAGGGTATTTCTGTAATTTGTGTAAGAGGAAAATTTGGATATTAAGGATTTAGTGCAAGGAAATTAATTAAGTATGTTAAGAGGAGATATACTAAGGTGTGCAGGTGGTGTATGGATGTAGGGTACGTTATTTGGGATTAATCTAGTGTGTGCTTGTAATGTATGTGAGTAGGATGTAAGTGGATTTTTAAGAAAAGTTATAGTGTGAGTTGAGTATGGTACCTTGGAGATATTATTGTAAGATATTGTTAATGTGTGGATGGTGTATGGTGCAAGGAGGAATAAGTCAAAAGTGGGAATTGTGGACTAATAGGAGCTTGCCATGTGGCATTGGTTGGTGGGCATTGATGAGTAAGTAAGAAAAGAAGGGAAAGAGAGAGAGAGAACACAGAAAATTTACATTTCCCGTTGCCCTCCCTCTCTTATTTCCTCTTCTTCTCTTTTGGCTTGGATTGTACTTTGCTTAAGGTGATTTTGGTTGGGTTTGGAGCTAATTTGAAGAGGTAAGTTAGGGTTCTTGTAATTGGATTTTTGTTTCCTCTTCTCCTTCTTCTCCTTCTTCTTCTTCTTTGGTTTATTTAAGTTGGGGTTTTTGGAAAAGTAATTTGTGGGTTTTGGTTTTGTGCAAGCTTTGGGTATCAAGAGTAAGAATAAAGGAAAAGAGAAAGTGGGCTCTTGAAGGTTGAAGATTGCATCGGCAATTTGAGGTTTGGGAGCTTTGATTTTACATTTGAGTTTTGAGTGTGTTTGCCTATTCTCCTTAGATCATGAGTTTGTATTGTTGTTTGCTTTCCGGAAATTTGAGTGTTTGATATGAGTTTATGCATGAACTAATTTGGGTAAATGTGTTAGTAATCCATGTATTTGATTGAGATAAATGTATATGTGGATTGGCATTGAAATGCATGAGTTTGGGGATTTCCTTGATTTTGATGTTTTATGGTGATTTTAGTAATCTTGTTGAGTTCTCTTTTGACCTCCGTGCATTTTTTTTTGTCATAGATGTAGTTATAGAGCTCTAAATCATGTTATTATTACGCCATTAGAACCATTATTTCCATGCCTTTAAATGTCTTAGAAATAGCCTTGGGCAAATTCTTGCTCTAAGACCCAGAAAATTGACCCAAATCGTAGTGTTTCTGTTTGGGTCGGGTTATTTGAACAGTATGGGTTGTGGAGATCATATCTGGAGTTCTAGATGTCTTTTTGATCCGAAATTTGTTTCATTTTAACGTTAACATCCTAGGGAACATTTGTTAAGAAGGACATTTTTGCTAAAAATGAGTTTTAGAGGTCGTTTTAGGCAATACAAGTTTGGGGCGTTAAGCAGTCTCGTTTGGCTTCAGAGGTGAGGCTGTCGCGACCTCGCGACAGAAAAGCATGATTTAAGCCTTTATTTCTTCATTTTTAAGTCCTGGGTTGACCTGGATCAATCCCGTACCTTCCCCTCAGCTTATTATGCATCTCTAGGGTAATTAAATGACTATATAAGTAGTTGTCTTCGGTAAAACTTATGAGTATGATTAAGAATTGGTGATTTATCAAGTGAATAATAATAGATATAACTCCGTGAAGGTTGGTTTATGGATGAGTGTGGATATGTGTCTATCTCATGAGTAACCGAGGCATGTTGTACCGTATATGTGAATGCATAACATGGGTGCGTTTGTGATGAATGGCGAATAGTGTTGATATTATAGATTGTGTAAATGGTTATTGTTGTGGCATGTTTTATCGAAATTCTTGATACGAATGTTGTGTCTATGTTGTCAATGATGTGTAGCTTGCTGGAGATGAGGTAAATTGATGTTTCGATGTTGGTTGAGTTTGGGGGTTGTGAAGAGGGAATTTTCTGCGGATTTCTTGTGTAAGGGTTGAAATTCCCGACTCTGTCGCGAGCTCGAGACAGAGCCCGGTGAAAGCAGCCCTCGCACGCGTCCGAGATCTCCACCGAGCTGTGCAGCAGAGCCTCTGTTGCAAGCTCGACACATGTCGCGAGCGCGACAGAGAGATCGGTTGCCGAATTGGTTGGATTGGCCGTTCACTGTCGCGAGCGCGACAGCGAGATGCCCTAGCTCCCTCGCGAGATCGCGAAGGTTGCCGTGATCGCGACATGGGCAAGTAGCCTCTGTCGCGAGCGCGACATCCGTCGCGATCGCGACACTCCCTGTTTTTCCAAATTGAGTTTTCTTTTGGGATGCCAATGTGTGAATTCTGAAATTTGTGATACCTTTAGGTTTGTGCTTGGACTGTTTTATGAAGTATGTTAACACAAGTGGATGTATTATGCATGGGCAATGTTATGAATTATATATATGTGAATCCACGATATGAATATGCTTATACGTATGTATATATATACCTGACATATATATATATATATGTGTGTTTTGGAATAATATGAAATGAATTGAATGGATTATGCATAACCTGCTAGAGTCAGTTCAGTGGATAGTTAGGCATGCCTAATAGAGTCTTTCTGCTGCAGCTTCTGTTTCCGTTTAGACCCTGATCAGGTCCCCGTTTGGTTCCTCGCGAACCCTTATGTGTTCGGATCTTGTTTAAGATCCCTTTTGAAAATGTTTTGTAAAAGTTAAAAGTATATTGATTTATCGGCTCGTACCCGTAAAGTACTGTCTGTATCGGCTCATACCCGTAAAGTACTGTCTGTATCGGCTCGTACTCGTAAAGTACTGTCTGTATCGGCTCGTACCCGTAAAATACTGTCTGTATCGGCTCGTACCCATAAAGTACTATCTGTATCGGCTCGTACCCGTAAAGTACTATCTGTATCGGCTCGTACTCGTAAAGTACTGTCTGTATCGGCTCGTACCCGTAAAGTACTGTCTGTATACTCGTTATCCACTATTTTGAGTCAGCAGGTATTCTGTCTGTTTTGCCTAATATGAACAAGAGAATGTGATTATGAATCTCTAAATGGGTTAAGTGTGACCTAAACATGTGTATTGGGTATATTTGTCTGCATATATGGGTATATGCATAACATATTGTGAATGTATTGTATGCCAACGGTTATGAATATAGGTACGGGAATTAAGATGTGCGTGACTGTGACCATAATCTTTTGAATGCCATGAATTCGATTAGTTTTGTCTATATGAATATGAATTAATAGGTTTTGAATGCTATGATTAGTAAGCATGTGTGCAAACGTGATTTTGTACTTTTGACGGTTACAGTGAATTATGTGAATCAAGATACGTAATGAATGTGCTCTTGACCTTGGATTGTTATATATATATTGTGTTATGTTACGTGCCTCCTCTCTCTAGTTTTCCTATTGTAGTGATTTCAGCGTGTGGTCATGTATTTACATTTAAAGGCATGATAAAAGTATGTTTAGTTAACTAGCGTTCTCGACATGATAGTTGGGTGCGTATTGCCTGATAATTGTATTGCATGTGAATGGGTTTTCCGTTAAATGCATGAGTACTTGGCATGATAGTTGTATTATCTCTCGTGACTGTGCACGGTAGGGTACTGACACTTGATGCCCTGGTAACTATATGCATGAGAGTTTGTATGTAGTTTTACATGAATATTTGTATCTACTGTGATCCCTTGTCTGCTAGGGGCTTTGATTAATATGATATAAGAGTGTAGTATTCAGAAGAATATGATATTGAGACGAGCACTCAGGTAATATGTACAAGTATGTGTATATGAACTTCTGAATGCAGGGCTTTCCTATGCAGGCTTGTTTATCCATCTGTTATGATTATTTGCATATGCCAATTGTGTATGTAACTTGTTCTGGCGACCATTGTGAATGGCCGTCCATCTTGCTTGTGTGTTCTCCCCACTAAGCGTTTATCGCTTAGCACGGACTCTTTTCCCGTGCAGGTGGCAGGTTTGGTTCGGTTCGAGTCGCGCGTCTGCAGGGTCGGCCACATAGTAGTTAGAAGTGTTATGTTATTCAGTTCAGTTTCTTTATTTTGATTTCTGAAATTTGTAGCCTTTGATTATGTAAGGATCTTATTGTAATTAAGTTTCAGTTATTTCTCCGCTTTATGATTCCGCTGAATGATCATATGTATGCATGTGTATATGTTTCGGCTTAGTGCCTACATGTGTGTGAGTTAATGTATGTCCAGTTTTGCTTCTCAAGATAAGTTTTAAATTTTCCCGTGTTTTTGCATGAACGTATGTTTTCGCTTAGCGTATGTGTGCATGTGTGTGAGTGAGCATCGGTAGCGCACCCGCGTCCTTCCAACAGGGACATAGGGGGTGTTACAGAGGTTGTCTACATACCAACTCCCACCATTTGTAAGCCGATCCTTGAAGCAATGCCATAGCACATTCAGCTTCCTAATCGGGAGGACACCTGACTTCCTTTAAAGCTCTCTTTACTTTATCAAGCCACTTTTCAGCTAACTTAGACTCATCTAGCCCGGTCCCATAAAAATCCTCAACACCAACTCTTCTTAAACTCTCTATCGGAGCTTTAGGGGCAGTCACCCTTTCCAAAACTCGAGCCATGTCCTGATGCAATCTGAACATAGCCTCAAAAGGCATGGCAGCGGCCTTGGGCTGGACCCTAGCACATTGAGCCTACACAGAAACAGAAACAGACGGATCTACAACTGGAGGATTCACACTTTCAGCGGATTCCTCAAGCGCACCACGAGCAGAATCAGAATCCATCTAACAAATAAGAGGATAACCGCATCAGCCAACACAGCCCTAGACATATACGTATGCACACATAACTTTGCTATGTGTCCTCACCCTAGTGGTGGAAGTCAATCACTCACACACTACATTCATGCATCACATGCACCCTAAACTCTCCCAACTAAAGCATACCCTATAAATGTGTAAACACACACACACAAGCACAGCCCTCTAATACATCCTACAAACATATAAGTGAACACACCCAAGTGCAACCCTACTAATTCACACCCTAACACCACACATGCACCCACATGCTAGCAAAACTCTTAAAACATGCATTTCTACCCCAAAATGCCCTTTTTACACATGCCAAAACTCACACAATGCACATACACATACATGGCTCATTCTACTAGGGGGCAAACGAGGTGTGACAGATTTTCTAGAAAATTTGGGGTTAAAGTTGGTTAGATATGTATGAAAAGTTATGGGTCTTGAATAATTTGGGTTAAGATGCTTTGAATGTGAATTATTGAATCAAAATGTGTGTTTGATTGAAAATTTGGAGTTATTTTTGCTCGTTGTCAATTTAGAGATTTTGGTTATGTTAATTGCATGATTCAATTGTGATAATTGGTGTAAAGGTTGGGTTTTATGTATTTTGTGATGATTTTGGGTATTTAATATGAGTTGTGATGAGTTTTGGTTTGATTAGAAGGCCTGGGTAAGTTTTTGAAAGAAGAAGATTTTTTGCAGACCTGGAAAATGAAACTCTATCACGAGCGCGATGCCTGTCGCGATCGTGACAGAGCCGGGTGACTCCAGCATCATGCGGGCAGCCAAGTTCGCAGAGGGGGATTGTACGAGTCATGCAAGAAAGCATGAGATGTGCAAGCTAGCATAAGTAGTGCAAGCTAGCACGAGTCATGCTAGAGAGCACGACTTGTGCAAGCTAGCACGAGTCATGCTCCCGCCCCTTTACCTGTTTTCACTCTATTCCTTTGTCATGCTTTGTTATGCTTTTATGTGTGCCTTCAAGAGTCGTGACAGTGAGTACGACTCGTGATCACCTCTTGGGCCTCGTCTGTCGCGACTGCGACACCTGTCGCAAGCGTGACAGACCTCTTTGCCTAAAATGTTTTTGAAACTTCTCTTCTTTGCATTATTTCTCACTTGTATTATGCATCAATGACTTAAAGTGTCACACCCCAATTACCCCCTAGTAGTATAAATCATGCATATGTGTACATTTGTATGTATTTTGGTATATAACAAGGGTATTTTGGGTATAGTGCATGTTATATGGGTTATTTTAATATGTGGGTGCACATATATTAGTAGGGTGTGAATTAGTTGAGAAATATTTATGTGTGCATGCATATACCATTGTTGGATATGAGTAAGGGAGTAGTGATTGGGTATGGAAGAGTGTAGCATAGTAGAAGGAATCTTATGGGATTTTATAGTGTGTGGATGCTCATACCTATGTGGAGTGCATTATTAGAGGGCTTTATTGTGTGTTTTACACACACACTAGTAGGATGTGTTAAGTGGAGATATTTTGAGTGTGTGTAAGTGTATGAGAGTTGGGTGTGAGTAATTGGTTTGCACTAATGAGGAAGTGACACGTGGCAAAAGTTAGGTAAAAGAAAATGCACATGAAATGTACATGAAATGGAGAATTTCTTCATTTCCCGTAAATCACTTCTTTCCCTTCATTCTCTTCTTCTTCATCATTTTCTTCATCCTATTCTTCATTTCCTTCATCTTCTTCTTCACCTTCTTCATCCTTTTCTTCTTCAATTTCTTCACATCTAAAAATCCTAGCTTAAATCTAAGAAATTGTGGGTAAAAATCAATAAATCTTGCATTAATTTAGTAAGATCAACTCCTAATTTTATCTTAATTATCCAATTTCTTTTATTTTTGTTGGATTTTAATTTAGGTTATGTGTTTTGTGTATTTTTGGTGAATTGATGATTAGTTGAACCTCCTCCAAATTCTAAAGGCAAGGAAAAGGTTGGATCTAGTGGGATCAAGTGAAAAAAATTCAGGTTTGGGATTTTGTTTGGAAATTTGATTGTTAATTTATGTGTTTTGATGGCTTGGATTAAATTTGGTGAATTGATTGTGTAAAATGGGTTGATTTGAAGTTGTTGAATTTCAAAGGGTAAATCTGTTTTTGAGGGACAGATTGACCTTTGCTCATTGTTTTTAGCATAAATCGAGTTTTACAACTCTAAATTGTATGATTCCAGTTGGGTTAGAACCATAACATCTGTGGTTAAAAGTTTTTAGAAGAAACCATAATTTAATTCGGACTCTAAGCATTTCAAAATCACTCATTACAGTGGCGAATATCATCAGGTGTGTCTGTGGAGCAGGGTAGAGACATTTGAGTATATCTATATGAATTCAGATCCAATTGAGTTGATTCAAATTTCATCTGACAGGTAAGATCCGTATCTAAAATTTCCTAAGAGAGACCTGGAGCTAATTATTGACTTAGGATCTTCAAAATTTCTAAAAACCGAGACCTCTCTGTTTAGGTGGGTCTGATTGACCTTTGGTCACTCTTTTTAGAATAAGTTGCGTTTTACGACTCTAAAATGCATAATTAAAGTTGGGTTAGAACCACAACTTCCGTATCTAAAACTTTGTAGAAGTAATCATAATTTAATTCGGACTCTAACTATTTTAAAATCGCCCATTACAGTAGCGAAAATCATCAGGTGTGTCTGTGGAGCAGGGTAGAGACATTTGAGTATATCTCCCAGATTTCAGCTCCTGTTGATCTGAAATTTTGTCCATATAAAGTTAACATCTTGAGGATTAATTGTTATGAAAACCATTTGGTTTAAAAATGTCGTTTACTTGTTCAAAAATGCATGTAAATTCAGTAAACGGATTCTGCCCTGTGTCTGGGGACTAGTTGGAAAGAAATGTTACTTATTTTATAATTAGGTAATGAGGTTATGTAATTAAATTAACCGTGAATTAAATAAATTATTATAATGAAGAATTAATAAATATGATAATTAATTTATGCATGTTAAATTCAATAGTTATTCTTATTGAACAAATTTGTAACTAAATGTGAATTGTGTTGTACATGACCTGCTAGAGTCAAGTCAGTGGATAGTTAGGCATGCCTAATAGAGTCTTTTAGCTGCAGCCTATATGGATGAAGTATATGGATGATTTGGATCCTTATCAGATCCCCGATTGGGTCCTCGCGAACCCTATAACAAAATGTGTTTGAATCCTCGCGATTCTTATTAATATGATGAATCTTGTTTAAGGGCCCCTATAAAGGTTTTATAAATATAAAATAAAAATGGTTTTCGATTCGTACCCGTAAGGTACCGCCATGCGTTCGATTCGTACCCGTAAGGTACCGCCATGCGTTTACTCGTTATCCACTATTTTGAGTCAGCAGGTATTCTATTTTTTTTGCCTCATATGAACAAAAGAATGTGATATCCGAATGTGTAAAGCTTCAGTTATGTGAATCAGTTAATTATCCGAACGTGATCATGAATCTCTGAATGGGCTGAATGTGACTCAAGCATGTATTTTGTATGCGATTACCCGTATATACCGTATTTGTGAATGTGTTTGAATTCGATCAGTTATGCTTATAAGCATGCAAATTAATATGTATAAATACTCTGGCTTGAATTATTGAATTCTATGATTAAATATGTGAATTGGTATATGTATTATTGTGATGCAACTCACGTGAATTGGCTTTTATTGAGTGCCTAGATATTCTTGGTATGATAATTGCATGTTTAAAGGTTTGTGTTTATGCATGGTGCAGTTCTTACATCTGATACCTCGATAAGTATATGCACGTGGGATTGTAAGTATTTCTGCATGATAATATCTGTATCTTATATGATATTCGATCTGCTTTGAATTACTTAATATGATTATAGAATGTGGTAATCGTATGTATGTGACAGTGAGATGAACAATCAGGTAATGTATATATATACGTATGTAGATGTGAGCTTTTGAATTCATGGCTTTTATATACAAACATGTATATCTATCTGCTATGATTATTGCATATGCCATTATGAATGTGTTATACTTTGACGACCATTGTGAGTGGCCGTCCATATTATATGTGTGTATGCCCACTAAGCGTATATCGCTTAGCACGGTGTTTTACCCGTGCAGGTACATAAGAAGTTTTATTTTGAGTGAGTTGCCGCAGTCAAGCCAACACAGCAAGGTTTAGAGTTTGGAGTTTATTTTATTATGGTTGATTCTTTTATGTAAAGAACTTTTGATATTGGTTTGGAAAATAGCTTCCGTTGGTGTATTTGTATTTGGGCCTGTAATATTATTACATATATGATGAGTGATAACATGCGATGTATTATGAAAAATTTTAATTATCCTGTAATTCAGTATACATGTTTATGTATGATTATATTATTTGTAAAGTATCTGCTTGGTGACACCCCGACTCATACGGGTATGGGTAGGGGGTGTTACAGGTTTTGGTATCAGAGCCTAGGTTTAGGCGTTTTCTGGGTGATGTTGTGATTGTTGTGCGTAAATGTGTCTATGTTTAGGGCTGTGTTGGCTGATTCAGTTATTTCTTGTTTTGTTATAGATGGCCTCGAATTCAAATCGTGGTTTACTTGAGGAATCGGCTGAAAGTGTAAATCCTCCAGCAGTTGATCCTTCAGCATCTTTATCGGCACAACCAGCTAGGGTGCAATCCGAGCCTGCTGCTGCTGCTTTTGAGGCTATGTTCAGAATGA
The DNA here is from genome assembly GCA_947683425.1 of Excoecaria cochinchinensis. Taxonomy (NCBI): domain Eukaryota; kingdom Viridiplantae; phylum Streptophyta; class Magnoliopsida; order Malpighiales; family Euphorbiaceae; genus Excoecaria; species Excoecaria cochinchinensis. Next base: position 2,582,145 of record CANTUQ010000080.1, on the reverse strand, counting down.
ATCAGAATATGGCTCAGGTTTTGGAAAGAATGGCTGCTCCGAGAGCTCCTTTAGAGAGTTTGAGAAGAGCTGGTGCTGAAGATTTCTATGGGACTGGTTTAGGGGAATCAGAATTAGCAGAGAAATGGTTGGATAAATTAAAAAGGACTTTAAAGGAAATCAGATGTCCTCCGGATCAACAAGGAGAGTGTGCAGTGGCTCTGTTACAAGGTGCAGCATATTCATGGTGGGGATTAGTGAGTAGGCAACCTCAGATACCTGATCCTGTGTCTTGGGAGTTCTTTGAGGAGGAGTTTAAAAAGAAATATATCACTCAAGCTTATAAAAATGCTAGATGGGCAGAGTTCCTAAACTTGAAACAAAGGGCTATGTCTGTTTCTGATTATGAAAAAGAGTGTACTCGGTTGGCTCAGTATGCCCCAGATGGAGTTATGACAGAGGATTTTAGATGTAAGCAATTTGAGGCTGGATTGAATGAATCCCTGAAGGTGCCTTTGATTCCCTTGAAGTGTTTACCAGGAGTTACTTACTATAAGCTTACGGAGGCTGCAATGTTGGCTGAGACAAGTGAAACAGTGCGAAGAGAAAATGTTCAGAGGAGGAATATTTCAAGGGGTGGTCCATCCTTATCTTCGGGTAAGAGATCTCGAGACGCGCATCATCAGTTCTCTACTGGATCAGCTACTAGGGGCAGAAGACAGGGTTCTGCACTGTCAGGTTCTGGTAGAGGTTCAAGCAGGTTGAATGTATTATCTGAGTGTCAGTATTGCGGTAGGATTCACCGGGGTGAGTGTAGACGACTCACGGGTGGATGCTTTAGATGTGGAAGCACAGAACACTTGATGGCCAGTTGTCCGAGGATGAATAACAATTTGGGTCCTCAGAGAGAGGCAAGCAAGGTTGGTTCCAATGTTACTCAGGCTACTTATGGTAGAGGTAGAGGTAGAGGTCGAGGCGGTTGACCTAGAGATGGAGCTGTGTCTGAGTCAGTTGAGCGTCTGACACCAGTTGCAGTCAGAGCTTACGCTGCCAGAGCTAGAGAGGAGCAGGATGGTCCTGATGTGATTGCTGGTAAGTTCTTACTCCTTGACACTGAGTTATATGCCTTAATAGATCCTGGTTCCACACACTCATATTTGTGCACAAATAAAAATGTTAATAAGTTACATGTGATAGATCAGTTAGAGCATGAGGTATGTGTGACCAGTCCATTAGGGCATAGTGTCAATGTGAGTAGAGTGTATAAGAGTTGTCCTTTGATAATTGAGGGAGTTGAGTTTCCTACGGATCTGATAGAGCTACCATTCAGAGAGTTTGATCTGATTTTGGGTATGGATTGGTTGGATAGACATCGAGCTGTGGTTGATTGTCATAGGAAGACTTTTGTGCTTCGAGATAGAAACCGAGATCCAGTTTTTGTAAAAGGTTTGGGTGCTAGTGCTTTGCACAATGTGATTTCTGCGATGCAAGCCAAGAGGTTTATCAGAAAAGGGTGTGAGGCATTCTTAGCTGTGGTTTGGATTCTAAGAGGGATCAAGTAAAGATTGAAGATATCCCAGTTGTGCGGGAGTTTAGTGATGTTTTTCCAGGTGATTTGCCAGGGTTACCTCCTGAGAGAGAAGTGGAGTTAGCCATTGAGATTATGCCAAGTACTACACCCATATCGAGGGCACCTTATCGGATGGCTCCTGTAGAGTTGAGAGAACTTAAAACTCAATTACAAGAGCTGTTGGATAAGGGGTTTATTCGACCTAGCATATCTCCATGGGGAGCTCCTGTTCTATTTGTTAAGAAGAAAGATGGTTCCTTGCGGATGTGTATCGACTACAGACAGATTAACAAAGTCACAGTAAAGAACAAGTATCCATTGCCAAGAGTTGAAGATTTATTTGATCAGCTTCGAGGCGCAGGTGTTTTCTCAAAGATAGATCTTCGGTCTGGGTACTATCAGCTACGGGTCAAGGATGAGGATGTGATTAAGACTGCATTTCAAACTCGGTATGGCCATTATGAGTTCCTTGTTATGCCGTTTGGTTTGACCAATGCTCTAGCGGCTTTTATGGATTTGATGAACCGAGTGTTTAGGCCATATTTGGACGAGTTTGTTGTGGTATTTATAGATGATATCTTGGTGTATTCCAAGGATGAACGTGAACATGAAGATCATCTTCGGATAGTTTTACAAGTTTTGAGAGAGCATCAGTTGTTTGCCAAGCTGAGCAAGTGTGACTTTTGGCTTCGTGAAGTTTCATTTTTAGGTCATATAATTTCTGCTAAGGGTATTCAAGTGGATCCAGCAAAGATAGAGGCGATTGTTGATTGGAAAGCACCTAAAAATATTTAAGAAGTGAGAAGTTTTCTTGGTTTGGCGGGTTACTACCGTCGATTTGTTAAGAGTTTTTCAGTGATTGCCGCCCCGATGACAAGATTGTTGAGAAAAGGAGTCAGATTTGAGTGGTCAGATACGTGTCAGGCTTGTTTTGAGCAGTTGAAGAAGTTGTTAGTTGAGGCTCCTATACTTACTCAACCCATCTCGGGTAAAGAGTTTGTCATCTATAGTGATGCTTCAGGTGTTGGTCTTGGCTGTGTTTTGATGCAAGAAGGCATGGTTGTGGCTTATGCTTCTCGACAGTTGAAACCACATGAGAGGAATTATCCGACACATGATCTAGAGTTGGCTGCTGTGATCTTTGCTTTGAAGATTTGGCGTCATTATTTGTATGGAGAGAAATGTAGGATCTTTACAGACCACAAGAGTTTGAAATACTTTCTCACACAGAAGGAATTGAATATGAGACAGCGTCGTTGGCTTGAGTTGTTCAAGGATTACGACTGCATTGTGGATTACCATCCAGGTAAGGCCAATGTAGTCGCTGATGCTATGAGTCGAAAGTCGATGTCGGCTTTGTTTTTGAGACGGTTTAGATGGAGATTTGATTCAGATGGGGCTTTGATTGCTCAGTTGAGAGTTAAGCCTACCTTGAGACAGAAAATTATTGATGCTCAGAGGGATGATGAGAAGCTACAGCGGATTGTGCAAGAGGTCAATTTGGGAAAACAGTCAGAGTTCTCCGTTCAGGATGGAGTGCTTATGTATAGAAATCGTTTGTGTGTACCAGAGGGGGAAGAGTTAAGAAGACAGCTTATGAGTGAGGCACATGGTACAATTTTCACTATGCATCCTGGTAGTGAGAAGATGTATCGAGACATGAAGCAGTTCTTTTGGTGGTCTGGTATGAAAAGGGATATTACAGATTTTGTATCTAGATGCTTGACATGTCAGCAAGTTAAGGCCGAGCATCAAGTTCCTTCGGGTTTGCTCACGCCTTTGTCTATTCCCGAGTGGAAATGTGATGATATAGCCATGGACTTTGTAACAGGTTTACCTTTAACTCAGAAGAAACATGACTCAGTTTGGGTGATAGTGGATCGACTTACGAAGTCAGCTCATTTTCTACCAGTTAGGATGGATTATCCGATGGATAGATTGGCCAGTATTTATGTGGATGAGATAGTTCGGTTACATGGAGTGCCTTTGTCCATAGTTTCAGACCGGGACCCGAGGTTCACATCTAAGTTTTGGAAAGTTTTACAGTGAGCTTTGGGTACCAGGTTGAACTTTAGCACAACATTCCATCCTCAGACAGATGGTCAATCTGAGCGGGTTATACAGATTCTGGAAGACATGATGAGGGCTTGTGCTTTGGATTTTCCAGGTAGTTGGGATAAGTATGTGTCACTCATGGAATTTGCCTACAACAATAGTTATCAATCGAGCATCGGTATGGCTCCATATGAGGTTTTGTACGGTTGACAGTGCAGAACTCCAGTTTGTTGGACCGAGTTATCTGAGAGGTCAGTGATTGGACCAGATGTGGTTAGAGACACAGAAGAAAAGATCAGAATTGTACAACGGAATTTGAAAGCGGCTAAAGATCGACAAAAGTCATATGCAAACTTGAAGAGGAAACATGTGCATTTTGAAGTTGGGAACAAAGTTTTTCTTAAGGTATCTCCTTGGAGGAATATACTTCGGTTTGGAAAGAAAGGTAAGCTTAGTCCTCGCTACATTGGACCGTATGAGATTTTATCTAAGGTTGGTCCGGTAGCCTATAGATTGGCATTACCGATGGAGTTGTCTAAGTTGCATGATGTGTTCCATGTTTCGATGCTTCGTCGGTATAGATCGGATCCTTCACATGTTTTGTCGGTTCAAGATGTACGAGTGCAACCTGATTTTTCTTATGATGAGGAACCAAAAGCTATTCTAGCCCGAGAGATGAGACAGTTAAGGAGTAAACAAATTCCTTTGGTTAAAGTGTTATGGGATCACCATGGAGTCGAGGAAGCTACTTGGGAAACCGAGGAGTCAATGAGAGCTCAGTATCCGCAATTTTTCATTTCAGGTGAGAATTTTGAGGACGAAATTCTTATTAGTAGGAGAGAGTTGTCACACCCCAATTACCCCTTAGTAGTATAAATCATGCATATGTGTACATTTGTATGTATTTTGGTATATAACAAGGGTATTTTGGGTATAGTGCATGTTATAAGGGTTATTTTAATATGTGGGTGCACATATATTAATAGGGTGTGAATTAGTTGAGAAATATTTGTGTGTGCATGCATATACCATTGTTGGATATGAGTAAGGGAGTAGTGATTGGGTGTGGAAGAGTGTAGCATAGTAGAAGGAATCTTATGGGATTTTATAGTGTGTGGATGCTCATACCTATGTGGAGTGCATTATTAGAGGGCTTTATTGTGTGTTTTACTCACACACTAGTAGGATGTGTTAAGTGGAGATATTTTGAGTGTGTGTAAGTGTATGAGAGTTGGATGTGAGTAATTGGTTTGTACTAATGAGGAAGTGACACGTGGCAAAAGTTAGGTAAAAGAAAATGCACATGAAATGTACATGAAATGGAGAATTTCTTCATTTCCCGTAAATCACTTCTTTCCCTTCATTCTCTTCTTCTTCATCATTTTCTTCATCCTATTCTTCATTTCCTTCATCTTCGTCTTCACCTTCTTCATCATTTTCTTCTTCAATTTCTTCACATCTAAAAATCCTAGCTTAAATCTAAGAAATTGTGGGTAAAAATCAATAAATCTTGTATTAATTTAGTAAGATCAACTCCTAATTTTATCTTAATTATCCAATTTCTTTTATTTTTGTTGGATTTTAATTTAGGTTATGTGTTTTGTGTATTTTGGTGAATTGATGATTAGTTGAACCTCCTCCAAATTCTAAAGGCAAGGAAAAGGTTGGATCTAGTGGGATCAAGTGAAAAAAATTCAGGTTTGGGATTTTGTTTGGAAATTTGATTGTTAATTTATGTGTTTTGATGGCTTGGATTAAATTTGGTGAATTGATTGTGTAAAATGGGTTGATTTGAAGTTGTTGAATTTCAAAGGGTAAATCTGTTTTTGAGGGACAGATTGACCTTTGCTCATTGTTTTTAGCATAAATCGAGTTTTATAACTCTCAATTGTATGATTCCAGTTGGGTTAGAACCATAACATCTGTGGTTAAAAGTTTGTAGAAGAAACCATAATTTAATTCGGACTCTAAGAATTTCAAAATCACCCATTACTGTAGCAAATATCATCAGGTGTGTCTGTGGAGCAGGGTAGAGACATTTGAGTATATCTCTATGAATTTAGCTCCAATTGAGTTGATTCAAATTTCATCTGATAGGTAAGATCCGTATCTAAAATTTCCTAAGAGAGTGCTGGAGCTAATTATGGACTTAGGATCTTCAAAATTTCTAAAAACCGTGACCTCTCTGCTTAGGTGGGTCTGATTGACCTTTGGTCACTCTTTTTAGAATAAGTTGCGCTTTACGACTCCAAAATGTGTAATTAAAGTTGGGTTAGAACCACAACTTCCTTATCTAAAACTTTGTAGAAGTAATCATAATTTAATTCGGACTCTATCTATTTTAAAATCGCCCATTACTGTAGCAAAAATCATCAGGTGTGTCTTTGGAGCAGGGTAGAGACATTTGAGTATATCTCCCAGATTTCAGCTCCTGTTGATCTGAAATTTTGTCCATATAAAGGTAACATCTTGAGGATTAATTTTTATGAAAACCATTTGGTTTAAAAATGTCGTTTACTTGTTCAAAAATGCATGTAAAGTCAGTAAACGGATTCTGCCCTGTGTCTGGGGACTGGTTGGAAAGAAATGTTACTTATTTTATAATTAGGTAATGAGGTTATGTAATTAAATTAACCGTGAATTAAATAAATTATTATAATGAAGAATTAATAAATATGATAATTAATTTATGCATGTTAAATTCAATAGTTATTCTTATTGAACAAATTTGTAACTAAATGTGAATTGTGTTGTACATGACCTGCTAGAGTCAAGTCAGTGGATAGTTAGGCATGCATAATAGAGTCTTTTAGCTGCAGCCTATATGGATGAAGTATATGGATAATTTGGATCCTGATCAGATCCCCGATTGGGTCCTCGCGAATCCTATAAGAAAATGTGTTTGAATCCTCGCGATTCTTATTAATATGATGAATCTTGTTTAAGAGCCCCTATAAAGGTTTTATAAATATAAAATAAAAATGGTTTTCGATTTGTACCCGTAAGGTACCGCCATGCGTTCGATTCGTACCCGTAAGGTACCGCCATGCGTTTACTCGTTATCCACTATTTTGAGTCAGCAGGTATTCTGTTTGTTTTGCCTAATATGAACAAAAGAATGTGATATCCGAATGTGTAAAGCTTCAGTTATGTGAATCAGTTAATTATCCGAACGTGATCATGAATCTCTGAATGGGCTGAATGTGACTCAAGCATGTATTTTGTATGCGATTACCCGTATATACCGGATCAGTTATGCTTATAAGCATGCGAATTAATATGTATAAATACTCTGGCTTGAATTATTGAATTCTATGATTAAATATGTGAATTGGTATATGTATTATTGTGATGCAACTCACGTGAATTGGCTTTTATTGAGTGCCTAGATATTCTGGTATGATAATTGCATGTTTAAAGGTTTGTGTTTATGCATGGTGCAGTTCTTACATCTGATACCTCGATAAGTATATGCACGTGGGATTGTAAGTATTTCTGCATGATAATATCTGTATCTTATATGATATTCGATCTGCTTTGAATTACTTAATATGATTATAGAATGTGGTAACCGTATGTATGTGACAGTGAGATGAACAATCAGGTAATGTATATATATACGTATGTAGATGTGAGCTTTTGAATTCATGGCTTTTATATACAAACATGTATATCTATCTGCTATGATTATTGCATATGCCATTATGAATGTGTTATACTTTGACGACCATTGTGAGTGGCTGTCCATATTATATGTGTGTATCCCCACTAAGCGTATATCGCTTAGCACGGTGTTTTACCCATGCAGGTACATAAGAAGTTTTGTTTTGAGTGAGTTGCCGCAGTCAAGCCAACACAACAAGGTTTAGAGTTTGGAGTTTATTTTATTATGGTTGATTCTTTTATGTAAAGAACTTTTGATTTTGGTTTGGAAAATAGCTTCCGCTGGTGTATTTGTATTTGGGCCTGTAATATTATTACATATATGATGAGTGATAACATGCGATGTATTAGGAAAATTTTAATTATCCTGTAATTCAGTATACATGTTTATGTATGATTATATTATTTGTAAAGTATTTGCTTGGTGATACCCCGACTCATACGGGTATGGGTAGGGGGTGTTACATAAAGTATGAATTATTCAAATGTTTCTATTCAAGGTAATAATTGAAATATGAGTTTTTATCTGCCATTATTATTGTATAAATATATATATGTAAGGAAAGGCTAACTTATTTGTTAAGTCTAACGAGTTTATGATGCCCAATAACATAGTTATGTTTAATATGTTTATATGAATATCTTATTCATGAAATAATACATGATTACTCTTGAATATGATAAATGTAATCAGTACATATGATATGCAAATATATGAATGCATATGCCTACGTGATGATAAAGGAATGCTTAAATATTGAAATAAAATATATGTGAATAGCCTGCATCGGTCAAGTCGTAGATAGATAGGCATGCCTGTAGAGTTCTGATGCTACAACCCCTTTATTCTATTTGGACCTTGAATGTGTACGGATCTTGTTTAAGATCCCCCAATGTGAAAACATTTTTGATGAGAAAATAAAGATGTTGCTTTTCGATTGTACCCTCGGGTACCCCCAATGTGTTCTGTTTACTCACTTATCCACCCATTTGACTTAGCAGGCAATTAGAAGAATAAAAGAATGTGAATAAATCGATAAGCTCTATGATGATGTGCAAAAAAAAAAGTTATGCGAATAAGCTTTGAAAGTGTTTGTTAAGATATTGAGCTTGTGCTTTACGCACTTAAATGTTTTGGATCCTTTATGGACACCTATGCTGAAATGTGTGGTATCTTCGAGTGCCGATGTGTTTTGTATAATAAGCCAATGTCCATAAATGAAAAGAGATATAACAAATAATGCTGTTCTGATAAGTGTGTATGAATGAATACTGTTTGCATAAGAATTCATATGTGAGAAATGCCTGTTATTAATCTGTTCATAAGTTATGAGTATGATTGTCTATGTAAAGTCTGTGTAAGAATTTTTGAAATGATTGATACGCATATTTGCTATAGTTAAGTACTCAGTAAATGAACTCTATGAATATACCCGTTTATATGTTTGAATTGAGAATATAGGTATGCATTGTGTTATCTACCTTATAGATCTTTGCCTGTATAATTACTATAAGTATTTTGGTAAGGAATTCACGTGCCTTGTTGTTGATTTTAATGAATACGGTAAATTATATATTGATTGGTAAGTAAGGAATAATAAAGTGTTAAGCATGATATAGATAATTGAATTTAGGAAATGAGTTAAGATTAAATTTGGAATATGCGTGCATAAAGTTTTCTGTAGAACTACGTGGTTCTGATTCCCTACTATAGGGATACGTAGGATGCTTGGAATATTTATTTTAAGCCCGAACCAAATCTGAGAATCGAAATGTTTTGTTTAGTTTTGAATACGTAATGGTTTGAACAAATGAAAGGTTTTGACTTAAGTAGTAATACTATTATCTGCATGATTTTGGAACTACTAGTAAGTATAGGAATTGGTAAGGCTTAATATTTCTGATTAGCAAAATGTATTTTTGGTAACCTATGAGGTATAACTATTAATATGGTTAATTAAATGAATTAGGTAAACAATTAGTAAGTATAATGTTATTGTGATTTTAAAAGGTAATAAAGTTATTTCTGGTTATGGTATATAAACGAGTGTGTTTACGAAATTGTTTAGGTTTTCGTATGAGAATAAGAATATGAATTTATGATAGCTTTAACCGGTGTACTTTATGTTTATGTATATGTATATATTGATTTGCATGTGTTTGCCTCGACAACTACTATGAGTGGCTGCCCATTATTTGTTTCACCCGACTAAGCATTATCACTTAGCACGATTGTTTGTCCGTCCAGGTTAGGAGATCAGAGTAGTGTAGCGGTCCGCTGAGTTTTTGCCAATGAGTCGCTAGATTTTCATAGGAAGTGTTTTTGATTTCGGCATGTAATTAAATTTCATTTATTTAGCATTTGTAATGAGATGTAACAATCTTTAGTGCGAATCATAGTGTGTGTGAGATAAGTTTACGATGTGTATGTGGTTGAGGTTCTAGATGTTAGAAATTTTATTATTCTATCTTCTGTTTCGCTAAGTAAGTGTCTCGTCCGGTAGCACCCTTCGCTCACCGTAGCTCTCTGTCCTTTGTTATGCTACGTGTGGGAGTTGGGGGTGTTACAGTGTACTAGCATGTACTTGATGTATATTGTGAGTGTACTTCTAGTATATTGTGTGTGTATATGTTGTATATTTTGCGTGTATTTATTGTATACCGTGCGTGTACTTGATGTATACTATGAATGTATTTGATGTATACTATGAGTGTACTTTATGTATACTGTGCATGTACTTGATGTAACTGTGCATGTACTTCTAATATACTGTGTGTGTACTTCAAGTATACTATTCATATGCTTCCAGTAAACTGTGTATAGAGTGGATTGAGAGTTAAAAATGTTACATCAATAAGAAAGACATATTTAGAAGAATAAGAGTACATTTAATTTCAAAGTTTTAGATTTAATCTTAGAATGTGAAATGGAGAGTAAAAAATATGGATAATTAAGACATGGAAATCAAATTCCTATTACTTCTTCAAACGAAATCTTTTGTTTATAAATAATTAATTTCAAGTAAAATTATGATTTAGAATAAAGAGAGTATTTTTCTTTATTCTTTCACATGGATTATTCCCTTCACCAAATTAAGACAGTTATAATTGGATATTAATAAAAGAGAGCACATAGATGTAGGGTTTAGCATATCTTCTGTTGCTACTGCTAGAGATCTGAATCTGATAGTTCAACTTTATATGCAATAAAATAAGTACATGAGGCTAAGGTTAAAATAGCATTGGCTGTAATGCAAAATGATTTAGATCTCACTTAAAAAATTGCAAATTTGAAATTTAAAGAAACCACCTTGTGGCATGAATTACTACTGTGTGTGAAGTTCCAGTATACTACGTGTCTACTTGTTGTATACTATGAGTGTACAAGAAAAGAGAAGAATAGTGACGGAAAAATAGCGACGGAGAATTTTCCGTCACTAAATAGCGGCGGAATGTTACTTCCGCCGCTATTTAGCGACGGAAAATGATTTCCGTCGCTACATGCCGACGGTTATATTAAGCCGCCGCTAATTAGCGACGGAAATTTCAATCCGTCGCTAATTATGGCGCCAACTATTCCCTCCAAATTCTGCGACACTATTTAGTGACGGAAAACTAAAACGTCGCTAAAAATAGCGACGGTTTAAGAGAACCGTCGCAAAATTAGCGACGGTTATAATATACCGTCGCTAAAAATTGCGACGGTAACATTTACCGTCGCTAAAAAGAAAAGAAAAAATTTAATTTTTATTTAGCGACGGTGAAGTAATTCCGTCGCTAAAATTACCGACGATTTATCTCTTCCGTCGATAATATTAGCGACGGAAAACAATCTTCCGTCGCTAAAATTAAAGTTTCAGATTTTAATTACCCGATCCCCTCCCTCTCCCCTATCTCTCCTCCCTTTCACCTCCCTCTCTCTCTGCTCCCTCTCTCTGACCCCCTGCCCTCACGCCGCCGGCCACCGCGCCCCTGCCGTCCATCGCCGGTCCCCTAGCTCCCCTCCTCCTCCGCTCTCCCCTTCCTTCCCTCTCTCCCCTTCCTTCCCTCTTCCCGCTCCGATCTTCCCCTTCTTTCCCTCCCTCCGCGTGCCGCCGGCGTCCTCCACTCCGATCAGCCTGCTTGCCGGTCCGCCTCTACTCCTCCGCCGCCTCCTCCTCTCCTCCACTCCTCCTCCTCCTCTCCTCCAACGTCGACAGGTCCCGATCTCTCCCTTTAATTTTTTTTTTTAGTTAAAAGTATTATTATTATTATTATTATTATTATTATTATTATTATTAAATTCAGATAATAATAATAATATTAATAATTTTATTTTGCTTATTAATATTAATTATTATTAATATTATTATTACTAATAATATTATTATTATTATTGTTGAGTTGATTATATTATTATTATTGTTAATATGATTGTTATTATTATTAATTTATTTATGTTAGTTAAGTATTGTTGAATAAATATATATTATTTTTAATTACACCAACAATTAATTGAATTTATGTTCTAATTGTTAAAAAGTGTAAAAAAAATTAAAATTAAAATTAAAATATCTTCTTAATTAAGTGATAAAATCATATATAGTACTATATCCTGAAATTAATGATTTTCTTTAATTAATTAGATATATATATATATATAGTTTAAAGATTCCTGTATAGGAATTGTATATTCTACAATAATCTTGGCCATAATCTCTCTCAATCCTCAATCAATTAAAATCTAAAAGCAATTAAAATGGAATCTTGCCCTTCCATTTTATATCAGTAATAGAAAACTCAAAGCAAATCAAACAGATGGTATAAAATGTTATTAATTTGAATCAAATCTCAATTATTAATTTAATCAAAGAAAGACAAAATGTTAGTATAAAATTTAATCCATATATTAATTTGAATGTTTGAACACATAATTTAAGTTCAAATGGGAAATTATATAGCAAATTAAGAAAGTTTGTTGAAATGCCAAAAATTTGTATGTTATCAAATTAAAGAAATTGGCAGTTATGTCTTGTTAAACAACAAAGTATACCTTTTCCTAAAATAAAATATAAAAAATAACAACAAACTATATCTACTAGTTCATCTGGATAGGAATTTTAATCATTTATACATACCTATTGATTTTATAAATTTAGAGTACATTAATATTTGCATATGGTTTACCAAAAATATTTTTAATTTTTTTACATACTAAATGTAATTAATATATATGGATCGTTAGATGAAAAATAAAAAAATATATATATATTTTTAATTCAGTAGCCCATATTTATTAATAAATAGTACAGATTAAATACTAAATAAGGTAAATATTTGGAATGGTGATTCCATTCCATCTATGGATGGAGGTCAATTTGTGGATCAGGTAGGGTTTTAGATCAATCATAAATTGGCACTAAGCTTGAAAAAGAGAGAGAGAATTGATTTGTTTTGTATCTTTTGAGAGATGAGACATTAATTATTTATTCAAACCCTAATTATGCTCAACTATATATCATCATATCCTTCTTTAATTGGATAAGAGTTCATATCAAAGCTATCCCTTCCTCATGCATATGCATTAAGCTCCTTTTTTTAATTAATTTTCATTTCCCTAAAAATAAAAACTGATTAATGGTATTTTCAATAATAATAATAATAATTTTCCTTTTTTGGTCGAATTGTGGATTCGGAAATATAATTAAAATCTATAAATTGATTTATACTCATTTTTATTCTGTGAACAAAACTCATTATAATTTGATATAATTAAAAAATTAATATTATTATTACTTTTATCATTATTATAATATTGGTTGTTGAGTATAATAATCTTGTAAAGTTATTTTTCTAATTAGTATTATTATCTAGGTTATTGACTGTAATATGATAATTTTTTTTGTTTTTTGTTAATAGCATAATAATCCGTATAATTATTGTTTAAATGACTCCTTGTTCATGTAACCGTTTTGGAATTAATTATGAGTAGCGTTGATAGATCTTGGATGTACAGACGAAAAACAAGGGATGGTTACATTAATCCAGAATATGTGGAAGGGGTTCAGTCGTTTATTGCATAAGCCAGTTCTCAACCTGCACATATGGACAGGGCTAAAATAAGATGTCCATGCAAAAAGTGCCAACACCTTAGTTATCTTCCTGTTGATGAAGTATATTTTCACCTGTTAAAAAAGGGATTTGTTCAAAATTATTTTGAGTGGACACGACACGGAGAACCATCAATTTGCAGTACCTCGATGGGAAACGTGGGTAACATGTCAACAATTGAGGGTGAATTTGAAAGAGGTGGGGAATTTGGTGCCGATGATGTAGGGGTGAATGATAATCCATACGTCCAAATGGTTTACGATGCAGCGGGCCATGATTTTAGAGAAAGTACAGCAATGATGGAAGAACCGAACGAAAATGCAACCAAATTTTACGATTTGCTAAATTCAGCAGATCAGGAGTTATGGCCAGGCTGCGATAACATGACTCAGTTATCTTCTGTAGCTCGGATATTGAATATAAAATCCGAGCAACATATTTCGAATCGAGGTTTTGACCAAATTCTTGCTTGGTACAATGAATCATTGCCTCCTGAGCATAAAATGGTTCCTAATCTGTACAATGTGAAGAAACTAATCAGTGGTTTAGGTTTGCCTGTTGAGAAAATCGAATGTTGCCGGTTGGGATGTATGTTGTTTTGGAGGGATGATGTCAATTTACAAGAGTGCAAATTTTGTGGTCAACCTAGGTACAAATCTAAAAGTGGCAGTAATCAGCATAAATTGGTACCTTGGAAACGTATGTATTATTTTCCGTTGACTCCCAGGCTTCAAAGAATATATGCATCCGAAGTTACTGCACCTCATATGAGATGGCATGATGAGCACGAAAGTACAGGTGGAATAATGAGCCATCCATCAGATGCAGTTGCATGGAAACATTTTAATAACATCCATCCTGATTTTGCTGCTGAATCTAGAAATTTTCGGCTGTGTTTGAGCACTGACGGGTTTCAACCTTTTGGTCAATCAGGGCAACAATATTCCTCATGGCCAGTCATAATGACTCCTTATAATTTGCCTCCGTGGATGTGCATGAATGAGGCATATATGTTTTTGACAGTCATTATTCCAGGACCTAAAAATCCGAAGCACAAAATTGATGTATACTTGTAGCCGTTGATTTATGAGTTACAACAGCTTTGGGATGTCGGTGTTGAAACATATAATGCATCAGTTAAACAGAATTTCATGATGAAAGCAGCTTTAATGTGGACGGTCAGTGACTTTCCCGCCTATGCTATGTTGTCCGGTTGGAGCACGGCTGGAAAATTAGCATGTCCTTACTGTGGCGATGATTCAGATGCGTTTTATCTTCAGCATGGTTGCAAAACTTCTTGGTTTGATAACCACAGGAAATTCCTTCCATCTGACCACCCGTTCTGACGGAACAAGAACAAATTTATTAAGAATAGAGTTGTACTTGCTAGTCCGCCGGTGGTGAAAAGCAGTGAGCAAATTTTACAAGAAATTGATGAGTTGGGTTTACTGAAGGTAACAGAACTTGATGCTGATGAAGTTAATGGAAGAATCAACAAAAATTTTGGCTGGAGAAAAAGAAGCATTTTTTGGGATTTGCCGTATTGGAAGACTAATTTATTATGGCATAATCTGGATGTGATGCACATAGAAAAGAATATTTTTGATAATGTATTCAACACCATTATGAATATAGAAGGGAAGACCAAGGACAATGCTAAATCCCGATCCGATTTAAAGTTGTTATGTAGAAGGCCTGAGTTAGACAAAGATTACTTAACCGGAAAATATCCCAAAGCATGCTACACTTTGGACAAAAAACATAAGGAAGTCTTGTGTGATTGGCTAAAAGGATTAAAGTTTCCAGATGGTTACGTCTCCAATTTGGCAAGGTGCGTCGACATGAGAAAGTACAAATTATTCGGTATGAAAAGTCATGATTGTCACGTTTTTATGCAGAGGCTACTCCCAATAGCATTTCGAGAGTTATTGCCGACAAAAGTTTGGGAAGCTATAACAGAGCTAAGTATGTTCTTCCGAACATTGACGTCATGCGAGATAAATGCAGCAGATATGGCTAGATTGGAAATAGAAATTCCAGTAATCCTGTGCAAACTCGAAGCAATTTTTCCTCCAAGTTTTTTCGATTGTATGGAGCATCTCCCCGTGCATTTAGCACATGAGGCGAAACTCGCTGGTCCGGTTCAATATCGTTGGATGTATCCATTTGAGCGGTAACTATCTATGACCTTTAATTGCAATTATATTATACCTTTGTATGCTAATTAATGGCATTAAAATATATCATGTAGGTATTTGTTTCACTTGAAGAAAAACGTAAAAAATAAAGCTAGAGTTGAAGGTTCAATATGTAATGCTTATTTGGTCGAAGAAGCAAGTACTTTTTGTTCGCATTATTTTGAGCCTCATATACACACGAGACAGCGGAAAGTACCACGTAATGATGATGGCGGGGAATCAAGTAATCAGGACGGAAACTTATCCATTTTTACATATCCTGGGCGTTTACATGGCCGTTCAATAAGGAAAATGCTAGTAGAGAATGAATTAATAGCGGCCCATAGTTATATTCTATTGAATTGCGAGGAAGTTCGTCCTTATGTGAGGTAAGTTTAATATATACCCACAAATATTCATTTGTTTTACTATGTCAAGAGTGTAATATATAAATTGATTTTGGCATTTTAGATTATTTGAGGAATGGATACGGGATCTAATGCCTGAAAAAGATGAAAATGAGGTGAATAAGGAAGTCGAAAAGCACTTTCATCATTGGTTCAAGACATATGTAAGTTGTGATTTTGACCATATATTTCCATACATACAATATATATGAAATATATGAATTAAGTGATGTTTGCTTATTGGAATATGTAGGCATCGACAAATGCAATTGACAACAAGTACATCATTGATCTTGCAAAAGGACCTTTGCGATATGTTAAATCATTTCCGGTTTATTTCGTAAATGGATATAAATTTCATACACAGAGTCATGGTCATAACAAGGAAACGGTAAACAGTGGGGTTTGCATTCAAGGAGAGTTGATGGATTATTATGGGCAAATTGTTGATATAATTGAAGTCGAGTACCCCGCGCTGCCAATAAAACGTTGTGTATTATTCAAGTGCGAATGGTATGATCCAACTATTAACGTGGGAACAAAAATACATAGCAGATACAATTTAGTTGAAGTCAACCAGCGTAGAAGATTGAGGAACTTTGAACCATTTGTGTTGGCAATGCAAGTGGGACAGGTATATTATGTCTCTTATCCAAGCGTAAAGCGAGACAGATCGGAATGGTTGCATGCGTGCAAAGTAAAACCAAGAGGCATTTATGAAATGAAAGGCGCCGGACAAAGTGAATGTTATGAAAATAATGATGCATTTCAGGAGGAAGAATCGGAAGTTCATGAAATCAACAACTCTCTGAATTTTGAAGATAACGAACCATTGAACTATGCGCACAATGAATTTGTTGACATTGATGGTGAGGATGATGAAGAAACTTTGGTTGGCGATGGATCTGATGACGAGCCAGAATTTTCATCTTATACATCGGAAAATGAGGATGATTTGAATGACGATTTACAGCTTAGTGACGATAGCGAATAATTTGTTTAACTACTACTTGCTTATCATGTGAGACCAATTAATATTGCACTGACTTGGATATTAATTTAATATGCTTATTACAATGCAATTATTTTCTATTATCTGACAATATGCATTTTCATTGTAATGACAGGTTCAAAAATGTTTAAGCGAAAGAAGAGAACGGTGATTCCTCCGCGTCTGAGGTTGCATGACGGCGATGACAGTACTGGTGATGGAGGATCCTCATCGCATGGGCTCAATGCCAGCACTCAGGCTGCCGCATCACCGACCATCCCACCCGTTGCGCCATCTACCATTCCTTCCACAGATTCCACTCCTATAGCACACCCTGAATCTATGCCACCTCAGGGGTTAGGAACAGAAGATGCGGAAGAGCCTACGCCTGGCTCAATTGGAGTTGATGGAAGAATGTACATCAATATCACAGCTGAGGAGTAAGTGAATAATATTTCATTCATTATGATTTAAATGACAGTTATTACTTGTACTAACATTATTCACATTGTTATATTTTAGATTGAATCCTTCAGGAAAGTGCTCACGCATAATGACAACTTCTTTCAAAAACATAATTGAATATGATGGATTTGCCTGGAAGAATTTGTCAGAGGAAATAAAAAGTTTTTATTTCGAAGAATTCAAGGTAAAACATTTATGATATTGTATGTTACATAATGAATTATATTTTACTCTTGCTAACAATTTGTTTTTTTTTTCTGTCTGCCTTATAAGAAAAAATGTTATTGGAACTCGGCGCTTGACGAGGTCATGTATTCTGTGTGGGAGACTCGTGCGCGGGCACGTTACAGAGATTTAGTTTGCTTGATAAAGGATGGTGGTGTCCGACCTCGCTACATGACCGAAGATTTATGGGGACATTGGAGACAGTATTGGGCGACCCCTGAAGCCATTTCCATTTCAGAGCGGAATTCTAGTAATAGACGGGGAGGACCTGATGGACTCAGTTCATGCTCGCACACTGGAGGGTCGATGTCACATCGGGAACATGCAGATAGACTAGTAAGTTTTACAAAATATTACTGTTATCACTGTAATTAATGGTTACAATTTCTAAAATATATCTCATTACCATAGAGGAGGATGGGAATGTTACTTGTGTGAGGAGTTTGCATTGTTGTGGAATGTTGGATGGTAGCTGAATGTCGAAATTTTGAAGTGTTTTTTTATCTTTGTATACAGGAGGTATGCTCCAAATATAGGGGAAATTCTGCCAAAATTTTAGTAAAAACTTATAGGAATAGTCAATAAATTATAGTTCGCCTTTAATTCTTTTTATTTTTGCAGGGAGCATCGATGGGTCGACCGGCTACCTACGCTGAGGTATTCTTACACACCCACACAAACAAGCATGATGGTCAAACGTTCGTCAATTCCCGGTCAAGGATTTTACATGTATGTCCACATTACTATATTATACAAATTTTAAAGATTAGTTATTATTAATCGTTACTTATTGTAAAACACTTGTCCTATGACAGGAACAAGTTGAAGATCCAATTCAGCAACGCTCACAGACTTCTGATCATGTTGATGCGAATCAGATCTATTATGAAGTGGCTGGTGGTAGAGACCAGCGAGGACGGGTATTTGGCTTAGGTTCTTTGGCCAAATCTTGTTACTCGCATTCCTCAGGTTCAAGTACTGCCGCATCTAATAGACGGTCATCCAGAGAAGTACTTGAACTTCAGAATACTGTAAGTGAGCTGAGATCGGAATTGCAACAGTCACAGACTCGATGGCAAGACTCAGAGGTTCGATTGCAACAATCTCTGCACTACATATCTGAGTTACGCAATGAGATGGCAAATTTATCTGACCTACGCACTGAGATGGCAAATTTGAAGGGTATGTTTGCCTCGTCATCGCATCAGTCTGATCGTACGCCGCCGCCGCCGCCATCAGTTTAGTTCTCATTTTGTATTACACATACATGGATATTATGTTGTTAACTAATTACTAACTTTATAATTAGCACAATTATTAAATTCCAATATTATTGGATATTGAAATTTAGATATTATATTATTATGATTTTTTTCATTATTTTGCAATTAGTTTTAACAGGTTATATTTTACATAAAAATAAAATACAAAAAAATTAATTTTCAAATTTTCTTTAAAATTACCGACGGAAACGCAATTTCCGTCGGTAAAATTACCGACGGAAACGCACTTTCCGTCGGTAAAAAATACCGACGGAAATTTTTCCGTCGAAAAATTTCCCTACGGATTTTATGCCGACGGAATCATTTTCCGTCGGCATTCACATTTCCCGACGGAAATTACACATTTTCCGTCGGTAATTTCCGTCGGGAAATGTTGTTTTTCTTGTAGTGGTAAGTGTACTTTTAGTATATTGTGCATTTACTTTCGATAAAATGTGCATGTACTTCTATATATTGTGTGTGTACCAGTTGTAAACTGTTAGTGTCCTTGTTGTATACTGCGAGTGTACTTCTAGTATACTATGTGTACTTGATGTTTATTGTGCGCATTGTAAGGGCCCAAAATATACCCTAATTGGATTAGCATGTGTCTAGGGCATGGTGGAGGCCAAAAAATGGAAATTGGAAGGTTAAAGTGGTAAAGTGAAGAAAAGGACATAATCAGAATTAAGTGAAAAGACCAAGGGTAATTTGGTAATTTGCATCCATGGACTTAGTTGCATGAGATGGAAAAATTATGTATGTCAATCCATGAGATATAAAGAATAACAAGATAAATGTATAAATTGGTGGAAGATTTGGACCAAAAGGTAAAGTTAAGATGAACACTAATCATATTTAGACACCAAGCAAAATCTAGAATAATGAAAAAATAAGAAGAAAGTTGTGCATGACCGATTTAAGGCAATTTTGGACGGCAAAATGGGGGTGAGAAATCTAGATTTTCCCATTTAAAACATAGCAACTTCCTTCATTTTTATTCATCCAAAAATCTTGCCCAAAGGTTTTTCAAGTAAGAGATTAAATTCAATGCAATTTTCAAGTTAAAAAGGTAAGAAAATAGCTTGTATTCTTCTTCTCCTTTTTCTATATTTCAATAGAATTAGAAAGTTGGGCTGGTAGGGATATTAACGTGAAAATTATGTTATTATTGGGTGAATAAATCCGGCCAAAAGAAAGAATGAAAGGAGAAGGAGAAAATGAGAGACAAGGAGAACTTGAGGAAGGAAACTAGTGCACAACCAAGGTTTGAGAACTCCCTCTGTGTTATGTATTATTTTGAGTAAATTAAATGATGTTGGTGCCATTATTATTGTGTTTGATGATTGATAATGACTTTTTATTGATGATTGAGCATAATTTGTGGTTGATGGTTTGAGTAAAAGAATGAAAATGGACATATAGAAGTTTTAAGGGAAACTCTGTTAAATGGATAGTGTTAGTGTTTTGGGTATAAATAGAGTTATAGAATTCCAAATTGGGTAACTCAAATTGTATATGAACCCTAAGATATATTTCTACAAATTCTAAAAGAGTTTAAGAGCTAACTCTAGTTCTAAGTAGCTCAAAATCGAGCAAAATAGTAGGTCTTATTCTGGCCGGGTCAAGAGAGCAGTATGTGTTCCAAAAGCCATATCTCCTCGAATGAAAGTCTAAATTGAATGAATAAAAATTCTACAGAAGTTATACATCTATAAGTGTAACTTTCATGAAGAAAGTATGATCAAAATATGTTTTTATCATTCCTAGAAAAATTTCAAAGTTGGCAAACAATTTTGTTCCTAGAAGTACCTTTGGAACAATCTATAATTACCAGCCAATATCTCTTACAATTTAACTCCAAATGACCTAAAATTTTACTAGTAAAAATTTGAGACATACGTAAATAAAAGTCTAGAAGACTATTTTTGCTAAAAATTCCATTTGTTAGCTAATTTTGGAAGCAAAATGTGGAGGCCAGGGTCTACCTTGATGTAGACTTGGTACCGAGTCGGCACAGCTCTGTTGACTCAGCACTAAAGGCTACTATCCCATGCCCACTCAACACAGCAAGCCTCTATCATAAGTCATGACATGGGGCATGACTCGTGATAGCCCCATCTTCCTTTTTCAGTTTCCTTTTGTCCCCATATGTGCAATTCTTCAATTTAATGAAATGAAATAGTTAAGTGGGTATTTATGGGACATGTAAATGAAATGGAAATGAGCAATATTAATATATATATATATATATATATATATATATTTATGCACCTAAATATAATACATAGAATCAAATGTTATTTTATTCAATGATATTATTTATAGAATGTGCATGATAAAATAATTGAATTAATTTGTTCATGACATGAAATTAAAATAAATGGTACCTATTTGAATTTAATTATGAACATAAAGTGAGTTTATATGAAATAAGTGAATCGCCTACTTGTGTCCGGGTTGTGGATAGATAGGTATGTCTATAGGGACCATAAATTTTGTAGCCTACTGTTCTGTTCTGTTGGCCCCATTTGGGTCATTACTTTGGCCTCATTTGGGTCTTTTGTTGGCCTCGTTTGGGCCATCCTCTATCATATAAATATAAATATATAATTAAAATGAATTGTACCTACAGATACCTTCTGTTCTGTATTCTCGTTATCCACTTAGGCATTACAGGCTCTTTAAATGACTATTATATGTATTAAATAAACTGTAGGATAATAAGTTCCTGAGAATTTGTAATGTGTTTACTCAGTGTTATGTATTATAATGTTTAATTTAATTATGCAATATTTATACGAGTTTGTTTACCATGAGTGTATGTGTGTGCATGCATCGATGATCGTTATGAGTGGTCATCCATGTCATGCTAATTCTCCACTAAGCTTTATGCTTAGCACGAATGTTTCATCTATATATGTATTAAAGTAGGAGATAATGACAAGGACATCTTGCAATCTTCAAGGCCAACACGTCAGAGCTTCTTTATATAGGTTTTGTGCTTTGCCACTGCTTTGTAAATATAATCTTTTTGAAATAAATAGGTATTGAGTAGTGTATACCCACATATATGTAACCGATAATAGCTTTGTATTGTGAATTAGTATGAGTTATAATAAGAGTAACTTGAATGTCACCATTGAACAGAAAGAAAATTTTATAATTATGATTTTATTAAGTGCTTAGTTATGATTAGTGTTACTAAGTTTTGTATCAAGTTGTTAACACTCTTCACCTTGCTTAGTAAACTATAATGACAAATGTGATTTGCTATGTACAGGTAAAGGTGTTACATTTAGTGATATCGGAGCTAGAGTTTAGCCGATTCTGGATGACTAGAGTTTAGAAAACAGTTTGTATAGTATTTCTGTTGGCCAATGCGAATGTCCTTGTTCTTCATATGGGTAAAAGAAATAGAAGTTTTCTGAAAGGATATAGAGGAATAGTTAAAGCATGTAAGTAAGTTCGATAGATTATAACCCTTTTATCTTAAGTCTTTGTGCCTTTGAAATCTAAAGAGCCTGCACTACTGTGCTAATAGGTATTCTGTTAATGATCTCCCCTAACGTGATATGATCTTAGAATAAGTTTACTATCCCGATAGAAATATTAAGTAAAGATTTAGATGGTTCTAGAACTGGAATGTTAGGAACTAAAAAGGAAATGATGGTGCTCAGTACACCTTTTAGTGACCTCAATTGAGATCATTTGAACATGTTACAGCATGAGGTTAGGTAATATGCATTGCAACTACATGAACTGCATATGTATCATTTTGCATACATGAATCACTGTACATCTATTTCATCCACATCATTTACTCATACATGATAGGCATCTATATATATACTTCAATCGTAAAGGAAGCTGATATGGTGTGCATTGAGTGAATTGGAGTTATAGTAGATGCGTTAAGGAAAAAAAAGATAATTTGAATGGGAACTATTAAGAGAGATAGAGTTTGATATAATTTGGAAATATGGTATAAAGAGATTGAAACAAGAGTATGTAATATAGGAAGTAAAGTATGTGGAGGCAAAAAAAGTATGTAGACTGTACATATTATACAGTGGGAAGACATGTGACATTAGTGAATTTCAAGTACGAAATTCTTTAAGGGGGAGAGAAATGTAAGGACCCAAAATATATCTTAGAAAGATTGACAAGTGTCTAGGGCATGACAGAGGCCGGAAAGGGATAATTGGGAGGTTAAAGTGCTAAAGTGAAGAAAATGACATAATCGAAATTAAGTGAAAAGACCAAGGGTAATTTGGTAATTTGCATCCATGGATTTAATTGCATGAGATGGAAAAATTATGTATGTCAATCTATGAAATAGAAATAATAACAGATAAATGTATAAATTGGTGGAAGATTTGGACCAAAAGGTAAAGTCAAGATGAGCACCAATCATATTTAAACACTAAGAAAAATCTAGAATAATGAAGAAACAAGAAGAAAGTTATGCATGACCTGTTTAAGGCCATTTTGGACGGAAAAATGGGGGTGAGAAATCCAGATTTTCCCATTTAAGACACAGCCACTTCCTTCATTTTTAGTCATCCAAAAATCTGGCCCAAAGGTTGTTTAAGTAAGAGATTAAATTCAATGCAATTTTCAAGTTAAAAGGGTAAGAAAATAGTTTGTATTCTTCTTCTCCTTCTTCTATATTTCAGTAGAGTTAGAAAGTATGGGTTGGCAGGGATATTGATGTGAAAATTATGTTGTTATTGGGTGAGGAAATCTAGCCAAAAGAATGAATGAAAGGAGAAGGAACAAGTGAACGACAAGGAGAACTTGAGAAAGGAAACTAGTGCACAACCAAGGTTTGGGAACTCTCCCTGTGTTGTGTATTATTTGATTAAATTAAATGATGTTGGTGCTATATATTTGTGTTAGATGATTGATAATGACTTGTGATTGATTATTGAGCATAGTTTGTGGCTGATGGTTCGAGTAAAAGCATGAAAATGGACATATAGAAGTTTTAGGAGAAACTCTGTGAAATGGTCATTAGACCTAGTGTCAGTTTTATGGGTATAAATAGAGCTATAGAATTCAAGTTTTTTTAATTCAAATTGCATATAAACCCTAAGATATATTTCTACAAATGTCTAGAAGACTTTAAGAGCTAACTCTAGCTCTAAGTACCTCGAAATCGAGCAAAACAGTAGGTTCTATTATGGCTAGGTCAAGAGAGAAGTATGTGTTCCTAAAGCCATATCTCCTAGAATAAAAGTCTAAATTGAATGAATAAAAATTATACAGAAATTAGACATCTAGAAGTGTAATTTCATGAAGAAATTATGGTCAAAATATCTCTTTATCATTCCTAAAAAAATTTTAAAGTTAGGACACAATTATATTCTTAGAAGTTGCCTTGGAACAATCTATAATTTTTAGGCCATATCTCTTAGGATTTAACTCAAAATGACCTAAAATTTTACCAGTAGAAATCTAAGACATAGGGGAACAAAATTTTTGAAGACTATTTTTGTTAAAAATTCCATTTACTAGCTCATTCTAGATGCACAAAGTGGAGGCTAGGGTCTGCCCTGATGCAGACTTGGTACTGTGCCGACTCGGCACCAAAGGCTGTTGTCCTATGCTGACTCAACACAGAAAGCCTCTATCATGAGTTGTGATAAGGCACATGACTCATGACAACCCCATTTTCCTCTTTGCTTTTCCTTTTGTCCCTAAATGTGCAATTCTTCAATTTCATGAAATGAAATAGCTAAGTGGGACATGTAAATGAAATGGAAATGAGCAATATTAATATATTATAATATATTATAGTTATAATTTTATATATATATATATATATATATATATATAGATTTATGCACCTAAATAGAATACATGGAATCAAATGTTATTTTATTCAATGATATTATTTATGGAACGTGCATGATAAAATAATTGAATTAATTTGTTCATGACATGGAATTAAAATAAATGGTACCCATTTGGATTTAATTATGTAATATAAAATGAGTTTATGTGAAATAAGTTAATCGTTGTGTCCGGGTTGTGGATAGATAAGCATGCCTATAGGGACCATAAATGCTGCAGCCTACTGTTATGTTCTGTTGGCCCCGTTTGGGTCTTCTATCAACCCCGTTTGGGTCACCTTCTGTCATATAAATATAAATAATTAATTAAAATAAATTTGTACCTACAGATACCTACTATTTTGCATTCCCGTTATCCACTTCTTTAGGCATTGTTGGCTCTTTAAATGAATTTTATATGTATTAAATAAACTATAGGATCATAAGTTCCTGAGAATTTGTAATGTGTTTACTCAGTATTATGTATTATAATGTTTAGTTTAATTATGCAATATTTATACGGGTTTATTTACCATGTGTGTATGTGTATGCATCGACGATCGCTGTGAGTGGTCGTCCATGTCATGCTAATTCCCCACTAAGCTTTATGCTTAGCATGGACATTTCATTTGTGTAGGTACTAAAGTAGGAGATAACGCCAATGACATCTTGTAATCTTCAAGGCCAACACACTAGTTAGAGCTTCCTTATGTAGGTTTTGTGTTTTGGCACACCTTTGTAAATATAATCTTTTTGAAATAGATATGTATTGAGTAGTGTATGCCCATATGTATTTAACCGATAATAGCTTTGTATTGTGAATTAGTATGAGTTATAATAAGAGTAACTTGAATATCACCTTTGGACAGAAAGAAAATTTTATAATTATTATTTTATTAAATGCTTAGTTATGATTAGTGCTACTAAGTTTTGTATCAAGTTGTTAACACTTTTCACCTTGCTTAGTAAACTACAATGACAAATGTGATTTACTACGTATAGGTAAGGGGTGTTATATGTGTACTAGTTATATACTGTGCGTCTACTTGTTGTATACTATGCATACTTTATGTTATTTTGAGTATACGTGGCACCCTTACCAAGACCAAAATAAAACCCAATACGAAATGTCTCAAATCTCTTAATAAAATACCCTATGTTCAATGTTAGAAAAATAACATTTGGTTTTTAATAATATTCAATATTTTATATTTATCAAAAAATCGAGTAGAGTTTCCTCTATACTATTCATTATACCCCCTGTACAAAAAGAAGAGTTACACTTCGCAGTCTTCATCTCAATTCCATTCTATATCTCCTCACAAACTATAAATAAAATAATTTCCTAGCCTCTTCACCGGTTATTTGATATTTATCAACAAATCATTCCATTTAATCATCTACTAATATAAGCATATACATATATATATATATATACACATATATACATACAGACATACATACATACTTTAGTATCATAATGTAACCATTGTTCAAAATTAATTACATCGTTGAATTGTTCGATCATATATTCCCCATATATATATATATATATATATATATATATACACACACACACACATACATACATACATACAACTACTTGAAAGGGATCTAGGCGAAACCCTATAACAAGTACCATTTAGAATGTTACCCCTTGGCATTGTGTACTTATTAGTTCAGTGCGATTTGGTTCGAACTTGGAATAGGTATCCCAAGCTTCCTACGTATCCTAAAAATTGCAAATTAGAATCACGTAGTTCTACATGCTCAATTACATAATGTAAGGATAAATATATATAGTCAAGTTAAAGCATAGAATAATGCCGACATTATGTAAATATAATTCAAGCACACTCTTCATATAAGACACATTTGTATCTACTTATGCTCTTATATCTATATACTTTTGTGCCACAATCACTTTAGGTTTTTCCTTCTTTTTCTTCATTATATATATAAGAATGATATAAACTATAGTCATGTAATTTGGTTGCGTGTATAATATAACTTTCAATTTTTAAAATTAATTAAAGATAAATAACAAAATATGTTTACAACCACACAACAAACCTCATCACTTACACAAGTTAACATGAATCTCGATAATGCAAAGTGATTGAAATAAGATTCAACTTAATTGAATTTAAAATTTCATATGATATTCAGTTAATAATTTATCAAATCATTTCGCAAACTCTCAATTCATGCATATGTCCGGCTATTAACCACTCAAGCTCACTTATAAGTTATAAACTCTTTAAACTATGTAACCATGTCTACTTTATTTCATTTAATTCTTTTGCATAGCTATTTCCCAAAATAATATGAAGGAATCCACTGTATCTAATCGGATTGAAGTGTCTCAATTCGGATCATGAACACTTCAATGATATAATGGCTCAATTCGGAGCATGAATGGGATTGAAGTGGCTCGATTTAGAGCATGAACACTTCAATGATATAATGGCTTAATTTGGAGCATGAATGGGATTGAATGGCTCGATTCGGAGCATGAATACTTCAGTCTTGTAGTGAGGGGTCCGAGTCAAGACTTAACCCTCAATACATTTATATTATTTTGAGCGTCCGGATCGAGACTTAACCCTTAATACATCTAAATTATTTTGAGGGGTCCGAATCGAGACTTAACCTTCACTACATCTAAATTATTTTGAGGGGTCTGGATCAAGACTTAACCCTCAATTCATCTAAATTGTTTTTGAGGGGTCCGGATTGGGACTTGACCATCTACTTAATTCAACATATTGCCCTTGACTTGAAAGATTAATACGGTACCGTTATTCTTATGGTTAGCCAACTTTATCCTATATCTCCATTTCCTACTAGCTTACTAAGGGTAATAACAACATTTGATATATACATGTATCTATTTTCATGTTTCCATAATCATACACAAACATACATTCCTATTATAGTTCAATCTCATAATCATATACTTCATTGCATAACCTTAGTATACATCATTTTCATTAACTCTATTATCACAAGGCATGACAACACCTTTATCTTTTCTTTGTTTTGTATTTCATACAATTCTCCGTTCGTGTTATAACAACAAAGTTAAATGAATATATATATATATATATATATATATATATATATATATATCTGTGTATATCATGTGTCCATAAGGTATCTTATATCTATTAACACTATTTTACTTAAAATGGCTCATTTTCCTTTTAATTATACCCCATATCTTGTATAGTACATAATTCTTCATACAAGCACATATATTTCCTAAATTAATTATTTGCTTAAACAAGTTCTATAATTAGGCCACCAAATTAAAATCAAGTATAGAATGCACATTATGACGCATGATGAACCCTGTCGATCCCGGAGGCCCGCTTTTAGGGTCCGAGAGAGGTTCATTAAACTCGTGAAGACTAGTCACTTCGCAATGGACAAGGTATTACTCTTATTTGATTGCTGATGATCAAGCTATGAGAGCTTCTATTTTGTGCAACAAGAGATATTTTGGAGTTGCCACCCAATAAAACATTAAAAAAGTTCATCTAGCCTCGTTGAGCCTAAGACCATGCGTATGTGCCTATTTGAGCAATAAAAGATATTTTGGAATCGCCATGAACAAAATATTGGGAAGGTTCATCTAATCTCGTGAAACCTAAGACTAGAGAGAATTCAGGACAACACTCTTACTTGTTAAAGTTTATAAATGATTTTTTATATTAAATTTCCATTTCTTTTCTCACGTGATTGTGCAATTTATTAAAGCGCATCTCAAGCATTCAAGTGAAAGCGATACATAAAGTAATTTAAATAAAGCAATAAAATTAATTTACAATGAAAAGGGGGCAGAATACAACCCTAACAAATAGAACGAAAAGAAATCATGCATAAATCAGGAAATTTATTCATGGTGGGAACATTGGTTCCCGCATGCATACTTACAAAAATGGATAATTCTTGAATTGTGATGCCCCAATACCCCTCGGGAGGAATATCAGGATGTCTCACACGGAAAACACATACATACATGCAAATAACTAAAGCGGAAGCTTATAAAATAGAATGTAAGCAGAAGCATTTAGGAACAACATATATATATATATATACTTGCATTTCAAAACTCATAAAGTATACATGTACAAAATCATTACATTATCAAATACCAAAATTATATGCCTTTCAAAACGTTTACAAAAATCTATACAAGAGTCCTATACAAAAGGAATAGTATAACTAATACAGAATCACTTCAAAGATAACTCCTAGTGGCCAGCAGCTCTCTCTCGCTCAGAACAGAACCTGCAAACCTACATGAAAACAAACATCCGTGCTAAGCGATAACGCTTAGTGGGGATGAACAGAAGTAAAGGATTGCCGAAGAAGTCACAGCAAAGCATTACACATGCATAACAGTAAAAGATACTCGAATCAAAATCAAGAAGCTCTCATAGACATAGCAAGCATGAAAGTATAATACTCAAAGTCAAAGTAGATCCGGAAGCAATAACAATTGCTAACATTTATGAATAACAGAACACACAACTGATACAAAATTACTTATTACTCAAGTACCAGTATACAACACAATAATAGCCTGAGATCATGATAATGGTGGATACGGGTAACAGAATACTAGCGAGTAGTATCAGAAGACCGAAGTCTAAAAGTTTAAATACAGAAGACCAAAGTTTAATTTTTAGAAGATCGAAGTCTAAAACTTTAAACCATCCGGGTCGACAAGAGCAGCTGCAAAACTATGGCCCTTAATAAGCATGCTTATCTATCCACTACCTTGACCGATCAGGCTGGACAACATTCAATCACAATATAATACACTCAACATATCACCAAGTATCGCATCAAGGATACAAACCAAACTACTCATGTACTAGTCAAGAAAAATCATCACATAGCTTATGCAAATATATATAAGAAGATACAAATACATAAGCTAAAATGCATGAACAAACATCACTACAAGAAATTTTACTTTTTGTGACAAATTTTTTAATGACACATAAAATTTCGTCACTAATTATAATTTACAACGACGAATTTTTTAAAACGTCACCATACTATTTATTACTGTGACAAAATTATTTTTTGTCATTTTATGTTTTAATTTTCATCACTAATAGATTAATTTTGTGATAAAAAAATATATTTCGTCACGGTTTATTTAGGAGAAAAAATTTCCCACCATTCTTTTGGAGGGAAAAAATTTAATGACAAAATAATAATTTATTGCAACATATAAAATCGTCACAAAATATTTATTTTTTGTGACGAATTATTTTTGTAATAATTTAATAAATTAGCGACAATAAAATCATTTCGTCACAAATAAGATATCGATATAAA
Source organism: Excoecaria cochinchinensis (assembly GCA_947683425.1). Taxonomy (NCBI): domain Eukaryota; kingdom Viridiplantae; phylum Streptophyta; class Magnoliopsida; order Malpighiales; family Euphorbiaceae; genus Excoecaria; species Excoecaria cochinchinensis. The sequence goes on along the minus strand of CANTUQ010000080.1, from coordinate 2,552,066 downwards.
AAAAATTTCTAATTATTTTTTTAAAAAAATTTTAGTTTAAAAAATAATTTTGTATTACAAAAAATGAATATACTGTGATGAGCTACAATTTCGTCACATTTGATATGGAAGAAAATTTTCCAATTTTTTTTAGTGGGAAAAAAAATATAATGAAAAAAATAACTATTTGCGACACAAAAATTCGTCGTGAAATACTTATTTTTTTGTGACATTAATTATATTTGTCACAATTTAATGAATTAGTGACGATAAAATTATTTCGTCACAATAATTTTGTTATGACAAATAAATATGTCAAAACAAGGAATATATTATGACGAAATATAATTTTGTCACCAATACAATCAATTTATGACAATTGTAACATCCTAAAATTTTCAATATTACTAATAATAATTCGGCATGCCGAAAATTCAACATTAGGAATAATGACTCGGTAGGTCAAAAGAATCGTAGAAAGTTAGTTTTTAAATCTCAAGGATCAATATTTTCTTTAAAACCTGCATAATTAAATATTTGAATAATTTAAATCAAATAAATACACAAATAAAATAAATGTATGTATATTTTAAATGGACAAATAAATAACAAATACTATATGATATCTGAGTCTAGAATTATCCAGACAAAGTTGGAAATAAGCTACAATTATTTGGGAAAATTGGGGGGAGGGGCAAGACACGAAATGGGAAGTGGGAAGAGGAACAGGGGAGAGGAGAGAGAAAACCGAAAAGAGAGGAAGAGAGAGAGGCCGGCGAAGCACGACAGAAGGAGGCGGTCTAGTGACAATCGACGGTGAGCAAACCGGGCTCCCTACAGCGCCGTTCTCGGTGCCTCATCCCTGTTAACGGCGTCGCCGTTCCAAGAGAGAGGGAGAGAGAAACCGAAGCTCCTCCTGCATTTTCCGGTTAGATCCTACGGCGAAAGATGACACGAACGACACCACGGGACTCCTAGCGGGTAGGTGAATCTTCCGGTGCCTATGGATGGTCCTCACTCACCGGCGATGAAGAGATCGGCGTTGGGAAGAACTGAGACTTCCGACATCGATTTCGGTAAAATGAAGGGGATACACGGCGCGTGACCACCTGTAACAACCCAAAAAGGCCTGGTCGGAATCTGCTTGGTAAGTCGGTAAGTAAGGGTATTTTCGTAATTTGAGTAAGAGAAAAATTTGGATAATAAGGAATTATTTGTTAGGAAATTAAGTTATTAAGCAATAAGTTAAGTGAAGAAGGAAATGTTATGATGTGCTTGTAGTGTATGGTAGTAGGATGTAAGTGGGGTAAGGGATTTTATTGTGTGGTTCATGTGTGTATGGTGCCTTGGATGTAAGTGATTTATTAGAAATTATATGGTGTGAACCAAGTTTGGTGCATTGAAGATATTTATGTAAGAGATAGTTGTGTGTGGTTTTGTGTATGGTACCAAGAGTGGATAAGTCAAAGATTTGTTGATAGAGCCAATGGTAGAGTGACATGTGTGTGGGTTGTTGGGAGTATTAAATGAGATTTGATGGAGTAGAGAGAGGGGAGATGGGAAGTGAAGCTTCTAGTGGAAGCCACTTGAAATGCTCTCTCTCCTTTCTCATGCCCTCTCCCTCTCTCCTTCTCATCTTCATTTTTCTGCTCTCTTTTCCTTTGCCTGTGGGTATTCTTCCATCCTTGAGCTAGAGGTTTGATTTTTGAAGAATTGTAAGAGGTAAGTGGCTGAGTTTACTTTGGGGTTCTCTTCTTCTTCTCCTTCTTCGATTTTGATTGGGTTTGTAAAGGTTTTGTTCTTGGGTTAATGGAGTAATTGATTTGATTTGGTTTGTGCAAGAATCGGAAGAGAGGAGGAAGAGCAAAGGTAAAGATAAAGTGGGATTGTGAGGAGCCCGGTTTGAAGCTGCAATTTCCAGGTTTGGGAGCTGTGTTTTTGAGTGTGTGTGTTTGGGAGTTTGGTCCTTGTTGTGATGAGTTTTGAGTTATGCTCTAGTTCTCAATTGGATTTTTGTGTAATTGTGTTTTCAAATTCTTGGTGTCTTGAGTGTTTTGTTTGGGTAAATGCATGTGACTATTATGTGAGGAATTTGAATGAAATGTTAGTGATATAGTGAGGATGGTATGTGTTTTCGGAACATGAACATGTTATGTTAATGAAATTTTTGGTTTAGTTTTGATGGCATTCATGATGAATTGATGGTTGATTATTGTATAAAAATGTGTTTATGTGGCCTTGAGAATGATGCGGTGATGTACTAGAGGCTTGAGGTAAGTGTTTATGCATGGTTGAATGAATGTATGAAGGATTGTGTTGTGAAGAGAGTAGGAAAAGTGCAGATCTGGGCAATTCTGGGTTCTGTCGCGATCGCGACAGAATGCGGATTGGTCCCTCGTGGCTGGAGAGCCCTCTGTCGCGAGTGTGACATTTTCGCGAGCGCGACAGAGAGCTCGGTAGTCGAGTCCTCCGCGCGAGCATTCTGCCGAACGTGCACGCGAGGAGGAAGGAACTGGTCTCTGTCGCGATCGCGACATTGTCGCGAGCGCGATAGAGCTCAGTTGTGTGAGTCTGCCGAGCGTGCTTCGTCGCGAACGCGCCTCCTAGCGTGAGCTTGCAATGGGGTGCCCCGTGCTCTGTCGAGAGTACGACACCGTCGCGATCGCGACAGAGGCCCTTCCTGCTTGCCCTATTTTCTGAATGTGACTCTTGTGTTTCACTTTGCACGGTTTCTCACTATTGCATGGTACATGATTGAGTTTATGTCCTGTTGACCTTTTTATGCTCGTGTCGTTATAGTGAATTATTTGATGTTAAAGTTTTGATTCGAGACTTGTGTAGTAAGTGTTGTGTTTATGAGTGAGTTGTCGAGCCTGAAGTGTCAAGGTAGTGGATAATTAAGCATGCTCAAGAAGGGTTTGAGTACAACTGTTCTGTCCGCCCCGTTTGGGTGAAGCGGTCGACCTCCGAGATGGTCATCTTCCGTGTAGTGATAAAATGTTTTGAGACTCCGGTCTCCCGCGCTACCTTCGGGTATTAAAACTATTTTTGAGGCTTCGGTCTCCCGCGCCGTGTTCCCGTATCCTCCACCAGTGAAATTCAGGCTATTGAGTGAAGTGTCTGGTATTGGTTAGTGAAGTGTTTTGCTTATTGCGTGATTTTGATTATGATTATATCTTCATGCTTTCTGTTTCAATTCTGATTCCATATAGTGATTCTTAATCCATACATATATTTATGTTCTCTGGTATCTAGTGAATTCTATATATTATGCTAAATATCTTGTATAGTGTTCTGTTATGTTTTGTTCCTCCCCACTAAGCATTACCGCTTAGCACAGGTTCTTGTCCTGTGTAAGTGATAGGATTTTGGGAGTTTGCTTGTGTCACGCATCTGTAGGTCGGCCACATAGGAGTAGAGTTATTTATTTTTGTCTCCTCCTGTAATTCTTTTTGTATGTAATATTTTTGAATATTGAATCTAACTCTATATTTTGATTATATGAGATTTATGTTCTGCCTTTGTTATTTTGGTTAGTGAACGCTTCCGCTCAGTGCATGTATACGTGTATGTGTGAATGTTGTGAGTGAGCGTCGGGTAGCGCGTCCGCCGGCGCCCTTCCAACAGGGGCGGCGATGGGGGTGTTACACCACCAGATAAGCAACCCCGACGTTTCAAGCTCCCTTTCGATAGTATTGGTGCCTCCGTTGGAGCACCTGCGAGACTCCGGCGAGGCTCCGGTGAAGGTGAAAGGGACCAAAATAGCAGAAAAATCTGTAAGTGGCTACCAAATCTACTTTTCCAAGTGAATTTTACATAAATTAAATCTGTTAGAGTGTGATTTTACAAACTTAAGTATGTGAACAATATGTTTGTTGGTTCTATTGATTTGTTAGCTGTGTTGTCATATGTATTGGCTTGGATGAATAGGAATTTAATTAAGAATTACCGATTTCGGGCTGAATAAAACGAATTGGAAAGTTTTCTGTATTTGAGATTTGTCATACTCTATTCTTAAAGTAGAAGAAATATAGGTTTATTTGTTGAGTTAGGATTTATAGGACCACCATTAATATTACTCCACTCTTCTTCTCCACTCTTGAACTTGATTAATTTGGCTTGCTTAAACTTCATAATTTTGATGGCTAATTGTTGGAGCTCAGTTTAAAGTAAACAGGAGAAGATTATTGTACTGATCTAGCATGTAGCATGGAGAAGAATGTATACTTTTACTGGCAAAATTATGGTTTACAGGCAAAACTGGGATTTCTGGTTGAAATTGGTAGAAAATTAGAGGTCTGAAATTTGTGGGGTTTCACAACTGATTGTCTGAATGTCACTAATAAAGGACTTTGAGCTGAATCATGCTTGAAGATTGATTTGCTGGTTCCTGTTTATTCCCCAGAGCATGAGATATAGATGTAAAATGGAATTTATATGGGTAAGATTGTCTGAGATTATGTGTTAATGAACTGACTTTTGCCTTATATAGCTGGAAACGTGACTTGAGGCTTGGAGATCCATGGAAACTTCTGTGTTTTCAATTATTTCTCTTTTTCTTTCTTCTCATAATGTTCATATTCAGAATTTTATTTGTTGTCTATCAAAGAAAATTATCCAATAATTCTCTTATTCTATTAATTTTATGCATGTTTTTTTATCTATTTGATTATAATTTTGATTGACATTCAGGTATTCCGACTGCAGTGGTGCCAATAGGAGGGGAGGAGCTCCATTTGGTGGCAATGTATTCTAGAAATTTTGAAGCTTGAACAAAGTTTATTTCTGAATTATGGATTAGGATATTTTAATTTTTTGCATTAGGTAGTATGTTTTTATTTAATTAATCTTTTGTTTAAATAAATACTTTATATTATTAGTTGATTGACAATTTCCTTTAGAAATTTAATTGATTGTATAACATTAAATTTAAAATATGTCATTTTTAATGCAACGCATATATGACAAGTATATTTGTCATAATTTATCGATTTGTTAGTTCATAAATAACGATATAATGTTCATAATTACGACATTAATATTGTAATAAAAAATATAATTTAACGACAATAAAAAATTGTCACTAAAATATTTTTTGTGACAATTATTTTTATCCGTATTTATGTCAGTAATTTGTAAAATAATATGACGAATTATATTCATCATTAATATACATTAATTTAATGACAAAATTATTTTTCATCACTTAAAGTATTAGATTTAATGACGACATTAAATATTTTATGACAAAAATTATATTTATTTGTGACGATAATTACGTAACCAATACTTAATGGTTTTAACTAAAAGCAGAGTTTCGTCAATAAAAATATTTAATTTCGTGACAAATTTTAAATTTGTCATAAAAAAAGTCAATCTTTTGTGACGATAAACAATATAATGTAACGAAATATAATTTTATTTGTGGCATAATTTTTGTCATGAAAAGTAAGAAATAAAGATGACGATAATTATTTTCGTCACAAAAAATATACTTACGGTGACAAATAACTAAATTGTCACGTAAACTTTTATGTTACGCGCCTACCGTTACGTTCTCTATGACGATAAAAATTCGTCACCTTATCTTTTTAGCGACAAAAAAAGAATTTTTCATGAAAATTTTTTGCGTCATAAAAGGTGTAATTTTTTGTAGTGCATAAACAATGCAAATACTAATATTCCATACTAAAACATAATATTTAGCATGTCACAACCCTCATTGAATGATGTTATACAAGGTTAAAAATGATACTCATACCCATGCATAACATTTATACGTGAACAATTATTCAAAGTGCAAAATAGGGTACCTTACGGTCACAACCATTCTGGTTGTCACCGTGACATACCACACAATATCCAGGTAGTAAGCAATCAAGGGTATCTCCCGGTAACAACCACTTTGGTTGTCATCGTGATATACCAAAGATGCAAAACAGAATGTAAACTTAGGGTACCTCACGGTCACAACAACTTTGGTTGACACCGTGACATACCACACACTCCTCGAACAGAAGCATTTCTTGCGTACCTCACGGTCACAACCACTTTGGTTGTCATCGTGACCTATGCAAGAATGCCCAAAAATAGAATTGCATCAACTGTTCCACAACTCAACTTAAAAGCCATAATTGACCAGCATACTTTAGTGGGTGTCGAAACTAACAAAAATAAAATTCCTACACTTAACTAGATTTAACTTGTAAATAGTGATGAGCAGGGTTGAATTCACAGGGATTGGTCGAGTTTTAATTCTTTAAATAACCAAAAACAAACAATAAAAATAAAAAGGGGGGTTTTATATATAAAGAATGAAAAATACAGAATTAAAATAATAACAAATAAAATGAAGAAAAATAAATAAAAATAAAATAAAAGATGAAAAACTTCAATTAAAGGTATTCATAGCACATGATTCAATTTACTGATCATTGACGAAAAGATACTCTAAAATCATGCAATGGATCAGTTATAGTCGTCGGCTTTGCGCTTCCGACCTAATCTTTTCGTATTAATGAATCAATCAAGTAAGACTGTAATTAATTCCTAGCTAACAAATAACCCTTAACACGCGTAAAAATTTAATTTATTGATAGCATTAAGGAATAGAAAGACCTGACCTAAGCCAACCGACCTCACGCTAGATCGATTTAGACCAAATCATGCATTTACTCAATGTAACAGCCCTTGTGAGGAAGCTACACTGATTGCCACATGTTATTGATTTTGTCAAACAATTACGGATTTGATAATCTCAATTAGCTATATGCTATTTGATTAAATGAACAATGGGCCCTTATTGTGCAAATAATAAATAACAATCGAGATATAGTTTCCCTAAATCACAGTAAATAACATGAACATCACATAAATTAAAGAGAAAATTAAAGCAAGAACAATCTCACAGTAAAGAAGAATCCTAGCTTTCAATTGAACCTTTAACTAGAAGAAAGTTTAGCCAATCATGGCTAAGAACTAAAACAAAAATAAAAATTAAACAAATTCCTAACACAGAGATGAAAGAACAGAGGCGGCGGTGGCTGCCAAAGTCACTGTTCACGTTTCTCTCTATCCCTTTTAAAAGAAAACCTAGAAAATTTAGGTAGGTAATTGATACCTATCCAAACTTGGAAAATAAAATAAAAATATTAAATGTAATATTATCTTCCTAAAAATACTGCCATTATCTCCTAAATTATGGTATAATTATCCCCAAAAATCTGATGAAGTACAGCTGCCGGCTAGGGTTAATTCGTGCGCACAAATCTGATGAATTATCCTACTGTCCCATTTTTTCCTTAGCCTTGAGCAAGGTTAAGGGTCAGATCTACATTTTTTCCCTTATTTGCACCAAAATTGACCCCAACTTCTTCAACTATTCCAAATCAGTCCAATTATCCACAAAATGCTCTTTTCATATTAATTTGGCCCTGAAACGATAAAAATTACAAAACAAGTAAAAAAGTCTCAAATTGGCTAGAAATTAATGCAGAAAAATAGGAGGAAGCCAAGTACAACTATGTAAAATTAAGCACTTAACAAATTTCCCCACAGTTATCCCATGCTTGTCCTCAAGCATGAATTAAATCACAAATACAATCTTTTCAAAAGTTCATTTATCCAAAAACAAATTCTAATTCCATAAGTTTCAACTAAATTAAAATGTAAGGCAAAAAAGAGATAGAATTCCAAAATAATTTCCCACAAAGTCATATCAAGATATGGGTTTCTCAACTACTTTTTCAAACCAAAAACATCAAGGTTTTAAATATCAAGCACACAAAATTTTATATCTCAATTCAAGATTAAATCGATGCATAAAAAAAAACTTATCAAACCAAATTAGACACTTTAATTTTGCATTTTTCAATAGATCAAGGAACAAGCAAAATCGAGAAATTTATTTCAATTTTTTTCTTTTTTTATTATTTTCTTAGATTGTAGTGGACACGAGGGCTCCCGGTTCTGACACCCGCATACACCCGATTTTTCTAGTCCAAGAAAAAGTTAAAATGCTTACAAGAAATGTAGAGATCCTTTTTACGTGAGGATATCCGGTTCTGACCCGCATGCACCCGGTTATTCAGATCACACAGTTTTAAGCGGCTACTAGCTCTACTCTTAACCACCTTTTAAGCGAACAATGGAGTAAAATTTATTGCATTTTTTTATATATATTTTCGTGGTAACCAAGTGATTCAATATAAAAAAGCTTACAATACTAAACAAGTGTCTAATATAATTTTAACAAGTCTCTAAAATGCAAAGAATCCAATTTAAGAACATGCAACAGTTATGGTTCTTAAAAATTGAACCTTGATATTTCTAATTCAAAAAGTAACTAAGACTACAATAAAATGTATGAAAAATGGTAAATAATTATGAACATAACCCAAATATGCCTAACAAATCAATAAGTAAAAAATTAAATGGTTAAAGAAATTTTTTTTTGGACAAAAGCTTTTCTCTAAGATTGTAATTAAAACTTAATAAATGTTAATGGACAAGAGAAATACAAAGAGTATTTTCAAATAAGAAAACAATTATAGGATAAATGTCATACTGTTAGCATTTAAAATAGCACCTACATGCAATAGAATAGGTGAATATTAAGCCACAAAAATATTTTCTATATAGTTTTAGCTTAAATTCAAAAATATTATCCACAAATGTGCTGATACATCAGAAAAAATTAAATTTCAGGTGCCTAACCAAGCTAAAAATGGACCTCAAGATCAAAATAATCATAATAACTCAACAATCCACCAAGATTCTTGTAATCCACCAAAATTAATCAAAATTCCAGCAGGAAATTTAAGCAAAACGAGCAATAAAACCAATAATTCTCAGCAGAAAAATCATCAACAAATTCAGCACAAAAATTAACAGTGAAACCAACCAATATATGCACAGTTTTTTTTTCAAGATAATTGTTTTTCAGCATCTGACTAAAACATGCATAGCTAAAACATGCACAAATTTAATCGAAAATATGCAAAAATTTAGCAGTAAAATCAACTTCAAATTAGCATTAAAACTAGTAGCAAAGCAAAACCAACAATTTTTTTATAAAAAATTTAACACAAAATCACAAAATAAACACCTCTAATTCAAACCGCTCCCCCACACTTTCTCCTCGCATTGTCTTCAATGCAGAGCAATAACACAATCGTGGGGCAAAAGGTAACAGATTTATATAAAGACAAAATTAAAGTAAAACTGAAATAAATAAAAAATAGAAAAAATAAAATAAACTGCCCTGTTAGCTCAATTTCTTCGTTTTTGCTCTGTTGGTTGACTGTTTGGATTTGGGCTTTATCACTAGCTTATGCAGGAGATGGAACCGTCGCTGGAAGGGGAGGATGGTTGCTATGTTAGCAGATCTGGTCGTGGGTGATAGTGGTTTGCGTGGCATCAGAGGCTGGTGGCGCGGTGGCATGGCGGAGGAGCTGCATCAATAGCGCGACGGGAATGGTGCCGACGCAGTGGTTGGTGGCTGGTGAGGGCATATCTGGGCGTGCTACGGCTACTGGAATGGGCCTGCACGACGGTGGTGGCTGGCGGAGCTGCTGCGAGCGTGATCTGGAGTAGAGGGCTCGCGCGACGGCCGGAGGCAACTCTACGTGTGCGGTGGCAGAAGTGGGTGGTGGGTCTGTGGTAAAAAAAATAAATAAATAAAGGAGAATTAAATATTATTTAGGTCAAGTTAAAAGAAGAAGAACAGTGAAATGGGTAAAAGAAATAAACTAAATTGAGAAGAAAACCCATTTAACAAAAATAAAGGCCCATGCATTAAAATAAAAACCCAGTAATCCAAAAAACCCAATTTCCTAATAAAATGAAACCACTAAAATTGATCCATGTCTAATTCTCCATATTCTGCCATCAAAAATAGCTCAACCCAAAAAATTTAACGTTAAACTAATTATTCTCATTATTTTTTTAAAAAAATTAACCCAACATTCTCAAAATTCTCAGTTGCATGCTGAAGCCACCTGTAAAATAAAAAGAATTGTTAACCAGCCAAGTGAGGAAGGAGAAGACAGTAAAAATAAAAATAAAAATAAAAATAAAAATAAAAATGTTGTAATTAAATCTAAATAGTGACTATTTAGCCTTGTACTAAGCTAAAAGTTGGGTTGCCTCCCAAAAGTGCCTTTGTTTAATGTCTTTGGCTATTTAGGCCTCTCAATCCGGTTTCAAATCGCATTTTAATATCCTTCCATTATTCACCTCCTACAGATTGGTATTATTTACCAAATCTTTCTCAAAATTGTTATTATTTTTGAAAATGGAATCCCTACAAAATGAAAAATTTAAATTTTTAGAATTATCATCAAATTTAAAAGATCCATTAACTGAGTATTCAGCAATATCCACTTTAGAAATACTAAACACATCACTTAAATTTTTCTTAATATCACAAACGTGAAATTTAACTATTTCTCCATCAAACTCCATAGTGAGTGTATCCTCATGTACATCAATTTTTGCTTTGGCTGTACTAAGAAATGGTCTCCCTAACAAGATATCTGAAAAATTTGAGGATTTATCATCCTCCATGTCAAGCACATAAAAATCAGCAGGAAAAACTAAACCATCAATATTTACCAAAACATTCTCCAACATTCCTTTAGGGTAAATAAAAGATTTATTAGCAAGTTGAAGCACTACATTTGTATCTTTTAATGGACCAATATGCAAAGAAGAACAAATAAATAATGGCATAATATTTATTAAAGCTTCTGAATCACACATAGCTCTTTTGACCATAACATTGCCTATAGTACAAGGGATGGCAAACATACCTTGGTCTTTACATTTTGGAGTCAGTTTCCTTTGAATCATAGTAGAGGCATTTTCTCCCATACTCACCCTTTCATTACCAACTAAATTTTTCTTATTAGCACACAAATTCTTAAGAAATTTAGCATATTGAGGCATTCGATTAATTGCATCAAGTAAATGAATATTTACCTCAATCTTGCGAAAAATCTCAAAAATATCTTTCTCTTCCTTTTTCTTCGTAGATTTTACAAATCTTTTTGGAAAAGGGGGCTGAATGATAAAATTGGGGAGCTATTCTGAATTTTTCCCTGTGTGTTGCACCTTCTGCTCAATTTTCGCCTCTCTTACTACTTCCCTCATCTTTTTCTTATTTTCTCCCTTTGGCAGGGGTTGTTCCAGCTCTTTTTCACTCCTTAGAACAATTGTACTCGCATTTTGACTCGTATTCTCTATAGTTTGTGAGGACAAATGTCCTTGGGACTCTATTCTACTCAAAGATTGTGCTATTTGGCTCTTTTGTGTCTCCAAATTCTGAATCCTTGAATCTGATTTCTTTGCATGCTATTGAATATCTTGCACTTTATTAGCTAAAGAATGAACAATGTCTTGAAGACTCATACCTTGTTTAGGAGTCGGTTGATAGGGCTGTTGTGGTTGCATTGGTTGAAATTATTGCTGTGAATTTTTTTGCCTCGCTCCATAGCTAAAGTTTGATTGGCCCATCCACCATGGATTTTCAGTTTGCGCATATGGATCATAACTCCATTGTGGTGGACCTGAAAATCCTTCAGGTTCATAATAATTCTCATGGTAATAAGCTCCATCCTGTTGCTTGATTATTGCAGCCAAAGTTTGAATAATAAAGTCAAGAGAATACATTTATTCAGTCGTTAAAAAAAATTAAAACTAACAGACACTAATCCCCGGTAACGGCGCCAAAATTTGGTGGGTGTCGAAACCAACAAAAATAAAATTCCTACTCTTAACTAGATTTAACTTGTAAATAGCGATGAGCAGGGTCGAATCCATAGGGATTGGTCGAGTTTTAATTCTTTAAATAACCAGAAACAAATAATAAAAATAAAAAGGGGGGTTTTATATATAAAGAATGTAAAATATAGAATTAAAATAATAATAAATAAAATGAAGAAGAATAAATAAAAATAAAATAAAAGATGAAAAACTCCAATTAAAGCTATTCGTAGCACATGATTCAATTTACTGATCATGGACGAAAAGATACTCTAAAATCATGCAATGGATCAGTTATAGTTTACGGTTTTGCGCTCCCGATCTAATCTTTCTGTAACAACCCAAATCGGGCCTAGTTGGAAGTTGCGTATTTGAGTGGTCATTTAAGGGCATTTCGGTAATTTTGGTTTGAGGAATTGGATTTATTAAGGGTATTATGGACTTTGGATAAGAGAAGGATGTATTAACCAAGGCCAAAGTGAAAGTCAAAGATATTTTGTATTGGGTCCAATGGGGGCTTGACATGTGGCTGGTAGGTGAAGAGCATTTAATGTGGAAAGAAAGAAAAAGGAAAAGAAGAGAGAGGGAAGGGAAGAAGCTGGGTTTCCCGTTCCTGCTCTCTTTTCCTCTTCCCATTCTTTCTTTTTCTTCCTTCTTCCCGTTTCTTACTCTTCAACCCCTAGTTATGTGTGAGCTGGAGCTGTTTGGGAAGAGTTTGAGGGCTGCTTTGAAGAGGTAAGAGTTGGTTTTGGATTTGCATGTGATTTGATCTTCTTCTCCTTCTAGTTTTGCTTTCAATTAATGGAAAGTTAGGGTTTTGGTTAAGTGATTTTTGGGTTTGTTTGTACAAGAATTGGGTGGCAAGAAGAAGGATAAAGGAAAGAGAAAGGTCCACGCTTGAAGATCAGTTGGGTTTGAACTACAAGAGGTTTGGGAGCTTTGTTTTGTTATGTTTGGTTTGGAAGTTTGGGAGTTTGTCTGTCGTTTTCTTATTCGGATTGTGTATGTGTGTGTGTTGTGTTTTAATTTCTAGAATTTTAAGTGTTTGATATGTGTATATGCATGGGTTATTCTGAGTGGGTATGATGGCTTTTGTCACACCCCAAAATAGCCCTAGTCGGATTGTGCATGCTAAGTCGGGATCGGAAGGGTATTTTGGTAATTTTGTGTTTGAGAAATTTGGAGTGTTAAGGACCTAATTGAAGAGATAATTAAGTTTGTAAGAAAGAAATGTGTATGTGAGTGAAGTGTTATTTGTTTAAGGACTTAAGAGCATTTTTGGTTTGGAAAAGTTGAGTGGACTGTGTGGTCCTATTGGGAGCTGCCATGTGGGTGTTAGGTGGGCATTGAATGGGGAAAAGAAGAAAAGAAAGAGGAAGAGAGAGGGAACACAGAGATTGCATTCCCGTTCGTCCCCTCCTCTCACGTCTCTTCTTCTTCTCTTCTCCCTTCTCTGCTTTTCCTTTCGTTTCCCCTGGGCTTGGAGTTGTGTGTGGCTTGGTTGAGTTTTGGGTTAGCTTTGAAGAGGTAAGTTGGAGTTAACGTACTGTTCTTCTTCTCCTTCTTCTTTTTCCTGGTTTTGGTTAAGTTAGGGTTTGGCTAAGGATTGTGTGGTTTCTTATTTGTGCAAGCATTGGATTGTAAGGAAGAGCAAAGTAAAGGCAATGAAAGGATTGAGGATTGATTCTGAAGCTTGATTTTTGGATCTTCATTCCAGGTTTGGGAGTGTTTTGATTGCATGCAATGTTTGAAGAGCTACTGTGTTCCTGTCTCTGCCCTACTTCTCACTAGGCTTGTAAATGTGTTTACATTATCTAATTTCTGGAATTTGTTATGTTTTGAAATGTGTATATGCATGATTAAGTGGGTAAATGTGTTAGTAATGCATGAGTAGGATTAAATTGGAAGTACTGTGTTTGGGTTTTGAATTTACTATTATTTGTTAGGGTTTATGTTCTAGAAGGAATTAAATATGTCGATGCATGATTTTGGTTGATTTGGTTATTGAATTAAGTTACAAGTATCTCGTTTATGTTGTTTGGGACATCGATTGAAAGGTGATATGAATTCTGAGTGGTTTTAGAAAGAATTTCTGAGAAAACGATGGGAAATCTGCAGGTTTGCGATAGCGGGGAAGAAGAAGGATGTGGCTCACGCGACGTGAGCTATGCTCACGTGACGTGAGCCATGCTCACGCTAGGTGAGCAAAGCTCACGCTACGTGAGCTATGCTCACGACGTGAGCAATTGCTCACTAGGCGTGAGCTATGCTCACGCGACGTGAGCAATGCTCACGAGGCGTGAGCTATGCTCACGCGACGTGAGCAACCTTCACGTGACGTGAAGGTTGCTCAGGTCTTCCGACTCTTCTGCTTTGCTTCTGTTTTTCTTCCCCAAGCGACCAGTTTTTATAAAATGATTTCCAAATGCTTTTTAATGGTACTTTTCTTCTGTTGTGTGCTATATTATCTTACTCTACTGTATGATATGATTGATTATTCCAATTTATTTGGTACTAATATTATGTTATCTATGATAAGTTACTCTAGTATTTTGAAATAAGTTTTGGATTATAATGACCCTGTTAATGACTGTGGGATTTCAACTGTATTATTTGGAGTGAGATATGCTTATTATTGTGATTTTTATTACATGTCTTATTTCGAATGCAAAGGATTTGTGGAGGCTAACTTTCTGATTGTTAGTCTCAAACATGTTTTAGCTTAATGTAAATTATGTTACCATATCTCTAGTCTGTTTCTTCTCCAAAGATATCATGCCGTGCTTAAAGGTATATTGTATTATTTTCATGATTTAGATAATGTGTTTTTAATCATTGGCATAGTATGATTTCCCCATGTGTTCCTGTCATACTTCAATATATTGAGTAGTGATAGAATGTTATTGATTGGATTATTGCATGCTTCAGAATATGATTTGTATAAGGTATGATTGATGTTATGCTATGCTAAACTTATGCGAATAATATGGATGATGTCTGAATACATTGTTATGCTTTAACCTTTGAATTCAATGTGATATGTTAAACGTAATTTGAACTGTGCACAATTTATATTTAGTTATCGTCGCCTGATGCATGATTAGGTTTTGTATTGACAATGTTTGGCATGTTAAAGCTTTTATACCTAATTCTTGGCATGCTTTAGAATATTGTTTAATGTTAGAGTGTATGGACTGTAATATGATTTGCAATGGGAATTGTATGATTTATGACCGACTTTATGAGCATATCTATATGTCTATCGTACTCTGATTTATGCATGATGAATATATATATATATATATATATATATATATATATATATATATATATATATATATATATTTATGCGTTGTGCGATTCGAAACGTGAATTATTTTATACATAACCTGCTAGAGTCAAGTAAGTGGATAGTTAGGCATGCCTAATAGAGTCTTCTGTAGCTGCAGCGCCCTTTGAATGAGTTGGACCCTGATCAGGTCCCCGTTTGGTTCCTCGCGAACCCTTTTCTGTATTGGATCTTGTTTAAGGTCCCTTTTGAAAATATCTGTGAAAGTTAAAGTATAATGGTTTAATCGATTCGTACCCGTAACGTACTGTCTGTAATCGGCTTGTACCCGTAAAGTACTGTCTGTACACTCGTTATCCACTACCTAGAGTCAGCAGGTGTTCTTTGAATGTTTATTTGAACTGCTCTGATCTGATTTGGCTATAAATGGATTATCTGAATGAGTACATCGATATAATGTATATCGGATTATTTCTGAATGAATATGATTATGAAATACTGATTGTATGGCTTTATTATATGAGCATATTTATATGGATTATGCTTTAAGCCTTTGCGTATTATTCTGGTTATTTTGAAATAACCATCAGAATGTGATATCCGTATGAGCATGATAATGACTTCAGGAATCAGTTTATATGTATATGAATGTGACTATGGGCTTCAGAATGTATGTCTGTATTAAGTAAGCATGACTCTATATGTAATATGATTATCCGTACTTGTCATGTGATTTGTTATAAGTTTCTGAATGCTTTGAATATGATTCGGCTAGAGTATTTATGTATGTGACTTAAACATGTTTTGTTAATTATTAGCATGTGAACCGAAACAGTTGTGATGGTAAGTATGTGATGTTTAACTGTACGTTTTGCATGATGATGATATGAATGTAATACTAATTGATTATGCCGTCAGTCTCCGCTATCAGAGTGTTGTTGCATGATGCTTAATATATATTAGAGTTGCGCAGCGGAATTGTGATACTCTAAATGTTATCCTTTGGATATTTGACTAGTGTATGTGTTTGGCATGTCTAAGTATGTTCAATAGCTAGCACTCTCAACATGATGATTGGGTTGTCAGTTCCTGCATAGGTACTTAGTTATGTCAATTTGCTTGTGTAAATCTCTGGTGGCTCCGCACGGTAAGATGTTATTATTTGATACCCATGTAGGTTTATGCATGTGATATAGTATGTAGTACAGCATGATGATGCTTGTAACGTGTATTATATTATGTCTGTTTTGGTCTATCCGGGACATGAGTTTAAGGTTGATTGTGAGTATTGAAATGAATGCCTTTATTATGCAGCCTAATTATTTATATATCATGAATATCCGCATTTGTCATTTGAATGTGTTATGCCTTGGCGACCATTGTGAATGGCCGTCCATATTCTTGTGTGTTCTCCCCACTAAGCGTTTATCGCTTAGCACGGATTTCCTTTCCGTGCAGGTGGCAGGTTTGGTTCTGTTCGAGTCGCGCTTCTGCAAGGTCGGCCACGTAGGAGTTAAAAGTTCTGTATTTTATTCAGCTTCTGTATTTCAGCTTTTGTAATTCTATAGTATTGTTTATGTAATTAATTATGTTTTGATCTTAAGTTTTCTTTTGGGAATGTAATAGTTAGTATGTCCATATGTTTAGTTATTCCTTTGTTTTATTATTTCGATTATGCTTCCGTTGAATGGTCATATGTATGCTCCTGTGTATGCTTCAGCTTAGTGTCTGTGTGTGCGTAAGTTATTGCATGTTCAGTTTGTGTCGCAAGGTAAGGTAAGTTTTTAATTAACCCATATTTCTGTATGTATGTTATGTATGAATGCATGCTTCCGCATTGTGCATGTGCATATCTGTGTGAGTGAGCGTCGGTAGCGCGTCCGTCGGCGTCCTTCCAACGGGGACGGCGATGGGGGTGTTACAGCTTTGCTTGTTAGTGTTGAGAATGATTGCATGTGGGTTTTGAAGGGAAATTGCATAAGTTAGGGTAAATTTTCTAGCTTGAATGTTCTTGTGATTTAATTTGTAGTTTGAGTGTCGGCTCGGCACAACCTAATAGGGTACAGCCTGAGGCCGCAGCCATGCCCTTCGAAGCTATGCTTAAGCTATCCCAAGACATGGCTCGAGTCTTGGAGAGAGTGATTGCCCCTAAGGCCCCGACTGAGAGTTTGAGAAGAGCTGGTGCTGAAGACTTTTATGGAACGGGTTTGGATGAGTCGAAAGTTGCTGAGAAGTGGATTGACGAAGTAAAGCGTGTGTTGAGAGAAGTTCGATATCCTCCTGATCAGAAAGTAGAATGTGCAGTGGCTTTACTGCAAGGGTCTGCTTTTGAATGGTGGGAATTGGTCTGTAGGCATCCTCCGTTGCCTGACCCGATTACTTGGGAATTTTTTGAAAGAGAGTTCACGAACAAGTATGTGACTCAGACATATAAGGATGCAATATGTGCTCAGTTCTTGAGTTTGAAAAAGAGGGCAATGTCTGTGTCTGAGTTTGAGAAGGAGTTTAACAGGTTGGCTAAGTATGCACCGGATGGTATTTTGATGGAGGAGTTTAGGTGTAGGCACTTTGAGACCGGGTTAAATGAGTCGCTGCGGGCGATGTTGATTTCTTTGATGAGCACTCCGAAAGTGGGGTACTATCAGATTGTGCAAGCTGCTGTTAGGGCTGAGAGGTCAGAATTAGTGCTGAGAGAGAGGGCTATGAGGAGGAATCCTTCTCGTGGTGGTTCATCTTCTTCATCGTCGGGTAAGAGGTCAAGAAATCCGCAAGATGAATCATCTGCAGGCCCAGCTACGAGAGGTAGAAGATAGGGTTCGACAGCGGTGTCTGGTTCTGGTAGAGGCGGTGCTGGTGGTAAGACCAAGTCGATGCCTGTGCGTTCTCATTGCAGTAAGCCTCATCGGGGTGAATGTAGGTGGCTCACAAGTGGGTGTTTCAGATGTGGGTGCACTGAACACTTTTTGGCCAACTGTCCGAGGTTGAATGAGGATTCGGGTGCTTAGAGAGAGTCTAGTAGAGTTGGTTCGAATGCCACGCAAGCTACCCGTGGTAGAGGCAGAGGAAGAGGTCGAGGTGGTCGACCTTGAGAGGGAGCTGCATCTGAGTCAGTTGAGCATCCGCTACCTGTCCCAGCCAGAGCTTATGTTGTGAGAGCTAGAGATGAGCAGGATAACCCTGATGTTATAGCCGGTAAGTTTCTACTCCATGACATTGAATTGTATGCTCTAATTGACCTTGGTTCAACACACTCATATTTGTGCACAGATAAGTTATTTGATAAGTTGCATTAGCTAGATCAGTTAGATTATGAGATATGTGTGACCAGTCCTTCAGGGCATAGTGTCAATGTGAGTAGAATGTATAGGAATTGTCCCCTGTTGGTTGAGGGAGTTGAGTTTCCAGCAGATTTGATTGAGTTGCCTTTCAGAGAATTTGATTTGATTCTGGGTATGGACTGGTTGGGTAAGCATTGAGCTGTTGTTGATTGTCATAGGAAGACAGTTGTGATTCGAGATAGAGATCGGTCTTCTGTTATTGTTAAAGGTTTGGGTGCTAGTTCTTTGAGCAATGTGATTTCCGCAATGCAGGCTAAGAGGTTTATTAGAAAGGGTTGTGAGGTTTTTCTAGCTGTTGTGTTGGATTCCAAGCAGGATCAAGTTAGGATTGAGGACATTCCGGTTGTCTGAGAGTTTGCGGATGTGTTTTCGAGTGAGTTGCCTGGTTTGCCTCCTGAGAGAGAAGTGGAGTTCTCCATAGAGATAGTGCCGGGTACTTTGCCTATTTCGAAAGCACCTTATCGGATGGCTCCTGTAGAGTTGAGAGAACTCAAAACTCAGCTACAAGAGCTATTAGATAAGGGGTTTATCAGACCCAGCATATCTCCATGGGGCGCTCCGATTTTGTTTGTTAAGAAGAAGGATGCTTCTATGAGGATGTGTATCGACTATAGGCAGATCAACAAGGTTACAGTGAAGAATAAGTATCCTTTGCCTAGAATGGAGGATTTATTCGATTAGCTCCGAGTTGCGGGAGTCTTCTCAAAGATTGATCTTCGGTCAGGTTATTATCAGCTGCGAGTTCAGGATGTGGATGTGGTTAAGACTGCATTTCGGACTAGGTATGGCCACTATGAGTTTTTAGTGATGCCGTTTGTTTTGACCAATGCACCGGCGGCTTTCATGGATTTGATGAACCGAGTGTTTAGGCCATATCTAGATCGATTTGTAATAGTGTTCATAGATGATATCTTGGTTTACTCCAAGGACGAGAGTGAGCATGAGGAGCATCTCCGGATGGTTTTGCAAGTTCTAAGAGAACATCGGTTGTCTGCTAAGCTTAATAAGTGTGATTTTTTGCTTCGGGAAGTGTCATTTTGGGTCATATTGTATCGGCTAAGGGTATTCAAGTGGATTCATCTAAGATTGAGGCGATTGTTGATTGCAAAGCGCCTAGAAATATCCCAAAAGTGAGGAGTTTTCTTGGTTTGGCGGGTTACTACCGTAGGTTTGTTAAGGGTTTCTCAGTGATAGCTGCTCCGATGGCGAGATTGTTAAGGAAAGGGGTAAGATTTGAGTGGTCGGATAAGTGCCAGCTTTGCTTTGAGAAGTTGAAGAGTTTGTTAGTTGAAGCTCCTATACTTACTCAACCCATCTCGGGTAAAGAGTTTGTAATGTATAGTGATACTTTGGGTGTGGGTCCTGGCTGTGTTTTGATGTAAGAAGGTAAGGTTGTGGCTTATGCTTCTCGTCAGTTAAAGCCACATGAGAGGAACTATCCGACGCACGATTTAGAGTTGGCGGCTGTGATCTTTGCTTTGAAGATTTGGCGACATTATCTCTATGGAGATAAGTGTAGGATCTTTATAGACCATAAGAGCTTAAAGTATCTGCTCTCGCAGAAGGAGTTGAACATGAGGCAGCGCTGCTGCCTAGGGTTGTTCAAGGACTACGACTGCATATTGGATTACCACCCGGGTAAGGCAAATGTACTCACGGATGCTTTGAGTCAAAAATCAGTTTATGCTCTGTTCCTGAGGCAATTTAGATGGAGATTTGATTCTGAGGGGGCTTTGGTTGCCCAGTTGAGAGTGAGACCTACCTTGAGATAAAGGATTGTAGATGCTCAAAGGGATGATGTGAGGTTGCAACGGATTGTGCAAGAGGCTAGTTCTGATAAGCAGTCAGAGTTCTCGGTTTTGGATGGGGTGCTGATGTTTAGAAACCGCTTGTGTGTG
Organism: Excoecaria cochinchinensis; assembly: GCA_947683425.1. Taxonomy (NCBI): domain Eukaryota; kingdom Viridiplantae; phylum Streptophyta; class Magnoliopsida; order Malpighiales; family Euphorbiaceae; genus Excoecaria; species Excoecaria cochinchinensis. The sequence goes on along the minus strand of CANTUQ010000080.1, from coordinate 2,531,799 downwards.
CCAAAAAATGAGGAGTCAAGGAAATAGCTTTTGAGTGAGGCACACTCTATGATTTTCACTATGCATCCTGGTAGTGACAAGATGTACCGAGACATGAAGTAGTTCTACTGGTGGTCTGGTTAAAAAGGGATATTGTGGGTTTCGTGTCTAAGTGCTTGACCTGTCAGCAGGTAAAGGCTGAGCATCAAGTTCCTTCGAGATTGCTCACACCTTTATCCGTACCCGAGTGGAAATGGGACGATATCGCCATGGACTTTGTGTCTGGTTTGCCCTTGACTCAAAGGAAGCATGACTCAGTTTGGGTAATAGTGGATCGGCTTACGAAGTCAGCTCATTTTCTGCCAGTTAGAGTGGATTATTCGATGGATAAGTTGGCCAGTATCTATGTGGATGAGGTAGTCAGATTACATAGAGTGCCATTGTCCATTGTATCGGATCGGGACCCAAGGTTTACTTCGAAGTTTTGGAAAGAATTGTAAAGGGCTTTAGGTACCAAGATGAACTTCAGTACAACATTTCATCCTCAGACAGATGGTCAATCCGAGCGGGTCATTCAGATCTTAGAGGATATGTTGCGAGCTTGTGCATTGGATTTATTGGGTAGTTGGGACAGATATGTACAGCTTATGGAGTTTGCCTACAACAATAGTTATCAGTCGAGCATCGGTATGTCACCGTATGAAGCTTTGTATGGTCGTTAGTGTAGGACTCCGGCATGTTGGACAGAGTTATCCAAGCATTCAGTTATTGGGCCAGAATTAGTAAGAGATACAGAGGAAAAGATCAGAGTTGTGCAGCGGAATCTGAGAGCGGCTAAGGATCGGCAGAAGTCTTATGCTAACCTTACGATAAGGGATGTTCAATTTGACGTCGAGGACAAAGTTTTTCTTAAAGTTTCTCCTTGGAGAAAAGTGCTACGGTTTGGGAGGAAGGGCAAGCTTAGTCCTCGATTTATTGGACCATATGAAGTGTTAGCTAAGGTCAGTCCGGTAGCCTATAGGTTGGATTTACCGATGGAGTTAGCAAACTTGCACGATGTTTTCCATGTTTTGATACTACGTTGATATAGATCGGATCCCTCACATGTTTTATCAGTTCAGGATGTGCAAGTGCAGCCAGATTCTTTGTATGACGAGGAACCGAAAGCCATTCTAGCTCGAGAGGTACGACAGTTAAGGATTAAGCAAGTCCCGTTGGTCAAGGTGTTATGGAATCACCACGGAGTCGAAGAAGCTACTTGGGAGCCAGAGGTGACCATGAGAGAGCAATATCCGTATTTGTTCAGTTCAGGTCAGAATTTCGATGACGAAATTCTTGTTAGTAGGGGAGAGTTGTCACACCCTGCTTGCCTCCTAGAAGTTTGAGCCATGTTTGTGCATGTGCATTTAGTGTGTATCTGCATGTCATAAGGGTATTTTGGGTATAATGCATGTTTGCGGGTTTTACTAGTATGTGGGTGCATGCACAGTGTTAGGGTGTGAATTAGTGGGATTTCATTTGGGTGTGTTTGCTCACTTGGTTGTAGGATGTAAGTGAGGAAGTTAGGCTATAATAGTGTGCACATGAGTATATCTTTGTAGGGTGTTATTAGTTGGGGTGACTTTGTGTGTGTGTAGTGCATTGTTGTTTGGTGTGAGTGGTTGATTTCCACCACTAGGGAGTGGATACATGGCTAGATTAGGAAAATGAAAAGTAGAAGAAGCGAGAGAATTTGGAAATCAGAATTCTTCATCCCTCTTTCCCGTTCTTCCCTCTTCTCTTGGTCGTTCTTTTCCTTTGCTTTCCATTTGTGTGCCCTAAGCTTGGATTCAAGATCTTGGTGGTGGGAATTGATCACATCTTGCAGGTATTTAGTAAGTTTTCTGCATTTTTCCCATCTTGTTCTTCCTCTTCTTCATCTTTTCTTCTTCTAGCTGGTTTGGGTTTTTATTTTAGGGTTGTGTTTTGTGTGTTCTTGTGGGTTCATCGTTAGTTGAGCCTCCTCGTGAGCCTAATGGCAAGGAGAAGGCATCAGGAATTGGAACTAAGTGAATAGGAGTTAAGGAGATTCAGGTTTGGGAGTTTTGTGATTTATGCATTTTTGGTGATTTTGTTCTTCGAATGAATTTCTGGAAAATTTGGTGTTCTTGATGTTTTTACTGGTTATTATGTTATGGGTTTTGATTCTTATTGTTCATGAAATCGTGATTGTGAGTTATTGAACCAAATATGCAATTAATTGAGTTGCGGTATGAATAGTGATGAGATTGAATGTGTAACTTGATGGTGGACATGTCATGGTGGCAACCATTTTGGTTGTGACCGTGAAGTGTCCAGATTTTGCTTCTGTTATGGGTTCTGGACATGTCACGGTGGCAACCATTTTGGTTGTGACCGTGAGGTGTCCAGACTTTTGCTTCTGTTTGGTTTCTTTGGTATGTCATGGTCGCAACCATTTTTGTTGTGACCGTGAGGTACCCCAGACTAGCATTCTGCCGAGAGTTTTGGTATGTCACGGTGGTAACCATTCTGGTTGTGACCGTGACCTACCCTATTTTTGTAATAAAATCTTATTTGTTCAGGGTAATTTAGGGATGTTGAATTATTGATTTAAGCACACACAATGACACTTAATAAAAGCTTTATACTAGTAAAATGGATGATGTTTATATGTACTGATTAACTAAAGTATGAGAATTCTTTGCTTTTTATAATTGAACTACGAACATTAACTGTATAATTTTAGCCTGCGAATCAACTAAGTGGATAGTTAGTGTGATGCGTGCAGAAACCCGTGGTGTCCCGAAGGCCCCGGTTTTAGGGCTATCGGGTGGAGGTTCATGATAACTTGTAAGGTATTTACAAGTGCGTCTATTTTGGGCAACAAGAAGGTTTCTTGGAGTCGCCACCCAATAGAACATTGGGAAGGGTCGTCTAGCCTCAGCGAGCCTAAGAGGGCACATAATATCCATTTTGGGCAAGCCAAAGGGATCTTGGAGATATCATCCCAATAGAACAATGGAATGACCCTCTACCCCGTGGAGCCTAGGATTGTAAATTTAAGTCTTTTGGTGGGACACAAGAGATATTTTGGAGATTCCATCCCAATGAAACACTGAGATGGACCTCTAACCTTATTGAGCCCAAGACCAGAGTGAGTTTGGGACTTCCCATTTATTCATACCTTGGTTAATTTTATAATCGAGTTTTGAGTTTATCATTTCATCCCATTTCTCATTTATTTTAATGCAATTAATTAAAGCGCATGTCAATCATGTAGTGGAAGCAATAAATAAAAGCGTACATAAAATAAAGCATATGTAAAAATATTACAACAAAACTAGGGGCGGAATACAACCCCCACTGTAAATAAAATACAAATCATGCATAAATTGAGATATTCATTAATGATGAGGACATTGGTCCTCGCATGCATATTTATTATGAAACAGTTTTGATGTGATGATTTATTTGGGTATGAAAAACTAGGACACTGGTCCCATTTTTATCTAGAAAAGATTCCAAATTAATTAATAAAAATGTTTTTGTGATTTTCTTTTTAGCGTGCCTAAAATAAACAATTTTGTTAAAGATTACATGGCAAAATAAATGAAAAAGCCAAATAAATAAAATATTATAAATAAAGCAATTAAATATCTAACCCAAATAAGCCTTCTGGATCTCCTCGTGTGCTCGCAAAAAATGCCCAAGTAAAAAAAATAAGTTTTGACAAAAAACAAAATACAAATGAAATAATGTTAGTAATTAAATCAATTAAATAAATTAATGATAAAATGAGATAAAATAAAGAGGGATGGCATCAAAAATGGATTAAATGCATTAAAATATTAATAAACTAAAATAAATGGAAAAATGCATTATAACTGACAAATAATTAAAAGATATGATTGAAATAATATAAAACGTGTTAATGAATTAATATATGAAAATATGCACATGGTAATAATTACAATGAAAATAAACAAGTTAATGAATATATAAAATAATAAAGAATAGATTAATAAAAATGAATGAATTAAAGAATGACGAAAACAATTAAATGAACAATATGATTAATTATATATGTTCACAAATGACATAAACCATTTACATGGAAAAAATATCAATCAAAATGAATTTATTAATTACATGTTAAAAATAATGATGAATTAAAGTGAAATAAATTAATGAAAACAATAAAATATACATGAATATGAATAAAATCATATATAAACAAAATAAATAAAATAAATCTGAAATTAATAAAATAAATAAATAAATGAAGTTAATAAAAATATACATGAATAAATTAAACATGAACAAAAATAATAAAAAGAAAGAATAAGCCCAGAATGTTTACCCTCAGAGTTTCAGATTCGATGAAGTTACCTTGGTTAATTTTAAAATCGAGTTTTGAGTTTATCATTTCATCCCATTTCTCATTTATTTTAATGCAATTAATTAAAGCGCATGCCCATCATGTAGTGGAAGCAATAAATAAAAGCGTACATAAAATAAAGCATATGTAAAAATATTACAACAAAACTAGGGGCGAAATACAACCCCCACTGTAAATAAAATACAAATCATGCATAAATTGAGATATTCATTAATGATGAGGACATTGGTCCTCGCATGCATATTTATTATGAAACAGTTTTGATGTGATGATTTATTTGGGTATGAAAAACTAGGACACTGGTCCCATTTTTATCTAGAAAAGATTCCAAATTAATTAATAAAAATGTTTTTGTGATTTTCGTTTTAGCGTGCCTAAAATAAACAATTTTGTTAAAGATTACATGGCAAAATAAATGAAAAAGCCAAATAAATGAAATATTATAAATAAAGCAATTAAATATCTAACCCAAATAAGCCTTCTGGATCTCCTCGTGTGCTCGCAAAAAATGCCCAAGTAAAAAAAATAAGTTTTGACAAAAAACAAAATACAAATGAAATAATGTTAGTAATTAAATCAATTAAATAAATTAATGATAAAATGAGATAAAATAAAGAGGGATGGCATCAAAAATGGATTAAATGCATTAAAATATTAATAAACTAAAATAAATGGAAAAATGCATTATAACTGACAAATAATTAAAAGATATGATTGAAATAATATAAAACGTGTTAATGAATTAATATATGAAAATATGCACATGGTAATAATTACAATGAAAATAAACAAGTTAATGAATATATAAAATAATAAAGAATAGATTAATAAAAATGAATGAATTAAAGAATGATGAAAACAATTAAATGAACAATATGATTAATTATATATGTTCACAAATGACATAAACCATTTACATGGAAAAAATATCAATCAAAACGAATTTATTAATTACATGTTAAAAATAATGATGAATTAAAGTGAAATAAATTAATGAAAACAATAAAATATACATGAATATGAATAAAATCATATATAAACAAAATAAATAAAATAAATCTGAAATTAATAAAATAAATAAATAAATGAAGTTAATAAAAATATACATGAATAAATTAAACATGAACAAAAATAATAAAAAGAAAGAATAAGCCCAGAATGTTTACCCTCAGAGTTTCAGATTCGATGAAGTTAAAATGATGATCGATTTTTTATTTGATGATTTGCAATATTAGAGTGTAATATGATGAAAATATTGGAATTTTATTTCAAGAAAAAATAGGATGAAAAGATGATCAAAAATTCTTTAAGAACAAAGAATTGATTTCTTTTCCTAAAAAAAATGATTTTGATCACAAAAAAGATTTTTATTGATTAAAATAAAGAAAAATGGTTTCAAGAACAAACAATCACTATGTTTGTATCAAGAAAAAAAATGATTAAAAGTCTAATTTTAGAAAATCAAATGAAAAAAAATAGATTTTGATAACAAATAATTGTTTTGTTTTTCTCAAAATTAAATTTATATCAAAAAGATATTCAAAAGAAAATTAATGGAAAAAGTTTTATTGAACACAAATAAAAGATTAAAAAGAATTTTGAGAACAAATAATTGTTGTATTTGTCTCAAAAATTAAATCCAACAACAAAACTCCTTCCAAAACATATGTTTAGAAGATATTATGTTGGAAAAAGAAGAAGAATTGAACTATTTTTTTTTGTTTTGTTGGGGAAAAATCTGGAAAATTTAGAGAGAGTTTGAGAGGAAGAAGAAGAGTAAAAGATGAAAAAAAAACCCTAAGGAAAATTCCCCTCCTCTAGTTTTTCATCTCTTTCTTTTTATACGAAGAAAAAAGGAAAAAATGTTAATTAAAGGGATAAAACTTAATAAAATCATATATTAACAATTTTAAATTTTAAAAATTGAAAAAAACCTGAAAATCCCTTAAAACAGTGAAAAAAAATCGAATTTTTTGGAAAAAAATTCGGAAAATTTTATTTTTGGGGCGAAATGCCCATTTTGCGGCGGAACAGGGCCTACGGATGGTCGTCTGAGCGCCCGACAGGCGTCCGTAGCGCGCCAGGCGCGCAAAGAATCGCGCATCGCACGCGCGTTCAACGTCATGCGCGTGACGCTCGCGCGTGGAGCGCCGCGCAATGGGGCTCCGCCGCGCCTCGCAGCAAACTGCGCCTGCGCGCTGCCGCAAGGCGCCGCTGCGGCCGACGCTCGGAAAATTTTTATTTTTTATTTTTTTATTGTTAAAGATTAACTAAAAATACTACAATTTCTAAATCCCATTTTTTAAATCTAAATTTTAAAATATTTTTTAATTTTTTCACTCTAAAATGCAAATTTTCAAGGAAATCATCACTTTTAACTCTTTTGCTCGTGACAAGGCATCTTATCATCATTGGGTAACTCTGATCTGGGTTGTCTCAGGACCCGGTGTCTACAGTTGCCCCCAATTTTGGGGAAACTAGTGCACTAGTGCCTAGATGAGCCAAAATTCAGAGAAGAAGGAAAGAGATGCGTACTTGAGGCAGCCCTTACCTTTTTGCTATGAGGAATGTTGTGACTTGTTGCCGTTGAGCTGTAGCGCTACAGACTGTAGCTCGTTTGCAATATTTTCTGTCACATTGTCCTGCTCGCCTTCGGTCGGCTTGCACGGCGTGAGGTGAAGTGTTGTCTAACTGCATCATCTATTGCGATCTGTTCTATCGCTGTCCCCCGCTAACCTCATCTCGGTCTGCATGGCAGCTGGTTTGTCCCGCTAGCCTCATATCGGCCTATGCGGTGTGAGGTGAAGTGTTGTCTAACTGCATCCTCTATTGGGATATGTTCTATCGCTGTCCCCCGCTAACCTTATCTCGGTCTGCACGGCGGCTGGTCTGTCCCGCTAGCCTCATCTCGACCTGCGCGGTATGAGGTGAAATGTTGTCTAACTGCATCCTCTATTGCGATCTGTTCTTTCGCTATCCCCCACTAACCTCATCTCGGTTTGCATAGCGGCTGGTCTGTCCTGCTAACCTCATCTCGACCTGTGCGATGTGAGGTGAAGTGTTGTCTAACTGCATCCTCTGTTGCGATCTGTTCTATCGCTGGTGATCCGCTAGCCTCATCCCGGCAGTATTCTCTGACTACAACCTCTATTTACGATCTATTCTGCCGCTGGTGATCCGTCAGCCTCGTTCCGGCCTGCACGGTGTCTGTGAGATGTAGTACTCTCTGGCTACAACCTCTGTTTGCGATCTGTTCTACCGCTGGTGATCCGCTAGCCCCGTCCCGGCCTGCACGGTGTCTTTGAGATGCAGTACTCTCTGGCTATAACCTCTGTTTGCAATCTGTTTTGCCGCTGGTGATCCGCTAGCCTCATCCCGGCCTGCACGGTGTCTGTGAGATGCAGTACTCTCTGACTACAACCTCTGTTTGCGATCTGTTCCACCGCTGGTGATCCGTTAGCCTCATCCCGGCCTGCACGGTGTATGTGAGATGCAGTACTCTCTGACTACAACCTCTGTTTGTGATCTGTTCTACCGTTGGTGATCCACTAGCCTCATCCCGGCCTGCACGGGGTCTGTGAGATGCAGTACTCTCTGACTACAACCTCTATTTGCGATCTGTTCTACCGTGTGTATTCTGCTGGCCTCGTCTCGACTAGTTCAATGTCTGATCTGCTAACCCCCATCCGGCCAGTGCAATGTCTGATCTGCTAACCCCCATCCGGCTAGTACAATGTCTGCTTTTTAACTTTTCGACCCCATCCAGTCTACTTGGTGTCTACCTATTAACTATTATCTGAATGATGTATTTGCCGACCACCATCTGGTTAACCAAGTGCCTGATCGTTGACCATCCTTGGGTTGACATGGTGACTCGTTCGTCGCTTTCTTTATTGGCGCTTATCCTGGACCTCTTGCTTTTGTACTACAACAAGGAAAAAGCGAATGTACAGGGTATATAAAAGAGATGCATACCTGTGGCAGTACATAACTGTTGGGGCCAATGTTAGAGTGTGCCCCTGAAGGACGGTTGGTTGTTCCCCATTTTCTTGATTGCACTGACTGTGACATGCCAGATATCGATTCCTCTATCCTCTTCAATGCAGCCTCCTTGTTGAAAAGACCTCCATACTTCTCCAGAGGGTGAGAGAATTTGATATTAAGCCTCCAGTGCGGAAAAAAGATTTGAGTTTTCTCAAAGGAAAATTAGATTAGAGGTTTTGTTGCTTGCCTACAGGCGGATGATTTTTCTATTTTATTTTCATTTTTGTTTCTATTTTTTGCTTGTTTTGTTTTTGATCTTTACATTTTGAATGTATTTGAATTTTACAGTATTTTGGATTTTCAAGGCCTTGAAAATATCTTCTTCTTTTTGTTTTGTTTTATTTGTTTGAGAATTTGCATTTTTTGTGTTGTTTTCGGTTTGAGAGTTTGTTTTCTTGTACATTTGCATTTCTTTGAGAATTTGTACATTTGAATTTGGCTTTGATACACTTACTATGTGATGTATGTGAGCGTATATCTTATGAGAGGGAAACTTACCTGATTTGTAACACCCCCATCACCGTCCCCGTTGGAAGGACACCGACGGACGCGCTACACGACGCTCACATATACAGATATACACATGCACAATGCGGAAGCATACATTCATACATAACATACATACGAAAATACGGTTTAATTAAAAACTTACCTTGACTTACCTTGCGGTACAGACTGAACATGCAATAACTCATGCACACGCAGGCACTAAGCAAAAGCATACACAGAGGCATACATATGACCATTCAACGGAAGCATAATCGAAATAATAAAACAAAGGAATAACTAAACATAAGGACAAACTAACTATTACAATCCCAAAAGAAAACTCAAGATCAAAGCCTAATTAATTACATATACAATACTACAGAATTACAAAAGCTGAAATACAGAAGCTGAACAAAATACAGAACTTCTAACTCCTACGTGGCCGACCTTGCAGAAGCGCGACTCGAACAAAACCAAACCTGCCACCTGCACGGAAAGGAAATCCGTGCTAAGCGATAAACGCTTAGTGGGGAGAACACACAAAAGTATGGACGGCCATTCACAATGGTCGTCAAAGCATAACACATTCAAATGGCAAATGCGGATGTTCATAACATATAAATAATTAGGCTTGCATAATAAAGGCATTCATTTCAATACTCACAATCAAACCATAAACTCATGTCCAGGATAGACCAAAACAGACATAATACAATACACGTTACAAGCATCAACATGCTGAACCACATACTATATCCCATGCATAAACCTACATGGGTAGCAATTATCAACATCTTACCGTGCGGAGTCACATGAGCTTTACACATGCAATCAACATAACTAAACACCCATGCATGAACCGACAACCCGTTCATCAAGTTAAGAATGCTAGCTAAACAACATACTTTGACATACTAAACACACACACTAGTCAAAAATCCAAGGTACAACATTTAGAGCATCACAATACCGCTGCGCAACTCTAATATCTATTAAGCATCATGCAAAAACACTTTGATAGCGGAGACTGAAAGCATAATCACATAACATTACATTCATATCATCAACATGCAGAAAGTACAGTTAAACATCACATACTTACCATCACAAATGCTTCGGTTCACATGCTAATATATATAACAAAACTATGCTGAAGCCATATACTTAAATACATCAATTCGAATCATTTCAAAGCATTCAAAAATTTATAACAAATCACATGACAAGTACGGATAATCATGTTAGATATTAAATCATTCTTACTTAAAACAGACATACATTCTGAAGCCCATAGTCACAGTCATATACATATAAACTAATTCCTGAAGTCATTATCATGCTCATACGGATATCACATTCTGATGGTTATTTCAAAATAACCAAGATAATACGCAAAGGCTAAAACATAATCCATATAAACATGCTCATATAATAAAGCCATACAATCAGTATTTCATAATCATATTCATTCAGAAATAATCCGATATACTCATTCAGATAATCCATTTATAGCCAAATCAGATCAGAGCAGTTCAAATGAACATTCAAAGAACACCTGCTGACTCTAGGTAGTGGATAACGAGTGTACAGACAGTACTTTCCGGGTACGAGCCGATTACAGACAGTACGTTACGGGTACGAACCGATTAAACCATTATACTTTAACTTTCACAGATATTTTCACACGGGACCTTGAACAAGATCCAATACAGAAAAGGGTTCGCGAGGAACCAAACGGGGGACCTGATCAGGGTCCAAACGTTTAAAGGGCGCTGCAGCTACAGAAGACTCTATTAGGCATGCCTAACTATCCACTTACTTGACTCTAGCAGGTTATGCGTAAAACAATTCACATTTCGAATCGCACAATGCATATATAATCAGCATGCACAAACAGAGAACGAAAGACATTTAAATATTCTCATAAAGTTGGTCACAAATCATACAATTTTCATTGCAAAACATAACACAGTCAATACACTTTAACATTAAACACTATTCTAAAGCATGCCAAGAATCAGGTATAGAATCACTACCCTGCCAATGGTTATCAATACAAAATCCTAATCATGCGTTGGGTGAGAATAACTAATTATAAAGCATGCATAATTCAACTTACATTTAGACATAACTCATTGAATTCAAAGGCTAAAGCATAACAATGCATTTAGACATCAATCGTATTATTCCACTAAATATAGTATAGCATAGTATCAACCATACCTCCTACAAGTCATATTCAAAAGCATGCAATACTTCAATCAATATTCATAACACTACTCATTATAGTAAAGTATATCAGGAACACATGAGGAATCATATTATGCCAATGCCTAAAATACATTGTCTACATCGTGAAATAATACCATATACTCTTAAGCCTGGCATGATATTCTTATAGGAGAAACAGACTAAAGCTATGATCACATGATTTACATTAAGATAAAACATATTTGGGACTAACAATCAGAAAGTTAGCATTCATAAATCCTTCGTATTCTACAGTTATTTAACAGTATCAATATAATCCAAAACCTATTCCAAAATACCACGGTAACTTATCATAGATAACATGTTATTAATACCAACTAAATTGGAATAATCAGTCATATCATCAAGATAATATAACACACAGTAGAGGAAAAATACCATGAAAAGCTTTTGGAAACCATTTTATAAAAACTGGTCGCTTGGGGAAGAAAAACAGAAGCAAAACAGAGGAGCCGGAAGACCTGAGCAACCATCACGTAACGTGAAGGTTGCTCACGTCGCGTGAGCGTTGCTCACGTCGCGTGCAATCTGCTCACGTTGCGTGAGCATTGCTCACGTCGTGAGGATTGCTCACGTCGCGTGAGCATAGCTCACGTCACGTGAGCTGCCTCCTTCTTCTTCCCCGATCTCAAATTTGCAGATTCCATCGTTTTCCAAAAATTCTTTCAAAAACTTCTCAGAATTCATTCAATCATGCATAAACTCTTACCTTGCCACTCAAAAGCATATCACAACTCACTCAAGATCAAACTAAACTAAACATTCCAGAAATTAGTCAAAGCAATCGAAATCATGCATCACCACATTTAAATTCCATCAAGAACAGGAACCCTAACAATCACAGCAAGTTAAAAACTTAAACTCAGCACTTTTGATTCAATCTTATACATGCGTTATTAACACATCTAATCGCACAAGTCATGCATAAACACATGCTAAACACATAAAATTCCAGAAATGCAATCATATACACATCCTAAGTGAGAAATAGGGCAGAAACAAAAACTCAAAACCGAAATAAGAAATACAGAACTCTCAAAGGTTGCATGCATTCATAACACTCCCAAACCTGGAATGAAGATCCAAAAATCAAGCTTCAGAATCAATCCTCAATCCTTTCCTTGCCTTTACTTTGCTTCTTCTTATCATCAAACACTTGCACAAACAAAATCCACAATTAGTCTACAAAACCCTAACTCAACCAAAACCAAAACCAGGAGAAGAAGAAGAAGAAGTACAGAACGTAGAAACCTTAACCCAACTCACCTCTTCAAAGCAAAATACCATCCAAGCCAAACACAACTCCAAGCCAAAGAGAACGAAAGGAAAAGCAGAGAAAGGAGAAGAGAAGAAGAAGGGAAGGCGTGAGAGGAGAACGGGAAAGCTAGAATCTGTGTTCTCTCCCTCTCTTCCTCTTACTTCCTCTTTTCCCCATTCAATGCCCACCTAACACCCACACGTCAGCTCCCAATAGGACCACACAGTGCACTCAACTTTTCCAAACCAAAAATGCTCTTAAGTCCTTAAACAAATAACACTTCACTCACTTACACATTTCTTTCCTTACAAACTTAATTATCTTTTCAATTAGGTCCTTAACACTCCAAATTCTCAAACACAATTTACCGAAATACCCTTCCGATCCCGACTTCGTATGCACAATCCGACCAGGGCTATTTTGGGGTGTGACATGATTGCCCCCGGCATGGCGTGCATGAATCTGACAATGTTAAGCTGAACTCATCTCTTGGATCATCTTTAAGCATGAGGTCTATTCGGACCCTCCATCTGAGCCATGTACATATACAAAACACTGTGCACGTGTGTGGAATCATGTGTGTGCAATATACATACATTTGAATCCGGATTGTGTGAGGTGTGTGAGCATACATCTTATGACAGAGAAACTTACCTGTTTGCTCCCGGCATGGTGTGCATGAGAAAGGCTTATTCTTTTCCCTCTTGGGAGCAGGTCCTTGCGATTCTTCTCTCGTGAGGACTTCATCTTGACTATTGTGTGATGTGTACAAGCATATATCTTATGATAGAGAAACTTACCTTGTTGCTCCTGACATGGTGTGTATGACTCGACTTGCTCTCTTAAATGTCTCCTTAGGAGCGGGTCGTTGAGATTCCATTCTCTTGAGGACTTTATCTTGATCCGATTGTTCAGCATGGATGAATGCTAATGTAGAGCTAAAATTGTACCTCGGCCCATTTCCGCATTTGATTGCCTATGACTAAAGTATGTGTGGGTAGTCCGGCTTCTCAACGGATCTTCTTTTCCTTAAATTTGTTTGATTTCGGATTGCCCTTAGCATGCTGTGCCTGGGCAGTCTTATTCTTTTGGGCATTTCACCTCTATATATATTTACTTAATTTTAGGCCGGATACAGTGGCCGATCATGCTGAGCTGAATCCGTCCCTTGGACCATCCTTACTCATGAGGTCGATTCGGACCTTTCCCTCAGAGTCACGTACATAGCAATATATACAAAAGATTGTGTGTGCGTATGGAATTATGTGTGTGAAATGTACATACAAAATTATATACAGAAACGCATACAAAGGATTAATGTACAAGAATTGTGTGTGCATATCTATACGTGAAAAAGACTGAATGCGCGTAACATGCACGTGATATGCAAAAATGAATAGACCACATCCCAGGTGGTTAAGGGATTCATTGAGGGTACTGCTCGGCTGCTCACATCATCTTATGCTCCCAAGGATGTAGAAAAGCGTTGGCTTGGCTTTACGGACTCTAACCCATTTTCAAAGAGAACTGACCTGTACGTATCTTTGCCCCCCGGTCAACAAGCATTTTGGCTCCATGACTTTGAATCAAGTTCTGCATTATGCACCACCTGCCTAAAGGAAAGTCATTCAGAGTAATGCCACCTTATAGCTCCAGGTGTCAAAGGTCATTGTTTTAAAGGTAGTGCGTCCCTTGTGGATATTCACACTAGCATTTCTTAGTGGGAAATGCGTCCCTTTAGGGATTTTCACAAGACCCTGTGCCTAATTTTTGCCTGGAATGGACCCAACCCAATCCAGAGACTTTTATTCATTTCATTTTTTAAAGGGCAGACTGCTTGTTCCCAGGTCTTCACCCTGCCCTTTGGCCTAACTTTTCCTTAGAGAGCCAGTCACGGTTTTCATCTCTAACGGCCTTTATTTTCTTTTTATTTTTCTTTTTTTTTTTGTGACTCTCTTGCATTTTAGATACGGCTGCAAGAAAAATTGAAGCTACCATCAAAGCCCCTTCCTAGAGTAATCCACAATTATTCTTTGAGGCATTTCTCTCTAGGCATCGATTGCATTCCATGGCCTTCATTGATGAATGTGTTGCTAGATTGGGTGAAGTAGTAGATAAGGATCGGGTTCTTTAGGGCTTCATGAAGCTTCCCTTTACACTACCACCTATTGCGTTCAATATTTCAGAGGGATTAATGACGTAGTGAGGCATCCCTATCTTTCCAAAGTGGACCTTTATCTTCAGCTTTTACCTCCAGATACCATAGCCTCTGGGCAAGCTGCCGGTGAAGACTATATTGCCATCTATCGGGGGTTGTTCTTTCACTCCCCCTAATGCACTCAAGAGGTGGGTGCTTAGTCTCACAATGGATAACATAACTCATCGACTTAGACATCGAGATAGTGAGAGTAGTAGCAGAGCGTAGTCATTTAGATTTCATGCATTCAGCAATGAACAACATTTCTCTTTTCATAAATGAACTAGAAAATAATGAACACATGTATTTGCAAAGATTGTGTACATTTCAGTATGATTTCTCTACACATGATCATTATCTAACATCGATTCAAAATGCAAAACTATATCTAATCTCAGAGTAGATCTTGTAAGCATCAAGCTCCTGTCTCCAATCAGCCCTCTCGGGTTTTCTTGATTGGATATTTTCTCTCAAGCCTCTAATTTTTGCTGAGGATGCCTTTTTTTGGTTTTCACCCTGATGAGGCGCCCAATTTTAGCAAGGTCGCCTTTTTTCGGTTTTCGACCCGGGGCTTTTATTCTCTTCTTTTGATTTTTAAGTCTTTAACCATGGACCCTCTTGAGTTCGTCGATGTTGACTGGTTCTTTGAAGTCATCTCTATCGCTGCCTGTTGCTGCTGTCTCGGATAACAACTTTTGAAGAACGAATGGGCCCTCCTCACATCGGCCTGAACTTGCCTCATTTGTCCAGAACTCTTGGTCTCATTTGCTGGAAGACTGAACCTCCCTCTTTCACTGGATACTTTCTAACCTCCCTCATAAATGGTCAAGCAGAGCATTTTCTGATAGATCCAGCTGTGGTAGTAATCCCATGATTTGTCCTTGCCTGACGCGTTTAACTACTGCTGCCATTATTATGCCCTTTTCAGCTTTCAGGATCTAGGCTATCTTAAAGGTTTGAACTTTACAACGATCAGCCATGCTACTTCTGCCCCCCTATGACTTTGTAGAGGTTTCGATGGTGATTCTTTAGCATCGAAGCACACAAGGCAATTTTTCTACCCAATCTTTGTAATTTTGGACCATCTTAGTTAGGATCCTCTTGACATTCTTGTAGGCAGCGTCTACTGCCCCGTTGGCTTGAGGACGATACGGAGAAGACTTGTGATGCTCAATACCATATTTCTGGAGTAACTTCCTGGTTTTGGCCATGAACTGGACCTCGTTGTCAGATACCACGTGGTATGGGAGGCCATACCTACATATCAAATTTTTCTCGATGAATTTTGCCATATCCCGAGCATCCACCTTCTTGAAGGACTCAGCTTCTACCCACCTAGTAAAATAGTTGATGGCGACAATGATGTATCTATGCCCATTGGAGGCCATGGGGCATATTTCCCCAATAATATCAATCCCCCAAGCTGCGAACGGCCAAGGCGATGTCAAATTATGCGATTCTGAAACGGGCAAGTGCCTTAAATATGCATATTGTTGGCATAACTGACACTGCTTTACATACTTCGAGCAATTGCTGTCCATGGTGAGCCAGAAGAATCCTTGTCTCATAATCTTTTTGGCCAATGTCAGCCGGTTCATATGGGCTTCGCATACGCCGACGTTCATTTTTTCCATTACCCTCTTGGCGTCTTTCTCATCCAAGCACCTCAACTGGATACCATCAGCCCGTCGTTTGTACAACACTCAATCTATATAGATGAACTGAGTAGACAGCTTGCGGATAATTCTCTGATCTTTCTCGGTAGCTTCATCTGGAAATGTTGCATTCTCTAGATAGTTCTTAATATCATAATACCATGGCTTCCCATCTGCTACTTCTATTTTCATTACTGACTTGGATTTGAAGCTTGGTCTCTCAGAGCTAAAAATCAAAGTCGGTCTTGTGCCTACTCCCTCCGGATTATCCCATATTGACACTAAAGTGGCGAGTGCATCGACCAACTGATTCTCGTCCCTTGGAACAAAATGGAATGCACACACCTCGAACTGATTGCTCGTGCTTGACATACGGCATCAGCCTCTCTTCTTTAACTGCCCTTTGATAGTTTCTCGAGTGATGTACTCTACATTAAATTCTTGTAGCAGCAACAACCACCTACCCCTTTTGCGAAGTAAAGATGGGGCTTCCTGCAAGTATCTTAAGGGATTTAGCTTTGCTACTGCCTGTGCCTTGTAGGAATGAAAGTAATGTCTCAACTTCTTAGAGGCCTAGATTACCGCAAGATGACGTGACCGCAACAAGTGTACTGAATCGGCAAGTAATACAGTAGGGTAAAATTAAGACCCCGAGTTATCGTACCCAAGGGATTGTGTGTGTAAGTGAAGAAAATTAAATGTATGGTAAAGAATTCCCAAAAGTTTCAATTGATTTAGTAATCTATTGATTAAAAACAAAAGAATTAGAAAGTTAAAAAGCAAGTGAAAAGTAAACAAATAAAACTAACAGCAAAAAATGATAATAAAAACTGATAACAAAATAAAACAAGCGAAAAATTCAAGAATGAAAAGAACGTTGCTCCAGTTCACTCATCCACCCAATACCCAAATGTGAATAAAATTAATCTAAGAATCCTATATGAAAGAAATCGGAATAACCCTCTTAACCCAAGCGTCCCATTCCAGAGCAAGCTATTCTATTTGCATGATGTCCCATTCTGGAGCAAGCCATACAACTAGCCTAAGCACGGGTCTAAAATCCTAAGTTTGGTTTGCTTTCTCATTCCGTAGCCAAACAACCCAAAACCTAATTATTTCACTCCTCACTCCAATCTTAAACCACGAAAACCTGCACATCTAGATTCCCATTCCAGAGCAATCCAAACGATACAGCAAACATGATAGAAAATCTGAGAATAAAAATATTCATGGCATTCAGTCCATACAAACTCAATAACCAACAGAGATACATGAATTAAATCATTCAGTGAAATTGGAAATTGAATTGAGAAATTAAGTCCCACGAATTGACAATATGAAAAAGTGAAATAAATAATTCATTCATATATGTAAATTCAAAAGATGTTCATAATTCACATCATGGGTAGGGGATTCAGAGATCCCCTAAACATCTAAAAGACTACTCACGATCCATTACAAAATCAAAAGAATAAAGGAAAGAATAAACCCAGAAATTCATTGAGGCAGAACTCCCGATTGAATCCCACGTTCTTCAATCTTCTTCTTTGGATCTTCAATGGAGAATTAAATTCAAATTATAGAAACTTGAAAATAAAACTCTCTTGAAAATAAATTATGTGTATCTGATGAAATATTCTTGATTTCTAGTTCAAAACTAAAGACAAAAATTGGAAACCTAAAATTCAGAATAGAAGAAAAGCTCAGAAAATTGTCAATCTCAAAACTAATATGAAAACTAAACTAAAAATTTCGGAACCCTAGCCAAACAGAAAAATAAGTTTATATAGTGTCAGAGAGGTCACGGTGGCAATGAAATCTGTTGCCACCGTGAGGTGTCGAGAACGTTAATCTGCCTTTGCGTACAGGAGAGGGGTCATAGTGGCAATGAAATCTGTTGCCACCGTGAGGTCTTCAATTTTAGCTTCTGTCCAGGAAAAATTTATGTCACGGTGGCAATGAAATTTGTTGCCACCGTGAGGTACCTTCTCAACTGATTCTGCCTTGGTGATTTTCATGTCATGATGACAACCAAATAGGTTGCCACCGTGAGGTGCTTCATACTTGCATTCTATTCGATGGATCTCTATGTCACGGTCACAATGAGTTTTGTTGTGACCGTGACCCATGTAAGTCAGCTCCTGTTTTCAATTCCATTTTATGTCACGGTCACAACCAATTTGGTTGTGACCGTGAGGTACCTAGAATCACAACTGCAAAGACAAATCAAACTCTATCAAAAAGCTATCTATAATGCATCAAAATTCAAATTTGACTAAGATTAGCAAAATTAACCTAAAGGAACATAACATGACAAAAAACACAACTAAACACCCAAAAATCATACGAAAACACTATCAAAACTAAGTATTATATTGAAGTTATCAAAATACCCCACACTTAGACTTTGCTCATCCTCGAGTAAATGAATTATCCACATTCCTAAAATTTTAAACTCTAACTCCGAATACGAAAACTTAGCAACAGTCATAGCACCAAGCAGAGGGGTCTTAGTTACAAATTCTCAAATCAATTTATATCAAGTAATTTCACGTGTGTGTGTGCTAGGCTCAAAACAAATTTTCTCTTTTCAAAACAAAACAACCAATGCATTCCAGCAATTGAGCAAAGGAAATGAATAAGCAAATAAATTGCAAATTGGTTACGCACTTGCAACTCAGGGTAATCATAAGCCTCTCCTTTAGCACCGGAACCACAAGGGTCATCTCCACTAAACAACTAAAGCTAAGAGTAGGATCATTAGGACTTATTCCGAGGTTGAAATGTTAGGATAGGGTATAAGCTAACAATGTAACAACCCAAAAAGGACCTAGCCGGAATTTGAATGTTAAGTCGAAAAACTAAGGTTATTTCTGTAACTTATGAATGAGGAAATTTATTAATAAGGATTTAATTGTGTAAATTAATTTAGCAAAGTATTTAAGTGAAGGAACCATTTAGTGGATTATGTGTATGGTAACAAGGATTTAATGTGTTATATAAGAAATTATATGGTGCGAGTCAAGTTTGGTGCCAAGGTTAGTATTAGTCAAAGATGGATTTAGGTTTTAATAGGGTCATGACAAGTGGACCAATAGGATTATGATTAGTGGGTTGGGTTTGTGTGGAGTAATTAATGAAAGAAGAAAAAGAAAACAAGAAAGGGAAAGAGGAAAATTGTATTTCCCGTTCCCTTCCCCTGCGTTTTCTCCTCCTTCTTCCATTTCTTGCTCTTTGCTTCTCTTTTTGGTTGGATGATCTTCAAGGTTTGGCTTGGATTTTATGAGATTAAGAATTTTCTTGAAGAGGTAAGTGTTTGGTTTTAGTTATTTGAAGTTGACCTTCCTCTTCTAGTTTGTTTTTGATTTTTGAGAATTTAGGGTTTTTGGATTAAGAATTTCTGGGTTTGTTTGTGCAAGATTTGGGTGGCAAGAAGGAGAGCTAGGGCAAGGATAAGGTTCTAGATTGAAGAAGAACTGAGTTTGGTCTTCAAGAGGTTTGGGTGTTTAATTGAGAAGTGTTATCCATCTTCTTTGGATCTTGTGTTTGAATTAAATGTTAATGTTATCTGGGTATTTATGGCATATGGAAATGTATGAGTAAAATAGTTGTTGTATATGATTTATGATGTTAGAGTTTTGATGATTGCATATGGTAATTAAAGAGTATATACAAGATCATGAGAGAGAAATTTTTGGATTTATAATTCTCTGTAAATGCCTTTGAATATGAGATAACAAATTGTTTGATTTGAGTTATTGTTGTTGTAAATGTGATTTGGAAGCCAAAATTCTTTTAGAGGATCAGCAAGTATAATCTGCGATTAAACCCCAAGAAATGCATTTTTGGTGTCACTTCAGGGAAATTGTTAGGACATGTAGTCAGCCAGAGAGGGATTAAGATTGACCCGGACAAGGTCAAGGCCATCAGAGTGATGCCGGTACCTCAGAAAGAAAAGGATGTCAAAAGTTTTTTAGGTAAGTTGTAGTATGTCAGTAGGTTTATCGCCAAGCTTACTTTAATTTGTGAGCCGATCTTCAAGTTGCTCAGACAAGACCAACCTGTAGTATGGAATGCAGATTGCCAGAAAGCTTTCGATACCATTAGGGAGTATTTGTTGAATCCCCAGTTCTGAGACCACTGCAACCAGTCAAGCCACTTATTCTATATTTAGCTATAGAAGATAGCTCTGTAGGCGCCATAATGGCTCAGGAGGATGAGTTCAGAGTGGAGTTTGCGGTCTATTACTTAGTAAGAAGTTCCTTTCCTATGAGGTCAAGTATGCAAAAGTGGAAAAGATTTGCCTCGCTGTAATCTAGGCCTCTAAAAAGTTAAGACACTATTTCCACTCCTACAAGGTACAAGTAGTCACGAAACAAAACCCACTTGGACACCTATAGGAGGCTCCTTCTTTATTAAGAAAAATGGGAAGATGGCTGTTGTTATTACAAGAATTCGATGTTGAGTACATCACCTGAAAGACCATTACGGGGCGCGCAGTAGCATAATTTTTGGCAGAACACCCTATCCAAGGAGATTCGTATGAGTTCAACGTCCCAGACGAAGACGTGGTAGCTATTATAGTACAGGGTTGGCAATTACACTTTGACGGGGCTGTAAACAACAAGGGGACAGGAGTTGGAATCATTCTAATGACCCTAGAGAATGAAAAACTCCTGTTTGCTAAGAAATTGAGATATAAAGCCACTAACAATGAAGCCAAATACGAAGCTTGAACTTTCGGGTTAGAAGCCTTAATGGCCTTGGGGGAAAAAAGTGTAGAGGTATTTGGAGATTCATCACTAGTAATCAATCAGATTTGAGGCGAGTGGGCTGTTAAGGAAGAATGGTTGATACCATATGTTAAGAACTCTAGGGATTTGAGCAATCAGTTTGAAGTATGCACCTTCCGCTTTGTTCCGAGGGATGAAAATCAATTGGCCGATATGCTTATAACTCTAGTATCGATATGGGATAACCCGGAGGGGATAGTTATGAAGCCGGTGTTGATTTCTAGTTTTTAGAGGCCTAGTTTTGAGTCTAATCCTGTGATGGAAACGGAAGTTGTGGATAGATAGCCATGGTACCACATTATCAAGAATTACTTAGAGAACACAATGTTCCCAGAAGAGGCTATCGAAAAAGACCAGAGGTTGATCTGCAAGTTATCTGCTCAGTTTATTTGGATAGATGGGGTGTTGTATAAATGACAAGTCGACGGTGTTCAATTAAGGTGTCTGGATGAGAAAGAGGCCGAAAGAGTAATAGAGGAAACTCATGCTGGAGTTTGTGGGGGCCACATGAATGGTTTGATACTGGCAAAGAAAATCGTGAGACAAGGGTTCTACTGGCTTAAGATGGATACAGATTGTTCCAAGTACATAAAACAATGTCAGTTGTGTCAGCAGTATAAAGATTTGAGGCACTTGCCAGTTTCGGAATTACACAGTTTGACGTCGCCTTGGCCGTTCGCTGCTTGGGGAATTAACATTATCGGAGAGATATTCCCTATGACCTCTAATGGACATAGATTCATCATAGTCGCTATCGACTATTTTACCAAGTGGGTAGAAGCAGAATCATTTAAGAAGGTTGACACTTGGGATATGGCTACGTTCATTGAAAAGGATTTGATATGCAAATACGGTCTCCTACATCACGTTTTGTCTGATAATGGTGTCCAATTCATGGATGAGACTAAGAAGTTGCTTCAAAAATACGGCATTGAGCATCACAAATCCTCTTCATATTGCCCATAAGGCAACGGGGCGGCGAAAGCTGCCAATAAGAATGTCAAGAAAATCCTAGCCAAAATGGTTCAGAACAATAAAGATTGGGTAGAAAAGTTGCCTTTTGCACTTTGGAGTTATAGAACTACCAACCACACCGTATTCTTTAGTGTATGGGACGGAAGCGGTATTGCCGGTTGAAATAGAGCTCAAATCATTGAGGGTAGTCATGGAGGCTTGAATTCTGGAGGCTGAATAGGCATAACAGCAGTTGCAACATCTGAATATACTGGATGAGGGCAGGTTCAGAGCCTATTATCACAATTAGATTTATCAGAAAAGGCTTGCTAGGTCGTTCAAAAAGAAGGTCAAGAAACACCTGCTGAAGGAATGAGATTTGGTCTTCAAGCAAATAAGACCAGGTGCAACTGATATAAGGGATAAGTTCAAACCGACGTGGGAAGGTCCTTTCAGCCTCAAAAAGCTGTTGTTAAAAGGAGCGGCAATTCTGGCAGATAGCGATGGCAATGAGTTCAAGGAGCCAATCAATATTGATAGACTCAAGAGGTTCCATGGCTAAAGGCTAAGAATCAAAAGAAGAGAATAAAAGCCCTGCGGGTCAAAAATCGAAAAAAGGCGGCCTTGCTAAAATTGGGCGCCTCGTCATGGTGAAAACCGAAAAACGACATCCTGGGCAAAAATTAGAGGCTTGAGAGAAAATGTCCAATTAAGAAAACCCGAGAGGGTTGATTGGTAACAGGAGTTTGATGCTATCAAGATCTGTTCCAGGAATGAATGTAGTTTTGCATTTTGAATTGTTGCTAAATGGTGATCATGTATAGTGAAATCATACTGAAATGTATACAATTTTGCAATAGGAAATGAAACTGAATTTATTCATTTACATTATTCTCTAGTTCTATTTTAAAAAGAAACACATTGTTCAAAATGCGTGCAAAGCTGAACTACGCTCTATTAGTGCTCTCGCCGGCCAAATGCCTAAGTCGACGAGTCCTATTATCGACTGCAAGGCTGAGTGTCCATCTCTTATATGCACTGGTAGAAGTGACAGAATGATCTCCAAAGGAGGGTATGACAGTCCTCATCGGTAGCTCAACCCAGAGATCATGATATTTGGAGGCGAAAGCTGAAGACAGGATTCCACCCTGAAAAGATAGAGGGAGTCTCACCACATCCTGGGTCATCCTGAGCTATCGAGCACAACGGGTTGTGATATAAAAAGTGGCTTTGTGAAGCCCGCACAAGGGAACACACCCCGAAAAGCCATTAATTGTCTCTGTAGAAAGAGGAGGCCAGGCATTTATGAAACTGATATCCTCGTTTGTTACTTCACCAAGTCTGATAATGCCTTCGTCAAGAGTTGCGAATGAGTATAGTCGCTGATGGGGGAGAAAGTGCCTCAAGGAATATTGACTGATAACCCTAGGAGGAGGTTCTGACAGTAGCCTCAACTTTTTTTGTAGCCATACCTATATATATATAAAAAAAAATAATTGTAAAAGCCGCTAGAGTGAATTGGGTTCACCCCAGGCAAAAGTGAGGCATAGGGTTATGTGAAAATAAAAAAAAAAGATGCATTTCCCGCTAAGAAAAGCTAGTGTGAAAATCCACAATGGACACACTACCTTTCAAAATAATGTCATACCTGGAGTTATAAGGGGCTCCCAGAGAAGGAGGTATAGGAATCAACACGGACGAAATCTAACCCCAGGATGGTCTCGGCAAGGATCAATGGGAAAGGGGTTAGTCCATGATGAAAGTCATCCACAATCCCAAATAGACGAAGATCACTAGTCAGTTCCTCCAAAGTCACAGTAAAATACCTCATGAGACAAAACAGGAAAATGACACCCATACAGTATGGGGGAATATCGGAGAAGTCCTCTAGATCCTCAATCAGTGGCCTTAAGTCAAAAGTAGAACTCTGAGTGACTAATCGGGCAGCATCAGAAGGAGGGATGCTCAAGCCCAATGCAATATCCCTAGTATGAATCAAACCACAGCGTGGGATGCAGGGTAAGGCACCAGGAGGAAACCATGCTCCAATGATAGCGTCAAACTCTTCAGGCAAGGGGCATAGTTCCTGGTAAGTGAATCTAAAAACGTGAAAATGTGGGTCCCAGAAGCAAGCTGCAGCCAGAAGAAGGCTGTGATCTATCCTGACTATTCTCAAAAATTTCAAGCAAGAGAATGGGGCTAAGGTGGTATTTTCCCAATTTTGGGGGTTATCTAGAACTTGATACATCTTGGTGAAGACAGAGGAAGACATTTTCTAAGTGTTACGACTAAAAAATTAAAAATAATAAGGAAAAGTATGAAGAAAAGAAAGGAAAACTTGGAAAAGAAGCTCTAGCAGAGGTTCGCGAGGTTAAAGTGCACAAAATTCAACGAAAAAGGAAGAGCATCGAACGACAGGTTGCCCATCTGTCGGTGTTCCGATAGGGAGCCCGTCGGTCAACTAGGTTGACTGCTAGTAGATTTATTCTCTTGCATGTCACACGCATAAAATAATTTTTGCATATTTTTATTGTCTTTGCAATGAAGGAAATTTGACAGAGACGAGTATTGGACGTAGAAATCGAAGCATAAAATCCAAGGAGTATTTGCATTTAAAAAAAAAGGTTAATTAATTAATTAATTAATAAAAGAGTGGAACGAGGAAGAAAAGATAATGAAAAGCATAATTTTTAATGACCGACGGGGTGCCCGTCGCTCGGTGTTCAGACGGGCTGCCCGTCGGTAATCAAAAATTATAAAAGGAGCGCCCAGCGACACTCCTTCAGTTCCTTTATCTTCTTCTTCCTTCCTTCATCGTGAACTGACGCAACCCCTGCATATTTTGCTCATTTCTCACTCATTTTTTATCCGTTTTGCACAGCACTTGCGCCAAAACAATCCTTGCACCATCATGCACATTTAGGACTATTTTTTTCGCAAATTCATCAAGTTCTTTTTTAGTGCATTTCGTCGCCCACCAGGTTATTTTGTTGTCTTTTTTCTACTCTTTTCTATTTCTTTTCAATTAAATTTGCATGTAAAATGCATGACTAGTGTATATTATCAATATGTAGGACTAAATTCTATTTATTTTTGACATTTTTGGACTGTATACACTGGCTACCAAATGTAAATCATGCTAATGAAATATATACCATGTTTATAATAAAAGCAAATAATGATCAAATAAAAAGATAACGATGGACTTGCGAACCTGATCCCATTTTTGAACCAAATTGGACTAAAGGAAATGCATAATAAGATGCAAGAATGAAATTATTGCTTGGGGCTTAAGGCCTATCCCGTTATCTTGTATTGTTTTTATGCAGGGAGTTGGACACATTCTTGCCAGGATGCTGCCCAAATTTTTTTTAGAATTTTTTGGGCAGGCACAGCCTTGTTGGGATGCTGCCAAACTTTTTTGGTAAGCACATTTCAGTCGAAATACTGCTGAAATTTGCAAATTTTTTAAATCTTTTGATTAGCTTACTAGCGATGATAATGCAAAGCTAACTCTTATTCTTTTTAGGATGCCTCCGCGATGTAACGTCCCTTGCGACCAGGCCGAGCCACAGGCTCCTATATGAATGAACGACGAGGCTAGGGCATATATGCAGTTTCGAGCCAACCGCTTCATGTCCAGACCGTTTATGCAGAGTATGGGGATGCTCAAGGAGGTAGATGCCCTAGCAGTAGTGGCAGGATGGACGGAGTTTTTATGACCCTCATTCCAGACACATCCTGAGGTTTTTAAGGAGTTTTTTGCCCCTCTCCACTACGGGGGATTCTAGAGGTCGAACACGAAGGATGGGGTCATTCAGTTTTAGGTTAGAGGTCACTATCACAGCATTACATGTCGGACATTTACAGAGGCCATAGGGTTGCCTTATGGGGATAATGTGATGGTCCCCTAGAGAGTTATTAGGAGGCATCACTAGGAGGTCATTGCCATGCCGGGGGTGCCGTATGACCATGACACAACGAAGAGTATAGTGCTTTCATCCTAGGCCCTCAGATATATACACAGGGTCCTCTCTAGTTCATACTTGGGATGGGTAGGTAACCCGGGGTCTATAAATGGGTTGGAGATTTGAAGCTCAAGGGCAATGGCAGCAGGATGATGCCTTAACATTAGCCACGAGATAGTGGCTATCTTGGTCAGAGTTTCATGGGGGGCATCCCCAATAGTATGGGCCGGGGGAGTGTTTACCAAGTTACTTCTACACTTGCGTGTTGACCCTGGCAGTTTTGGGCCTCCACTTGATGAGAGTGTTTATATGGATGTGTCGATGTCTCTGACTATAGGGATGATTGCATAGTGATCGCTCGGCCAGAGGAGTACCGGTTGCTTTCCATGCTAGAGACTAGGCATATGTTCAGTCTCCCTCTACTCTAGCCAGTAGAGGAGGAGTAGCCTCTTCAGCAGCCCGAGTCTTAGGAGCCATAACCCACACAGATGCCCCCACAGCAGTCTCAACTGGAGGAGGAGCATTCTCAGACTCCGTTCGATATGGGTATTGAGTTCCGTGTAGATGAGCTAATAGCCACCCCTCCATCGCAGAGAGTTTAGAGTCCCACTCCACCACCACCATCGCGAGTCCAACATTTCCTGCTCCGGGAGACTGGGAGGTTCCTTCCTTATAGTAGGCCTGGACACCTGGGGGCATCCACCTCCACAACTCCTACATCGTTAGAGCACCAGGTGGAGCCAGCATATCCCAGCCCGTCGCCACCTCTGCAGTCGGCCCAGCCTGATGTTGTTGCCGCTATGACTGCCCTTCTCACTGCTATGGAGCATCGACAGGAGGAGAGAGACCGAGCCCTCCTTGAGCGCCTCGATTGGTATGAAGAGATGGACCGGGTTATGCTTGAGCATTTGGGCTAGCAGGAGAGGCTTCTAGAGGATCAGGGGAGGCTCATTGAGGATTTGAGGCATAGTTTGGGTGCCTTCCAGGATACGGCAGCTCAGAGGGTGGATATGGCTGTCCAAATGGTTGATGAGTCTGTCGCTGCCCTCAAATTCCGGATAGAGATTTTGGAGGGTGTCATACAGGCCATATCTGTATCCATCTGGGAGTTTAGGGATCTGATGGAGACTAGGCTAATGGGCATTAGAGAATCGGTCAAAGATCAGACCATGAGGCTGTCGAGGGCCTTTATAGAGCTGGGCGGTGTGGTTAGTGACACGTTGGAGTTCATTGAGGTTTGTGCTCAGCCCTTCTTAGATGGGTACACACAGGTCCAATTCCAACAGGCCACCCCAGCGATGGGACTACCAGCATCTGCACCGATCGTTGTCCCTCCACGCCTAGCAACAGCGACCAGACCCTCAGCACCTTGCAGTCAACCCTCTACCTCCAGAGCCGGGCCATCCGCATCTTCATCTTGTGGTCAGACGGTACATGCATCAGACGATGAGGAGGACTTAGAGGGGACCTCAGATTATTGCCCTCTCTAGTGTATTCAGGGAGTTTATTTTGCTATACTTGTATATTTGTTGCACAAAGTCTACATTTTATTAGTGAAACTTACATTTTGTTAAATTTATGTTTAATCTTTTATATTTACATTATTGCTAACTGTGACGCGCGCCGAATCCTAGGGTGCCCCAGAAACCCGCTTTTAGGGCTTTCTGAAGGAGGTTCATAAAAACTTGTAAGAAATTACCAGTGCGTCCATTTTGGGCAACAAGGAGGTTCCATGGAGTCGCCACCCAATAGAACATTGGGAAAGGTTATCTAGCCTTAGTGAGCCTAAAATAGCATTGCTATGTCCATTTTGGTAGGCCAAAGGTGTCTTGGAGGCCCCACCTTAATAGAGCATTAGGATGGCCCTCTCGCCTCGCTCTTGGGCACGCCAAACGTGTCTTGGAGGCCCCATCCTAATAGTACATTAGGATGGCCCTCTCACCTCGTAGAGCCTTGGACTATGCAAGTTGAGCCTTTTTTCGGGACATAAGAGGTATCTTGGAGGCCCAATAATTGAGATGGCCCTCTCGCCTCGTTGAGCACAAAGACCAGAGAAGGTTTGGGACCTCCCATTTATTCATACCTTGGTTAAGTTTCTAATTGAGTTTTGAATTTAGTGTTTCATCCCATTTCTCATTCAATTTAGTGCAATTTAATTAAAACACAGGTTGTCCATCCAAGAAAAGCGGTAAATGGAACGTAATTAAAATAAAGCATATGAGAATAACTTATAACAAAACTAGGAGCAGAATACAACCCCCATTGTAAATCGCTTGTGATTCATACATAAATCGAGATATACATTAAAGATGAGGACATTGGTCCTCGCATGCATATTTATTACAAAAATAATTTTGAGGCGGCGATTTTATTTGTTGAAAAAAAGGACATTGGTCCTCAATTAATTGATAAAAAATCCCATCTTAATAAATAAAAATATTTAAACATTTTATATTAGCCGAATAAAAAAACGATATTTACAATAAAAACATAAATCAAAAAGAAAGATAAAGTCCACAGAATAAACCCAGGTGAGGATCCTTAGGTCATCACTGTGGCTTCTATCACAAATAGTTCCAGATTCACCAAGCAAGTCAAATAAAACTCACAAAATAAAAGGCATGTTAGTGCAAAATTAGGAGCAAAATAAACAAGAGATTGAATAATAATAAAAAATAATGTGAAAAATTGCAAGAAAAGTCAATAGAAAAGAAAATGGTAAGAAAAAGGAAACAAAATGAGAGAGGAGGCCCACAGACGGCAAAAAGCGCGCGAGTGACGGGCGTGCCTGGGCTGACCGGCGGGCTAATATACATCCATCGATAGCCCATCGCTCGCTTGAGCGACGGCCGTAGGTGTTTGCTTTTGCCCGTCGGTCCCTCATGCTCCTGGGCTGATCGGCGAGCTAGGATGACATCCATCGAAGGCCCGTTGTTCGCTTGAGCGACGGCCGTCGGTGGTTGCTTGAGCCCGTCTATCACCCCTATTCCAAAAGAAAAGAAAAGTTCAAATTATTTTGTTGTTTTGATTTTAATAAAATAGGATTTTTAGGCAATAAATCACCGCAAAGTAATTAAATTCAAAATAATAGATCCAGAATGTTTACCCTTGGATTTTTACCTCATGACGGTGAACATCGTGCGATTTCAGTTCCTTGAGTTCTATAAGGATCTGTCTGCAATTGAGTGATTTTAAAAAAAAATCGTTGATCGCCAAATTCGTATTGCGAAAGAAAAAATAAACCAAGAGAAGAAAATTACTTTCTCTTTCTCAGTATTATGGCACTTCGAGTGTTGAAAAACAACTAAATTGACAAAAAAATAAATGAATGTCGTTCCCTCGACTCAGCTTTGATTCAGAAAATATTTGACAAAAGCAGTTTTGGAGAAAATTGAAATCTCGTGAGAAAATTTTTAAAATAGCTTCTCTGATGTAAATTTTCCAATCCGAAATTTTCTAACCTCAAATCTTCCAACCCCGAATAAGGAACTTCCTTCCCCTATTTATAGGTTTTGGAAGATATTTCAAATAAATTTAAATTTTAAGAGGATTTTTCGAAATCAAATCAAAACCAAATGATCATTAGAATATTCCAAAAATCAAATCTAGTATTTAAAAATATTTGAAAAGATTTTGGAGATTTTAAAAGATTTAAAAGATAATTTGTAATTCTTTTAAAATTTAGAGAATCCGGCGGTTTAAACAACCAGATCACCGACCGACGGGCTGCTCGTGGATGACCGACGGGTGTCGGTTGCGGGGGTACCAACGGTCGTTTAACTGACAGGCCCCACGCGTGGCACAGAGATGAGAGACGGCCGTCTCTCATGAGCAGCGGGCGTCGCTCAAGCGAGAAGCGGGGACCGCTCAATCGAATGACTGGCGCCGCTCAATTGACCAACGGATGCCGCTCAGGTGAGCGACGGGCGCTATTCCCGAGCGACAAGCATTGCTCTGGCGAGCAACGGGCTCCCTTCCCAAGCGACAACCATTACTCATCGCGAGAGATGGGCCTCTTGTACAAGCGACGGGATCTCCCACCACCGACGGGCTGCCCGTCTATTGAATAAAATCTCAATTCCCAAAGTTTGAATTCTCTTCGACTCTCTGAAATCTCCCGTTTATCCAGAAAACCTCCGATCCTTATAAAACTGGAGAATGAACACCCACAACTCTCATCCCTTATCCGAAAACAGACGTTAGTCTCTTCATCGGGTAACTCTGATTTGGACTGCCTCAGGACCCGTTGCCTACAGTTGCCCCTAATTTTGGGGAAACTAGTACACTAGTGTCTAGATGAGCTAAAATTCAGAGGAGAAAGGAAGAAATGCTTACCTGAGGCAATCCTCACCTTCCTGATGTTGCGTGGAAGCAAGTGGTTTCTCATTTCCATCCGATGGGCCTCGTCCTAGCCTGCCTGGTAATTGAGGATCCCGGGAGGTAGTATTATCCAACTGCAACCAATTTGCAATTTGTTCTATTGTAAGTGTACTGCTAGCCTCGTCTTAGCCTGTACGGTATTTGTGAGATGCGGTGTTTTCTAACCCCAACTCGATTGCGATCTTTTCTATGTCGTGTGCCTCGCTAGCCTCATCTTGGCCTGCACAGTGGCTAGTCTGTCCTGCTGGCCTCATCCCGGCCTGCACGGTGTGAGGGGTAGTGTTCTCTAACCACCACTCGGTTGCGATCTGTTCTATCGCATGTGCCCCGCTAGCCTCATCTCGGCCTGTACGGAGTCTAAGTGTCGTGGGAAGTAGTACTCTCTAACTACAACCCCCTTGCGATCTTTTCTATCGTGTGCGCCCCACTAGCCTCCTCTCGACTTGCACGTTAGTATGAGTCATTTGATCGTTTACCATCCTTGGGTCGATGTGAACTCATGTTCCTGTGTTACAAAAGATTTGATCAATTCATTGCGAGTTGATTAGTTCGTTATCTCCTAAACAATTTTTGCATCATTATTATCTTTTCATTTTTTCCATTTACCGTGTTATCAAACGTTTGTAAAGTGTAAGTGAGATATTACCATGGCAGATATACAGAATGAAATATAAGTTTGACAAAATGCAAACATAAGTGTTCCACTAATGAAATATATATATTTTGTACAAAAATACAAAAAATACGATACGATACAATCAAGATAAACTCCCTGAACAACTAGAGAGGAAAATAATCTGAAGGTTCGTCCGGGTCGCTGTCGTCTGACACGGGCACCGGTTGGCTCCAAGATGAAGACATTAACGGCTAGGCTCTGGATGTGGAGGGCTGGCTAGGTGGCACCAGGGGTCTGAACCTAGACTGGGCGCGAGGAGGGGCCACGACCAGTGCTAACGCGGGTCTTCCCCTCACGGGGTTCGCCTGCTGGAACTGCACCTGGGCATAGCCATCTCAGAAAGGCTGGGCGCAGACTCCGATGAACTCCAAAGTATCTCTGACCACTCTCCCCAGCTCCTGGAACCTACTGGACAGTGTTAGGGTATGATCTCGGGCTGCTCCTCTGATGCCTCAAAGCGTAGACTTCGTCTGCTCACGGAACTCTCTGATGGACTGGGAGATAGGCAGAATGGCACTCTCCAACACCCCTACTCTGAACCAAAGGGAACTGACGGACTCGTCTAGCATCTGTACAGCTGTGTCCACCCTCTCGGCTGCAGCGCCATGGGAGGTCGTCAAATCCCATCTCAGCTCCTCAATGAGCCTCGCTTGGTCCCGGATGACCCTCTCCTGCTGGTCTAGCCTCTCTAGTATGGCTCGGTCTCTCTCCTCATACTGCCCAATCCGCTCAAGGAGGACCCTATCTCTCTCCTCCTGCCTACGCTCCACAGTGGCAAGGATAGAAGTCATGGCTGCCACAAGATCTGACTGGGCTGGTTGTGGCGCTGGCGCTGAGGGCACTGGCTCTGTTGGATGATCTGGAGGTGGTGCAGTGGAGGTAAATGCCCCCGAATGCCCCGCCCGACTGTAAGGATGGAACCTAGCAGTGTCCCGGGGTGTCGATATCTGTACCCGTGCCGGAGGGATCTGCACTCTCTATGCTAGAGGAGTGGAGAATAGTTCGTCCATGGTGAACTCAATGCCCATGTCGGAGGGAGTCTACGGCTGCCCCTCCTCCGGTGGCTGCAGTATAGGCTACCACTCCTAAATCTCTACCTGCTGGGGAGGCTGGCCCTCCTAAAACTCTACCTGCTGGGAAGGCTGGCCTGTGATGCCCGTTCCCTAATGACAGATTAGCTCAGCTAATCTTAGTTAGAGAAGGCCGCACACACACAACAGAACGCATGTTTAACCTGAATTGAAAAAAAAAATCATCGCATATTATCCTATCTCATGCATCACATGCCAAGCTATTTATATGACATACATACATAAGAGGGGTTACATTCCAGATTATACATTATTACATGTCTTTACATATTCTTTACACATTTTAACCGTACAAAAAGCTTATACAAAAATTCCCAAAATAACAACCCCCAAGCCTATGCTATTCACTTCCTATTGTTGACCGTACCAAAATGCGGGGGACATCCTTCAGTCACCTCTCGTCCGTACCTGCACGGATTAGAGTAAATCCATGCTAAGCGATAACGCTTAGTGGGGAACTCATATAGCAAACAACTTATCACGCATCAGAGATATCATACATTGCACATTAGTAGACATGCCAGAACAATCATTATTAAAGCATGAACCATTTCAGGCATAGTTTTGTCCATTACTATATTCAATCATAAAGCATCAATCACTTATTCACATGTCTGTACTTTCTTGTATCATAGTCACTTCTGTTTATTATTTAATTAACTGATTAGCCGATTAGCCTATTAGCCTTCTTGCCTGCAACTCAATGACGCGGATAACGGGTATCGCATCGGTACCTCTCAGGTACCAGTAATCTCATCGAGACTACTTTTACACATTAGTACCTTCTGGTACTTCACATCACATTAGTACCTTCTGGTACTTCACATTATTCCACATATAATAAAATCCAGCAAGGATTATTCGCATTGTGATTCCCATGGAATCAGACACATTTAACGCATGGGGCTGCAGCACTTGACCTTATAGGCATCCCTAACTATCCACTACTTGACTCACAGGCTTAAGTTATTAACAAATTATTCAATTCACTTTTCACTTTACACATTTGCATTAGCACATAGCTAACATTTCACTTACATATTCAGTATGCTTTCTAATTCAATCTTCACATTTAATATTCACATAACTGATCATATTCAGAAATCACCATGTTTGTATGCATTTCTAGATCACTTAACACACATACAATACTTACTCATGTTGTCTTTCATTTCAGCTCAAAGCCTTGCCATTTGAATGACCAAACACATTAGGATCATATTGCCAAAACAGGGTGGGTCACGGTCACAATGAATTCCATTGTCACCGTGACATATTGAAGTCCAAAACAGAATGCAAACTGGGGGCATGTCACGGTCACAATCAATTTCATTGTCACCGTGACATGTTCCCAACTCTCGGCAGAATGCAACTTGAGGGTATGTCACGGTCACAATGAATCTCATTGTCACCGTGACATATTCTCACTTTGCAAAACAGAATGCCTTCCTGGGTACCTCACGGTCACAATGAATCTCATTGTCACCGTGACATACTAAAATCTACTAGGCAGAATTGAACTCAAGCATACCTCACGGTCACAATGGATTTCATTGTCACCGTGACCTATGCAAAAACACCATAACATGGTTATGTTTTTAGTCCATTTCTTCCTTCTCATTAAGACTTCAAATCTCATTCTCACTTTTGGTAATCAACCCAAATACATCAACCACATGATCAATTAGCACATACCTGATTTTCCCTTCTTATTTGGGACTCATCTTTAGCACAAGTTATAATCAATTTCACCTCACACATAGCATACATGCTCTCACACAATTCATTCACTAAACACATTATCACATACACATACAACTCATATCAATGGCCCTATTTAGCCAACACAAATCATTCAATTTCACACATTTAGGGTTTGTTCCCAAACCTCGTCTCCTTAGCTCCTAATTTCGACGGACGCTCGACTCGTCGATTACAGCCTTTCCTTTATCTCTTTTCACTTCTTCAGCTAACAAAACAACACAGATGCTTAAGCTCAAACTCAGACCAATAATATCCCATCCAAACCAGCTCAACCAAGAAGAAAGAGTAGAAGATGAGAATATGCACTTATTCACTTACCTCTTAGGTTTAACCCTTAATTCTTGAGCAACTTAACATCAATATGCTTACACTTCTTTAACACTCACTCCCACGCAAGAAAGAAAAGAGAAGAACACAGAAAATTGCTAGATTACACAAATGAAACTCTTCCCTTCCCTTAATTCACTCTTGCATGCAAAGGTGTAGGTGGCATCCTCTCAAGAAGCCACACGGAAACCACTTCCTCAAATCTGCCTCCATTTTCCATTAAATCAAGTTATTTTATTCTTAATTAATCCTTCATTAAACTAGCTAATCAGCCTTTAACTCATGCTTAGTATTCATTCATAATTACCACTTAAACCCTTAACAATACTTCTTTCTTTCAATTAAATCCTGCCTTCATTCAATTAAGTCCCAAAACTCACATGCAATCACACACACATGCCAAAATAGATTAATTCTTTTAGGGTACAAGTCCGGCCATGACAACTCTCCCCTCCTTAAAGAATTTCGTCCTCGAAATTCATACCTGAGTGGAACAGTTGTGGATGCTGCTCTCGTATAGCCGCTTCTGGTTCCGAAGTTGCCTCTTCAACACCATGGTGTTGCCAGAGCACTTTCACAAGTGGTATCTGCTTATTCCGAAGTTGCCTTACTTCTCTTGCTAAAATCACTATTGGCTTCACATCATAGGTGAAATCAGACTGCACTTCCACTTCGTGTATAGGTAACACATGGGAATCATCTGACCTATATCTCCTCAACATGGACACATGAAACACATCATGTAGCTTAGCCAAAGCCGGAGGCATAGCCAAACGATAAGCTACTGAACCTACTCTTTCAAGCACTTCATATGGCCCAATAAATCTTGGACTCAACTTCCCCTTTTTACCAAATCGCAGTACCTTCCTCCAAGGAGACACTTTCAGAAACACTTTATCGCCTACACTGAATTCAATGTCCCTTCTTTTCAAATCAGCATACGACTTCTGTCTATCACTTGCTGCTTTCAATCTTTGCTGTATTATCTTAGCTTTCTCTTCTGAATCATGAACCAAATCTGGCCCTATGACTCTGCTCTCGTTCAACTCTGTCCAACAAATCGGTGAACGACATTTCCTTCCATACAGGACTTCATACGGTGCCATACCAATACTGGTCTGATAACTGTTGTTATAAGCAAATTCCATAAGTGGAAGATACTTATCCCAACTTTTAGAGAAATCCAAAACACATGCTCGCATCAAATCTTCCAAAACCTGAATAATTCTTTCCGATTGTCCATCGGTTTATGGATGGAAAGCAGTACTGAAGTTCAATTTCATACCCAAAGCCGCTTGCAAGCTCCTCCAAAACTTAGAAGTGAATCTGGGATCTCTATCAGAAACAATAGACAAAGGTATCCCATGCAATCGGACAATTTCTCTTACATACAATTCAGCCAACTTTTCCATAGAATAATCCATCCGAACTGGTATAAAGTGAGCTGATTTCGAAAACCTATCCACAATAACCCATACTGCGTCTTGCTGTCTTGAGGTCAGAGGCAATCCAGTAACAAAATCCATCGTGATATTATCCCATTTCCATTGTGGAATAGGGAGTGGATGCAACATCCCTTGAGGCACTTGATGCTCCGCTTTGACTTGTTGACAGACAAGGCACTTAGACACATATTCCACTACATCCTTCTTCATCCCAGGCCACCAATACAACCGTTTCATATCTTGATACATCTTATTTCCACCTGGATGCATAGTGAAAATTGTATTATGAGCCTCATGCATCAATTTCTTCTTTAATTCGTTATCGGTTGCCACACACATTCTATTCTTATATAGTAGTACTCCTTCCTCATTCACTGAATAGTCAGTCTTGTCTAAATCACCAACTGACTGCAGAACTTGTTGCAACCTCACATCAGTTTTCTGAGCAGCTATTATCTCATCTCTCAAGACCGGTCTCGCTTTCAACTGTCGATAATCAATGCACATTCTCATTGTACCATCTTTCTTCTTAACAAATAACACTGGTGCTCCCCAAGGAGAAACACTAGGTCTAATAAAACCCCTGTCTAATAATTCTTGCAACTGTTCCTTCAACTCCTTCAATTCAGTTGGAGCCATTCTATACGGCGCCTTAGATACGGGTACAGTTCCTGGTGCCACATCAATCGATAACTCAACTTCTCTTATCGGTGGTACACCGCTCAGTTCTTCAGGAAACACGTCAGAAAACTCTCGGACTATTGGTATTTCTTGCATCTTCACATGTTCTCTCTTACTGTCCAACACCAGAGCTAGATAAACCTCACATCCTTTTCTCATACCTCGACAGGCTTGCATGGCAGATATCACATTTACAAGAGGATTAGTGCACACTCCTCTCACTGTCGCTCTGTTCCCCTTACCATCACTGAGCACAACCATTTTCTTCTTACACTTAACATCTGCATCATACTTAGTTAACCAATCTATACCCAGAATCAAATCAAACTCATCAAACGGTAGTTCAATCAAATCCGCTGGAAACACACTACCTTGAACTTCTAATGCACAGTTTCTATACACTCTGTTCACATTAACATTACCTCCCAAAGGGCTAGACACACATATATCATATTTTAAACATTCAACTTTAGGCATCTTTTCACATATCTTTTTATCACACACATATGAATGAGTTGAGCCAGGATCAATAAGTGCAAACATTTCCACACCACAAAGTAGAATAGTACCTGCTATCACTTCAGGCGCATCCTGATCCTCTCGTGCCCTCATAGCATAAGCCCGCACTGGAGCCGCATTAGGTCTATCCACAATCTCAGAATCGACTGCACCCCTGGACTGGCTACCTCTGCCACGTTCTCTTCCTCTTCCTCTATTAGTAGAAGGTAAATTTGAACCACCCCTGCTCTGCTCTTGTTGATTTCCTGACATCTCATAAGTATTCGGGCAATTAGCAAGGAAATGCTCAGTGTTTCCACATCTAAAACAAGCACCCGTCACTCTCCAGCATTCTCCTCTATGCCTCTTACCACAATGAGGACACTCATGAACCTCACTTCTGTTACCAGATGTTCCTCTTCCCGAACCAGATGCTGAGGGAGCGCCACGCTTCTTACCTCTCGCTGCAGAACTGAACCCTGATTCCGCCGGTGATGCCACATGAGAATCTCGTGATCTTTTCCCCGTCTGGGAACCACCTCTACTTGCATTCTTCCTTTGTCTCCATTCTCTTTGAGCTCCCAAAGTCCTTTCAGCTCTTAAAGCTGCTTGAACAATACGATAATAACTTATATTCTGCTCCGTTGTTAGAGAAATCAGCAATGCTTTAATTTCCTCAATCAACCCTTCCTCAAATTGTTGACATCGCAACACATCGGTCAAAACACCTTTTGGCGCATACTTGCTTAAGCGACAGAATTCTGCTTCATATTTCGCCACTGTCATGGTTCTCTGCCTCAAACTCAGAAACTTCTTCCAGTTTGCCTCTCGATGTGCTTTAGTAATATACTTGTTCTTGAATTCTTTTTCAAAGAACTCCCAGTTTAATGGTTCAGGAAGCATCAGATTCTGCAGGACCAGCTTCCACCAATCATATGCAGGACCTTGGAGTAATGACTCCACACATTCAACCCACTGATCTGGAGGACATCGAATCTCCTTAAGAATCCTTTCCACCTTCTCAATCCAGTACTCTGCTTTTTCTGACTCATCTAACCTTGTTCCATGAAATTCCTCCAAACCATGCTTTCTCAAAGATTCTATTGGGGCTCTTGGCGCCATCATACGTTCCATTACTCTCGCCATGTCTTGTGTTATTTTCATCATAGCTTCCATAGGCCCAAACGGAATCTCATTCCCATAGCCAACCGATCTAGACTGCCCAGACCCTGTCACCTCAGCTTCACGAGGATTCACACTTTCGGCAGATTCCTCACCGGTATGCCTTCCAGAATCCATCTTACTACACAGATTAAACAAGGACTTCCGCATTAGGTCAACAAACTATACACATCTTATCTACCCAATTCCCAGAAAAGACTCAACCTAGGCTCTGATACCACAACTTGTGACGCCCGTTCCCTAATGACAGATTAGCTCAGCTAATCTTAGTTAGAGAAGGCAACACACAACAGAACGCATGTTTAACCTGAATTGAAAAAAAAATCATCGCATATTATCCTATCTCATGCATCACATGCCAAGCTATTTATATGACATACATACATAAGAGGGGTTACATTCCAGATTATACATTATTACATGTCTTTACATATTCTTTACACATTTTAACCGTACAAAAAGCTTATACAAAAATTCCCAAAATAACAACCCCCAAGCCTATGCTATTCACTTCCTATTGTTGAACATACCAAAATGCGGGGGACATCCTTCAGTCACCTCTCGTCCGTACCTGCACGGATTAGAGTAAATCCATGCTAAGCGATAACGCTTAGTGGGGAACTCATATAGCAAACAACTTATCACGCATCAGAGATATCATACATTGCACATTAGTAGACATGCCAGAACAATCATTATTAAAGCATGAACCATTTTAGGCATAGTTTTGTCCATTACTATATTCAATCATAAAGCATCAATCACTTATTCACATGTCTGTACTTTCTTGTATCATAGTCACTTCTGTTTATTATTTAATTAACTGATTAGCCGATTAGCCTATTAGCCTTCTTGCCTGCAACTCAATGACGCGGATAACGGGTATCGCATCGGTACCTCTCAGGTACCAGTAATCTCATCGAGACTACTTTTACACATTAGTACCTTCTGGTACTTCACATCACATTAGTACCTTCTGGTACTTCACATCACATTAGTACCTTCTGGTACTTCACATTATTCCATATATAATAAAATCCAGCAAGGATTATTCGCATTGTGATTCCCACGGAATCAGACACATTTAACGCATGGGGCTGCAACACTTGACCCTATAAGCATGCCTAACTATCCACTACTTGACTCGCAGGCTTAAGTTATTAACAAATTATTCAATTCAATTTTCACTTTACACATTTGCATTAGCACATAGCTAACATTTCACTTACATATTCAGTATGCTTTCTAATTCAATCTTCACATTTAATATTCACATAACTGATCATATTCAGAAATCACCATGTTTGTATGCATTTCTAGATCACTTAACACACATACAATACTTACTCATGTTGTCTTTCATTTTAGCTCAAAGCCTTGCCATTTGAATGGCCAAACACATTAGGATCATATTGCCAAAACAGGGTGGGTCACGGTCACAATGAATTCCATTGTCACCGTGACATATTGAAGTCCAAAATAGAATGCAAACTGGGGGCATGTCACGGTCACAATAAATTTCATTGTCACCGTGACATGTTCCCAACTCTCAGCAGAATGCAACTTGAGGGTATGTCACGGTCACAATGAATCTCATTGTCACCGTGAC
The DNA here is from genome assembly GCA_947683425.1 of Excoecaria cochinchinensis. Taxonomy (NCBI): domain Eukaryota; kingdom Viridiplantae; phylum Streptophyta; class Magnoliopsida; order Malpighiales; family Euphorbiaceae; genus Excoecaria; species Excoecaria cochinchinensis. The sequence continues at coordinate 2,492,139 of CANTUQ010000080.1, read as the reverse complement.
ATATTCTCACTTTGCAAAACAGAATGCCTTCCTGGGTACCTCACGGTCACAATGAATCTCAATGTCACCGTGACATACCAAAATCTACTAGGCAGAATTGAACTCAAGCATACCTCACGGTCATAATGGATTTCATTGTCACCGTGACCTATGCAAAAACACCATAACATGGTTATGTTTTCAGTCCATTTCTTCCTTCTCATTAAGACTTCAAATCTCATTCTCACTTTTGGCAATCAACCCAAATACATCAACCACATGATCAATTAGCACATACCTGATTTTCCCTAATTATTTGGCACTCATCTTTAGCACAAGTTATAATCAATTTCACCTCACACATAGCATACATGCTCTCACGCAATTCATTCACTAAACACATTATCACATACACATACAGCTCATATCAATGGCCCTATTTAGCCAACACAAATCATTCAATTTCACACATTTAGGGTTTGTTCCCAAACCTCGTCTCCTTAGCTCCTAATTTCGACGGACGCTCGGCTAGCCGATTACAGCCTTTCCTTTATCTCTTTTCACTTCTTCAGCTAACAAAACAACACAGATGCTCAAGGTCAAAATCAGACCAATAATATCCCATCCAAACCAGCTTAACCAAGAAGAAAGAGTAGAAGATGAGAATATGCACTTATTCACTTACCTCTTAGGTTTAACCCTTAATTCTTGAGCAACTTAACATCAATATGCTTACACTTCTTTAACACTCACTCCCACGCAAGAAAGAAAAGAGAAGAACATAGAAAATTGCTAGATTACACAAATGAAACTCTTCCCTTCCCTTAACTCACTCTTGCATGCAAAGGTGTAGGTGGCATCCTCTCAAGAAGCCACACGGAAACCACTTCCTCAAATCTGCCTCCATTTTCCATTAAATTAAGTTATTTTATTCTTAATTAATCCTTCATTAAACTAGCTAATCAGCCTTTAACTCATGCTTAGTATTGATTCATAATTACCACTTAAACCCTTAACAATACTTCTTTCTTTCAATTAAATCCTGCCTTCATTCAATTAAGTCCCAAAACTCACATGCAATCACACACACATGCCAAAATAGATTAATTCTTTTAGGGTACAAGTCCAGCCATGACATGGCCCTCCTGGTACTCTGGCTGCTGGGGAGGCTAGTCCTCCACTTGAGCCTCCTCCTCTGCTGGCTGGAGTGAAGGGAGGCCGAGAGCATGTCTGGTCTCGTGTATGGTGTGCAGCCTGTACTCCTCGGCCTGGCCTGGCAGCTGGACTATCATCCCCATAGTCAGAGCCGACGATACATCCACGTATATGCTCTCCTCCAATGCGGGCCCGAGACTATCTGGTCGATATCCCAACTGTAGCAACAACCGGGTCACCACCCCTCCTGCGAACACTATAGGGGCTGCCCCCCTGGATACTCTGACAATATTAAGGCGGCGTCCTATGACCATCGCCCATGAGCTTTAGATCTCTGCTCCATTCACCGACCCTGGATTACTTGCCCGTCCCAGGTAAGAGCTCGAGAGTACCTTGTGAATATACCTGAGGGCCTGCGATGAGAGCATTGTGCTCTTCGCCATATCGTCGTCATACGACACTCCCAGCAGAGCTATCATCTCCCAGTGCTACCTCCGGACAGCCCCCTGGGGCACTATAACATCGAGCCTGATTTGCAATCCCATAGCCTCTGCAAATCTCTGGCGGGTGATGCTGTATTAATAACCTATGACCGAAAACTGAATCACTCCCTCCTCCGTGTCCGATCTCTGAAAACCCCCGTAGTGCAAGGTGGCCAAGAACTATCGGACTACCTCTGGATGTGTGTGGAAGGCAGGCCACTGAAACTTTGTCCATCCTACAGCCACCACTAGCGCGTCTACCACCTCCAGCATCCCCATGCCTCCAGGAAGGGTCTGGAAATGTAGTAGCTAGCTCGGAACTGTATGTGAGCCAGAACCTGAACCTCTCTCGCCTCAGCACTCATCTAGAGAGGAGGCTCAGGCTTCGGCTGATTATGAGGAACCTGACGTCATGGAGGCATCCTGAGAAGAAGAAGAAAATAATTAGCTTTGCAGTATTGCAATAAATAATAGCTAAACGAAAGATTGTCAATTTTATGAACTTCGACAGCATCCCGGGCCAAAGATGCAATAACTTGGGCAGTATCCACGTAAGGATGTGCCTAACTAAAGAATTAAAAAATATTTGGGCAGGATCCCGTCAAGGATGTGCCCAACCTCCTACATAAAAGAAAATAATTGGACAGCCCTCAGGCCCCAAGCAATATTTCAAATTATTCAAGTAAAAATGAAAAAAAATTGGGCAGCATCCTCGCAAGGATGTACCCAATCTCCTGCATAAAAGGCAACAATTGGATAGGGGTCAGGCCCCAAACAATATTTCAAGTTATTCTAGTGTCTTATCTAGTTCGGGTTGGTCCTAGAACTAAGTCCAACAGAGGTAAGTCCAAATCTTTTATGGATAATTCTTATTCTTTTATTATTATTTTTTTCTTTTAATATTTTTTTTTGTTCTTTTACTCTATTTGCTCATGCGAATTCATACTTCCACAAAAATATTTCGTACAAAGTTTAGAGAAAATAAGAAGGATTAATGTCACAATTTTGCCAACTACGCTAACATGCATTTTCTCATGCGAATTGTTAGAAGGAAATAAAAAAAAAGTAGAAAAAAATGAATAAACTAACCTATATGTCGACGCGAATGTCCCGAAACTAAACCTGACAAAAAAGTGTAAAAAGTACTTCTAAACATGCGTGACAGTGTGGGGGTCATTTTGGAGAGAACGGCGCGCGAAACGGGCAAAAAATGAGGGAGAAAAGGCCAAAACAAACGAGGGGGCGTCAGTTGGTGAGGGAGAAGAAAAAGGGAGAAGAAATAGGAAGAAGAAACGAAAGTGGGATGGCGTCGGTTAGTGCCCCCTTTTATAGATTTTACTGACCGATGAGCTTCCCGTTGAAAGACTGAGCGACGGGCAGCCCGTCTGTTGGTCGAAATTTTGAAATTAAATGTCAATTAATTACCTAATTAATTTCTAATTAATGGCAATTAATTACCTCATTAAATGCTTTTTTTTAACTCCCTGAATATTTTCTGACTTTCGTGCCTGGATGTCCCTGTCAAATTGCAAAAATAATAGAAATATGCGTAAAACACTTTTTATGCGCGTGCCATGCATGTAACATGCAGGAAAGAAATCTGCCCACTGGTCAACCAGGCTGACCAACGGGCTTGCCGTCAGTTATGTGACAGACGGACTCCCCACTGACCGACGGGCTTGCTATCGGTTATATGATAGACGGGCACCCCGTCGGTCATATCCTCTTCATAAATTGCTCCTTTTTTCCTTGGGTTTTGTGCCTTTTCATATATTTAGGCTTAAATCCAAGCCTTTTCTCAGGTTTTCTCCTCTTTCTTGCTTATTTCCTTCGCCGACTTAGATTTTCAATCCTAGCATTTAAAACATGTCCTCTGCTGCCATTGTCAAGAAGCACCGAGATTTGGATAGCCCACAAACTTGTCAAATCCCCACTCTAGCTCCTCTTTCTGGCCTGAAGTCTCTGAGGGGAGTTAAGATAGACTACGATCTCGTTTTGGCTGCAGTTCATTTCTGGGACCTGCGATTCCATATTTTTAGGTTTACTTATCAAGAATTATGCCCCCTATCCAAAGAATTTGCTGCTCTTATCAGGACTTGGTATCCTCCCAGTACCTTACCTTGCATTCCCCACTGTGGTCTGATTCACACTCGAGATGTTGCATTGGCCTTAAGAATTGCCCCCTCTGACGCTGTTCGTTTGATTCCTCAGGGCCCCACATTTACCTTAATGCCACTTATTGAGGCCTTAGATGAGTTCCCTGATGTTCCTCCGTACCGCGCGTGTGCCATCTTCTTATTATGTCTGATGAGGTAGTTGATTATGACCTCAAAGGAGCTGACCGGTGACTCTTGTTTGTTCGGAATTCTTGATGATTTTCATCACGGGCTGACCCCTTTCCCACTGGTCCTTGCAGAGACTATCCTAAGTCTTGACTCTGTCAGCGCCGGGTCTTCTACTTCCTTTTCTAGGAGCCCCTTATTACTCCAGGTAAGTCATTATTTTAGAAGGTAGTGCGTCCCTCGTTGATTTTCACACTAGCTTTTCTTAGCGGGAAGTACATCCTTTTTAAATTTTCACACGACTCTATGCCTTACTTTTGCCTGAAGTGAACCCAATTCACTCCAGTGACTTTTATTTTTATTTGCTTTTTACTTTATTTTCTTTTATTTTTACTTTTCTTTTGTTCCCTTTTTAGATATGGCTGCAAGAGAGGTTGAAGCTGCTATCAGTGTCACACCACAAATAGGGCCTAGTCGGAATTGACTAAGCTAAGTCGGATAAGTGAAGGGCATTTTGGTAATTTTGTTCATTAAGAAATTGGATAATAAGGACTTAAATGCAAAGTATTTAATTAATTATGTTAAGAGGGGAAAATTATAAGGTGTGCATGTGTGTATGGATGTAGGGTACTTTGGTATTGGCATGATCTAGTGGTATTAGTGCATGGTAACTAGGATGTAAAAGTGTTTCATGGGAGGTTTTATGGTGTGAGTTGAGTGTGGTGCCTTGGGTTGTTAGTCAAGATGAGGTCATTAGGGACCAATTGTGGGGTGACACGTGTAAGGTTGGTGGGAGCATTGATTGGGATTTGAAAGGAGAAGAGAGAGGGATTGAGGTAGTAGCTTCCCATGGAAGCCAAAGGAAGTTTTGCCTTCCCCTTCCTATGCCTCTCTCTCTCTTGCCTATCTACATTTCTGCTCTCTCTTCCTTTCATGTGGGTTTTCTTCCACCTTTGGTCTAGGGTTTGAGCTTTGAAGGTTCTATAGGAGGTAAGTGGTTGTTTTGCTTTTAGTATACTTCTTCTTCTTCTCCTTTTTTTTCGGATTTGAGTGGGTTTTAAAGGTTATGTTCTTGGGTTATTGAGGTTTTGATTTGATTTGGTTGCAAGAATTGGAGGAGAAGGGAAGAGAAGGTTGGATTTTGAAGTGTTCGGTTTGAAGCTTTGATTTCCAGGTTTGGGAGTTATGTGTTATATGATTTTGATGTATAATTGATGCATGATTATGTATTGGATAATTTTGCATGATTTCTTGGATGTGATAGACAGTTCATATAGCTTTTGGAGTGTAAAGTATGATTTTGGGGAAATTCTGTTTAGTTTTTGCCAGACCTTTGTACATTGTTTTTGTCATAAGTCGAGTTATAGACCTCCGAATTGAGTAATTCCAGTGCCATTTAAAAGCTAAGACATAGATATAAAATTGTCTTCGAAGGTCCGGAAGCTAGTTCTGGTTCTAAAACCTGTGAAAAAGTTAAAAGCTGAAGTGTATCTGTTTGGGTCGGGTCACTGGAACAGTGTAGATTGTTTAGCTCATATCTGGAGTTTTAGATGTCAAAATTACCTGAAATTTGTCCCATTGTAAACATAATATCCTAAGCAATAAATTTTAAGAGGAATGTTTGCCTAAAAATGTCATTTAGATGTCCTTTTAGGCTGAACAAAAATGAGTTATGAAGCAGTCCTGAATCGTAGCTTCTGTTTTGCAAGTTTTTGGTAGGTCACGGTGGTAACCAAATTCATTACCACCATGACATATGTAAATCCTGGACAGAATGCTTTGTTTGGGACCTCACGGTGCTAACCAAATTCATTACCACCGTGACCCCTTCTGTCTTGACCATTTTATGTGTTTTTCTTCCCGAATTGAACCCGTTTTGCACCAGAACTTCCTAGGATCCTTCCAATGCATGTTTAGGACTATTAAATGTGTATAAGAATAGTTTTCACTTGGAAAATAAATGTGAATAGGATTAAGATTAATACAATCTAATAAAATAATTAGGTGTAATTGTATGATTAGAATCTAGTCAAGTTAAATGACACTTAAGGGTTGTACTACCTTAATCTGTATGAGCATGTGATATTGAATGTGAAATGTATTATGCATACCTGTACTTATGATCCTTCTCTAAGAATATTATGCTATGCTTAAGTGTAAATTGTACCATTGCATGACTAAGACTTTGCATTGTTAAGTGTTAGCATGAATTGATGTAATGTGATGTTGTTCTTCGAATTCATGTGTAAGACTTATTAATGGCATGATTCAATGATGTTTGATTTGGGTTTTTATTGCTATTGGAATGAGGATATGTTGTTTGAAATGAGAACTTTGGGATAGTTGGTTTGAATAACCTGGAAATCGCCCTCAAGAATCGCATCTGGGCATGGGTCACGGTGGCAACCAATTCGTTTACCACCGTGAGGCACGCACTAGATGCATTCTGCCGTGAGTTTGAATAGGTCACGGTGGCAACCCATTTAGTTACCACCGTGAGGTGTTCAGACCTTAGATTCTGTTCTGGGTTGTGGGTATGTCACGATGGCAACCTATTTAGTTACCACCGTGAGGTACCCCAGACTTGCTTTCTGCCGAAGATCCTTGGTATGTCACGGTGGCAACCAGTTTGATTACCACCGTGACCTACCCTATTTTTGCAACAAAATCCTTTAATTATTGAATGTGTTAGGAATGTTTAATTATGGATTTTAGCACGCGATACCACTTGATATGAGCTATATTATGTATGTACCGATTCATCAAAGTAAGTGAACTCTTTGCGTGTTATAATTGAACTATGGCCGTAAATTGTGTAATTCTCCGCCTGTAAGAGTCAGTCTAGTGGATAGTTAGGCATGCCTAATAGAGTCTCTTAGCTGCAGCCCTTTGAATGTTTGGACCCTGATCAGGTCCCCGTTTGGTTCCTCACGAACCCTTATATGTTAGGATCTTGTTTAAGATCCCTTTTGAAAATGTTTTGTAAAACTTAAAAGTATCTTGATTTATCGGCTCGTATCCGTAAAGTATTGTCTGTATTGGCTCGTACCCGTAAAGTACTGTCTGTATCAGCTTGTACCCATAAAGTACTGTCTGTATCGGCTCATACCCGTAAAGTACTGTCTGTATACTCGTTATCCACTATTTTGAGTCAGCAGGTATTCTGTCTGTTTTGCCTAATGTGAACAAGAGAATGTGATATTCGATTAAGCATGATTCTGGACATGTGAATCGGTTATGTATCCGAATGTGATTATGAATCTCTGAATGGGTTAAGTGTGACCTAAACATGTGAATTGGACATAATTATCTGCATATATGGGTATATGCATAACATAGTGTGAATGTATGGTATGCCAACGGTTGTGAATATAGGTACGGGAATTAAGATGTGCATGACTGTGACCATGATCTTTTGAATGCCATGAATTCGATTAGTAAGCATGTGCAACCATGATTTTGTACTTTTGACGGTTATAGTGAATTATATGAATCAAGATACATAATGAATGTGCTCTTGACCTTGGAATGTATATATATATTGTGTTATGTTACGTGCCTCCTCTCTCTAGTTTTCCTATTGTAGTGATTTCAGCGTGTGGTCATGTATTTACATTTCAAGGCATGATAAAAGTATGTTTAGTTAGCTAGCGTTCTCGGCATGATAGTTCGGTGCGTATTGCTTGATAATTGTATTGTATGTGAATGGGTTTTCCGTTAATGCATGAGTACTTGGCATGATAGTCATATGTGTATTATCTCTCATGACTGTGCACGGTAGGGTACTGACACTTGATGCCCCGGTGCCTATATGCATAAGAGTCTGTATGTATTCTTACATGAATATTTATATCTATTGTGATCCCTTGTCTGTTTGGAGCTTTGCTTAATATGATATAAGAGTGTAGTATTTGGACGAATATGATATTGAGGCGAGCACTCAGGTAATATGTACAAGTATGTGTATATGAACTTCCGAATGCATAGCTTTCCTATACAGGCTTATTTATCCATCTGTTGTGATTATTTGTATATGCCATTTGTGTATGTAATTTATTCTGGCGACCATTGTGAATGGTCGTCCATCTTGCTTGTGTGTTCTCCCCACTAAGCGTTTATCGCTTAGCACGGGCTCTTTTCTCGTGCAGGTGGCAGGTTTTGCTCGGTTCGAGTCGCGCGTCAGCAGGGTCGGCCACATAGGAGTTAGAAGTGTTATGTTATTCTGTTCAGCTTCTGTATTTTAATTTCTGTAACTTGTAGCCTTTTGATTATGTAAGGATCTTATTGTAATTAAGTTTCAGTTATTTCTCCGCTTTATGCTTCCGCTTAATGATCATATGTACACATGTGTTTATGTTTCGGCTTAGTGCCTGCGTGTGTGTGAGTTAATGTATGTTCAGTTTTACTTCTCAAGATAAGTTTTTAAGTTCCCATGTTTTTGAATGAACGTATGCTTTCGCTTAGGGTATGTGTGCATGTATGTGAGTGAGCGTCGGTAGCGCACCCGCGTCCTTCCAACGGGGATGTAGGGGGTGTTACAGTTAGTGGTATCAGAGCGCTGGTTTGGCATTTCTAGGTGTGTCGTTTGTTATGTGTTGTGTCTTTGCATTTGAGTCGATTTGTGTCGTTGCCTAATGCAGATGTGTCGTGTCTTGTGTCATGTTTAGATGGAGTCTGATCCTAGCGAGAATGTGGGCGAGACAACGGAATGTGTGAACCCAGTTAGTGCTGATCAGAGTGTTTCTGAGTATCCTTTGGTTGAGGATTCCGGTCCTGTTTCCGATGATAGGACATAAGTGCAAGGGTCTTTGGATTTTGTAAGAATTTGGTAGTACTCTGTATACCTGTCAGCTATCTCCAGAAAAAGTTTTTGAATGAAAGCATATTGAATCATGGGGATGGGATAAAGTGCATCATTATAGCATCAATTGCATTTCTTCTGCATTACTCTGCATACATGAGCCATCGCATTCTCATTGCATTATCATCCCTTTGACCATACATGAGAAAAATTTGCATATGTGTTTTGATTGAGAGAAAGCTGACAGAGTGTACTGGAGTATTTGATGTTATGACTAAGGGTGATAAGTGATGAGTATATCAACTGTTAAGGAAGTGTCCTATGTTTGGTTAAGTTGAGTGAAAGGAGTATTTCAGAATCGTATACAGTGAATGTAAAATGATTTTTGGGGTTTGATAGATGTATTGTTAGTAAGAGGAAATAGCATGTATGACGGACATCTTTGAAGTATTGAAAGAATATGTATAGCTGTCGGCGAAAGTCGGATGGTTTATACGTGAAGTGTATGAGTTTGGCGGTGACTTGGAATGAGGTGTTGAGAATCCTTCCGGTGTAAGTGAATTTCGAGGACAAAATTCTTTTAGGAGGGAAGAGTTGTCACACCCCAAATCGGGCCTAGTCGGAATTGACTAGCTAAGTCGGATAAGTGAAGGGCATTTTGGTAATTTTGTTCATGAAGAAATTGGATATTAAGGACTTAAGTGCAAAGTATTTAATTAATTATGTTAAGAGGGGAAAATTATAAGGTGTGCATGTGTGTATGGATGTAGGGTACTTTGGTTTTGGCATGATCTAGTGGTATTAGTGCATGGTAACTAGGATGTAAAAGTGTTTTATGGGAGGTTTTATGGTGTGAGTTGAGTGTGGTGCCTTGGGTTGTTAGTCAAGATGAGGTCATTAGGGACAAATTGTAGGGTGACATGTGTAAGGTTGGTGGGAGCATTGATTGGAATTTGAAAGGAGAAGAGAGAGGGATTGAGGGAGTAGCTTCCCGTGGAAGCCAAAGGAAGTTTTGCCTTCCCTTTCCCACGCCTCTCTCTCTCTTTCCCATCTACATTTCTGCTCTCTCTTCCTTTCATGTGGGTTTTCTTCCACCTTTGGTCTAGGGTTTGAGCTTTGAAGGTTCTATAGGAGGTAAGTGGTTGTTTTGCTTTTAGTATACTTCTTCTTCTTCTCCTTTTTTTTCGGATTTCAGTGGGTTTTAAAGGTTATGTTCTTGGGTTAATGAGGTTTTGATTTGATTTGGTTGCAAGAATTGGAGGAGAAGGGAAGAGAAGGTTGGATTTTGAAGTGTTCGGTTTGAAGCTTTGATTTCCAGGTTTGGGAGTTATGTGTTATATGATTTTTATGTATAATTGATGCATGATTATGTATTGGATAATTTTGCATGATTTCTTGGATGTGATAGACTGTTCATATAGCTTTTGGAGTGTAAAGTATGATTTTGGGGAAATTCTGTTTAGTTTTTGCCAGACCTTTGTGCATTGTTTTTGTCATAGGTCGAGTTATAGACCTCCGAATTGAGTAATTCCAGTGGCATTTGAAAGCTAAGACATATATATAAAATTGTCTCTGAAGGTCCGGAAGCTAGTTCTGGCTCTAAGACCTGTGAAAAAGTTAAAAGCTGAAGTGTATCTGTTTGGGTCGGGTCACTGGAACAGTGTAGATTGTTTAGCTCATATCTGGAGTTTTAGATGTCAAAATTACCTGAAATTTGTCCCATTGTAAACTTAACATCCTAAGCAATAAATGTCAAGTGGAATGTTTGCCTAAAAATGTCATTTAGATGTCCTTTTAGGCTGAACAAAAATGAGTTGTGAAGCAGTCCTTAATCGTAGCTTCTGTTTTGCAAGTTTTTGGTAGGTCACGGTGGTAACCAAATTCATTACCACCATGAAATATGTAAATCCTGGATAGAATGCTTTGTTTGGGACCTCACGGTGGTAACCAAATTCATTACCACCGTGACCCCTTCTGTCTTGACCATTTTATGTGTTTTTCTTCCCGAATTGAACCCGTTTTGCACCGGAACTTCCTAGGATCCATCCAATGCATGTTTAGGACTATTAAATGTCTATAAGAATAGTTTTCACTTGGAAAATAAATGTGAATAGGATTAATATTAATACAATCTAATAAAATAATTAGGTGTAATTGTATGATTAGAATCTAGTCAAGTTAAATGACACTTAAGGGTTGTAATACCTTAATCTGTATGAGCATGTGATATTGAATGTGAAATGTATTATGCATTCCTGTACTTATGATCCTTCTCTAAGAATATTATGCTATGCTTAAGTGTAAATTGTACCGTTGTATGACTAAGACTTTGCATTGTTAAATGTTAGCATGAATTGATGTAATGTGATGTTGTTCTTCGAATTCATGTGTAAGACTTATTAATGGCATGATTCAATGATGTTTGATTTGGGTTTTTATTGCTATTGGAATGAGGATATGTTGTTTGAAATGATAACTTTGGGATAGTTGGTTTGAATAACCTGGAAATCGCCCTCAGGAATCGCATCTGGGCATGGGTCACGGTGGCAACCAATTCGGTTACCACCGTGAGGCACGAACCAGATGCATTCTGCCGTGAGTTTGAATAGCTCACAGTGGCAACCAATTTAGTTACCACTGTGAGGTGTTCAGACCTTAGATTCTGTTCTGGGTTGTGGGTATGTCACGGTGGCAACCTATTTAGTTACCACCGTGAGGTATCCCGGACTTGCTTTCTGCCGAAGATCCTTGGTATGTCACGGTGGCAACCAGTTTGATTACCACCGTGACCTACCCTATTTTTGCAATAAAATCCTTTAATTATTGTATGTGTTAGGAATTTTTAATTATGGATTTTAGCACGCGATACCACCTGATATGAGCTATATTATGTATGTACCGATTCATCAAAGTAAGTGAACTCTTTGCGTGTTATAATTGAACTATGGCCGTAAACTGTGTAATTCTCCGCCTGCAAGAGTCAGTCTAGTGGATAGTTAGGCATGTCTAATAGAGTCTCTTAGCTGCAGCCCTTTGAATGTTTGGACCCTGATCAGGTCCCCGTTTGGTTCCTCACGAACCCTTATATGTTAGGATCTTGTTTAAGATCCCTTTTGAAAATTTTTTATAAAAGTTAAAAGTATCTTGATTTATCGGCTCGTACCCGTAAAGTACTATCTGTATTGGCTCGTACCCGTAAAGTACTGTCTGTATTGGCTCATACCCATAAAGTACTGTCTGTATCGGCTCGTACCCGTAAAGTACTGTCTGTATCGGCTCGTACCCGTAAAGTACTGTCTATATCGGCTCGTACCCGTAAAGTACTGTCTGTATACTCGTTATCCACTATTTTGAGTCAGCAGGTATTATGTCTATTTTGCCTAATGTGAACAAGAGAATGTGATATTCGATTAAGCATGATTCTGGACATGTGAATCGGTTATGTATCCGAATGTGATTATGAATCTCTGAATGGGTTAAGTGTGACCTAAACATGTGAATTGGACATAATTATCTGCATATATGGGTATATGCATAACATAGTGTGAATGTATGGTATGCCAACGGTTGTGAATATAGGTACGGGAATTAAGATGTGCATGATTGTGACCATGATCTTTTGAATGCCATGAATTCGATTAGTAAGCATGTGCAACCATGATTTTGTACTTTTGACGGTTATAGTGAATTATATGAATCAAGATACATAATGAATGTGCTCTTGACCTTGGAATGTATATATATATTGTGTTATGTTACGTGCCTCCTCTCTCTAGTTTTCCTATTGTAGTGATTTCAGCGTGTGGTCATGTATTTACATTTCAAGGCATGATAAAAGTATGTTTAGTTAGCTAGCGTTCTCGGCATGATAGTTCGGTGCGTATTGCTTGATAATTGTATTGTATGTGAATGGGTTTTCCGTTAATGCATGAGTACTTGGCATGATAGTCATATGTGTATTATCTCTCGTGACTGTGCACGGTAGGGTACTGACACTTGATGCCCCGGTGCCTATATGCATAAGAGTCTGTATGTATTCTTACATGAATATTTATATCTATTGTGATCCCTTGTCTGTTTGGGGCTTTACTTAATATGATATAAGAGTGTAGTATTTGGACGAATATGATATTGAGGCGAGCACTCAGGTAATATGTACAAGTATGTGTATATGAACTTCCGAATGCATAGCTTTCCTATACAGGCTTATTTATCAATCTGTTGTGATTATTTGTATATGCCATTTGTGTATGTAATTTATTCTGGCGACCATTGTGAATGGCCGTCCATCTTGCTTGTGTGTTCTCCCCACTAAGCATTTATCGCTTAGCACGGGCTCTTTTTTCGTGCAGGTGGCAGGTTTTGCTCGGTTCGAGTCGCGCGTCAGCAGGGTCGGCCACATAGGAGTTAGAAGTGTTATGTTATTCTGTTCAGCTTCTGTATTTTAATTTCTATAACTTGTAGCCTTTTGATTATGTAAGGATCTTATTGTAATTAAGTTTCAGTTATTTCTCCGCTTTATGCTTCCGCTGAATGATCATATGTATACATGTGTATATGTTTCGGCTTAGTGTCTGCGTGTGTGTGAGTTAATGTATGTTCAGTTTTACTTCTCAAGATAAGTTTTTAAGTTGTCGTGTTTTTGCATGAACGTATGCTTTCGCTTAGCGTATGTGTGCATGTATGTGAGTGAGCATCGGTAGTGCACCCGCATCCTTCCAACGGGGATGTAGGGGGTGTTATAGTCAGAACCACCTCCCAGGGTCATTAGTCAATATTCTCTGATGCATTTTCTTCCTCGTCAGCGACTGTACTCATTTGCAACTTCCGATGAGGGTATTACCAGATTTAGCGAGGTAACAGACGAGGACATTAGCTTCATGAACGTTTGGCTTCCCCTATCTGCTGTGATAATTAATGACTCTTCAGGATGTGTTCCCTTATGTGGACTTCGTGAGGCTACCTTTTACATCATGGCACGATACTCTTGATAGTTTGGGATGACTCAAGAAGTGGTGAGAGTGCCTTTATCTTTCCGAGGAGGAGAATCAAGAAAACCCGAGAGGGCTAATTGGTAACAGGAGTTGATGCTGTCAAGATTTGGCTCCTTGAATGTATGTAGTTTTGCATTTTTGAATTAATGTTAAATGACGATCATGTATATTGAAATCATACTGAGATGTACACAATTTTGTAAAATAAAATAAAATTGAATTCATTCATTCATATTATTTTCTAAGTTCTGTTCTAAAAAGAAACTTATTGCTCAAAATGCAAACAAATCTAAACTAAACCCTACTACTACTCTCGCCGGCCAAATGTCTAAGTCGTCAAGTCCTGTTGTCAATGGCAGGGCTAAGCACCCATCTCTTGTATGCACTAGTAGAAATAACAAAATGATTTCTAAAAGAGGGAATTGCAGTCTTTACTGGTAGTTTAGCCCAAAGATCGTGATATCGTGAGGCAAAAACTACAGATAGAACTGATATTTTAACTCAAGCCTCTAATTTTTTACCAGGATACCTTTTTTCTGTTTTCACCCAGACAAGGCGCCCAATTTTAGCAAGGCCGCCTTTTTTCGGTTTTCGACCCCTTCTTTTGATTTTTATTGCCTTAGCCATGGAACCTCTTGAGTCTATCAATGTTGATTGGCTCCTTGAGCTCGTTGTCATCACTATCTGACAGAATTGCCGCTCCTTTTGATAATAGCTTCTTGAGGATGAAAGGCCCTTCACATGTCGGTTTGAATTTCCCTCTGATATCGGGCGCACTCGGTCTCATCTACTTAAATACCAAGTCCCCTTCCTTAAATGCGTGTTTCTTGACCTTCTTTCCGAATGAACTGGCAAGCCTCTTCTGATAAATCTGATTATGATAGTAAGCTCTCATTCTGCCCTCATCTAGCATGTTCTCGTGTTGCAACCGCTGTTGTGCCCACTCAGTTTCCAAAATCTGAGCTTCCATGACTACCCTCGATGAGTTGAACTCTATCTCGACTTGCAACACCGCTTTCGTCCCATATACCAAGGAATACGGTGTGGCTCCCGTACACGTTCTGACAGTCATTCTGTAACCCCAGAGTACAAAAGGAAACTTTTTCGCCCAATCTTTATAATTCTGCACCATCTTGGCCAGGATCCTCTTTACGTTCTTGTTGGCGGCTTCTACTGCTCCATTATCCTGAGGACAATACGAAGATGACTTATGATGCTCAATACCGTATTTTTGTAGTAACTTATTCGTGTTTGCCATGAACTGGACTCCATTATCAGATACAATGTGGTGTGGGAGGCCGTATCTGCATATCAAGTTCTTTTCAATGAATTTGGCCATATCCTGAGCATCGACCTTTTTGAAAGATTCTGCTTCTACCCATTTTGTGAAGTAGTCGATGACAACTATGATGAATCTATGTCCATTGGAGGCCGTAGGACGTATTTCCCCGATAATTCGATCCCCCAAGCTGCGAACGGCAAAGGTGATGTTAAGTTATGCAATTCCGAAACAGGTAAGTGCCTTAAGTCTGCATACTGCTGGTACAACTGGCATTGCTTTACATACTTTCAGCAGTCTATGTCCATAGTGAGCCAGTAGAACCCTTGTCTCATAATCTTCTTGGCCAACATCAAACCATTCATGTGGGCTCCGCATACCCCAGCGTGAGTTTCCTCATCACCTTTTTGGCTTCTCTCTCATCTAGACACCTCAATTGGATACCGTCGACCTGCCGCTTGTATAACATCCCGTCTATGCAGATAAATTGAGCACATAGCTTGCGGATCATCCTCTGATCCTTCTCGGTAGCTTCTTCTGGAAATATTACATTTTCTAGATAATTCATGATATCATAATACCATGGCTTTCCATCTACTACTTTTATTTCCATTATTGGCTTGGACTCAAAGCTTGGCCTTTCCGAACTGGGGATCAAAACCGGCTTCATGGTCACCCCTTCTGGGTTATCCCATATTGATACCAAGTCGCAAGCGCGTCGGCTAACTGATTCTTATCCCTCAGCACAAAGTGAAATGTACACACTTCGAATTGACTGCTCAAATCCTTCAAGTGCCTGACGTATGGCATCAACCATTCTTCTTTGACAGCCTACTCGACCCTAATCTGATTGATCACTAGAGACGAATCTCCAAATACTTCCACGCTCTTTTCCGCTAAAAGTATCAGTGCTTCTAGCTCGAAGGTGCATGATTCGTATTCGGCTTCATTATTAGTGGCTTTGTATCTTAACTTCTTAGCCAATGGGAGTTTCTCGTCATCTGGGGTTGTTAGAATAATTCCTACTCCCACAACTTTGCTGTTCACAACTCCATCAACGTGCAATTGCCAACCCTATACTGTGGTGGCTATCAAGTCCTCATCTAGGAAGTTTAATTCATACGAATCTCCTTGGAGCAGGTACTTAGCTAGAAACTCTGCCATTGCATGCCCCTTGATGGTCTTCCGAGTGATGTACTCAACATCAAACTCCTGCAGTAGTAACAACCATCTCCCCATTTTTCTAAGTAAAGATGGAGCTTCCTGTAAGTACCTGAGAGGATTCTGTTTTGCTACTGCTTGTACCCTGTAAGAGTGGAAATAGTGTCTCAGGTTCTTAGATGCCCAAATTACTGCAAGGCATATCTTTTCTACTTCTGCGTACTTAACCTCATAGGCAAGGAACTTCTTACTAAGGTAATAAACTGCGAATTCCACACCGAACTCATCTTCTTGAGCCATCATGGCACCTACAGAACTACCTTCAATTGTCAAATGTAGAATAAGCGGCTTTACTAGCTGTGGAGGTCTCAAAACCGATGGACTAAGCAAATATTCCCTGATGGTGTCGAAAGCTTTCTGACAGTCCTCGTTCAAAATTACTGGTTGGTCTTTTCTGAGTAGTTTGAAGATCGGCTCACAAATTAAAGTAAGCTTGGCGATAAACCTGCTAACATACTGCAATTTGCCCAAAAAGCTTCTGAAGTCCTTCTGCTTTTGAGGCACCGGCATCTCTCTGATGGCCTTAACCTTGTCCGAGTCAATCTCAATTCCCCTCTAGCTAACCACATGTCCTAGAAGCTTCCCTGAAGTGACACCGAAGATACATTTCTTGGTGTTTAATCGCAAGTTGTACGTTTCGATCCTCTGAAAGAACTTTTCTAGGGATTCAAAGTGACCTTCTCTGGTGGCCGACTTGATCATCATGTCATGCACATATACTTCTATTTCCTTATGGATCAAGTCATCTAGAATCCTTATTGCCATTCTTTGATAAGTAATGCCTGCGTTCTTGAAACCAAAAGGCATTACCCTATAAGTGAATGTCCCCCATTTTGTGATGAAAGCTGTTTTAATCCGGTCGACTATCTTATTGAGTATCTGATTGTAGCCTGCATAACCATCCACGAAACTGTACATCATACAAGCAGCTGTACTATCCACTAGCACGTCTATGTGGGGCAATTGAAAGTCATCTTTTGGACAAGCCTTATTTATATCCCGATAGTCTGCACATACCCTTACTTTTCCATTTTTCTTTGCTACCGGGACAACATTGGCCAACCAGGTTGGGTACTGTACCTCAATTAGGAACTTGGCTTCGATCTACTTGTGAATTTCCTCCTTCACTTTATCTGCCCATTTTGGCTTGAGCCTCCTCAGTTTCTGCTTAACAGGCTTATAGTCTGGGTACGTCGGGATGGCGTGTTCTGCAATTTCTCAGTCCACTCCTGGCATATCTTCGTAGGTCAAGGGAAAGACTTTTTCATGTTTTCTTAATATTCTCTCAAACTTTTCTCGCTCTTTAGGAGTTATGTTAGATGCTATTAAGATTTCTTTCGGGTGTTTTGAGGTTCCAAGATTAAATGGAGTAGCATCAATTGAATCAATATCAAATATAGATGGATTATGATCATGATCATGCAGAATAAAATCATCAAAAACATTGCACAAGTAAGTAAAATCGTTCACTTTATTGATAAAACTAAAATTGTCATTAACATTATTAAAAAGTTCTGGAGTAAAAAGAAAATCTAAATTACCCTCCTCCTCCTCTCCTGCCGGCACAATTGTTGAAGTTGACGGCTCTACATCAATATGGCTTTTTGGAGGCTCTGTAGCGACCACCTATAAGGCCTCTTATATCTTTGCCTTCCCCTTCAACTGGGTAGTTACCAATTTCTCAGTGATAACTTCCTCAGGTGTCTCACGGTCCCAAACTGTCTCCCTGGTCATGATTTCTTCATCCCAAAATCCCTCTACTGGCTGGATCAATCTAATATCCCAGTCAAAGAAATCATTAAAGACCTCAAACCCCGGCACAATCCTTCCATCAACCCACTGAGGCTCAGCTTCTCCCATGTAGGCACACATTGCTGTGGCTGGTACAAAGCTCTCTCTGACGTGGGGGATTTCCTTCATTGGCTTTTTCCCCATGTTCACTGCACCTTTGTATCCACGGCACTTCCTATCCTTCTGGCCTCTGGTGGCGATAGCGGTTAGCAACCCCTGCAAATTCTTGCCTAGTCCTGCACCGAGGAGGAATAACATCCTCTTCATCATGTTCAGCACTTGGGTGCTTCCATCTAATTGCTTTTCCCCGTATATCATAGCAATGTGGAACCCACTGAAAGGCTGCCTTACAATCTCCAATATCAAAACTTGGTTCTCTCTGGCAGCCCTTATGGTCACAACCTATCCCTCGTGAGGAATCTTGACCATATGGTGTACTGTAGAGGGGATGCCTCCCAGCTTATGGAACCATGGTGTAACGCGCGCCGGATCCCCGCGGCCGCCCGTTCGGCCGCCCCCGCACGTGGGCGACCGGGGCATTTATGGGTCCGTTGACAGCTTGCAATAAATCGCAAGTGCGTCTATGTTGGGCAACAATGAGGTTTCATGGAGTCGCCACCCAATAGAACATTGGGAAAGTTACTCTCGCCTCGGAGAGCCTAAGACTGCGCTTGGTATCCATTTTGGGCCAACCAGAGGGGTCCTTGAAGGTAAACTTCTCGCCCTAAGGAGCCTAGGATTAGCGCTAAAGTCTCGTGGCACAAAAAGGTGTTTTGGAGGGTAGACCTCTAGCCTTTTTGAGCCCAAAGACCAGAGCTGGGTCCGGGATTTCTCATCTATTTCTACCTCGATTACTTTATGATCAAATTTTAAATTATCATTGATTCGCTCTCCCTCCACACGATGTAATTTATTAGAGGCACATTTATTCATGTTTGGAAAGCCATAAATGAGCAAGTAAATATCAAAAGACGATAAATTACAATAATACAAGGAGCAGAATACAACTCCCTTTATAAATGTGCGATACATACATGAATCGGGGCATTGTTTATTTTTGAGGACTTTAGTCCTCGCATGCACCATTATCAAAAGTGGATATTTTTATTTGTGATGACCTTTATTGGATAAAAATAGGGTATTGGACCCTTGCTTTTGTGTAAACCTCACTTTATTTTATATAAAACATTGAGTCCTTTTTATACAATAACGGGACATGAAATAAGTACATCCATATACATAAAATAATCAATGAATAACAAATGAAGAAAATATTCAAGAGGATTAGGAAAACTAAACCGGACGAAATCCTCCAAATATGGTACGTAGCCGCTCCAACTCGGGATAGTCCAAGAGAATCAATATACACTCATAGAAAGTTAAAAGATGTCAATATACATGCAATCAATATATGGGAATCCAAAGAGACTTGAAAAAGATAGAAAATCATTTAAAAGGGAAGAGACAGAGCCCACCGACGGCCTCTTTTAGGTGACCGACGGGCGTCAGTCAAGATAACCGACACGTCCATCTGTCACTCAAAAGTGGGCGTCTATAGATGAGGTAACCGATGGGCGTCGGTGATAGAGATGACCCGTCGGTCACCACTGTCTCCGAAAAAAAATAGAAAGAGAAAAATTCCTTTTAAGGCCAAAAAGAAATTTTACAATAAAATCAAGTAATGAGAGTCAAAATAAAGAAAAATAATGACAAAATTGAAAGAAATCAACAAATAAAGAAAAAATATGAAATGATATGGAGAAGGAATCCGGAATATTTACCCTCAGATAATAGCTTTGGGTGAGATTCTTGTGTTGATTAGAGCCCCGCGTGTTCCACGAAAGGCAATATGAAGGATCGAAAAGAGGAAAACAGATTTATTTCCTTCTCAACCCTTCAAAATATTGTCTTTGGAATCAAAATCTAAAGGAAAACGTATTAGTTTTTAGTCCCTTTTGATGGATTTGATCCTCTTTTGAACAAGATTTCTTTATGAAATGTGTTTGGTGGAAGAGATAGAAAATATGCTTGAATTTGGGCAGAGTTTCCCCTCTTCAAAAATTTTGGAACCCTTTTCTATTGAAAATCCGGAGCTTTTATAAGCCAGACATGACCGATGGCCGTCGGTGTATAGAGGCGAGCGTCGGAAGAATCCTTCTGACACAAGGATTCGTCCGACGGCCCTGCCACATCCACCGACGGGTGTCGAAAAGGTTGCGTGCTCCGGGAAACCAGGCGACGTTCTGATAGGGGCGGTGACTTTCTGACGGGCGTCGGAAAATACCACAAGCCGTCGTTGACCCCAAGCGACGGGCTGACTTCACAGACGGGCTGGCCGTCTGTGGAGGAAAAAAAGCCTTTTGACTCAAAAAAACCCCCTGTTTTCTCCCGCTCTACCTACGAAAGGTAAAAAGACTCATCTCTCGTGGAATGCGGGACTAAAACCCCCAAATCCAAACCATTTATACAGGCTAGGATATTGATTTCATCACAGGGTAACCTCTGATCCGGACTGCTCCGGGACACGGTGCTTACAGTTGCCCCCAGTTTTGGGGAGACTAGTGTACGAGTGCCTAGAGAAGCCAAAACTTAGAGAAAGGACAGAAAGAAAGAAGGCGTACCTGCGACGGTTCTTACCTTCCGTGCCTTTTACCGTGTAGACCTCGTCTCGGTCTGTTCGGAGATGCGAAGATACCCCTACCAATCTCGTCTCGACTTGTAGGTGTTGGTGAGACGTAGCATTCTCTAACTACGGATTTGATCTGGTGAAGAGCAGTGTTTCTTTAACTGCAGCTTCGATCTGAAGTTCCCTTGATAACCCCCATTCGATTTGCAACGTGCGTAGCACTCTCTGGCTGCCGCGCAAACTGTGAGACGTAGCAGTCTTTGGCTACAATCCCGGTTTGGTGAAGAGCAGTGTTTCTTTAACTGCAGCTTCGATCTAAAGTTCCCTTGCTAACCCCCATTCGATCTGCAAGGTGCGTAGCACTCTCTGGCTGCCGTGCGAACTGTGAGATGTTGCAGGCTTTGGCTACAATCCCGGTTTGGTGAAGAGCAGTGTTTCTTTAACTGCAACTTCGATCTGAAGTGAAGCGATATTCTCTGTACCTGTGTGATAAAAAGGTTTTGTTAGTTCTTGTTCGAGTGGTCAACTTTTAACCTGTTTATTAATGGCGAGATTTTCGCTTTTATCTGTTATGCCATATGTCATTTGTTCTTTTTTATTGAGTTATTATTCATCATTTTTTCACCATTTTTGTTTTAGAGTATGAGTGATTGTGAAGGTATATATTCATCTACTATATGAATGAATCATAATTTTGAAAACAAAAGTTTTTCACTAAAAATATCTATTTTGTACAACATATATACAAAGTACAAATATACAAAAAATATGACTCCCTGAACGTCATAGAGGTGTGTAGTCAGAGGGCTCATCATCCGATATATGCACTATCCCGGGCGGAGGTGGAGGCCGAGCTGGCCGTGCCGGAGGTGGAGGCTGAGCTGTGGAGGGTCCTGCCTTGGCATCGTGGGCCCGCCTGAATCGGATATGAGCGTGGCCATCCAAGAAAGGCTGGGTGCAGGTCCTGATGAACTCCAATGTCTCTGATACTGTGCCTCCCAACTTCTTGAACACCTTGCTCAACTGAGTGGTCTGCTCGCTGGCGGCCCCCTTCATGTGCTCTAGGCGATGCTCTGTCTGGTCCCTGAACTCCCTCATGTTCTGAGACAAAGGTGGGAGTGTCCCCTCTATCGCCTGGACGCGGGATCTCAGAGAGTCAAGTGACTTATCAATCATCTGCAGGGTCATGTCAACCCTCTGAGATGCCTGGTCCTGTGACGTCCTCAAATCATGAACGAGCTGCTGTCTGAGCTCCCTCTGACCCTGAGCAACCTGCTCAATCAGCCTCAGCTGCTCACCTCTGAGGGTCTCTATGACCCGAGCCTGCTCATCCCTAAAAGCATCCATAACCCGAGCCTGCTCCCGCGTAGTATGCTCAATGTAGCCAGCCTGCTCTCGGGCCAGCCGCTCCACTGACTGGGACTGCTCCTGAATAGCAGCCTGCTGGCGGTCCAACCTCTCATGAATAGCTCTGTCCCTCTCGTCCTGTCGTCGTTCTAAAGCTGCGAACATGGAGGTGTGGAGTTGAGAGAAGTCGGGCTGTGCTGGCTGCTGCTGTGGTGGCTCTGGAGGGGGTGCTGTAGAGGTGGATGCCCCCGGGTCGCCTCTAGAATAAGGGTGATACCTCTCGAGGGGCCCGTGGGTAGTCCTATGCACTCTGAAGCTCGGCGATGGGATAGGAGTCAGTGCTTGGGATGCTGGTGAGGCAGCAAAAAGATCATCCATCGTGATCTCTATATCGAAGTCCGATGGGGTCCTGGGCTGCTCCTGCTGCTGCGGCGGTGGCACAGTCTGAGGCTAAGGAGGCTGAGGCTCTGGATGTAGAGGCTGGTGCTCTGGCTGAGGCTCGGGCTGAGGCTGGGGCTCTGGCTGTGGAGGCTGATCCTCTGGGTGCTCCGGGTGATCTGGATCTGGACCCAAGGGTGGAAGCGAGAACATCCGCCGGGTCTCATGAATGGTCAACACCCTATAGGCCTCCGCCTGGCCTGATATCTGGGAGATCATCCCCATCTGTACTGCTGCTACGGCGTCTACATGGATCCCCTCCTCTAAGGGTCCTCTCAACCTGTCAGGGGCAATTCCCAACCTCAAAAGTAGCCGGGTGATAACTCCTCCCACTATCACCACAGGTGTCAACCCTCTGCCGACTCTGGTCAAGTTGGCCAAGATCTCATGGCTAATATTGAGACGCTGGCCTGCCACCATGGCCCAGAGGCTCCAGATCTCGGCCGCATTAAGTAACCCTGGATTACCAGCTCGACCGAGGTACAAACTGGACAGCACTCTGTGCAAACACCGGAGTGCCTGAGACACCAGTACGGTGCTCTTTGTTGTATCATGATCATACAGCACTCCCGGTATGGCAATAGCTGCCCAATGGGCGCGTCTAACAGCTCGCCATGGGATCTCGACCCCCTCCTCTGTAGGGAGCCCCATGGACTGAGCGAATCTCTGTCTAGTGATACTGAAGTGGTCGCCGTCGAACCAAAACTGAACCACCCCTGGGTCGGTATCTGCACTCTGAAAACCGGTGTAGCGAAGAGTGGCCAGGACCTGGCGAGTAGCCTCTGGAAAAGTCTGGAAGGAGGGCTCAAGGAACTATGTCCACCTAGCACCCTCGACGAGCAAATCAAACTATGGGGCCATCCCTAGGGCCTCCAGGAACGGCTGGCCCGAAGCTCTACCTAAGCCATTGCTCTATACCTCTGAGCTGACTCAGCATCCATCCAATCCGGAACTACGATCTCGGGCTGGGCCTACGGTACTCTACGTCTGGGAGGCATCCTGCAAAGATGAAAAAAAAAATTAGATAGCGAAAATTTGATAAAACAAGTATTATTAGACTTATTCTCAAGGGGACGGCCCACTTGGGCCTCACCAGGGCAATGGCGGCCCGGAAACAAAATAGAGAAACTGATAATAAATGAAAAGGGCAAAGGTTGCCCACATGCTTTGCACATATCAAGGCAAAAACAATATGCAATTAGCATGAAAATAATTTGAAACGAGTAAAGGAAATGGGCTTTCTAGGTCCCAAGGCATGCATTATACATGAAAATATTCAATTATAGAATAAATAATAAAAATTTGGGCAGCACCCCGGCAGGGGTATGCCCGACCTCCTGCATAAAAAGGCAACAAAATAGGCCTCAGGCCTCGACAATAATATACGCATGTAAATGGGACACACCCCGGCAAGAGTGAGTTCCCAACAACACAAAATAATGGCCTCAGGCCTCACAAACAATATATACACAGAATAGTGTGCTAGAAACTGTCTATTTCTAAAGCACCAAAGTTATAGAAAAATTCTATTTCTATGTGATCATGCAAAAATTCAGGCTTAATTGCACTAAAATAATAAAGAAAAATGGGCAGCATTCTCCCTAAATTCCTAAGGCATCTAAAATTTTCTAAACATTTCTAAAGTTGAAAGAAGATGAAATAAATAAAATTCAAAAGAAAGTAGTTATTTACTTACTTGTAGTCGCGAGAAGTGTAGAAACTGGAGAAAAATAAATATCCAAGCACCCGGTGAGTAGTGAATGCAAAAATATGAAGAAATCGCGAAAAAATAAGAGGAAATACTTGAAAAATCGCTAAAAAAAACGCAAAGAAAACGGTTTGAGAGAGGAAATGAAAGGGACAGCAGCGTTTGCACCGTCTGTCACTTGCCCTTATATAAAATTTCGTGACCGACGGGCTGGGCGTCTGTATGTGACTGACGGGCTGGCCGTCTGTCACGCCATAAATGCAAGTTAATGCGCGTGATGAATGCAATGGTGACATCTGCCAGGTGGATCTATACCGACGGGCAGGCCGTCTCTTAGGAGAGGCGGGCAGGCCGTCCCTAAGGATAGGCGGGCAGGCCGTCGCTGTGTAGGGGCGGGTAGGCCGTCGGTGACACTTCCCTATAAATTTTCAAAATTTTTGCCCTTCTTGTGTCTCTTCATTTTCCAACATCTTAAGCCTTTCATCTTTCTCAACATGTCTTCTTCTCTAGCCCAAAGGATGCACCGTATTTTAGATGACAAACACACTTGGGAAGAAGGCGCCCTTTCCTCTCTGTCCGGGCTGAAATACCTGTGTGGGGTCAAAGTCGACCAAAACCTCCTTCAGGCGGCGACCCACTCCTGGAACCCCCAGTTTCACGTTTTCCACTTCACCTACCAGGAACTGTGCCCTTTGCCTGAAGAGTTAGCTACCATTCTGGGAGCTTGGTTCCCTCCTAGTGCTCTGCCTTGCGTCCCCCGCTGCGATCTATTTCAGACCCGGGACATAGCCATGGCTCTCGGCATACCTTATTCTAAGGCCGTACGGCTGATTCCTTCGGGCTCTTCCTTCGCTCTGGGGCCACTGATCGAGGCTCTGGATCAGTTCATCGACATCCCCACCTATCGGGTAAGCATCATATTCTTGTTTTGTATGGTGAACTTCCTTACTAGTTTTCCAGGGGGTTTGACAGGTGACTCTCGCCTGTTCGGAGTCTTGGGCGACTTTCATCTGGGATTATCACCCTTGCCGCTCATCCTGGCTGAGACCATTCTGGGCTTGGACGCTGTGAGCTCTGGATCCACTACAACCTTTGCCGGTAGCCCCTTATTGCTCCAGGTACGTCATTATTTTAAAGGTAGTGCGTCCCTTATGGATTTTCACACTAGCTTTTCTTAGCGGGAGGTGCGTCCTTTCGGATTTTCACACAACCCTGTGCCTTATTTTTGCCTGAAGTAAACCCTACTTACTCCAGCGGCTTTTTTTTTCTCTTTTTTCTTTTTCTTCTCTTCTTTCTTTTTTTCTTTTTTTTTTAGACCTGGCTGCAAGAGAAACTGAAGATGCTGTCTGAGCCACCCCCTCGAGTTACTCCACAGTACTCATCGAGCCACTTTCTGTCGCGTCGACGACTTCATGGGTGTGCCACTACTGGTGAAGGCATTACCAGATTTGGCGAGCTGTCAGATGACGACATCAGTTTTACGTCTGCCTGGCTCCCACTGTCTCATGTGGTCATTGATGGGCCATCGGGGTGTGTTCCCCTCTGCAGCCTCCGTCAGGCCACCTTCTGCATCACCTCTTGATGTACACGTCAGCTCGGGATGACCCAGGATGTAGTGAGGGTTCCCTTGTCTTTTCGGGGATGAGCTCTCTTGGCTGCGTTTGCTTCTCGGTATCATGAGCTGTGGGGTAGACTACCAGTGAAGACTGTTATCCCAAGGTTCGGCAATCATTCCGTGTCTTCGAATAACGAGTACAAGAAGTGGATCCTTAGTCCAGCATCTGATAATAGGACTCGAGGGCTCAAGCATCTGGTCGGCGAGAGCAGCAACAGGACTTAGCTTAGCTTACAAATGTATTTCTTTTGGTGCTACATTTCTTTTTAGTGCAGAATTGGGAAATAACAACAATGAAAAGAATAATATTCATTCTATTTCACGAATTTGTGTACATTTTCATATAATTTCAGCATACATGATCAGTTTTGGCATTTACTCAGCTGCTTACGCGCTGTCAATACAAGGAACCAAATTTTAAGAGCATCAACTCCTGTTACCAATCGGCCCTCTCGGGTTTTCACGATCGGACATTTTCTCTCATGCCTCTAATTTTTGCACAGGATGCCTTTTTTCGGTTTTCACCCTGTCGAGGCTCCCAATTTTAGCACAGCCGCCTTTTTTTTGGTTTTTGACTTGTAGGGCATTTTATTCTCTTCTTTTTATTTTGGTCTTTAGCCGTGGAACCTTTTGAGTCTGTCGACATTGATCGGCTCTTTGAATTCGTTCCCATCACTATCCGACAAGATTGCACCTCCTTTGGACAACAGTTTCTTAAGGATATACGGCCCTTCCCAGGTCGGTCTGAATTTCCCTCTAATATCTGGTATGCCTGGCCTCATCTGCTTGAACACCAAGTCCCCTTCTTTCAGCGGATGCTTTCTTACCTTCTTTCCGAAAGTTCTTGCCAATCTCTTCTGGTAAATCTGATTATGATAATAAGCTTTCAGCCTACTCTCATCCAGTAAATTCAAGTGCTGTAGCCTCTGCTGCGCCCAATCGGCCACTGGGATTTGGGCTTCCATGACCACCCTCAGTGATTTGAGCTCTATCTCAACTGGTAATACTGCTTCCGTTCCGTATACTAGGGAACATGGTGTAGCACCTGTAGACGTCCTTACCATTGTTCTATATCCCCATAGGGCGAAAGGTAACTTTTCAGCCCAGTCTTTGTAGGTTTGGACCATTTTGGACAGGATTTTCTTCATATTCTTATTAGCGTCTTCTATTGCTCCATTCGCTTGTGGTCGGTAGGGAGAGGATTTATGATGCTCGATACCATACTTCTCGAGGAGCTTCCTGGTTTCTCCCATGAACTGCACCCCATTATCAGACACTATATGATGAGGGAGGCCATATCTGCAGATCAAGTTTCTCTCTATGAACTTGGCTATATCCCTTGCGTCAATCTTCTTGAAGGATTCCGCCTCTATCCATTTGGTGAAATAGTCAATTGCGACTATGATGTATCTGTGCCCATTGGATGCTGTAGGGCGAATCTCTCCAATGATATCTATCCCCCAAGCAGCGAAAGGCCAAGGTGATGTCAGGTTACGTAACTCTGATACCGGCAGGTGTCTCAAGTCTGCATATTGTTGGCACAACTGGCATTGTTTAACATACTTTGAGCAGTCATTGTCTATCGTAAGCCAATAGAAGCCTTGTCTCATGATTTTCTTAGCCAAGGTCAAACCGTTCATGTGGGCCCCACAGACACCTGCATGGGTTTCCTCCATCACCTTGCAGGCTTCCTTTTCATTCAAGCACCTGAGCTGAATCCCATCCGACTGTCTTTGTACAACACCCCTTCCAAGGATATGAACTGAGTAGATAGCTTCCGGATCATCCTTTGGTCTTTCGCAGTAGCTTCCTCTGGAAATTCATTGTTTTCCAAATAATTCATGATGTCGAAGTACCATGGTTTCTCGTCCGCCACTTTTACTTCCATTACAGGCTCCGTCTCAAAGCTGGGCTTATCAGAACTCGAAATTAGCACCGGCTTCATAGCCACTCCCTCAGGGTTATCCCACATCGACACTAAGGTTGCCAGTGCATCAGCCAGACGATTCTCATCTCTCGGCATGAAGTGGAAAGTGCAAGTCTCAAACTGCCCGCAGGCTTCTTTCAAATATTCGACATAGGTTACCAGCCGC
The DNA here is from genome assembly GCA_947683425.1 of Excoecaria cochinchinensis. NCBI lineage: Eukaryota > Viridiplantae > Streptophyta > Magnoliopsida > Malpighiales > Euphorbiaceae > Excoecaria > Excoecaria cochinchinensis. Next base: position 2,464,328 of record CANTUQ010000080.1, on the reverse strand, counting down.
TCTTCTTTTATAGCCCACTCACCTCGGATCTGGTTAATTACCAAGGCTGAGTCACCAAAAACCTCTATATTCTTTGCCCCCAATGCCGCTAAAGCTTCCAATCCGAAGGTGCATGCTTCATATTCGGCTTCATTGTTGGTTGCTTTGTATCTCAGTTTCTTGGCTAGGGGAAGTTTTTCGTTGTCTGGGGTTGTCAGGACGATTCCGATTCTGGCCCCTCTATTATTCACTGCCCCGTCAAAGTGTAACTGCCATCCTTGGACAAAAATTGCAACTATGCTCTCATCAGGAAAGGTAAACTCGGGAGTGTCTCCTTGAATAGGATGCTCGGCAAGAAATTCTGCTACGGCCCGCCCCTTAATAGTTTTGCAAGTGATGTATTGCACATCGAACTCCTATAGCAAGAGTAGCCACCTCCCCATCTTACCAAGCAAAGACGGCGCGTCCTGCAAATATCTTAATGGATTCTGCTTGACCACTGCTTGAACTTTGTATGAGTGGAAGTAATGTCCTTCAGCATATTTTATCTCATAAGCCAAGAACTTCTTGCTGAGGTAATAAATTGCAAATTACACCCCAAATTCATCTTCTTGAGCCATCATGGCACCCACTGAACTGCCTTCTACTGCCAGATACAGGATAAGCGGTTTGATTGGTTGTGGCGGCCTTAGCACTGGCGGATTCAACAGGTATTCTCTGATGTTGTCAAAGGCTTTTTGGCAGTCTTTATTCCAGACCACAGGTTGATTCTTTCTAAGCAGATTAAAAATAGGTTCGCATATCGAAGTGAGCTTGGCGATAAATCTGCTGACATACTGCAGCTTTCCCAGGAAACTCCTTACATCCTTCTCTCTTTGCGGCACGGGCATCTCTCTGATGGCCTTCACCTTGTCTGGGTCAATTTCTATTCCCCTCTGACTGACGACATGTCCTAATTGTTTTCCTGAAGTCACTCCGAAAATGCACTTCTTGGGGTTAAGTCGCAGATTATACTTGTCAATCCTGGTGAAGAACTTCTCTAGAGCTTCAAAGTGTCCCTCTTGAGTGGCTGACTTGACCATCATGTCATCGACATACACTTTCACTTCTTTGTTGATCAGGTCACTCAAGATCTTGGTCGCCATCCTCTGGTACGTGGCCCCTGCATTCTTCAGGCCGAAAGGCATGACTCGGTAGGCGTAGGTCCCCCACTCCGTGATGAAAGCGGTTTTAACCCGGTCAGCTATTTTGTTCAGGATCTGGTTGTAGCCCACATAACCATCGCCAAAGCTACACATCGCGCAATTAGCGGCACTATCTATCAATACATCGATATGAGGTAGTGGAAAATCATCTTTGGGGCAGGCCTTGTTCAGATCTCGATAATCTACACACACCCTGACCTTTCCGTTCTTCTTTGCTACAAGGACCACATTTGCCAGCCATGTGGGATACTGCACTTCAACAAGGAACTTGGCTTCGATCTGCTGACGAATTTCCTCCTTGACCTTGTCTGTCCATTCTGGCCTGAGCCTTCTCAACTTCTGCTTCACAGGCTTGTAATCCGGGTAAGTCGGGATAGCATGTTCTGCCACGTCTCGGTCAATTCCTGGCATGTCCTCATAGGTCCAGGCGAAGACTTTTTCATGTTTTCTTATTATTCTCTCAAAATTTTTTCTCTCCTCAGGAGTTATATTTGATGCTATTAGAATTTCTCTCGGATTTTTCGAGGTTCCAAGATTAAAAGGCATTGTATCAGTGGAATCAATGTCAAAAATTGATTGAATATGATCATGTTCATGCATGTTGAAATCATTAGAAATATCGCACAAGTAAGAGAAATTGTTTGCCTTATTAATAATATTATAATTGTCATTTACATCATAAAAGAGTTCTGGAATAAAAAGACAGTCTAAACTAGAGTCCTCTTCTACCACTCCAGAGGTTGATGCTGTCGCAGCTTGCTCACTGACTTCCCGATTTAGCAGAGGCCCCTCAGGTATGTCAGAGGAGATTTTCAAACCCCCTATTCTCGGCTCTAATTCTGCTATCTTCTCTTTCCCTTTCAGCTTGGCAGCTATAATTTTCTCGGTAACGACCTCTTCAGGCTCGCATCTATCCCAAGTGATACCCTGAGTCATGACCTCCTCATCCCAGAAGTCTTTAGCAGTCTTGATAAACCCGACTCTCCAGTCAAATACATCATTAAAGATCTCGAACCCAGGGACAATTCTCCCCTTCAGCCACTGCGGTTCATCTTCGCCATTGTATGCGCAAACTGAGGATGCGAGCACAAAGCTTTCTGAAATGTGAGGGATCTTGTCTGTCGCCTTCTTCTTGTCAAAGCCGCCTCTGTACGCTAGACCTTCTCGGTTCTTCTGACATCGAGTGGTGATCGCTGTTTGCAACCCCTGAGAGTTTCTACCCAAACCAGCCCCGGGGAGATAGTGCATCTTCTTCAACATATTAACCACAGCTGGGTTATCCATTGACCTGTGCTCCTCTCTTATCATGGACACATGGAAGCCACTAAAGGGCTGGTTAGCTATTTCAAGCGCTGAGACCTGGTTCTCTCTGGCTGCCTTGATAGTCACCACCTCCCCTTCATGTGGGAACTTTATCATTTAGTGCAGCGTAGATGGTACTCCTCCTAATTTGTGAAACCAGGGTCTCCCAAGTAGAGCTGAGAAGTTAGCAGGGATGGGCAGAACTACAAATTCTACCTCCACGTCAATGGGTCCTGTCTTGACCAAGGTCTTAAAGGTTCCCGAGGCTTGCCTCCTCGAATTATCATAGGCCGTGATAGTCAGATCTGATCCACTGAGCATATCTTCGTTTAAACCAAAAGCCTGCAGAGCTATCAGGGGGCACACATTGATAGAAGACCCATCATTTACCATAATGCAAGCAGTGTGCTTGTCGCTAATCTGCACTTTGATGTACAGGGGTCTGTTATGATTACGGCCCTCGACCGGTAGGTCGGCATCAGAAAAGACCAATCTCTCCTCGGATCCTCCTTTGACCAAGCCCAACAATTCTGATGGGGAAATCGTGGTGGCGACCGTGACCTCAACCAAAGCCTCCACTACCTTCTGCCTATGAGAGGGGGACTGTCTTAAAAGATCTCAGATGGATATTTGAGTCGCAGTCTTCTTCAATTGCTTGACAATCTGATTTTCCTCTGGCTCTTTCTCTGCTGGCATCTGCACTGGCTCAGGCAGCCCTGTAATCTCGGGGACCACTCTCCCGCTTCTCGTTACAGCCCCTATCTCTTTTTGATCTTCATCAGACCCCCACAAGTCAAGGTTCATCTCTCCCTCCTCCTCGGCTTCTCCGCCGCTCTCACTGCTAGACCAGCAATCAAGGATAGCCACGACTGCTCTCTCCTCTCTAATCTCGGAACAATCAGCAGCAGAATTCTCGCTCCCATAAAGATCTTATAGCGCGTACCATTCTAGCAAGCTAGATTCGATCATAAACACGGGTGGTGGTACGGCATTATAACCGGGCTTCTTCTTAGCTTCCCTCTTTTCGGGATCAGAAATCTACTTGTTATCAATCAAGTCTTGGATAGCGTGCCGCAGCGCTTTGCACTTATCTGTGACATGGCCTGAATGTTGATGAAACGCACATAATTCATTGTCTTTGTGCCCAGGCTTTCCCAGCGTCAAAGCAGGTCTAGGAGCTAGGGGTTGCAATTTTCCCTCCTTCATTAATCTTCTCAAGACCCAAGATAATGGTCTCCCCAAGTTCAAAAACTTCCTCTGGGTGGTTACCTCAGTAGTAGACACCTCACCTGTTCTTCTGGTGCTACCACTAGGACCCGCCGGCCTACTGGTTCCTTGACCGGGGTTAGCCCTTTTTGCAAAATTATCATTATTAGCCTTCCTAGCCAAGAACTCTCCTTCTGCCTCGATGGCTATATCCTTGAGAGACTCTCAGTCCTTCAACCCCTTCATCTTCAACCCATCTTTCAAGTACGGGCTTGCGTTCTTGATAAATAAACGAATATGATCTTGGGTGTCCGGCTTTCTCCGCATCTCCATTACTCGGTTCCGCCATCGGGTGAGATAATCATGGAAAGATTCTCCAACCTTCTGCTAGAGCAGTTCAAGATCATTTAGAGTCACCTCCATTCTGGTATTGCAGTCATACTGCTTCAAAAACTCCTCAGTGAGCAGATCCCAATCTTCTTTAGTGCGACGGTCAAGACTATGATACCAGTCGATGGCATGGGCGATCAGACTCAAACTAAAGTATTCTACCTTCTGCTTCTTAGACAACGTGGTCCCCTTCATGACCAGAGAATACTGTTTCACATGAGCGGTTGGATCAGAAGTTCCATTAAATTTTGGCACATCTGGCATCTTAAAGTTATAAGGGATCGGGTCCTCTCCCTCCAATTCCTTATCCTCTGGGTTCATCCCTTGACCCCTGCTCAACATACGAGCCATAGCTTCGAACCTCTCTTCCATTTTTTTAAAATGAAGTCATCGGTCTGAGGTGCCTTCCCCCTCTCGAATGCAATGCTCATCCTATCATCTTCGATATCATCATCAATTCTCAGCACAGGCCTTCTTCTCTGCTCTCCCGAGGCTACTGACCTTAACTCTACCGGCGGCGGCCTAACAGGCTCCTCTCATCTTTCGGCCCTTTCTTCCTTTGGCTCATTCTGCCTCACTGGAGGAGGAGGAGGAGGATTCTGTGGAGCATTCTGCTGTGCCAGGGCGGTCAACATATTCATCATTCTGCCCTCGAATTCCTCAAATCGCCGGCCCACTTATTTCGCAATCATGGCCCTGGTGGCGTCATCCCCCCTAGGCGAGTTTGCCATCTGAGATACAGTACCGCTGATTTCTTGTAGACCCTCTCTATCTGACAGCTTAGGAGTAGGAACTCGGATCAGTCATCCGGTTGGTGATCTAGTCCACCTGGGCAGATCTATGATGGCTGTAGGGACAAGACGTTAGGCATAATGCATGAAATGCAGGTATAATACATGGTCGTGATATGCAACATTCACAGAGCACAAGCAAGCAAATAGGTCATTCCACCCTTATTTCTCCCACACACGTGGTCGTGCAGTCTCTTTCCTAGGTGGGATTAGCCCAGGGGTCAACGAGGGACCCGATGGACGCGCATGGTGCGCAGCGAAAAACCGGCAGCATGACACTCCTATGCTAATGTACAAGCGGATGGATAACGATCGTCACGTACTTGGACGTTCCACAAATATCGACATGGCCCTACCGGGGCATGATAGCCTTTGGCTAGGTTACCAAGCGAGATATCTGGACTCACCCAATACACGAGGATCCATACAGCAAGCATGGAATTTAGGGTTCATTTCACCTGTGGAAAGTAACTACAGCCATTACATGAGCTTTGGACAAGGGAGATGTTTCTTTAAGGCTACCCAAGCACGATCCCTGCCGACAGGTCTAGCTCATCACTAGCGTAGCGACCGATCGGGTCATCATTTTGATATACCATTTGAGGTACGTGGCTTGGGCTGGTGATTATCCTTGACACTTCCCCAAATTGAGTGAAAATGAGGTAGTGCTTCAGGAATGCACCAGGGCTAAAAGAGGGACAAAACTAGCGTATTCTAAGGCTCTAATGATATGCGAATGCAAATTTGAGGGAAAGCGAATTTATGAATTAAATTTTAATCATAAATGTTAAGCGAGGTATTTTCAAATTGAAATCTCGAACCATAAACGTCCCCAGTGGAGTCGCCACTGTGACACGCGCAGGATCCCCACGGCCGCCCATTCGGCCGCCTGCACGTGGGTAACCGGGGCATTTGTGGGTCCGTTGACAGCTTGCAATGAATCGCAAGTGCGTCTATGTTGGGCAATAAGGAGGTTTCATGGAGTCGCCACCCAATAGAACATTGGGAAAGTTACTCTCACCTCGGAGAGCCTAAGACTGCGCTTGGTATCCATTTTGGGCCAACCAGAGGCTTGAAGGTAAACTTCTCGCCCTAAGGAGCCTAGGATTAGCGCTAAAGTCTCGTGGCACAAAAATGTATTTTGGAGGGTAGACCTCTAGCCTTTTTGAGCCTGAAGACCAGAGCTGGGTCCGGGATTTCTCATCTATTTCTACCTCAATTACTTTATGATCAAATTTTAAATTATCATTGATTCGCTCTCCCTCCACACGATGCAATTTATTAGAGGCACATTTATTCATGTTTGGAAAGCCATAAATGAGCAAGTAAATATCGAAAGACGATAAATTACAATAATAAGAGCAGAATACAACTCCCTTTATAAATGTGCGATACATACATGAATCGGGGCATTGTTTATTTTTGAGGACTTTGGTCCTCGCATGCACCATTATCAAAAGTGGATATTTTTATTTGTGATGATCTTTATTGGATAAAAATAGGGTATTGGACCCTTGCTTTTGTGTAAACCTCATTTTATTGAATATAAAACATTGAGTCCTTTTTATACATTAACGAGACATGAAAGAAGTACATCCATATACATAAAATAATCAATGAATAACAAATGAAGAAAATATTCAAGAGGATTAGGAAAACTAAACCGGACGAAATCCTCCAAATATGGTAGGTAGCCGCTCCAACTCGGGATAGTCCATGAGAATCAATATACACTCATAGAAAGTGAGAAGATGTCAATATACATGCAATCAATATATGGGAATCCAAAGGGACTTGAAAAAGATAGAAAATCATTTAAAAGGGAAAAGACAGAGCCCACCGACGGCCTCTTTTAGGTGACCGACGGGCGTCAGTCAAGATAACCGACACGTCCGTTTGTCACTCAAAAAGTGGGCATCTGTAGATGAGGTGACCGACAGGCGTCGGTGATAGAGATGACCCGTCGGTCACCAATATCTCCGAAAAAAACAGAAAGAGAAAAATTCCTTTTATGGCCAAAAAGAAATTTTACAATAAAATGAAGTAATGAGAGTCAAAATAAAGAAAAATAATGACAAAATTAAAAGAAATCAACAAATAAAGAATAAATATGAAATGATATGGAGAAGGAGTCCGGAATATTTACCCTCAGATAATAGCTTTGGGTGAGATTCTTGTGTTGATTAGAGCCCCGCGTGTTCCACGAAAAGCAATATGAAGGATCGAAAAGAGGAATACATATTTATTTCCTTCTCAACCCTTCAAAATATTGTCTTTGGAATCAAAATCTAAAGGAAAACTAATTAGTTTTTAGTCCCTTTTGATGGATTTGATCCTCTTTTGAACAAGATTTCTTTATGAAATGTGTTTGCTGGAAGAGAGAGAAAATATGCCTGAATTTGGGTAGAGTTTCCCCTCTTCAAAAATATTGGAACCCTTTTCTATTGAAAATCCGGAGCCTTTATAAGCCAGACACGACCGACGGGTGTCGGTGTATAGAGGCGGGCGTCGGAAGAATCCTTCTGACACAAGGATTTGTCCGACGGCCCTGCCACATCCACCGACAGGCGTCAGAAAGGATGCGTGCTCCGGGAAACCAGGCGGCGTTCTGACAGGGGCGGTGACTTTCCGACCGGCGTCAGAAAATACCACAAGCCGTCAGTGACTTCACAGACGGGCTGGCCGTCTGTGGAGGAAAAAAAGCTTTTTGACTCGAAAAAACCCCCATTTTCTCCCCCTCTACCTACGAAAGGTAAAAAGACTCATCTCTCGTGGAACGCGGGACTAAAACCCCCAAATCCAAACCATTTATATAGGCTAGGATACTGATTTCATAACAGGGTAACCTCTGATCCGGACCGCTCCGGGACACGGTGCTTACACATGGCCTCCCCAAAAGGGCTGAAATGTTAGCGAGGAAAGGCAGGAATATGAACTCCACCTCCGTCTCCACTGGTCCCGTCTTGACCACCGTTTTGAATGTACTAGAGGCATGCCTCCATGGGTTATTGTAAGTCGTGATCATTAAATCATACTTAGCCAACATATCTTCAGTTACCCCAAAAGCTGCCATTGCTACCTGAGGGCACACATTGATTGATGAACCATCGTCCACCATAGCGCAAGCTGTGTGCTTTTTATTGACATGTGCCCGAATGTACAAGGGGCAGTTATGTTTGCGGCCTTCTGCCGGCAAGTCAGCACTTGTGAATATCACATTTTCCCCAGCTCCTCCTTTTACCACATCCAACAATTCTATGGGCGAGATGGTCGTGGCCACGGTTGTCTCACATAATGCCTCCACCAACTTTTGTATGTGGGATGGAGACTGCCTCAAAAGATCCCATATTGAAATCTGAGCCGGCGTCTTTTTCAGCTGCTTTAATATCGGGTCATCTTCTGGCTCCCTTTCTTTTTCGCCTTTTGTGGGATCTTGTGGCCTTCCTACCTCTAGAGCTACCCTTCCACTCCAGGTCACCGCTCCTACTTTCTTCTTATTCTCCTTCCTTTCTCCTCCTTCCTCCTCCGAACGGGTTGGGAACTACTTCATTCTCAACATCATTGTCTTCATTTCCACTTTCATCAGTGGACCAACAATCAATCACTACAGCGGGAAGCCCTTCTTCACTTACTCATGGAGGCTCGAGACAGCAGTTTTGGCATCGATGCCGTATAACTCCCTCAACACAAACAATTCGAGCAGACTGGACCCGATCATGAATACTGGTGGGGGCACATTATTATATCAAGTCTTCTTCTGATTTCCTCTCTTCCCTAGGTCTGTGATTTGCTTTGAATCAATCAAGTCCTGAATTGCGTGCCTCAGTGCCTTGCACTCATCATTCATATGCCCAATGTGCTGATGATATGCACAATATTCATTATCCTTATGTCCTGGCAGACCTTGAGTCCTGGCTGGTAACGGTGGAAAAGTTTGCAACTTAGCCTCCATCATTAGCCTGCGAAATACCCATGACAAAAACCTTCCTAGATTTGAGAAATGTCTTGGGGCCATGTTGGTGGCTGAAACTTCAGCTGCCTTCCGCATGCCACTATCGGAGCCTACTGACCTACCTGCCCCCTAACTGCTGCTGCCCTTCTTTGCATAACTCTCATTTCTAGCTCTCCTAGAGAGGTACTCTCCTTCTGCTTTGAGAGTGATGTCTTTTAGAGACTTCCAGTCTCTCAATCCCTTTATTTTTAATCCATCTCTCAGATACGGGCTAGCATTTTTTCATGAAGAGCTGTATCTGATCTTGAGTATCTGGCTTTCTTTTCATCTCCATTACCCGGTTCCTCCATCGGGTCAGATACTCATGGAAAGACTCACCTACCTTCTGCTATAATAATTCTAGGTCGTTTAGAGTCACCTCCATTCTTGTACTGCAGTCGTACTACCTCAGAAACTCTTCCGTCAATAAATCCCAGTCCTCCTTCGTTCTGCAATCAAGCCCGTGATACTAATCCGCCACTGGGCCGGTCAAGCTTAGGCAAAAGCACTCAATCTTCTACCTCTTTACCAAAGTAGTACCCTTCATCACCAGCGAGTACTGCTATATATGCGCGGTGGGATCGGAAGTGCCATCAAATTTGGGGACGTCCGGCATCTTAAAGTTCACCGGGACTAGATCTTCCCCTTCTAACTCCTTGTCTTTGGGGTTAATCCCTCAGCCTCTCGTCAGGATCCTTGCCATCACTTCGAATTTCTCTTCCATCTTCTTCCAGATGGCTTCTTTATTCTGAGGCGCCTTCCCTCTTTCTGACACTATTTCTTCGTATTCATCCTCCTCTAGCTCTTCTTCCAACCTCTGGTCTAGCCTTCTCCTCTGGGCCCCTGATGTGGTAGCCCTTAAGTCCACGGGTGGTGGACGTATCTTCTCTAGTGGATCCTCTCTGACCTCCTCCCGTTCATTTTGTCTCATAGGAGGAGGAGGTGGGTTCTGTGGCACGGCTGGCTAAGCTATTGTGGCCATCATAGCCATCATTCGGTTCTTAAATTCCTCCAACCTGTGACCCACCTCTTTAGCTATCAAGGCCCTAGTAGCATCTGTCCCCCTTGGCGAGTTGGCCATTTTAGAGTCTATATAGAATTGAGAGGATGTAGCGTGGTTGCTTTTCGAGACTGAATCAGACAACTCTACCCTTTCTAGTAGCTCAAAGAATGGATTTTTGCGTAGTCGCCCTTGAGGACCTCTTGACCAGCTGGGCCGATCTATGATGGCTACAAAACATACCCATTAGGATGATGCATGAATGACATATAATGCATGATCGTGCTTATGCAGCATCCACAAATCACATGCAAGCACATAGGTCCTTCCAACCTTGTTACTCTCGCACATGAGGTCATAGTCTCTTTCCTAGGTGGGATTTACCCATGGGTCAGTAGGGGACCTGATGGACGCATATGGTGGACAGTGGAAAATCGGTAGCATAACCTCTCCTAATTGATGCATAGACATATGAGTTATGATCGTTGTGTATTTAAGAAGTCCGAATAAGTTGAAATGGGCCTATCGGGGCATGAAAGCCTTTGATTAGTTAACCAATCAAATTATATGGGTTTGTCCAATACAAAATAATCCATACAGCTAACAAAGTATTAAGGTTCATACCACTTAGGGGAAGTAACTATTTCCATTACATGAGCTTTGGCTAAGGTAATGATACTTTAGGTCTACCCACGCATGGTCCCTGCCAACGGGTCTAGCTCATCATGAGTGTAACAATTAATCGGGTCTCCATTTAATATACCATTATGGTAAGAGGCTTAGGCTGGTGATTATCCTTAACACTTCTCTACATTGAATGAACGTAGGGTAATGCTTCGGGAATGCACCGGGGTTAAAAAGGGACTAAACTAGCATAGATCTAAGGCTCTAATGAGATGCAATGCAGCTTTCGAAAAAAGATTAAATTTTTAAATTAACGTTCAATTGTAAATTTTAACCAAGGTACTTTCGAAGCGAAGTCTCGAATATATGTCCCCATCGGAGTCGCCACTGTGACGCGCACCGAACCCCGAGGTGCCTTGAAAACCTGCTTTTAGGGCTTTCGGGAGGAGGTTAATGAAAACTTGTAAGAAATTACAAGTGCATCCATTTTGAGCAACAAGAAGGTTTCATGGAGTCGCCACCCAATAGAATATTGGGAAAGGTCGTCTAGCCTCAGTGAGCCTAAGATAGCGCTGCTATATCCATTTCGGGCAGGCTGAAGGTGTCTTGGAGGCCCCACCCTAATAGAACATTAGGATGGCCCTCTCGCCTTGCTCTTGGGCACGCCAGAGGTGTCTTGTAGGACCCATCCTAATAGAACATTAGGATGGCCCTCTCACCTCGTGTAGCCTAGGACTATGCAAGTTGAGCCTTTTTTCGGGACACAAGAGGTATCTTGGAGGCCCCATCATTGAGATGGCCCTCTCGCCTCGTTGAGCCCAAAGACTAGAGAAGGTTCGAGACTTCCCATTTATTCATACCTTGGTTAAGTTTATAATTGAGTTTTAAATTTAGCTTTTCATCCCATTGCTCATTCAATTTAGTGCAATTTTATTGAAGTGCAGGTTGTCCATCCAAGAAAAGCAATAAATGGAATGTAATTAAAACAAAGCATATGAGAATAACTTACAACAAAACTAGGGGCGAAATACAACCCCCATTGTAAATACCTCTTGATTCATACATAAATCGGGATATACATTAAGGATGAGGACATTGGTCCTCGCATGCATATTTATTACAATACAAATTTTAAGGCGGCAATTTTATTTGCTTAAAAATAGGATATTGGTCCTCAATTGATTGATAAAAAATCCCATCTTAATAAATAAAAATATTTAACTATTTTATATTAGCGGAATAAAAAATGATATTTACAATAAAAACATAAAAAAAAAGAAAGATAAAGTCTAGAGAATAAACCCAGGTGAGGATCCTTAGGCCATCGCTGTGGCTTCTATCGCAAACAGCTCTAAATTCACCAAGCAAGTCAAATAAAACTCACAAAATAAAAGCCATGTTAGTGCAAATTAGGAGCAAAATAAACAAGAGATTGAATAATAATAAAAAATAATGTGAAAAATTGCAAGCAAAGTCAATGGAAAATAAAATGGTAAGAAAAATGAAACAAAATGAGAGAGGAAGCCCAGGGACAACCCAAAGCGCGAGACCGACGGGTGTCCCTGGGTTGACGACGGGCTAAGATACATCCATTGACGGCCCGTCGTTTGCTTGAGCGATGGCTGTCGGTGGTTGCTTCTGCCGGTCGGTCCCTCATGCTCTTGGGCTGACCGGCAGGCTAGGATGACATCAATCGACAGCCCATCGCTCACTTGAGCAACGTCCTTCGGTGGTTGTTCGAGCCCATCGATCACCCCTATTCCAAAAGAAAAGAAAATTTCAAATTATTTTGTTGTTTTGATTTTAATAAAATTTGATTTTTAGGCAATAAATCACCGCAAAGTAATTAAATTCAAAATAATAGATCTAGAATGTTTACCCTCGAATTTTTACCTCGTGAAGGTAAACATTGTACGATTTCAGTTCATTGAGTTCTAGAAGGATCGGTCCAAAATTGCGTGATTTTAAAAAAAATCTTTGATCGCAAAATTCGTATTGCGAAAGAAAAAATAAACCAAGAGAAGAAAATTACTTTCTCTGTCTCGGTATTATGGCACTACGAGTGTTGAAAAATAGATAAATCGACAGAAAAACGAATGAATGTCGTTCCCTCGATTCAGCTTTGATTCAGAAAATATTTAACAAAAGCGTTTTTGGAGAAAATTGAAATCTCGTGAGAAAATTTTTAAAATAACTTCTCTGATCTAAATTTTCCAATCCGAAATGTTCTAACCTCAAATCTTCTAACCCCGAATAAGGAACTTCCTTCCCCTATTTATAGGTTTTGGAAGATATTTCAAATAAATTTAAATTTTAAATTTAAATTTGAAGATGATTTTCCGAAATCAAATCAAAACCGAATGATTTTCAAAATATTCCCAAAATCAAATCTAGTATTTAAAAATATTCGAAAAGATTTTGGAGATTTTAAAAGATTTAAAAGATAATTTGTAAATCTTTTAAAATTTAGAGAATCTAGCGGTTTAAACAACCAGATCACAGACCGATGGGCTGCCCGTGGATGACCGACGGGCGTCGGTTGCGGGGGTACCAGTGGTCATTTGACTGACGGGCCCCATGCGTGGCACAGAGATGAGAGACAGCCGTCTCTCACAAGCGACGGGCGCTGCTAAATCGAGCGATGGATGCCGCTCAGGCGAGCGACGGGCTCCCTTCCCGAGCGACAGCTGTCACTCGTCGCGAGAGACGGGCCTCTTGCGCGAGCGATGGGATCTCCCACCACCGATGGGCTGCCCATCTGTTGAATAAAATCTCAATTCCCAAAGTTTTAATTCTCTTCGTCTCTCCGAAATCTCCCGTTTACCCATAAAACCTTCGATCCTTATAAAACCGGAGAATGAACACCCACAACTTTCATCCCTTATCCGAAAACTGACATTAGTCTCTTCATCGGTTAACTCTGATCTGGACTGCCTCAGGACTCGGTGCCTACACTAACATCTTACTTGTACTTTTAAAATGTTTGATAACACAATAAGGAAGAAAGATGAAAAGAAACGACAGCATAAAGAAAATGTATATCAAGTTTCCATTTCGAGATGAATCAATCTGCAATGAATTAATAAAGTCTTCTATAATCACAGGGACATGGCGCCATACCGACCCGAGGATGGTCAGCAGTCAGGCACTAGGCTAACTAAATGGTGGTTAGCAAGTCAGAACTACATCATTCAGTGTAACAACCCAATACCCCCGGGAAGGAATATCGGGTTGCTACATGCAAACACAAACGCATACATACATATAAACTCAAAAGCGAAAGCAATAAATTAAATCATTAGAATATCTTATGCCAAACATACATCTCTTATAATATATAAACTGTACATATTACAAAAGCTCTATACTTATTACATATTCATTTTTGGTACTTATACAAAATAATTAACATTTATACTATGATACTATACTTTCTTATATACATAATGATGTTACTCAAAACATAAGAAACTCTATCTTATACAAAAAGTTCTTCATCAAGCTCCTAGTGGCCATGACTCGTAGATGCAAACTCTCTAATCGCGTCCTATAAACCTACACAAGAAAACACCCGTGTTAAGCGATAATGCTTAGTGGGGATAAACAGAAACAATAGACTTCGATTGAAGTCACAGATATATCAAAGGCATACCGATAGTCATGTCATATACATAACCTTGTAAGCAAACACGATCATGCTTCAACCCATTCATATGCAGAAATCCATATATAGCAAACAATATCGGTAACATATCATACTATATTCCTATACATATACAAGTCTCTACTTTACCTCTTGTACACTACAAAATATACATTAGCCTGAATTCTCAATATGGTGGATACGGGTAATGTGGATACTATATAAACTCTAGAGAACTAACTCAATAGCATTGAACACCCAAGGTATTCATCAAGTAGACACAACTAAGATCACTGTAGCAGCTGCCTCTATCCCTTTACAAGCATGTTTATCTATCCACTCTCGCTTAGCATAAACACTCTATATACTATACCAAATGCATTACAATAACTCAAACATTGTATAACAATCAATATCACATGGCATGTCGTGTTCAATACTTAAAAAGCATGAATACGCTTAGTTCCATTCTTAAACTCTTACGTGGTGGCATTATTTACCCAGATAACTAATCTTAATCATTTGACAAACCTAAACATGCATGGTATAGACCCCGAAAATGTTTCGGCGTAATACGGGTTCAATCCGGAAGAAAAACACATACAAATATACAAATTAGTTGAGGGTAAAGGTGGGGATTTGATTCATGCCAACCATGGGCTCTAAATCAAGAAAAAATCACTCTTATGACCTATTCTGTTGTGCTTGCAACCTCTATCGGGCTCGCGATAGAAGGCTCCAACAGGAACTTCACGAGACTGCTTTTCACCTCAAACTTGCATCGCCTAAACAACATATAAATGTCATTTTTAGGCAAAATGTCCTTCTTAACAATTGTTCCCTAGGAAGTTATCTTTCAAATAGACATCTATAACGTGAGATACAGCCTAAACAAGCTATACTGTTCCAATGAACCAAGCAGATTAGAGACACTTATGTTTGGAAAATTTTTAGGGCTTAGAGCAAGAATTTGCTCAAGGTTATTTCTGAGACTTTTATAGGTATTGAAGTCATGATTCTAACAGCTCAATAATCACTCAATTTAGAGGTCTAAAACTCCACCTATGATAAAAACATTACACGGAGGTCTGATGAAAAATGAACAGAGTTTCCCCAAAATCATATCTTACACTCAAAAACTATATGGCAATCATCTAATGTCATCAAACCCACATGCAAATGATCACATTACATAATCATAAACATATATCATAGAAATGCCACAAGCGATCAAAATGAACAAAATCATATATCTTGTTATAGAACTAGGTTAGGACCCTCTAACCTTCTATCATGCATATAACCTTCACTTAAGTGCAAAAGCAACTAAAACATGCAGCTAACGCAAAATCACACACGATCCCGACCTTTAGATAGCTTGTCCACATCTCTTTAATCGGGTTCCAATATTCTCCTTTCCCTCGTCCCTCTTATCCATAGCTTCAACAAATCATACAAAACAATCCAAGAATCAATCCTTTTATTTCACTTTAAATCAATTATTCAAACCAAGTAGAAGAAGAAGACCATCAATAACAAAATCACACTACTTACCTTTTCAAGAACCAACTCAATCCTTAGCTCACTCCCTTCAAACCAATCCAAGTGACGCACTTAAGGAGGAATCAAAAGACAAGAAAAGAAAAGGGAAATGGAGCACGGCAAAACCCAAGAGCAAAGAAAGAAAATGAAAAACAAAAGGCCAAAAGCAGAAATTGCAAAGGAGAAAAGAAAAAGAATGGCCAGTCAACCCAAAGAAAGCCAACCTCTCACATAAATGCCCAACAACTAGCCTTTAATGCCACTTACATCACTTATTTGCTAAAAACAAAAACTCATTAAATCAAAATAACACACTTCCTTGCTGCCATGTGTCAACCTCCTACAATGCCACATCAAAATCCCAATTCAAAGCCTTTTAAAACTCACATAAGCCGATTGTCTGCTGGAGGGTGCTGTTGCGCTCGCGATAGAACTCTCACACACAACAAACACTCTAAAGCTTGATACAATTCGATAAAAATTAGTCAAAAATTATAGGGTCCAAATCGGGTCATTACATTCAGATAGTGGTTAATAGGTAGAAACCATGAAGACCGAATAAAGGTAATGTAGACACCAGGTCCTGAGGCGGTCCAAGATCAGAATTACCCAATGATAATTATGATACTTGCCACAAGTAGAGATGCCAATAATGATGTTTTCCTTGTCGAAAATCTCCTTGGTTACTCTAAAAATTTTAATTCAAAAATTTTGCATTTTTACTCTTATTTTTATTCCTTTTTATTTTTTATTTTTATTTTATTTTTTTTTCCTTTCGTATGCCACGCGTGCGGGCCGCGCCCACACTCGAAGGCAGCGCGTGCCTGCAGAGGCTGCATGAGCAGCTGCACGCGCCCCGTCTGGGCGCGTCTCGCGCGAGATTGCGCGCGGCGTGTCTCGTGCGAGACTGCGCGCCCCCTATGGGCACGTCTTGCGCGAGACCGCTCACCCCCTGGGGGCGCATCTCGCGCGCCCCTTGACCCCGCGTCACGCCCCTCCGCACGCGGCCTTCTTGGCCTTTTCTCTGCGCAGTAATTTTCCTGCATTTTCTAGTCAGTTTTCAGTCTGTTTTTACCAGTGTCTTTCACGTTTTTGTGTAATTTTTGATAAACTAAAAATGAAAGCACCTTTTGATCTCTTGCCATTGTTGGCCAAGACAGGAAATTAAAGGAAAACCTTGTTTTCATTTTCTAGGGGGCTGCATTTTTTCACAAAAAAAAGGGGAGAGCTTTCTCTCAACAACAAGGGCAGCCGAAAGATTTCAAAAGTAAAAAGCAAAAAATATATAGATCTTTTAGTAGCTTTTCTTCTTCTTTTTTCTTCAAAAACACTTTTCATTTGGAGATTTATTTCAAGCAAGGAAAATCAATTTCCTTTGCTTGGTATTATCCCTCCAAAAAAATATTTTCTTGAGTTTTATTTGTTTAAAACTTGAACTTTTTTCTCAAATATTATTGTATTTATTACCATAAAATCGACAAGGAGGACGGATCAAAGCATCCTATTTTTCGATCTATAAATTCTGAGGGTAAACACTTTGGACCTGCCTTAATTTCTTATTTATTTATCATTTATGGTTATTGATTTTGTAATTTTTGTTATTTTTTCCATGTTGATTTTCTAACATTCCCAGTGTTTTGCTACTGTTGGCCTTTTACGTTTGGTATGTTGGTTTAATCCCCTTGTGGTTGTTTTACATGACTTTTGTAGCTTCCTTTTTTCCTATCTTTTGTTTGTTTTTGCCGTCCACCATACCATGGCTATTTGTGTTTAATGTTGGCATCTATTGGTTTGCTCACCCCTCTTTATTATTATTATTATTATTATTATTATTATTATTATTATTATTATTATTATTATTATTATTATTATTATTATTATTATTATTATTATTATTATTTATTTATTTATTTATTTATTTATTACTATGTTATATTTATATGTTCTATACCACTATTATTATTATTATTATCATTTTATGTTGTTATCGTTATATATTGCTATTATTACTCCATGTTTGTTTACTGTTGACATTTTTTATTATTATTATTATTATTATTATTATTATTATTATTATTATTATTATTATTATTATTATTATTATTATTATTATTATTATTATTATTATTATTCTTATTGTTATGCCATCATCATTATTATAATTTTGTGATTATCACCATTGTCTTTGATTGTTATTATTTTGGTGCCATATTTATTGTCATTGTTATTCCTTTTACATTTTTGTCATTAACCTTAGGTTTTTGCATGATTTATTTTACTTCCTTTTGCATGTAAATCTTTGATATAATTAATTAATATGTCCTATACTTATATAGTTTCTACTTGATTGATTTTGTTTAGAATTATTACTAATATTTTAATATTATTTTGCTGTCTGAGATTTAATTCGAGTCGCATTGTGTGAGCATTTCCGTGACCTCCCGAATGGGTCAAAACGCATAGGAGATCACATCGGTTTGGTGAGACCTTTCTTATATCCCTCTTTTTATTGTGCTTATTTGCAAATAATTATTTTATTCATGCCCACGTGAGATAAAAAATCACAAAAATATTTTTATAATTAAATTGAAATTTTTACTAATAAAATTGGGACCAATATCCCTCTTTTTTAGCCAAAGAATGTAAAATGACACAATAAAACGAAGAGGTAAATTTTCTCCAAAAATGGGATCACCCATCCCGGTTTTTCAAACTATCAATCAATTAACTCTTCGATCCCTCTTCAAAATAAGCACGTAGGAACCAATGTTCCTAAACTAAACAAATACCCCGATTTATGTATGTTTTTTTTTATGTTTGATTTTTTGTATTAAATTCATATTCATGTATTTTCTTTTTGGCCCTTGTAATCAATTTTGGGGCAACATTATTTAATTCTTATTTGGGATTGTATTCCGTCCCAATTTACCTTTTTATCTACTTTTATTGGGGTTGTATTCCACCCTAATTTCCCTTGTAATTGTGTGCTTGATGTGTTTACTGCTTTCCTTTATTGCTTTATTTATCGCTTTCCTTCATTGCTTTTGAATGCTTGCAGTGCGCTTTTAATTAAATACATCAATCATGTGAGATAAGAAATAGAATTTTAGGAAGTTAAAAACTCACTTATAATTAACCAAAGCATAAATAAGAGGGAAGTTCCGAACACCAATCTCTGGTCTAGAGCAATAGAGGTTAGAGATCTTTCCCAATTTCTTGTAAATTGGGTGGCGACTATAAAATACCTCAAAGGTGCCTAAAGGCGTCGTGGGGCTAGATGTTCCTTTCCAATGTTCTATTGAGAAGGAAGCATCTAAGATGTCTCATGGTGCCCATGATCAAAAAGACGCGAACCAATCCGTCGAATCCTAAAAGCGGGATCAACAAGGGCCGTTGCTAGGTTAGGCGCGCGTCACAGGTCTGCAAATCAAAAATCATCTCTTGCAGACCGAATGGGGTTTAGCAAGAGTATGGCGTGCAGCCCAAAAGCGGTAAGCAAGACAAATGTGGCATATTCAATGACATGCCTTGCAGATCGGATGGGGGTTAGTAAGGACACCATGCAAGCCGAGAAGAGGCCAACAGGACAGATGCGATAGAACAAATTGTAATTGGGTTGTAGTTAGAAAAACACTACCTCTCAGGACACTCAGACATCGTGCAAGCCGAGACGAGGCCAACGGGACACATGCAATAGAACCAATCAGAATTGGGTTGTAGTTAGAAAACACTACCTCAAATGACACTCAGCAATCGTGCAAGCCGAGAAGAGGCCAGCGGGACAAATGCGATAGAACAAATTGCAGACACTGCATCTCATGACAGTCAGATACCATGCAGGCCGAGAAGAAGCCAGCAGGATGAAGGTGGTGGAACGAATCGTCAAAGTGTCATGGTGAAATACACTACAACTCGGCAGCGAGGGGTCACTAGCTTGAACACACCATGGAAGGTAAAGGACTACCTCAGGTATGCATCTATTTCTTTCTTCTCTATATTTTGGCTCATCTAAACAATAGTGTACTAGTTCCCAAAAATTGGGGGCAACTGTGGACACCAAGTCCTGAGGCAGTCCAGATCAGAGTTACCCGATCAAAATATCAATGCCTATTTTCGGGCAAATGGATGAAAGTTATGAGCTTTCACTCTTCGGATTTACAAGGATTGAAGTTTTTTTTCCTTAATAATAGGAGATTTTCGAGCGTCATGAGGAGTTTATCATTAGAAAATCTTGATTTTGCTTCACAGATGGGAGACCCGTCGGTCAGGAGAGATGCCCGTCGCTCGTGTGAGGGGCCTGTCTCTTGTGGTGAGTGCCTCTGTTGCTCGCATGTGAAAGACCGTCCCTCGCACTGAGAGATGCTCGTCGCTCATACGGGAGACGCCTGCATCTCATGAGCGACAGTAGTCTGTCAGCACTCGCCTCTTGTGGAGTAGTCCGTCGATCAAAAGACCAAGTGTGCCCCCATGAGCGATGCCTGTTGGTCCTTGACTGATGCCCGTCAGTCGGTGATCTGCTGCAAGATTTAACGGGATTTTCTAGATTTTTCTAAGATATAAAATATATTTCCAAGATTTTCATATCTTTTCAAATATATTTCCAAGATTTTCCCATATTTTCCAAATCTTTTCAAATATGTTTCCAAGATTTTGCAATATTTTCCATTTCAAATCTCAGATTTGATTTTGAGAATATTTTGCAAATCATTCGGATTTAATTATGATTTTAGAAATCTTTTTCAAATTCAAATTTAAAATTTACATTTATTTGAATTATTTTCCTCAACCTATAAATAGGGGATTGAGGCTCATTATTCAGGGTTAGCAATTTTCATCGACTAGAAAGTTTTTTTTTTTTATTTTCTCAAGAAAAATTTCTTGTTTTTATTATTATCAGATTTTTTATCAAATACTCTTTGAATCAAGGCGAATATGAGAGAACGAGATTAATTCATTTTTATCGGATCTATCCTTTTTAGCATTCATAATTGCTACGAAAACATTGAGAAAGAAAAAATAATTTTCTTTTCTTGATCCAATTTCAAAAGGTACGATTTTGCGGTCAAAATCTTCCAAAATTACACATTACGGATCAATCTATGTAGAATTCAAGGGACAAAAATCACTCGACATTCGCCTTCAAGGGTAATATTCCGTGGGTAAATATTCTGGATTAACCTCTTTCACACTTTATCCTTTGATATCGATTTTAAACGCAGTATTCCATTTTATTAAAAAATAAAAGAGTTTTGGTTATATTTTCTTTATTTTTTCCGGATCAGGGACGACCAACGGGCTGAGGCTCCACGGATTTTCGACTCCACCCGTCGGTCGGCCCAAGGACGGCTGTCGCTCTCGTGACATAGGTCGTCCATCGGCCTTCCTTCTCCATCTTCCTTCTTCTCTTTCATTTATCCTTTATTCTTATTTTTCCTTTATTTTCCATGAATAATTTTTCATAGATTCTTTGTCTTTTTTTTACTTTTCATGTTTATTTTATTGCTGATTATTGCACTTACATGGATTTTGTTTTTGTGAGCTTTTTTGTTTCTTTATTGGATTTGGGGTATTAAAAATAGAGGACACCGCGATGATCTGAGGACATTATTTGGATTTATTTCTTTATCTTACTTCCTTTTATTTTAATTTTTACGTACCATTTAGTGTAAATATTATTTTATTCTGCTAACATGAGAATGGCTAAATATTTATATTAATTAAGTTGGAGCTTTTCTAAAAAAATGGGACCAATGTCCTAATTTTTTATCAAAATAAAATTGTCACTTTAAAATTATTTTTATAAGTATGCATGCGAGGACCAATATCCTTATCTCTAATAAATGCCCCGTTTGTAATTTGTTGGGTTTTTGTTTATCTTATTTTAATCTTGCTTTTATTTATCGCTTTTGTTATATGATCGATTTGCAATTTAATTAACTGCCTTGAAATGAATGAGAAAATAGAATGAAATTTTATCTTCAAAACTCAATTATAATTTCATCAAGGTATGAATAAATGGGAAGTCCCGAACAATCTCTAGTCTTAGGCTCAACGAGAATAGAGGACCATCTCAATGTCTTATTTGTGTCTCCAAAATATCTCTTGTTGCCCGAAATAGGCCCAATTCGCATAGTCCTAGGCTCCATGAGGTTAAATGACCATCTCAAAGTCTTATTGGGGTGGGGTCTCTAAAAAATCTCTAGTTTACCCAAAATGGACGTATATGCATCATCTTAGGCTCCATGAGGTTAGAGTACCATCCCACTGTCCTATTGGGATGGGGACTCAAAAATATCTCTAGCTTGCCCAAAATAGACACAGATGTTGTAACGCCCCAATGCCCCTTGGAAGGACAAGGGAGTGCTACACAACACTAAGCATGCAATTACCTTATCAACCTTACTTTCATCTTAACATTCACTAATACTTATGATTCATGCATTCCACTACACTATGCTTCATCACTAGTTCTTCACTATTCACTATTACAAGTTACATGCTTTACTATAATGAGCCAGTTATAACACTAAACATATACATAAAGATTAACTATTACAAAAGAAATGGAGCTCTTCTATACAAAACATTACATTTAATAGGACACTTCCTGCTCCTATGGTGGCCTGCAGAACTCCTTCAAAACACTCGGCTCCAATCCACAACCTACACGGGAGACAGGCACCCGTGCTAAGCGATAACGCTTAGTGGGGATGTACAAACAAGCGCTAGCACAACATTCACAAGGCACAATACAATAGAGAGCATGCTTAACATATATCATACTTCATTTACCATCACTAGATCATTGTTACACTAGCAAGCCAACATTCCATAGTTCATATTAAATGAAACATCTTACAATATTTGATATGCTATATCATTTGCAAACACTTAATCAATATCACACCGTCATGACGATATACATTAGTCCATGTTAATCACAAGGTCATTTAGTGTTTATAACATGCTTTAACTCACTATTCACTTAACATGATTAATATTCACTTCACTATGTCAATGAAGAATAATAAGTCACTATCAGTCAATAATCATGTATACTGCTCATTAGTCACTACGATAAGCCATTTTTAAGCTCACTGCACTATCAGTAATTCAATAGCATGGCATAAATATAACACTATCGTTTAACTATAATATCAATGCATATATGTATATACCAAGATCGTATACACTTTCATTGTCATTAATTAATAGCCTGTATAGTCTTAGAGATGGATACAGGTAGACTATTCAATAAATACTAGAGACCGAGGTCTCGAACACTATATCACTGGATACCCCTCGGTATCAATCACTAGACACCCGTCGGTGTTACACTAGCGGCCGCAAATCACTAGCCCTTCATAAGCATGCTTATTTATTCAGGACTTGACTACAGGCTTATAGGTTTATTCATTCATTCACTACATATACATGTTCATGGCAATATTCATTTACATGTTAGATTATCACATGTTATAGTTATCTGTAATATAGAATCTATTCACATGATATTGTTCACTCACATGCTAATACTCATTCACATGCTAAAATCCCAGCACATATGTTAACTTACCTCATGTAATTTATTCCGTATTGTGATGCAATCAGACTTAATTAGGCTAATCATGCATCTTTAATTCGCATAGTGGTCTGTTCACATAATGATGCAATCAAGCTTAGTTAAATTACCAATCTTAATCATACTCATAAGTTTTTCCCAATGATAACTACATTTATAATCATTTAATAGCCCTAAACATGCATAATAAGTTGAGGGAAAGATAGGGAATTAATCCATGCCAACCATGGGCTCAAAATTATGAAGAAAAGGCTTTATACATGTTGTTCTATAGCGAGGTCGCGACCTGTGTCGCGCTCGCGACAGAAGCTCACCTCGTGTGCCTGACGAGACTTGTTTTCACTTCAAAATATCATCGCAAAAACCAACCTCTAGACCTAATTTTTATGAAGAGTGTCCTTCATAAAATTTGTTCATCTATGTCTTATCTTTCGAATGGGATAAGTATCAAGTCATTTAGACTCCTGAATTAAGAGATATACATTAAACACTACAAACTATTCAAAGCAACCCAACTAGACAAAAACACGTCCATTTATTGCCATTTTCAGGACCCTTAGAGACAAAAATAATTTATAGTCTCTTTATAATTTTTAAGACACAGAGGTTATGGTTCAAATGGAGCAAGAAACAATTAATTTGGAGTTTTTGAACTCCAGATAAGATCAAAATACTTCAATGAGGTCTGATAAAATATAAGCTGAATTTTTCCTTAACACTAGGGTTCATACTTGATCACATACAATACTCATGGCAATTCACTTAACACTTCAACACACATCCATTTTGCATTTAATCTATATCAAACATCAATTAACACATATAGTTTCAAAACACATTAAACATGCATTAATTCAGATACAATCCCAAACCTCTTGGAGCACTCCTTCCCTTCACTCTTCTATATCACTTTCTCTTTCCCCTTTCCAGCTCTACTTGGCTCTTCAACTCATTACACATAAACATATAATACATACAAGTCCATTAGACTATACTCATAATCTTAACCATCAAAATCAGAATTAGAAGAAGATGAAGGAGATACACTACATGCTACATACCTTTCTAGCCAATACTCTTCTTCTAACTTATCTCTACCAAAAGCTTAGTAACTCATGATAAATTAGAGCAAATGAAAGAAGAGCAAAAGAAGTGTAACTTTGAGAGAAAGTATGGCCGGCTTAAGGTAGCTGAATATCAGATTTTTCTCAACCTCTCCACCTCATGCTTGCATGAAAATATGAGGTGTCAAGCGAGGTAACTTCGAGCTAGGTGGCTGCCCTAACACATTCCACTTGGACTCCACTAATATACAGCTGATCCCACTAACTTTTGATTAACTTAATTAATCTCCACTACACTAATTAATCTTCACTTGTTAATTAATCATGCAAA
The DNA here is from genome assembly GCA_947683425.1 of Excoecaria cochinchinensis. Taxonomy (NCBI): domain Eukaryota; kingdom Viridiplantae; phylum Streptophyta; class Magnoliopsida; order Malpighiales; family Euphorbiaceae; genus Excoecaria; species Excoecaria cochinchinensis. Next base: position 2,439,678 of record CANTUQ010000080.1, on the reverse strand, counting down.
GTTCAATTCAGTCACTATAATACTTTATTTCCTTTCAATTGGGTCCCTAGTTTCATATTTCAATCAAGTCAAATACTATAAACCCTAATTATCATACACACAATTACACTAATGACACTCCATTCTACTAGGGTTATTTTTGGGATGTTACAACTCTCCCCCACTTAAGGAATTTCGTCCGCGAAATTTTCCTTAACCTTACATTTCATGACTCTAACCCATATGCTATACAACATTATGCAAGACACTAACTTTTAACAATCACTACTATAGCTTAACTCATACCAGGTATCTCATCTTGATCTCTTTTATCTGCTTCCAAAGTCAAAGCATACACTTTCCCTTTCGGTATATTAGGTCCTTCCACTGTTTCTGAAGCTATGCCCGATCGCTGTCTGGCTTGACCAGTTCTATTCCCGGTTCTACCTCTTCTTTCACCCGTAGGGTTTGATACACTATCTCTTCTTGATTTCATAGTCAAGTTCTCTTGCGCCTGTGGACATCTTGCTACCATGTGTTCAGAACTTTCACATTTGAAACATGCACCGATAAGCTTTCGAAATATACCCCAATGAGACCGTCCACAATGTTCACATGATACCGGAACAATTCCCATACTCGATGGAGCTATAAATCTAACTTCTGAAACTCGGATTCGCTTGCTTGACTTATCACGGGTTGCTGCTTTTGGAATTGCACCATGTAAACCTTGGTTATCTTTTGCCCAACTATACCCATGTCCACTGTCTTGTGTCTTTCTCTTTTGATTCTTTCTCTAAACTATCTCTGATTTCTCCACTTTTAGGGTAGCTTGTACTAATTGATAATAATTAACCATTTGCATCGATGTCACAGCTGCCAATAACCCTTTAATCATCTCATCCAACCCTTCTTCAAATTGGTGACATTTAAACTCGTCCATCATTAAATCTTTCGGTACATATTTAATAACACGGCTGGATTCTTTGTCATATTCTAAAACACTCATGTTTCCTTGCTTTCGACTCACAAATTCTCTCCACTTAGCCTCTCGATAAGCCTTAGTAACATACTTCTTTTCGAATTCTTGCACAAAGAATTCCCAAGTCGATTCTGTAGGTCGATGCGGATCCCTCAATACCAATTTCCACCAATCATATGCTGGCCCTTACAATAAAGACACGGCACACTCCAATCGCTGCTCTTACGAACAATTCACTTTCTGTAGTATTCGATCTATTTTCTCTAACCAATACTCTACTATATCTGACTCATCCATTGATGTTCCCCTAAACTCTTCTGCCCCCTCTTTTCCTAATCAGGTCTGATGGAGCTTTAGGGGCCGTCAATCTATCAATCATTCACATAAACCCTTGTATTAGCACTGCATTCTCTTACACTAAAGGTGGATTCGGATTCCTAGCTGGTGGAGGCTCAAGTACAAAAGGATTACGGTTAGCCCTACCCGGGTTAAAACTTCTGGTCGTCTCTCCTATCTCTTCACTAGGGTCAGTCTCCATGTACTCTACAAAACAAACACACAATTCTGCATTATGGCCACACTCTAGATCGACTCATGACAACTCCATCTATCATATATTCTATGGTCCAGAAATGCCTAAACCTATGCTCTGATACCACAACTTGTAACGCCCCAATACACTTGGAAGGACAAGAGAGCGCTACACAACATTGAGCATGCAATTACTTTATTAACCTTACTTTCATCTTAACATTCACTAATACTTATGATTCATGCATTCCACTACACCATGCTTCATCACTAGTTCTTCACTATTCACTATTACAAGTTACATGCTTCACTACAATGAGCCACTTATAACACTAGACATATACATAAAGATTAACTATTAAAAAAGAAATGGAGCACTTCTATACAAAACTTTACAAAACATTACATTTAATAGGACACTTCCTGCTCCTATAGTGGCCGGCAGAACTCCTTCAAAACACTCGGCTCCAATCCACAACCAGCACGGGAGACAGGCACCTGTGCTAAATGATAACGCTTAGTGGGGATGTATAAACAAGCGCTAGCACAACATTCACAAGGCACAATACAATAGAGAACATGCTTAACATATATCATACTTCATTTACCATCACTAGATCATTGTTACACTAGCAAGCCAATATTCCATAGTACATATTAAATGAAAGATCTTACAATATTCGATACACTATATCATTTGCAAACACTTAATCAATATCACACCATCATGTCGATATACATTAGTCCACGTTAATCACAAGGTCATTTAGTGTCTATAACATGCTTTAACTCACTATTCACTTAACATGATCAATATTCAGTTCACTATGTCAATAAAGAACAATAAGTCACTATTAGTCAATAATCATGTATACTGCTCATTAGTCAACTACGCTAAGCCATTTGTAGGCTCACTGCACTATCACTAATTCAATAGCATGGCATAAATATCACACTATCGTTTAACAATAATATCAATGCATATATGTATATACCAAGATTGTATACACTTTCATTGTCATTTATTAATAGCCTGTATAGTCTTAGAGAGGGATACGGGTACACTATTCAATAAACACTAGAGACCGAGGTCTCGAACACTATATCACTGGATACCCATTAGTATCAATCACTGAAAACCCGTCGGTATCACACTAGCAGCCGTAAATCACTAGCCCTTCATAAGCATGCTGATTTATCCACGACTCGACTATAGGCTTATAGGTTTATTCATTCATTCACTATATATACATGTTCATGGCAATATTCATTTACATGTTAGATTATCACATGTTATAGTTATCTGTATTATAGAATCTATTCACATGATATTGTTCACTAACATGCTAATACTCATGCACATGCTAAAATCCCAGCACATATGTTAACTTACCTCATGCAATTTATTCCGCATTGTGCTACAATAAGACTTAGTTAGGCTAATCATGCATCTTTAATTAGCATAGTGGTATGTTCACATAATAATGCAATCAAGCTTAGTTAAATTACCAATCTTAATCATACTCATAAGTTTTTTCCAATTATATCTACTTTTATAATCATTTAATAGCCCTAAACATGCATAATAAGTTGAGGGCAAGATAGGGAATTGATCCATGCCAACCATGGCCTCAAAATTATGAAGAAAAGGCTTTATACATGTTGTTCTATCACAAGGTCGCGACCTATGTCGCGTTCGCGACAGAGACTCACCTCTGGTGCTTGACAAGACTAGTTTTCACTCCAAACTTGCATCGCAAAAACCAACCACTAGACCTCATTTTTAGGAAACGTGTCCTTCATAACATGTGTTCATCTATGTATTATCTTGTAAATGAGAGATTTTTTAGGTCATGTAGACTCCTGAATTAAGAGATATGTATTAAACACTACAGACTATTCAAATCAACCCAACTAGACAGAAACACGTCCATTTATTGCCATTTTCAGGACTCTTAAAGATAGAACTAATTTATGGTCTCTCTTAGACTTTTTAAGATACAGAGGTTATGGTTTAAATGGAGCAAGAAACATTTGATTTGGAGTTTTTGAACTCTAGATAAGATCAAAAAACTTCACGGAGGTCTAATAAAATAAGTAGAATTTTTCCTTAACACTAGGGTTCATACTTGATCACATACAATACTCATGGCAATTCACTTAACACTTCATGTAACACCCCAAAAAGGGCCTAGTCAGAATTTTGCGTGATAAGTCGGGTTGTTAAGGGTATTTCCGTAATTTATGTAAGAGGAAAATTTGGATATTAAGGATTTAGTGCAAGAAAATTAATTAAGTATGTTAAGAGGAGAAATACTAAGGTGTGCAGGTGGTGTATGGATGTAGGGTATGTTATTTGGGACTAATCTAGTGCGTGCTTGTAATGTATGGGAGTAGGATGTAAGTGGATTTTTAAGAAAAGTTATAGTGTGAGTTCAGTATGGTAACTTGGAGATATTATTGTAAGATATTGCTAATGTGTGGATGGTGTATGGTGCAAGGAGGAATAAGTCAAAAGTGGGAATTGTGGTCCAATAGGAGCTTGCCATGTGGCATTGGTTGGTGGGCATTGATGAGTAAGTAAGAAAAGAAGGGAAAGAGAGAGAGAGAACACAGAAAATTTACATTTCCCGTTGCCCTCCCTCTCTCATTTCCTCTTATTCTCTTTTGGCTTGGATTGTGCTTTGCCTAAGGTGATTTTGGTTGGGTTTGGAGCTAATTTGAAGAGGTAAGTTAGGGTTCTTGTAATTGGATTTTTATTTCCTCTTCTCTTTCTTCTTCTTCTTTGGTTTATTTAAGTTGGGGTTTTTGGAAAAGTAATTTGTGGGTTTTGGTTTTGTGCAAGCTTTGGGTATCAAGAGTAAGAATAAAGGAAAAGAGAAAGTGGGCTCTTGAAGGTTGAAGAGTGCATCGGCAATTTGAGGTTTGGGAGCTTTGATTTTACATTTTGAGTTTTGCGTTATGTTTGCCTATTCTCTTTGGATCATGAGTTTGTATTGTTGTTTGCTTTCCGGAAATTTGAGTGTTTGATATGAGTTTATGCATGAACTAATCTGGGTAAATGTTTTAGTAATCCATGTATTTGATTGAGATAAATGTATATGTGGATTGGCATTGAAATGCATGAGTTTGGGGATTTCTTTGTTATGGTGATTTTAGTAATCCTGTTCAGTTCTCTTTTGACCTCCGTGCCTTGTTTTTGTCATAGCTGTAGTTATAGAGCTCTAAATCGTGTGATTCTTAAGCCATTAGAACCATGATTTCCATGCCTTTAAATGTATTAGAAATAGCCTTGGGAAAATTCTTGGTCTAATACCCGAAAAATTGACCAAAATCGTAGTGTTTCTGTTTAGGTCAGGTTATTTGAATAGTCTGGGTTGTGGAGATCATATCTGGAGTTTTTGATGTCCTTTTGATCTGAAATTTGTTGCATTTGAATGTTAAAATCCTAGGGAACATTTGTTAAGAAGAACATTTTGGCTAAAAATGAGTTTTAGAGGTCGGTTTAGGCAATACAAGTTTGGGGCATTAAGCAGTCTCGTTTGGCTTCAGAGGTGAGCCTCTGTCGCGACCGCGACAGTGTCGCGACCTCGCGACAGAAAAGCATGATTTAAGCCTTAATTTCTTCATTTTTGTGTCCTGGGTTGACCCAGATCAATCCCGTACGTTCCCCTCAGCTTATTATGCATCTTTAGGGTAATTAAATGACTATATAAGTAGTTGTCTTTGGTAAAACTTATGAGTATGATTAAGAATTGGTGATTTATCAAGTGAATAATAATAGATATAACTCCGTGAAGGTTGGTTTATGGATGAGTGCGGATATGTGTCGATCTCATGAGTAATCGAGGCATGTTGTACCGTATATGTGAATGCATAACATGGGTGCGTTTGTGATGAATGGCGAATAGTGTTGATATTATAGATTGTGTAAATGGATATTGTTGTGGCATGTTTTATCGGAATTCTTGATACGAATATTGTGTCTATGTTGTCAATGATGTGTGGCTTGCTGGAGATGAGGTAAGTTGATGTTTCGACGTTGGTTGAGTTTGGGGGTTGTGAAGAGGGAATTTTCTGCAGATTTCTTGTGTAAGGGTAGAAATTCCCGACTCTGTCGCGAGCGCGACATCGTCGCGAGGTTGCGACAGAGCCCGATGAAAGCAGCCCTCGCACGCGTCCGAGCTCTTCGTCGAGCTGTGCAGCAGAGCCTCTGTCGCAAGCACGACAGAGAGATCGGTTGCCGAATTGTTTGGATTGGCAGTTCACTGTCACGAGCACGACAGCGAGATGCCCTAGTTCCCTCGCGAGATCGCGAAGGTTGCCGTGATCGCGACATGGGCAAGTAGCCTCTGTCGCGAGCGCGACATCCGTCGCGATCGCGACACTCCCTGTTTTTCCAAATTGAGTTTTCTTTTGGGATGCCAATGTGTGAATTCCGAAATTTGTGATACCTTTAGGTTTATGCTTGGACTATTTTATGAAGTATGTTAACACAAGTGGATGTATTATGCATGGGCAATATTATGAATTATATGTATGTGAATCCATGATATGAATATGCTTATACGTATGTATATATACCTGACATATATATATATATATATGTGTGTGTTTTGGAATAATATGAAATGAATTGAATGGATTATGCATAACCTGCTAGAGTCAGTTCAGTGGATAGTTAGGCATGCCTAATAGAGTCTTTCTGCTGCAGCTTTTGTTTCCGTTTGGACCCTGATCAGGTCCCCGTTTGGTTCCTCGCGAACCCTTATGTGTTCGGATCTTGTTTAAGATCCCTTTTGAAAATGTTTTGTAAAAGTTAAAAGTATCTTGATTTATCGGCTTGTACCCGTAAAGTACTGTCTGTATCGGCTCGTACCCGTAAAGTACTGTCTGTATCGGCTCGTACCCGTAAAGTACTGTCTGTATCGGCTCGTACCCATAAAGTACTGTCTGTATCGGCTCGTACCCGTAAAGTACTGTCTGTATCAGCTCGTACCCGTAAAGTACTGTCTGTATACTCGTTATCCACTATTTTGAGTCAGCAGGTATTCTGTCTGTTTTGCCTAATATGAACAAGAGAATGTGATATTTGCTTAAGCATGATTCTGGACATGTGAATCGGTTATGTATCCGAATGTGATTATGAATCTCTGAATGGGTTAAGTGTGACCTAAACATGTGTATTGGATATATTTATCTGCATATATGGGTATATGCATAACATATTGTGAATGTATTGTATGCCAACGGTTATGAATATAGGTACGGGAATTAAGATGTGCGTGACTGTGACCATAATCTTTTGAATGCCATGAATTCGATTACTTATGTCTATAAGAATATGAATTAATAGGTTTTGAATGCTATGATTAGTAAGCATGTGCACAAACATGATTTTGTACTTTTGACGGTTATAGTGAATTATGTGAATCAAGATACGTAATGAATGTGCTCTTGACCTTGGATTGTTATATATATTGTGTTATGTTACGTGCCTCCTCTCTCTAGTTTTCCTATTGTAGTGATTTCAGCATGTGGTCATGTATTTACATTTCAAGGCATGATAAAAGTATGTTTAGTTAACTAGCGTTCTCGGCATGATAGTTGGGTGCGTATTGCCTGATAATTATATTGCATGTGAATGGGTTTTCCGTTAAATGCATGAGTACTTGGCATGATAGTCGTATGTGTATTATCTCTTGTGACTGTGCACGGTAGGGTACTGACACTTGATGCCCTGGTAACTATATGCATGAGAGTTTGTATGTAGTTTTACATGAATATTGGTATTTACTGTGATCCCTTGTCTGCTAGGGGCTTTGCTGAATATGATATAAGAATGTAGTATTCAGAAGAATATGATATTGAGACGAGCACTCAGGTAATATGTACAAGTATGTGCATATGAACTTCTGAATGCAGGGCTTTCCTATGCAGGCTTGTTTATCCATCTGTTGTGATTATTTGCATATGCCAATTGTGTATGTAACTTGTTCTGGCGACCATTGTGAATGGCCGTCCATCTTGCTTGTGTGTTCTCCCCACTAAGCGTTTATCACTTAGCACAGACTCTTTTCCCGCGCAGGTGGTAGGTTTAGTTCGGTTTGAGTCATGCGTCTGCAGGGTCGGCCACATAGGAGTTAGAAGTGTTATGTTATTCTGTTCAGCTTCTGTATTTTGATTTCTATAATTTATAACCTTTGATTATGTAAGGATCTTATTGTAATTAAGTTTTAGTTATTTCTCCGCTTTATGATTCCGCTGAATGATCGTATGTATGCATGTGTATATGTTTCGGCTTAGTCCCTTCGTGTGCGTGAGTTAATGTATGTCCAGTTTTGCTTCTCAAGATAAGTTTTAAATTTTCCCGTGTTTTTGCATGAACGTATGTTTTCGCTTAGCGTATGTGTGCATGTATGTGAGTGAGCATCGGTAGCGCACCCGCGTCCTTCCAACGGGGACCTAGGGGGTGTTACACTTCAACACACATCCATTTTGCATTTAATCTATATCAAACATCAATTAACACATATAGTTTCAAAACACATTAAACATGCATTAATTCAGATACAATCCCAAACCTCTAGGAGCACTCCTTCCCTTCACTCTTCTATATCACTTTCTCTTTCGCCTTTCTAGCTCTACTTGGCTTAACTCATTACACATAAACATACAATACATACAGGTCCATTAGACTATACTCATAATCTTAACCATCAAAATCAGAATTAGAAAAAGATGAAGGAGATACACTACATGCTACATACCTTTCTAGCCAATACTCTTCTTCTAACTTATCTCTACCCAAATCTTAGTAACCCATGATCAATTAGAGCAAATGAAAGAAGAGCAAAAGAAGTGTAACTTTGAGAGAAAGTATGGCCGGCTCAAGGTAGCTGAATATCAGATTTTTCTCAACCTCTCTACCTCATGCTTACATGAAAATATGAGGTGTCAAGCTAAGGTAACTTTAAGCTAGGTGGCTGCCCTAACACATTCCACTTGGACTCCACTAATATACAGCTGATCCCACTAACTTTTGATTAACTTAATTAATCTCCACTACACTAATTAATCTTCACTTGTTAATTAATCATGCAAAGTGCAATTCAGCCACTACAATACTTTATTTCCTTTCAATTGGGTCCCTAGTTTCATATTTCAATCAAGTCCAATACTATAAACCCTAATTGTCATACACACAATTACACTAGTGACACTCTATTCTACTAGGGTGATTTTTGGGATGTTACAGATGCGCTGTCTTAGGCTCAGTGAGGCTAGATGACCTTTCCCAATGTTTTATTGGGTTGCGACACTAAAAATCTTCCTTGTTGCCTAGAATAGATGCCCTTGTAATCTCTTATAAGCCTTATGAACCTCTCTCGAATGCCCTAAAAGCAGGCCTTCGGGGCACCCTGGGGTTCGATGCGCGTCACAACGATTTGTACCCTAGAAGGATTAATAGTGATAATTGTATAGTGAGGGTACAACAGTATTTGAGTATGTATAGGATTGTGACTTTGTAAGGGTAAAATTGAAAGAAAAAATAAGTGTACAAAGGAAATAATTAATAGAGGGACTAAAATGGAATTTTGTCCTAAGGAATTAGTGAAAGTGAGTAGAATTCGGGTTTTGTAGTGAGCGTGACAATGGTCGCGAGTGCTACAGAACACTGCATGGGAAATTCAACAAAAGCTGGACATGTGGCGAAATGGGGGAGTGACACTTAGCTTGAGATATACTATAAATAGAGAGAGTAAATGAGATTTGGTGGCCTTAACTTGGTTAGGTGGCCAGCCATCTTCTCTTTTTCTCCTTCTTCATTCCTTGTTCCTCATTTTATGCTTTTTCTGTTCTTTTCTCTTGCTCTTTTTCTTTCTCGTTGGCCTACTTGGAGCTGTGAACTTGGATTGGTTAGAAGAGAGTTGTTAGAGTTTTGTGAAGGTAAGTGTGGTTAGATGAGTTTGAGTTTTTCTTCTCTGTTTTCATTTCTGTTTTTGATTTAAAGTAAATTAAGTGTTGGATTAAGTGTTTATTTTGGATGATTTTGTGTAAGAAGCTATTGACAAGAGGAAAGAGAAGGGGAAGGACAAGGTTTAAGCTGAAGAAGAAAACTGGTTCAAGTTGCAATTTTGAGGTTGGGATCGTGTGTGATTTGAGAGATACATGTTATTGAGTTATTATTATTCTTGATTGCTTCTTAGATGCATGATGAATGATTAGGAATGTAAGGGCTTTGATATAGGTCAACAGCTGTCTTAGTTGTTAAATTGAATATGATTTATTATTGATGAGTAATTTGAAGTGATCATGTGATTTGATGATTATGTGCATGTTAGTATGTGTGTGATTAGAATATTGTGTGTGAAAAGTTGGCTTGTATAGAGTTGTGTTGATCGGTTTGGGTTTGGGGAAGATCGATTCTATGTCGGCCTATATCCGAGTGCAATAGAGCTCGATCATCCGAGCTTCCGCATAAGAGTCCTCTGTTGCGAGCACAACCATGGTTGCGAGTGTGATAAAGAGTTCGGTAGCCGAGCTGCGGCCGGATTGATTTCCTATTGCAAGCTCTCCTGCATGTGCGAGAGCGATCGAGGCCCTTTTTGCTTGTGTCGCGAGCGCGACCTCGAGCACCAGCGTGACAAAAGCAATCTAGCTCTCTGTCTAAAGCGCGACCCTTCTTGGTACTTTGAATAGTCTTTATTTATGCTTTATACATGGATTTTCATTTATACTTTGCATGGTTTGCTCAGTTAATACTTGAATTGAGTTGATGCTTAGTGATTTAATAGATATTTGAATACATGTGGAGCATTTGGTTATTGTATAGAGTTTATTTGTATGAGCCTGAATGGTCATAGTAGTGGATAGATAAGCATGCTTATAAAGGGTTAGAGTGCAGCAGCTAGAGTGGCACCGTGTGCGCCTAGATATTGAATACCTTATGTATTCATTTAATCGAGTTAGATCTCTTTATATTTTGATACTATTAACCAGTATCCAACGTACTCGTATCCACCAGTGATGTGAATTCATGCTATTTAATGTTAAGTATTGTATAGAAGATGTAGTGGAGGCTATTATAAATTTATAGCTTTAGATGAAATCTTGATATGTTAAATGCATAAGTACATGGATATAGAATTTGTAAGAGGTAAAAATATTGTTACCACGTTAAGAATATGATATTTGCATGTGAATGTTTATCGTTTTGCGAGAAACATGACTATTGATGTGCAACATGTGTTATATTTGTGACTTCAATAGAAGTCCTTTGTTCTGTTTATCCCCACTAAGCGTTATCGCTTAGCACCCATGTAGGTTACAGGTTCAGTTCAGAGTTTTACTCATCTACAGGCCAATAGGATGATTGAGTGGAGTTCTTTTTGTATTGGATAGAGTAAGGTTTTTTAAAGAGTATTTTTGGTATAATGATATTGTAAAGAGAGCTATAGTATATGAAGTGTAAAGTTTAACTATAATTATATGACCATGTAATTTTGGATAACAATATTTTGTAACAGATAAATATTATGTTTTATTATATGTATAGTTTTAAAACTCTTTAATACATGATTATTTTGCAAAAATTTTATAATACAAGTATGTTTTTATATTATGATATTCTTTTTCTTCCACAATGGAGTATGAATGTATGCTATTCTTCTTTATTTTATTGTATGATAGTACGTATGCATATTTGTATGTAGGTGTGTAGTGCCCCGGTATCCTCCCAGGAGGTATTGGGGTGTTACATAATGGCTAGTTGAAATTAATGGAAAGAAAGAAAGAAAGTAAATGACATCTGTGGACCGAAATGTATATAAGTGGATTAGGAAAGAATTTTGTATAAATTATTAACCTAATTATGAACAATGGTGATTGATATAGTACTATGAACTGGAATCATAGTGATGACAAGTATATTGTAAATAGATGTGTACATACACGAAGAAATAGTATTAGATGCTTATTGAATTCTTTCACGTGTGCATTTATGGGAATTAGACATGAAAATGCAAATTTATAATATAAAATGCATGTATATGTGTGTGACATACATGTAAATATGTAAAGAATTAAAATTACTTGTTGGGTTGGCATATACTTGATACATTGGATTAAATTATGATAAAAAGAAATAATTAGTGTGTCATAAATGTGGCTAATGTATGTATTAAGTATAATAATAAGAATTATAAAATGTTGATAGAATTTAATTATGTTGATAATAGAAATATAGTTAAGTAATGAAATTATAAGAGTATTATGGACATAAATAAATATAACATAGTCAAGTAACAATGCTTATAGTATACAAAGGAATCTTTTAATGTATGGTGTGTAATATTAGAAAGTATACAGGTGTATGCACAAGTTTTAAAAAGGAATGTTATAAATATTTATATTTGAACTTATTAAGTGGAAGTGGGCCTTAATTTAGAAATGGCAATTGGTAGTTGGGACAAATATTAGAAATAATTAGAATTGATGCATGGAGTAAATAAGGTCATGATGTACAATATATGTATGTATGGATAATAAGAATAACGTTGGTGGCAAATGTTAATGTTAGATTTTAAATTATAATTAATATGTAAACTGTTTAAGAGAATATGTAAAAGAAAATCGGTATATTAAGTAATTGCATGGACTAGGGGAAGTGAAAACAATTTTAAAGAAGATATTGTTAATAAATTGTATGGCTGGTGATAATGAAAAGTAACATAAAGATATTGAAAGTGATAGTGGAAGGAAGTAGTACTAAGTGATTGTATATAGTTAAAATTAAGTATTAAATTGACAGGTCGTTAGAAATGTCATGTTAAATGTTTGTAATCTGTATGATTAATTGCATATACGTATGCATGATTTAGGATAATGAAAACTTTTGGATTTGTAACCAACACTGAGCATATTTAATGCACTACAAAAAAAAGGTAAATTAGCGATGGCATGTTCCGTCGCTATTAATGAATATTTCGTCGCAAATCACAATTAGCGACGAAACGACTACTTTTTGCAATTTGCTCTGTCGCAAGCACATTTGCGACAAAAACCAAAAAGTGTCGAACTAACTGTCGTTAATTAACCCCTAAAAATGATCGTCAATAATATAAAATATTATTTGTGATAGGATATTTAGTTGCTAAATTAGTCACAAAAAAATATTCTAATTGCAACAGAATATTTAGTCACTAAATTCGTCGCAAAAAAATTAGCGTCGAATTGTGGCGGCGATTTTTCATCGCTAATAATTTTTTATTATCCTTTTAGTACATCTTTAGCGACGGTTATAGGTTGTCGTTAATCCGTCACTAAATGTTAGATTTTATTTTTTTAATTTATTTGCACATCATTGAACAATAAATCAATTCATTATTTATAAAACTTTGAACAATGAACATGCATATGTATGTAAATGCAAATTATAATCTAATTTATGAATTTATAATAATATAAAACATAATATCATTACATAGAGTATATATAATTAAAATTTCTTGAAAAGTAAATGAGTTTAACATCCTCAATAACAAACCTTACTAATTAATAATAATATCATAAAAAATAACATTACTAATAAAGTTTAAATAAAACACTAAAGTAGTAGTGGTGATGTCACTTCAAGGTAGAATTGCCACTACAGACTGGAGAATCATCAGGAGGTTAAGGACCTTGTGCACTTAAAAGGGAAGTGTCACACCCCATTTGCCCCCTAGTAGAATGAGCCTGTCTGTCTGTTCGTCTGTCTGTCTGTATGTGTAAGCATTCGCATGTGTTCAGCAATTCATAAGGGTATTTTAGTAAAATGTATGATTTTGGGGTTTATTATTATGTGGGTGCATACATGGCATTAGTGTGTTTAATTAAATGAGATATACTTGTGTGCATGTGTTCATACCATGGTAAGGTATGCATAAGTGAAGAGGGTTTTAGGTGTGTAGTGTAGGTTAATTTAGTGTGAGTGATTAGTGTCACCAATAGGAGTTTGATACATATTTAGAATAAAGAAAAGAAAAAGAAAAGGGAATGAGAGAAAAGGAACTTACAGATTCACGTTCTTTCTCACTCACTCTCTTCTTCTTCACTTTCTTTATTCCCAAGTACTGTATTATTGATTCAAGGTATTATTGGTGAAATTAATCCTCTCCTTGCATTCCTTAGCTTGGTAAGTGCAAGATCTAGTCTTTGTTTTACTGTAATTTGCATCTTCTTCTTTCTTGAGCTAGGTTTAACTTAGGGTTTACTTTGTGAATGTTCTTGCTATGTTTGTGTTCTAGCTGAGGCTCCACGTGATCCAAAGGGCAAAGAAGTTGCTGGTCCTAGTGGAGCTAAGTGATAGAAGTATAGAATCCAGGTTTGGGAATTTATGATTGTGATTTGTGCAATTTTGATGTTTACTAGAAATTTCTAGGGTTTATATGTTCTTGAACAATTTGAATGCAAATACCTTGATTAGGTTGATTGAATTCTGGTTTGAGTTGTTTATATGATGTTTGAATTGTTTGGGATCTTCCTTGAAAGGTATGAATGGATTTATATGGTTTAAAATCGAATTGGGATTGAAATTGTTGTTCTGTAAATTTTGGAAATTCTGGGAAAATCGATTTACTGTTGAAACTCTCTCTGTCGCGTGACTCGCTACGAAGGAAGGCAAGTCACATCGCGTGACCCTCGGTCACGACGTGACCTGCCTGCTGAGAAGCCAGTCGCGTGACCAGCTGAAGAACAAGCAAGTCACGCGACGTGATCTTCGGTCACGTCGTGCGACCTGCGAAGAAGAGGCGTTGCGTGATCTGTAAGATCACGCAACGTGATCTGCGAGGGAGAAGCAGCGTCACGTCGCGTGACCCTCGGTCACGCCGTGACCTGCATAAGCATTGCGTGACCTGCAAGGATCACGCAACGCGATTGGCGAGAAACAAGCAGGTCACGAGACGTGACCCTCGGTCACGCCGTGACCTGCCTGTTGAGTCACCAGTTTCTCCGCTCAGCTCGTTTTTCCGAAATTTCCTGGTTTTTAACTCAGAACTGAATTTGGTATTTCTTCAGAATGGACTTTACTGCTGTATGATGCATGTCTTACTGTTTGATGCTTTGATATGCATGATAGCATGATTTTCTGATGAATTATACTCTATATCCTGAAATGTGATCAGTTTGACGCATAACCTGCTAGAGTCAAGTAAGTGGATAGTTAGGCATGCCTAATAGAGTCTTTAGCTGCAGCCCTCAGTTCAGTTTGGACCCCGATCAGGTCCCCGTTTGGTTCCTCGCGAACCCTTCAGTATAGAATCTTGTTTAAGATTCCCTCAGTATATAAATAACATGTTTTGATAAATGATGTAATATTTGACTTGTACCTGTGAGGTACCCTCAGTATTCGATTCGTACCCGTAAGGTACCCTCAGTACACTCGTTATCCACTGTCTAGAGTCAGCAGGTATTCTTTAAATGTTAATGGAAATGTTCTGATCTGATCTGGCTTTGAATGGAATATCTGAATGAGTTTAATGATGAAATACATGTTGGTTTATTCTGTAATGCATATGATGATGAGATTCTGAAAGTATGGTATTTAAATACGGGCATGTTTATATGAATTATGCAACAGTCCTTGCATTCTGCCATTGTGAATGTGTTATGCCTTGACGACCACTGTGAGTGGCCGTCCATAAATTATGTGTGTTTCCCCACTAAGCGTTTTATCGCTTAGCACGGTGTTTTTACCCGTGCAGGTGCGGAAGGCGTTTTGCTTTGAGAGAGTCGCCGTCATCAAGCCAACACAGAAGAGTTTTTAGAGTAGGGCTATTTTTGTATCAGTGATGATTCGTTTTGTTTAGAACTCTCATGTATCAGTTTTGTATCAGCTTCCGCTTTTGTAACTATATTTTGGATATGTAATATTATTTCGTTTCAGCGAGTTGATCAGAATATTATTGTAATAGTTTAATTATAGTAATGCATGATCAGCTTTTGCTTTCTGCATGTAAAGTTTTTAATTATTCTGTATTTTCTGAATGTATGTTATGAATGATTGTATATTATACTTTGTACTTGCTTGGTGGCACCTTTACTCATACGGCATCTCACTCCTTCTCGGATGGGATCGTCTACGTATGGGAAGGGGGTGTTACAGTTAGTGGTATCAGAGCATAGGTTTAGGCGTTTCTGGGTGTTGTTATGATTGTTCGGAGTTTCTTAGATGTGTATGTGTCTAGATCTGTGTTGGCTGATACGGTTGTTTCTTGTTTGTTTAGATGGCTTCTAATTCTGCTCATGGTGCGCGTGAGGAATCCGCCGAGAGTGTGAATCCTCCAGTTGTAGATCAGTCTGTTTCTGTTACTGTGTCGGCTCAGCATGCTAGGGTTCAGCCCGAGGCCGCAGCCATGCCCTTTGAGGCTATGTTTAGACTGCATCAGGACATGGCTAGGGTTTTGGAGAGAGTGACTGCTCCTAGAGCACCTATGGAGAATCTGAGGAGGGCAGGAGTTGAGGATTTCTATGGTACCGGTTTGAATGAGTCTGAGACTGCAGAGAGATGGTTAGATAAAGTGAAGCGTGCTTTGAGAGAGATTCGGTGTCCTCCCGACCAGCAGGCAGAGTGTGCTTTAGCTCTTCTTCATGGGCCTGCTTTTGAGTGGTGGGAGTTGGTTTGCAGGCATCCTCAGCTACCGGATCCGATTACCTGGGAGTTCTTTGAGGGTGAGTTCATAAAGAAGTACATCACTCAGACCTATAAAGATTCGAGATGGGCGCAGTTTTTGGGTTTTAGACAGAGAGCTTTGTCAGTAGCTGATTATGAGAAAGAGTTCAACAGGTTATCGCGCTATGCCCCACGAGGAGTTATGACTGATGACTTTAGATGCAAGCATTTCGAGGCAGGGTTAAATGAGTCTCTGAAGATTGCTTTGATTTCCTTGATGTGTATACCTGGGGTTCACTATTATCAGATTGTGGAGGCTGCAGTGAGAGCAGAGTTGTCTGAGACAGTGATGAGAGAGAGAGCTCAGAGGAGGAGTTCTTCTCGTGGAGGATCTTCTTCGAGTAAGAGAGCTAGGAACCCACAGGATGAGTCAGCATCTGGTCCGGCTTCTAGAGGTAGACGTCAGGGTTCTACAGCTGTGTCAGGTTCTGGTAGGGGTGGTAGAGCTGAGACTACACCAGTTTGTCCTCATTGTAGTAAGTCACATCGTGGTGAGTGTAGGTGGCTCACCGGTGCATGCTTCAGATGTGGGAGTTCAGAGCATCAGTTGGCCGGTTGTCCGAGAGTACAGGAGGATTCAGGTTCCCAGAGGGAGGGCAGTAGGGTCGGTTCGAATGCTTCTCAGGCTACCCGTGGCAGAGGCCGAGGTAGAGGTAGAGGTGGTCGGCATAGAGATGGTGCTGCTTCTGAGACTGTTGAGCATCCTCCTCAGGGTGCCGTTAGAGCTTATGCTATGAGAGCCAGAGATGAGCAGGATGCGCCTGATGTTATTGCTGGTAAGTTCCTACTCCATGACACTGAGTTGTATGCTCTAATTGATCCTGGTTCCACACACTCATATTTGTGCACAGATAGAATTATTGATAAATTGCATTCAGTTGATCAGTTAGATTATGAGATTTGTGTGACCAGTCCATTAGGGCATAGTGTCAGTGTGAGTAGAGTTTTTAGGAGTTGTCCTCTGATTGTTGAGGGAGTTGTGCTTCCAGCAAATCTGATTGAGTTACCCTTCAGAGAGTTTGACCTGATTATGGGTATGGACTGGTTGGGTAAGTATCGGGCTGTAGTGGATTGCCATAGGAAGACAGTGGTACTTCGGGATAGAAGTCAGTCTCTTGTGTTTCTGAAAGGTTTGGGTGCTAGTTCGTTGAATAATGTTATTTCTGCGATGCAAGCTAAGAGATTCATCAGGAAAGGTTGTGAGGCTTTTCTAGCAGTTGTGTTAGATTCCAGGAGGGATCAGGTTCAGATTGAGGATATTCCTGTAGTGCGGGAGTTTGGGGATGTGTTCCCGAGCAAGTTGCCTGGTTTGCCTCCTGAGAGAGAGGTTGAGTTGTCCATTGAGATCATGCCGGGTACTGCACCTATTTCGAGAGCACCTTATCGGATGGCTCCTGTAGAGTTGAGGGAACTTAAATCTCAGCTACAAGAGTTATTGGATAAGGGGTTTATTAGACCGAGCATATCTCCATGGGGAGCTCCAGTGCTGTTTGTCAAGAAGAAAGATGGATCCCTGCGGATGTGTATTGATTACCGCCAGATTAATAAAGTTACAGTGAAGAGCAAGTATCCTTTGCCTAGGATTGAGGATTTATTTGATCAGCTTCGAGGTGCGGGTGTCTTTTCCAAGATAGATCTTCGATCAGGGTACTACCAGCTTCGGGTTCAGGATGCTGATGTGGTGAAGACTGCATTTCGGACTAGGTATGGCCACTATGAGTTTCTTGTGATGCCGTTTGGTTTGACAAATGCTCCAGCGGCTTTTATGGATCTGATGAATCGTGTATTTAGGCCATACTTAGATCGATTTGTAGTAGTGTTCATTGATGACATCTTGGTGTATTCCAAGAATGAGAGTGAGCATGAGGAGCATCTCAGATTGGTTTTGCAGATGTTGAGAGAGCATCAGTTGTTTGCTAAGCTTAGCAAGTGTGATTTCTGGCTTCGAGAAGTATCATTCTTGGGTCACATTATTTCAGCTAGCGGTATTCAGGTTGATCCAGCTAAGATTGAGGCGATAGTTGATTGGAAAGCACCTCGAAATGTCCAGGAAGTGAGGAGTTTCCTCGGTTTAGCAGGTTACTACCGTCGGTTCGTTAAGGGATTTTCTGTGATTGCTGCTCCTATGACTAGATTGTTGAGGAAAGGAGTTAGATTTGAGTGGTCAGACAGGTGTCAGTCTTGTTTTGATCGGTTAAAGCAGTTGCTTGTTGAGGCTCCTATCCTTACTCAACCCATCTCGGGTAAGGAGTTTGTTATTTACAGTGATGCTTCTGGAGTTGGTCTTGGATGTGTGCTGATGCAGGAAGGAAAAGTAGTGGCTTATGCTTCTCGTCAGTTGAAGCCACATGAGAAGAACTATCCGACGCATGATTTAGAGTTGGCAGCTGTAATCTTTGCTTTGAAGATTTGGCGTCACTACTTGTATGGGGAAAAGTGTAGGATCTTCTCGGACCACAAGAGTTTGAAGTACTTCCTTTCACAGAAAGAGTTGAACATGAGACAGCGCAGATGGCTTGAGTTATTTAAGGACTACGACTGCATTGTGGATTACCATCCTGGTAAGGCCAATGTGGTTGCAGATGCTTTGAGTCGTAAGTCAGTTTCAGCCTTGTTCTTGAGGCGTTTCAGATGGCGTTTTGGTGCAGATGGGGCTTTGCTTGCCCAGTTGCGTGTGAAGCCCACTTTGAGACAGAGGATAGTGGATGCTCAGAGAGATGACCAGAGGCTTCAGCAGATTGTGCATGAGGTTAGATCGGGTAAGCCATCAGAGTTCTCAGTTCAGGATGAGGTACTTATGTTCAGAGATCGTTTATGTGTGCCAAAGTCTGAGGATTTGAGGAGACAGCTCATGAGTGAGGCGCATAGTTCAGTCTTTACTATGCATCCGGGCAGTGAGAAGATGTACAGAGACATGAAGCAATTCTATTGGTGGTCCGGTATGAAGCGTGATATTGTGGATTTTGTTTCCAAGTGCTTGACTTGTCAGCAGGTAAAGGCAGAGCATCAGGTTCCTTCAGGTTTGCTTATGCCTTTATCCATTCCTGAGTGGAAATGGAATGATATCACCATGGACTTTATTTCTGGTTTGCCTTTGACTCAGAGGAAGTATGATTCGGTTTGGGTTATTGTGGATCGGCTTACGAAATCAGCTCACTTCTTGCCAGTTAGAGTGGACTACTCCATGGACAGATTAGCCAGTATCTATGTGGATCAGATAGTTCGGTTGCATGGTGTGCCTTTGTCCATAGTGTCAGATCGGGATCCGAGGTTTACTTCCTAGTTTTGGAAGGAGTTACAGAGAGCTTTGGGCACTAGGTTGAACTTCAGTACAACGTTTCATCCGCAGACCGATGGTCAGTCAGAGCGAGTTATTCAGATTCTGGAGGATATGATGAGGGCTTGTACTTTTGACTTTCCGGGCAGTTGGGACAGATATGTATCATTGATGGAGTTTGCCTACAACAACAGTTTTCAGTCGAGTATCGGTATGGCACCATATGAGGCTTTGTATGGTCGTCAGTGTAGGACTCCGATTTGTTGGACCGAGCTATCCGAGAGATCTATGATTGGACCCAACTTGGTTAGGGATACTGAAGAGAAAATCAGAGTAGTGCAGTGGAATTTGAAGGCAGCAAAGGATCGACAGAAGTCTTACGCCAATCTGAAGAGGAAAGATGTGCATTTTGAGATCGGGGACAAGGTTTTCCTTAAAGTTTCTCCTTGGAGGAGAGTGCTTCGGTTTGGCAAGAAAGGCAAGCTTAGTCCTCGTTTCATTGGACCTTATGAGATTTTGGCTAAGGTGGGACCTGTAGCCTATAGATTGGCATTACCGATGGAGTTAGCAAAGTTACATGATGTATTCCACGTTTCGATGCTTCGTCGGTACAGATCAGATCCTTCTCATGTTCTGTCAGTTCAGGATATCCAGGTTCAGCCAGACTTCTCTTATGATGAGGAACCGCGAGCTATTCTAGCCCGAGAGGTTAGGCAGTTGAGAAATAAGCAGATTCCTTTGGTTAAAGTGTTGTGGATCCATCATGGAGTCGAGGAAGCGACTTGGGAACCAGAAGAGTCGATGAGAGCTCAGTATCCACAGTTATTCAGTTCAGGTGAGAATTTCGAGGACGAAATTCTTATTAGTAGGGGAGAGTTGTCACACCCCATTTGCCCCCTAGTAGAATGAGCCTGTCTGTCTGTTCGTCTGTCTGTCTGTATGTGTAAGCATTCGCATGTGTTCAGCATTTCATAAGGGTATTTTAGTAAAATGTATGATTTTGGGGTTTATTATTATGTGGGTGCATACATGGCATTAGTGTGTTTAATTAAATGAGATATACTTGTGTGCATGTGTTCATACCATGGTAAGGTATGCATAAGTGAAGAGGGTTTTAGGTGTGTAGTGTAGGTTAATTTAGTGTGAGTGATTAGTGTCACCAATAGGAGTTTGATACATATTTAGAATAAAGAAAAGAAAAAGAAAAGGGAATGAGAGAAAAGGAACTTACAGATTCACGTTCTTTCTCACTCACTCTCTTCTTCTTCACTTTCTTTATTCCCAAGTATTGTATTATTGATTCAAGGTATTATTGGTGAAATTAATCCTCTCCTTGCATTCCTTAGCTTGGTAAGTGCAAGATCTAGTCTTTGTTTTACTGTAATTTGCATCTTCTTCTTTCTTGAGCTAGGTTTAACTTAGGGTTTACTTTGTGAATGTTCTTGCTGTGTTTGTGTTCTAGCTGAGGCTCCACGTGATCCAAAGGGCAAAGAAGTTGCTGGTCCTAGTGGAGCTAAGTGATAGAAGTATAGAATCCAGGTTTGGGAATTTATGATTGTGATTTGTGCAATTTTGATGTTTACTGGAAATTTCTAGGGTTTATATGTTCTTGAACAATTTGAATGCAAATACCTTGATTAGGTTGATTGAATTCTGGTTTGAGTTGTTTATATGATGTTTGAATTGTTTGGGATCTTCCTTGAAAGGTATGAATGGATTTATATGGTTTAAAATCGAATTGGGATTGAAATTGTTGTTCTATAAATTCTGGAAATTCTGGGAAAATCGATTTACTGTTGAAACTCTCTCTGTCGCGTGACTCGCTACGAAGGAAGGCAAGTCACGTCGCGTGACCCTCGGTCACGACGTGACCTGCCTGCTGAGAAGCCAGTCGCGTGACCAGCTGAAGAACAAGCAAGTCACGCGACGTGATCTTCGGTCACGTCGTGCGACCTGCGAAAAAGAGGCGTTGCGTGATTTGTAAGATCACGCAACGTGATCTGCGAGGGAGAAGCAGCGTCACGTCGCGTGACCCTCGGTCACGCCGTGACCTGCATAAGCATTGCGTGACCCGCGAGGATCACGCAACGCGATTGGCGAGAAATAAGCAGGTCACGACACGTGACCCTCGGTCACGCCGTGACCTGCCTGTTGAGTCACCAGTTTCTCCGCTCAGCTCGTTTTTCCGAAATTTCCTGGTTTTTAACTCAGAACTGAATTTGGTATTTCTTGAGAATGAACTTTACTGCTGTATGATGCATGTCTTACTGTTTGATGCTTTGATATGCATGATAGCATGATTTTCTGATGAATTATACTCTATATCCTGAAATGTGATCAGTTTGACGCATAACCTGCTAGAGTCAAGTAAGTGGATAGTTAGGCATGCCTAATAGAGTCTTTAGCTGCAGCCCTCAGTTCAGTTTGGACCCCGATCAGGTCCCCGTTTGGTTCCTCGCGAACCCTTCAATATAGAATCTTGTTTAAGATTCCCTCAGTATATAAATAACATGTTTTGATAAATGATGTAATATTTGACTTGTACCTGTGAGGTACCCTCAGTATTCGATTCGTACCCGTAAGGTACCCTCAGTACACTCGTTATCCACTGTCTAGAGTCAGCAGGTATTCTTTAAATGTTAATGGAAATGTTCTGATCTGATCTGGCTTTGAATGGAATATCTGAATGAGTTTAATGATGAAATACATGTTGGTTTATTCTGTAATGCATATGATGATGAGATTCTGAAAGTATGGTATTTAAATACGGGCATGTTTATATGAATTATGCAACAGTCCTTGCATTCTGCCATTGTGAATGTGTTATGCCTTGACGACCACTGTGAGTGGCCGTCCATAAATTATGTGTGTTTCCCCACTAAGCGTTTTATCGCTTAGCACGGTGTTTTTACCCGTGCAGGTGCGGAAGGCGTTTTGCTTTGAGAGAGTCGCCGTCATCAAGCCAACACAGAAGAGTTTTTAGAGTAGGGCTATTTTTGTATCAGTGATGATTCGTTTTGTTTAGAACTCTCATGTATCAGTTTTGTATCAGCTTCCGCTTTTGTAACTATATTTTGGATATGTAATATTATTTCGTTTCAGCGAGTTGATCAGAATATTATTGTAATAGTTTAATTATAGTAATGCATGATCAGCTTTTGCTTTCTGCATGTAAAGTTTTTAATTATTCTGTATTTTCTGAATGTATGTTATGAATGATTGTATATTATACTTTGTACTTGCTTGGTGGCACCTTTACTCATACGGCATCTCACTCCTTCTCGGATGGGATCGTCTACGTATGGGAAGGGGGTGTTACAGGAAGCTTCATTATCTTGTGCGACTGATGCAGTAGTTTAAGGCCCCAACTCTTACCCTAGTAGCTTTGAGCAGTTTGAGGTATGAGAGTGGCCTAGGTGTGTTTGTGTATGTATGTATATTGAGGATGTGTTTGGTATTTTATAGAAGTCTTGGTTAGTATTATTATTGACTCTAAGGATGTACTTGCATGATTTAAGAAGTTAAAAAGGGTCTAATTGTTTATGATAAGTTTAATTATGTGGTTTGAGTATTTTTTGAGAGGAAAAGAAGGATTAGAAGTGATTTTTGCCAAATCCATCACAAAAGGATGACAAGTGGATGGTGGAGATGAGGAAAGAGAAGGAGAAGATAAGAATTGACTTTTTAGTCAAGAGAGAAAACGTGAGAGTGAGATCTGCCTTTCCCTCTCCCGTTAAGCAAACTCTTCTCCTCCTCCTTGCTCATATTCTTTCCCCCAAGCTGTGATGATTCTTGGTTGATTTGGCAAATTTAAGAGTTGTTCAGGTAAGTGAATAGCGTTCTTCTTCTTTTTCTCCTCCTCCTCTCTGGTTTGTTTAGTGTTTGCTAGCTGTGTACGGTGTTAGAGTGAGTGTATGGTTTGGTTGAATTGCTTAGAAATTCCAGCTAGAGAGGTGAAAGGGAAAGAGAAAGTAGGCGGGAGTGCTGCCAATTAAACTTTGAGGAGCTTAGGAGCCAAGGTTTGGGAATTATGTGATTTTGCATGAGTTCTGATTTTTAATTATTATTATGATTTTTGAGAAATTGAGATTAAAAGTGTGTTGATATGCATCTTTGATTTGTGTTTTCGTGTTTTGAAGTAGAAATTGGAATTGCATGTAGAGTATAGAATTCTAGTGTGACTTTATGTGATAATGGGGAAAATTTTCTAGGTTTTAAAGATTTTTATTTAATTTGTTCCTAATGCCAATTTTAGTCACTTCTAATTAGTGTAAAACTTGGGTAATGTGATGAGTAACATGTTTTGATTGCCTTATGATGGTTGTGTGGAAGTTCTAAGGTGAATTATAAGGTTTTGGAAAGGTTTGACTTGAGGAGAGCTGTGGAGATCGGTAATAGAGCGAGTAGCTGGACTTTGCCGCCAGTGCGACCCCTTTCGTAAGCACGATGGAGAGCTCGATAACCAATTTTTTACCCAAGTGTCCTCTGTTATGAGCACGACAGAGAGTTCGGTAAGCCAAACTTCTACCAAGGTGTTCTCTATTGTGAGCGTGATTTGGTGTGTGAGCGCGACAGAGGCCACCCAACAGCCCTCTCGTGAGCGCTACTGGTTGTCGCGAGTATGACCCTTTGCACAACTATCATGAGCGCGACTATGGTCACGACCACGACCCTTTGTTCTTTCAATATTTGTTATTCTTGGTAGTTGATACGGTTTTCACATATACTTTGCATGGTTTCTCACTTATGATATATCTATGATTCATTGTTCGAACTGCTATACGTTATACCAATTATGCCCTACTTAAATTAATATTTAACCTGCAATAGTCGAGATGTGGATAAAAAGGCATGCCTATAGGGTTTTATTTACTGCAGCATATGCATTTCCTTAGACCCTGATTAGGTCCTTGTGTGTTTGAATCCTTATGGATTCCTATGATTTGTATCTTGCTTAAGATCCCTATGCGTATTTGTTTAAAAAAGAGAATATTTGTTAGTACCTGCGGGTACCTATGTGTTTACCCATTATCCACCACATTGAGTTTGCAGGCTTAATTATGTGTATGATTATTATATGGAATCATGTGAATTTATGAAATGTATGGTCATAGATGGATAAAGTGAAATTATTATTTTATGAATGCAAGTTATGATTTAAGCTAATGATACTTTATTTATATGTATACGCTATGTGTATGGGATTTGCATTTGACGTCCACTGTGAGTGGTCGTTCATCTCTTATTTTCCCCACTAACCCATTGCACTTAGAATAGGTGTTTCATCCGTGAATATGTGGAAGCTATAAGAGATTTTGGGAGTACTATTCCGCAACAGTCAAGGCCAACGCAATAGGATGGGTTTTGTTAGATGTGTTAGCTTTTGTATTTTTTTTTTATCTCTAAATATAATGCTTTTGGGTATTGTAACCAGTTTTGTAATACTTTCAGTTATGTAATTTGTAAGACTCGAATTTCTATATATGGAAAGAATGTTTTGTGATATAACTCAGCTATGTAACTATTTTTGTATATGAATCAATGAGTTTTGGCAATTTCAGTTAAGTTTATGAGATAGACGCGAAAGAAAGTTTTTATTGCCCTGATTCTATTATTTAGATATGAGTTTGTACAGTGTGTATGCGTTATATTGAAGGTACTCTCTATGCTTGAGTTCTGTTGGTAGCAGCCCTTGCCTACCGGGGCGCTCACTTCTCTATTGAAAGGTGAGCTTCCCTATGTGTGGGTAAGGGGTCACAATTTTATTAATATCAGAGCATAGGTTTAGATGTTTCTGGGCGACAATAGAATAGAAATGCATTTAAAATTATGTTGACCTAATGCAGATGTCTTTATGTTTTGTAGTTAGAATGGAGTCCGGGCGAGGATCGCATGAGGGTTCAGTTGAAAGTGTGAATCCCCGGGATCAAGATTCGTCAGTTTCTGGTCTGGCTCAGTCAGCGAGGGTGCAACCTGAGGCTCTAGCCATGCCTTTTTAGGCTATGCTTAAGATATTCTTTAATATCCATTGTGTGATAGATATTCTTTCAAAGTCCGCTAATATAAAATGACAAAGCATTTATACAAATAAATGAGGCTTTCCCTTGAATAAAATAAGACCAATGTCCTAACCCTTTTTTCTTTAAATAAATGGTTATTTTAATGTCATTTTTGGCAAATAAGCATGCGAAGACCAACGTCTTCATCCTTTAATGAATACCCCATTTTATGCATGACTTGCTTCTATTTAATATTGGTGGTTGTATTCCACCCTTAGTTTTGTTATAATTCATTGTAATTTGTTTATCTTATTTTAATCTTGTTGTTATTTATCATTTTTATTAAATGACCAACTTGCGCTTTAATTATTTCATTGAAATGAATGAGAAAATGAATGCAATCTTAAATTTAAAACTCAATCATAATTTAATCAAGGTATAAATAAATAGGAAGTCCCGAACTATCTCTAGTCTTAGGCTCAACGAGGTTAGTTGAACCTTTCCAATATTCTATTGGAAAGGGAATGCCAAAATATCTCTTGCTGCCTAAAATAGGCCCAAGTTGCATTTTCTTAGACTCCATGAGGTTACAGGAACCATCCAAAGGCTCTATTGGGGTGGGGACTCCAAAATACCTCCGGCTTGCCCAAAATAAACATATATGTATTGTCTTGGGCTTCACGAGATTAGATGAATCTTTTCAATATTCTATTAGAATGACGATTCCAAAATATCTTTTATTACACAAAATAGACACACATGCACTGTCTTAGGCTAAGTGAGGATAGACGACCTTTCCCAATTTTTTATTAGGTGGCGACTGCAAAACACCTCCTTGTTGCCCAAAATAGATGCCCTTGTAATCTTTACAAGTCTTTTGAACCTCTCTCGAAAACCCTAAAAGCGGGTTTTCGGGGCCAACAGAGTTCGGCGCGCGTCTTATTTGCGACTCCGCTGAGGACTAAAATGAGACTTCGCTTCGAAAGTACCTTGATTAAAGAATATAATTGTGTTTGAATTTAAAATTTTATCCCTTTTCCAAATCGCATTGTATATCATTAGAGCCTTAGATCTATGCTAGTTTGGTCTCTCTTTCAACCCCGGTGCCTTCCCGAAGCACAACCCTACGTTCACTCAATGTAGGGAAGTGTTAAGGATAATCACCAACCCAAGCCTCATACCATCATGGTATATTAAATGGAGACCCGATTGGTCATTATGCTCGTGATGAGCTGGGCCCGTTGGCAGGGACCATGCTTGGGTAGACGTAAAGTATCATCACCCTGGCCAAAGCTCATGTAATGGAAATAGATACTTGCCCTAGGTGGTATGAACCGTGATACCTTGCTTGCTGTATGGATCAATATGTATTGGACAAACCCAGATAGATTTGTTGGTCGCCTAATCAAAGGATTTCATGCCCCGATAGGCCCATGCCGATTTATTCGGAATGCCTAAATACACAATGATCAAAACCCATACGTATGTACATTAGATAAGAGAGGTTATGCTACCGGTTTCCCACCGTGCACCATTCGCATCCATTGGGTTCCCCATTAACCCATAGGCCAAGCCCACTTAAGAAAGAGACGACATGACCTCGTGTGTAGGAGGAACAAGGTTGGAAGGGTTTAGCTGCTTGCATGTGGTTGTGGATGCTGCATAGCACAATCATGCATCATATGTCATTCATACATCATCTTAACGTGTATATTTTGCAACCATCATAGATCTACCTAGGTGATCTAAAGGTCCCGGCAGGTGACTAATCAGTAATCCTTTTTTATTTAATTTTCAGAGGAAGAAGAAGAGAAAAGGACAACATATGCGGACTCAGAGTTAATCTCGGAATGGAGTGAATCATACCCCATTTACAGTGTTTAATAGAAAGTAAGATGGCAAACCCGTCAAGAAGGCCCAGTGCAACTCGTACGATTATTATTGATGAAATGGATAGGAAGACATAAGAAATAGAGAGGAAGTTTGAAGAATTTGAAGCAAGGATGAGGGCTATGATCCTCGAAGAAGAAATTTTGCGATCTAAGCATGCTACTACCCAAGCCGCCCGTAAGAGACTCACCTTTGGTGCCATAGACTTAGAAGGGGGAAATCGCCTATGTAGATGAGATGGTTGTGTTGGGATTCGGGAGGTGGAAGAAGTATCGGTGGCTGGAGTAGCCCAGAAATATCATTTCGACTTAGGCGAGCCTTTGCCTCAAGTGTGGGAGAAAAGCCCGCAAATGTGGTAAGCTAGGCCAACCTCGGATCATGGGCTAATGAATAACCATCAGTATACCTGATGCACGATTAATGATTGCCAAGTCCTGAAGGGACAAGTTTGGGATTGTAAGTAGCCTATAATCCCTGAAGTAGGAAATGATGGAAGCTCAAGTCGTGGTGATAATAGCAGGATAAGTTTTAGAGCCACGAAGGTTCTAACCAGGGGAGCAATCCAAAGTGGATATGTCATCTTAAAAAAGCATCTATCTAGACATTTTGCTTATTTCATTAAGCAAGGGAAGTTACAGTCGATGCCTGCTAAGCCTGCCAGAAGCCAAGGATGTCCAGGTCATAGAACAGATCGGTATTGCACCTACCATCAGCAGACTGGGCATGACACTGATGAATGTTAAGCTTTGAGGAAATAGGTTTAAGGCCTCATTAATGAAGAGCTGAAAGGAAGGGAAGATGGGCCCTGAGGATGGTAATAGACCATTGGCCACAACATCTGTGTTGGTGGGAGCAAAAAGGGATAATCATTTAGATGTTCTTTTTATTCTGGAACTGTTTAATAATGGTGTTTTAATTCTAGTTTTCAAATTAAATAAAATTAATGATTTTGTTTATTTGTGATATATTTCTTATGATTTCACAATGCATGATCATGATTGTGACTCATTCATATTTGATATTGATTCAACTGATGGCACTCCATTTAATCTCAAAACTTCAAAAAATCCTAAGAAGATCTTAACAGCATCTAATGTAACTCCTGAAGAGAGAATAAAATTTAAGAGAATTTTAAGAAAGTAGAAAAAAGTCTTAGCTTGGACCTACAAAGACATGCCAGGAGTTGACCGTTAAGTTGCCAAACATGCCAAGCAGAAGTTCATAAGAGTTAGGCCAGCATCAGCAGAAAGGGTTGCAGAAGAGATCCGCAAGCTGAAACAAGGCTAAATGCTTTGTCAAAATGCAACACCCGACTTGGTTGGTTAGTATTGTCCCTACAGTCAAGAAAAATAAAAAAAAAAAAACAAAAAATCCAAAATCCAAAAAAAAAACAAAAAAAAATGAAAAACAAAAAAAAGGGAAAATTTATATGTGGATATAGCCAAGTTCATTGAGAAGAATTTGATACAGTCTCCAACATCACATCGTATCTGATAATGGAGTGTAGTTTATGGTTGAGATAAAGAAATTGCTTTAGAAATACAACATTGAGCATCATAAGTCCTCTCTGTACCGCACACATGCCAATGGGGCAGTAGAGGCCGCCAATAAGAATATTAAGAAGATCTTGGCCAAACTGGTCAAGAATTACAAGGACTGGGCAGAAAAGTTGCCTTTCGCACTTTGGGGCTATAGAACCACAGTTAGAACATCCACAGGGGCCACGCCATATTCCTTGGTATATGGGACATAACCTGGAGCTTAAGGCTTTGAGGGCAGTCGAAGTGGAGCTAAAGTCTTTGAGGGTAGTCATGGAGGCTTAGATCCCATAAACTGATTGGGCACAATAATGATTGCAGCAATTAAGCATGCTGGATGAGAATAGATTGAGAGCTTATTACCACAACCAGGTCAATCAAAAGAGGCTGGCACATTCCTTCGGGAGAAAGGTCAGAAAGCACCCACTGAAGGAGGGAGATCTAGTCTTTAAGCAAATTAGGCCAAACACGCCGGATATACGGGGAAAGTTCAGACCAACTTAGGTAGGCCCCTTTGTTCTAAAGAAGCTATTGTCCAAGGGAGCAACAATTTTGTCAGATAGCGATGGGAATGATTTTAGGGAACCGGTCAACATCGACAGACATAAAAGGTTCCATGGCTAGAGACATGAAAATCAAAAGAAAAGAATAAATGCCTTTATAGACACCGGGTCTTGAGGCAGTCCAGGTCAGAGTTACCCGATGAAGAAATCCATGTGGGTTTCCAGATAAATGGATGGAATTCGGAGGTTTTCGTCTTTTGGTCTCACAAGGATTAAAATCTTTTTTGCTATAGTGTGAGGTTTTGGAAAATTTTGGCTTGAAATTGGAAGTTTTGCTCCACAGACGGGATGGCTGTCTGAAGTAGGGACACCCGTCCCTACTTGGGGTGATCCCTGTCTCTATACATAGTAGGGACGGCCAGTCTGTAGCTGGGGACGGACACGTGTCTGAGTAGGGACGCCCGTCCCTAGTCCGCGTTACGGCCCGTCTGTAGCCGAATTTCCATGCCTACCCTTAGTAGAGACGCCCGTCGGTAGTTGCAGGGATGCCCGTCGGTAGTGGATCTGATCAGTTATCGCCAGATTTTATAAAATTTTATTTCAAATCTTTCAAAATAGGATAAGTTTTGGTTAAAAAAAATTGAATTTTAAAAGACTCCTTTTAAAATTCAAACTCAAAAAGTGCTTATCTGATTCTATCTCAAAGAATTCTATAAATTGAGAGGTAAAATTCATTTTTAGGGGTTGGAGGGTTGGAGAAAAATTTGACAAAGAGATTTTTGGTGGAGAAAATTAAACACTTTTTGAAATATTGGAATTTTTAGAGAAGTTTTCTTTGTGAGCGATTTACCAAAAAGCTATAAATCCTTATTTTCAGAATTTTATTTGATAAAAATTCTTCCAATCAATTGATTTACTCAAATTCTTCTTGCGAATTAAGCCAATTTGAGGTAACAAAATTCATTCGTTTCCATCAATACAGCTAATTCAAACATTCGATCGCTATTAAATTTTCCAGAAGAGAAAATACAAATTTTCTTAGTTTGATCTATTTTTATTTGATCATTGCGGAGCGTGCGGGGACCGAAACCATTCGATATTCGCCCAAAAAGGTAAAATCCGAGGTTAAACATTCTGGATTAGCACTTATATGATTTAATTAACTTATAGTAATTGTTTTCATTCTGTTTTTTTATCTTTTAACTTATTTCTTTACCTTTTTTTTTACTTTATTCATCAAATCTGATACTGACATTTTTATTCCTATGAGTTATTTTCTGACCCTTTGGAATTGGAGTTGTAAATGATGGTGGTCGGGCCAACCTGAGAATTTCCTTACGGGTTCTTTCTTCACCCTTGCTCTTTTATTTATATTATTATCAAGATTATTTCAATATCGTTAAAGTGGAAAAGGCCAAATATTTTATAGTAATTAATTTGGGGTTTTCTTGAAAGCTGTGGACCAATGTCCCGCTTTTTTTAACCAACAAAATTGACACCTGTTAAAAAACAGTTTGTAACAAATATGCATGGCAGGACCAATGTCCTCACTCCAATGAATATCTCTATTTCTATATGATCTGTATGTTATTTTTTTTTACAATGGGGGTTGTATTCCGCCCCTAGTTTTATTGTAATTTGATTTGTGGGGATTTATTTTAATAATGTTTTATTTATTGATTTTGACATGAAATGATTGCGCTTTAAATTAATCGCATCGTGTGGAAAGTTGGTGAAACAATAAATTCAAAACTGAATTATAATATTAATCAGGGTACAAATAAATGAGAAGTCCCGAACTCACTCTGGTCTTTGGGGCTCAATGAGGCAAGAGGTCTAGGACTTCCAAGACACCTCTTGAGTCTCACCAAAAGACTTCAATTTACAATCCTAGGCTCCAGGGGGTAGAGGCAATGGCCTCCAAGATCTTTCTAGTCAGCTCAAGATGGATATGTATGCGCCGTCTTAGGCTCGCTGAGGCTAGACGACCCTTCCCAATGTTCTATTGGGTGGCGACTCCAAGAAACCTCATTGTTGCCCAAAATAAACGCCCTTGTAAATACCTTACAAGTTTTAATGAATCCCATCCTGATCGCCCTAAAGCGGGCCCTCGGGAGGTCACGGGGTTCGGCGCGCGTCACAGTGGCGACTCCACTGGGGAGCATATTCGAGACTTCGATTCGAAAGTACCTTGATTAAAAATTATAATTGGGTTTTAATTTAAAAATTTCACCTACTTTCAAAATCTGCATTGCATCTCATTAGAGCCTTAGATCTATGCTAGTTTGGTCCCTTATTCAGCCTTGGTGCGTTCCTGAAGCTCGACCCTACGTTCATTCAATGTGGGGAAGTGTTAAGGATAATCACCAGCCTAAGTCTCGTACCATCATGGTATATTAAATGGTGACCCAATCGATCGTTACTCTCGTGATGAGCTAGACCCGTTGGCAGGGACCATGCTTGGGTAGCCCTAAAGCAACACCACCTTTAACCAAATCTCATGTAATGGCAATAAATACTCTCCCTAGATGGTATGAACCATAATACCTTGCTTTCTATATGGATCATTTTGTATTGGACAAACCCAAATAATTTTATTGGTCACCTAATCAAAGGCTTTCATGCCCCGATAGGCCCATGTCAACTTATTCGGGCTGCCTAAATACACGATGGTCAAAACCCATGCGTATGAACATTAGCAAAGAGAGGTTATGCTGCCGGTTCTTCACCGTGCACCATGCGCATCCATAGGGTTCCCTGTTAACCCATGGATCAAGCCCACCTAGGAAAGAGACTATGGCCTCGTGTGCAGGAGTAATAAGGATGGAAGTGACCTTGAAGGACCTATGTGCTTGCATGTGATTTTTAAGTGTTGCATAGCACGATCATGCATCTTAGCACATTCATGCATCATCCTGACCCTTTGTGTTTTTTAGCCATCATAGATTCGCTTAGGTGGACAAGGGGGCCTCAAGGGCGGTTACGCAGAAATCGATTTTTCGGGTTACCAGAAAGA
The DNA here is from genome assembly GCA_947683425.1 of Excoecaria cochinchinensis. Classification (NCBI taxonomy): domain Eukaryota; kingdom Viridiplantae; phylum Streptophyta; class Magnoliopsida; order Malpighiales; family Euphorbiaceae; genus Excoecaria; species Excoecaria cochinchinensis. Next base: position 2,407,247 of record CANTUQ010000080.1, on the reverse strand, counting down.
GTAGAGTATTCGGACACTTCTTCTGAAACTAGCTACGCTACTTCAGCTCAGTTTTCCTTACCCAAAGAAATGGCAAACTCAACAAGAGGGGCAGATGCCACCAGGGCAATGATAGCAGAGGAAGTGGACCGAAGGCTTGAAGAATTTGAGAACCGTATGATGGCAATGATGGCCACTTTGGGTCAGCAAGCGGCCCCACAGAACCCACCACCTCCTCCTATGATAAATAATGAAAGGGGAGAGGTCAGAGAAGATCTCCAAGAGGAAATTCGCATGCCACCTGTAAACCTAAGAGCTACTACCTCAGGGGCACAAAGGGGAAGACCAGTCCCAAGGCTAAATGATGATTGGGAAGATGAAGAATATGAGGAGTGTATGACTGAAAAAGGGAAAGCCCCTCAAGCTGAAGAAGCTATCTGGAAGAAGATGGATGAGAAATTTGAAGCAATGACGAGAATGCTAACAAAGGGTCGAGGAATGAACCCAGAAGACAAAGAGTTAGAAGGAGAGGATCTAGTCCCAAAGAACTTTAAAATGCCAGATGTTCCGAAGTTTGACGGCACTTCCGACCCCATGGCGCACATAAAGCAGTACTCGTTGGTGATGAAGGACACCACTTTGATAAAAAAGCAGAAGATTGAGTACTTTTGCTTGATTTTGACTAGCCCAGTAGTAGGTTGGTACCATGGGCTCGATCGCTGAACCAAAGAGGACTGGGATTTATTGACGGAGGAGTTTTTGAGGTTGTATGACTGCAGTACAAGGATGGAAGTGACCTTGAAGGACCTAGAGCTGTTGCAGCAGAAGTGAGGCGAGTCCTTCCATGAGTTTCTAACCCGGTGGAGGAATCGGGTAATTGAAATGAAGAGAAAACCTGATACTCAGGATCAAATACGGCTATTCATAGGAAATGCGAGCCCGTATTTGAGAGAAGGATTGAGGATGAAAGGACTAAAAGACTGGGAGTCTCTGAAAGACATCGCCATTGAGGCCGAGGGAGAGTACCTTGTTAAGAGAGCAGCTAATGAGAACTATCCCAAGAGAGGTACCAATAGCCAGGGGGCAAATAGACCGACAGGTTTCGCTAGCGGCACACAAAAGACTGCTGAGGTATCAGCTGCTAATACTACCCCAAGGCATTTTTCCAATCTTGGAAGGTCTTTATCATGGGTGCTGAGGAGACTGATGAAAGAGGGTAAGTTACAGCCTATGCCACCTAAGCCTGCTAGAAGTCAATGCACGCCAGGACATAAGGATGATGAGTATTGTCCATATCATTAGCACACTGGGCATATAACCGATAACTGCAAGACGTTGAGGCATGCGATTCAAGATCTAATCAACTCAAAGTAGATCACAGACCCAAAGAAGAGAGGAGGTCAAAAGAAGGCTGGGTACAACAGTATGCCCCCGCCAGTGAATATGATCGGGTCCAGTTTGCCCAAGGAGTTTGTGTTAAGGGAATTGTACGACAATGATGTCCACACTGCTGTCACAAACCTCCATGAGGGGAGTGAAGAAGGGCTTCCCGCTGTAGTGATCGATTGCTGGTCCACTGATGATAGTGGAACTGAAAATGATAATTCTAAAGTATTTTCTGACCTGTGGAGCTCAGAGGAGGAAGGAGAAAAAGCAAAGAAGAAAGAGGTGGGAGCTGTGACCCGGAGCAAAAGGGTAGCTCCAGAGGTTGAGAAGCCCCAGGAGTCGTTTGAGGGCAGAAAGGGAAAAGGGCCGGAAGAAGATCCGATTGTTAAGCAACTAAAAAAGGCGCCGGCTCAGATCTCCATATGAGATCTTTTGAGATAGTCGCCATCGCATAGGCAGAAGGTGGTAGAGGCTTTATGCGAGGCAACTGTGGCAACAACTATCTCGCCTACGGAACTTCTGGATGTAGTAAAAGGAGGATTAGGGGAAAGTGTTGTCTTTACCTGTGCTGATTTGCTAGCTGAAGGCCGCAACCATAATCGCCCTCTGTACATAAGAGCACAGATTAACCAAAAGCACACTGCTTACGCCATGGTAGAGACGGCTCTTCGATAAATGTGTGCCCATAGGTGGCAATGGCAGCTTTTGGGGTAACAGAGGATATGTTAGCCAAATCTGATCTCACCATCATAGCATATGACAACTCGCGTAGACATGCTTTGGGGACATTCATGGCAGTGGTGAAGATGGGGCCCGTAGAGTCAGAAGTGGAGTTTGTGGTATTGCCTATACTCGCCAATTTCTAAGCTCTTCTAGGTAGACCATGGTTTCATAAGTTGGGTGGAGTCCCCTCTACACTTCACCAGATGGTAAAGATACCTCATGAAGGCTAAATTGTGATTATAAAGGCTGCACGGGAGAACTGGGTTTCAGTATTGGAGATTGCTAGATAGCCGTTTCTTGGGTTTCATGTTGCTATGATAGGCGAGGAAAAGCAGAAGGAAGAAAGCCCCCAAGTACTAAATATGATGAAAAATATATCATTTCTCCCTGGCGCAGGACTGGGTAAAAATTCTCAGGGCATGCCAACAGCTGTTACCACCAAGGGGCAAAAGGACAGAAGGGGTCTAGGATACACAGGTGTGGTAGAAAGGGGTGAGAAGTCAAAAATGGACATTCCTCATATCCGAAAACTTTTTTGCCAGCAACTGCAGCATGTGCCTATGCAGGGGAAGATGAATTGCAGTTGCTGGATGGAAGGGTTGTGCCAGGGTTTGAGGTCTTCAATGATGTTTATGACTGGGACATTAGATTGATCAGGCCAGCAGAGGGCTTTTGGGATGAGGAAATCATGACCTGTAGGACAATTTTGGACCGTGAGATGCCTGAAGAGGTAATGACTGAGAAAATGGTAGCCGCCCAGCTGAAGGGGAAAGCAAAGGTAGAGGAAGCCATGCAGGAGTTGATTGGGGAGCCTCCAAAGAGCCAAAGTGATGCAGGACCATCGACCGTGGCAGATACTCCAGCAAAGGAGGAAGAGGAGAATAGTTTAGATTATCTTTTTGCTCCAGAACTTTTCAATGATGTTAATGACAATTTCAATCTTATTAATAAATTGAATGATTTTGCTTACTTGTGTGATGTTTCCGATGATTTCACTATGCATGATCATGATCATCCATCCATATTTGATATTGATTCAACTGATGCTACTCCATTTAATCTTGGAACCATAGAAAACCCAAAAGAAATTTTGATAGCATCAAATATAACTCCTGAAGAGCGAGAAAAATTTGAGAGAATCTTAAAAATATACAAAAAAGTCTTTACCTGGACCTACGAAGATATGCCAGGAATTGATCGGGAAGTCGCAGAGCACGTTATTCCTACATATCCGGATCACAAGCCCGTTAAACAGAAGCTAAGAAGGCTTAGGCCATAATGGGCGGATAAAGTGAAGGAGGAGATTTACCAGCAAGTTAAAGCCAAATTTCTAGTTGAAGTGCAGTATCCAACTTGGTTGGCCAATATTGTCCCTGTAGCTAAAAAGAATGGCAAGGTAAGGGTATGCGTGGATTATCGGGACTTGAATAAGGCCTGTTCAAAAGATAACTTTCCATTGCCCCATATAGATGTGCTAATAAACAGCGCCGCTGCTTGCGAGATGTATAGCTTTAGAGATGGTTATGCGGGCTACAATCAAATCCTCAATAAAATAATTGATCAAATTAAGACGGCGTTCATCACGGAATGGGGGACCTATGCTTATCTAGTAATGCCTTTTTGTCTGAAAAATGCAGGAGCTACTTATCAGAGGATGGCAAAAAAAATTTTGAATGACTTGATCCATAAAGAAGTGGAGGTATATGTGGATGACATGATGATCAAGTTAGCCACTAGAGAAGGTCATTTTGAAGCTCTGGAAAAGTTCTTCTTACGGATAGACAAGTATAATCTGCGGTTAAATCCTAAGAAATGTATCTTTGGTGTTACCTCAGGGAAGCTCCTAGGACACATGGTTAGCCAGAGGGGTATTGAGATTGATCCAGACAAGGTCAAAGCTATCAGAGAAATGCCAATACCGCAGAAGGAAAAGGACGTGAGAAGTTTTCTTGGTAAGTTGCAGTACATCAGTAGGTTTAATGCTAAGCTTAGTTCAATCTGCGAACCGATCTTCAAACTACTTAGAAAAGACCAACCAGTAGTATGGAACGAAAGTTATCGGAAGGCTTTCGATACTGTCAGAGAGTATCTACTAAATCCACCTGTATTGAGACTGCCGCAGCCAGTCAGGCCGTTGATTTTATATTTAGCCATAGAAGACAGTTCTGTAAGCACCATGATGGCCCAGGAGGACGAGTTTAGAGTGGAATTTGCTGTCTATTACCTTAGCAAGAAGTTTCTGACCTATGAGGTTAAGTATACGGAGGTAAAAAAAATCTGTCTTACGGTAATTTGGGCCTCTAAGAAGTTGAGACACTACTTTTTACTCCTACAAGGTACAGGCGGTAGCAAAGCAGGATCCCTTAACATACTTGCAGGAGGCTCCATCGTTACTTAAAAAAATGGGTAGGTGGTTATTGCTGCTACAAGAGTTTGATATAGAGTACGTTACTCGAAAAACTATCAAAGGGCGTGCAGTGGTAGAATTTCTAGCATAACACCCAATTCAAGGAGACTCATATGAGTTCAACTTTCTGGATGAGGATGTGATAGCCATCGGAGTTCAAGGATGGCAACTGTACTTTGATGGGGCTGTGAACATTAAGGGGACAGGAGTAGGAGTTATTCTGACCACTCCGGATAATGAGAAACTCCCTTTAGTAAAGAAACTGAGGTTCAAAGCTACTAATAATAAAGCCAAGTATGAAGCATGTACTTTTGGGTTGGAAGCGTTTATAGCCTTAAGGGCAAAGAAAGTGGAAGTGTTTGGTGATTCATCCCTGGTGATCAAACAAATTCGAGGCGAATGGGCTGTTAAAGAAGAAAGGCTAATGCCGTACATTAAGCACTTGAGAGACCTGAGTAGTCAGCTTGAAGTGTGTACATTCCATTTCATTCCAAGGGACGAAAATCAATTGGCTGACGCGCTCGCCACTTTATTGTCAATGTGGGACAATCCAGAAAGGGTAGTTGTGAGGCAGGTTTTGATTCCTAGCTGTGAGAGACCTAGCTTCGAATCTAAATCAATCATGAAAATAAGAGTAGTGGATGGGAAGCCGTGGTATTACGACATTATGAACTATCTAGAAAATATGACTTTTCAAGAGGAAGCTACTAAGAAAGATCAAGGAATGATTCACCAATGGTCTACCCAGTTCATTTGCATAAATGGGATATTATACCAATGGCAGGCTGATGATATCCAGTTGAGATGTTTGGATGAGAAAGAGGCAAAGAGGGTAATGGAAGAAACTCATGCAGGCGTATGCGGAGCCCATATGAACGGGTTGACATTAGCCAAAAAGATTATGAGACAAGGATTCTTCTGGCTCACCATGGATAACAATTGCTCAAAGTATGTGAAGCAGTGTCAGTTATGCCAGCAGTAAGCAGGTTTAAGGCACCTGCCCGTTTCGGAGTTACATAATCTAACGTCACCTTGGCAATTCGCAGCTTGGGGGATTGATATTATTGGGGAAATACGCCCCACGGCCTCCAATGGGCATAGATACATCATCGTCTCCATTGACTACTTCACCAAATGGGTAAAAGCTGAGTCCTTCAAGAAAGTGGATGCTCGGGATATGGCGAAATTCATAGAAAAGAACTTGATAGGTAGGTATGGCCTTCCACATCATGTGGTATCTGACAACGGGGTCCAGTTCATGGCCGAAACGAAGAAGTTACTTCAGAAGTATGGTATCGAGCACCACAAGTCTTCTCCGTATCGTCCTCAAGCTAACGGGGCAGTTGAAGCCGCCAATAAGAATGTCAAAAGGATCCTAGCTAAGATGGTCCAGAATTATAAAGATTGGGCAGAAAAGTTGCCCTTTGCACTATGGGGTTACAGAACGACCATCAGAACTTCAACGGGAGCCACCCATTATTCTTTGGTATGTGGAACAGAGGCAGTATTGCCGGTCGAGGTCGAACTTAAGTCACTAAGGCTGATAATGGAGGCAAAAATTTTGGAGGCCGAATGGGCGCAGCAGCGGTTGCAACGCTTGAACATGTTAGATGAGAATAGGTTAAAAGCCTACTATCACAACCAGATCTATCAAAAGAGGCTCGCTAGGTCGTTTGGAAAGAAGGTCAAGAAACAGCCGTTGAAGGAAGGGGATTTGGTATTCAAACAGATGAGACCAGGAGCACCAGATATTAGAGGGAAGTTCAGACCTACGTGGGAAGGTCCGTTTATCCTCAAGAAGCTGCTGTCAAAAGGAGCTGCGATTTTGTCGGATAGCGATGGCAACCAATTCAAAGAACCGGTCAATATTGATAGACTCAAAAGGTTCCATGGCTAAATGCTACAAAATCAAAAGAAGGGAATGAAAGCCCCGCGGGTCGAAAACCGAAAAAAGGCGGCCTTGCTAAAATTGGGCGCCTCGTCAGGGTGAAAACCAAAAAAAGGCATCCTGGGCAAAAATTAGAGGCATGAGAGAAAATATCCACTCATGAAAACCCGAGAGGGCTGATTGGGGACAGGAGTTTGATATTGTCAGGATTTGGTTCCATGAGTGAATGTAGTCTTGCATAATTGAATTGGTGTCAAAAAAATGATCATGTATTTTGAAATCGTACTGGAATGTACACAATTTCGTGAAATAAAATAAGACTTGATTTATTCATTTATATCATTGTCCAATTCTGCTTTAAAAAGAAACATATTGCTTAAAATGCAAGTAAAACTAAACTATGCCATACTACTACCCTCGTTAGCCAAATGCCTCAGTCGCCGTGTTCGGTTATCAGATGACGGGCTAAGTATCCACCTCTGGTACGCGTTGGTAGAGGTGACAGAGTGATTCCCGAAAGGAGGTATGATAGTCTTCAATGTAAGCCGGCTCTAAAGCTCATGATAGCGGGAAGCAAAGCCACAGAAAGGACTCCACCTTGAAAGGATAAAGGGAGTCTCACCACATCCTGAGTCACCCCAAGTTAATGAGAGCAGCGAGCCGTGATGTAAAAGGTTGCCTCACGAAGCCCGCATAGGGGAACGCATCCTGAAGACCCATCAATAACGGCACTGGATAAGGAAAGCCAAGCATGCATGAAGCTAACATCCTGATCTGATATCTCACTGAATCTGATAATGCCTTTGTCAGGGGTCTCAGGCAGGTACAAGCGTCGGCGAGGAAGAAAATGCTTCGCAGAATACTGATTGATGACCCTAGGAGGTGGCTCTGACAGCAGTTTCAATTTCTCTTGCAACCAAATCTGGAAGAAGAAACAAGGAAAAATAAAATCCAAAGAAAATAAGATAAAAGGCAAAGAAAAGCCGCTGGAGTAAGTAGGATTTACTTCAGGCAAAAATTTGGCATAGGGTTGTGTGAAAATCCGAAAGGACGCACTTCCCGCTAAGAAAAGCTACTGCGAAAATCCACAAGAGACGCACTAAAACAATGACGTACCTGGAGTAATAAGGGGCTCCCAGAGAATGAAGTGGTAGGCCCGGCACGGACAGAGTCCAAACCCAAGATAGTCTCGGCTAGAATAAGTGGAAAAGGGGTCAGCCCGTGGTGAAAATCCTCCAAAATCCCAAACAGAGAGGGTCTCCAAGCAGCTCCTCTGAAGTAACCACCAGATACTTCATCAGGCAGAAAAGAAAGATGATACTTACCTTGTATGAAGGAATGTGGGAGAATTCATCCAGTGCTCCGATCAGAAGTTTTAAGGCAAATGCAGGGCCCTGAGGAACTAGACGAGCAGTGTCAGAAGGAGCTATACTTAGGGACAGAGCAATATCACGAGTTTGAATCAAACCACAGCGAGGAACGCAGGGTAAAGCACTAGGGGGATACCAGCTCCCTACAATAGCAGCAAGTTCCTCAGGCAGGGGGCACATTTCCTGGTAAGTGAACCTAAAAACGTGAAAGCAAGGGTCCCAGAAGTGGGTCATAGCCAGAAGGAGGTTGTAGTCTATTTTGACTCTTCGTAAAAATTTAAGTCCAGAAAGGGTGGCAAGAGTGCTGTTTTCCCAAGTTTGTGCATCATCTAAGATACGGTGCATTTTGGAAAGAAAAGGAGAATTCATTCCTCAGTAGCTAAAGCCAAGGTCGCTAAGGAAAAAACTGGAGAAAAGAGACTAGTATGAAGCTAAGGCATGAAGTCCAAGAAAAAGGTGAATTTTATAGGGTTGATATACCGACGGATAGCCCGTCCCTATCTCAGACGGCCATCCCGTCTGTAGTTGTCCACCTGGCAGTTTTGCATCGTGCATATCACGCACATTGATTAGGTAATTAATGAGGGTTAAAAGCGAAATCCGGAGGCACAGACGGCATGCCCGTCGGTAAGTCTATGGACGTAAAGCCCGTCGGTACGTGAATTCTATATAAGGATGCTGGTACCGACGGACGATCGCTTTCTTCCTTTTCTTTTGGTTACCGACGCTCTTCCCTTCCTTTCTTTTCATTTACAGTTTCTGTTTTATTGCACCAGTATTTTGTTCTTCCCTTTTTATTGATTCTCAACTTCTAGGTCAGTAAAATTCTTCTAATTTTTATTTATTTTTTTTTATTTTATTTTATGATGAGTAATTTTATGTTATTTGGATTAGTATAATTAAGCTAATTTTTGCAATAAATTTGAAAGGCCATAGTTATGTTTTTTTAATGCTTTAAGCGCTAGACTTAACAGATAGAGTAAGTGATATGCTGTTATAAAATGCATGGATATGGCTATTTTGAGAACAATTAATTTTTAGTTATTGAGTTTTTAGATATTCAGGCATGGCCTTAGGAACGCATGCACTTTGAAACCAATACTAGAAATCAGAAAGTAAAGCAAATATGAGTATGTTGCACTGTTGCCTGGGGCCTGAGGCCTGTCCCTTTTTCTTTCTATTTTCACATGCAAGAGGTTGGGCACACCCTTGCCGGGGTGCTGCCCACGTTTTTTTAACAAGAGTGAGCATGTTGCACTGTTAATTGAGGCCTGAGGCCTATTTTTTGCTTTCTCATGCAGGAGGTTGGGCACACCCTTGTCGGGGTGCTGCCCAAATTTTTTAATTAATTTTATTTTATTTTATTTTTTTTCGGTTTAGACCCAAACCCATTGAAATGCTGCCTAAATTTTTGTTATTTTTTGAGTAAAGTCCGCCTATGATACCAAACTAATTGATTACTTTATTTTTAGGATGCCACCGCGACGACATGCTCCGCGCGATCAGCTTGAGCCTCAGGCCCCGGAATGGATGAGCGCCGAGGCCAGACAGACAGAGGTATGCAGCGCTGGCTCAGGTGCAGTTTCGAGCTAGCCGTTTCATTTCCAGGCCGTTCATTGAGGCTCTCGGGATGGCCGACGAGGTCGATATTCTGATAGCAGGAGCGGGATGGGCTGAGTTTCTGACGCCTGCTTTCCAGACTCACCCGGAGATAGTTCGGCAGTTTCTCGCTACGCTACAGTATGGGGGGGTATCAGAGATCCGACACAAAGGAGGGTGTTATCCTATTTTGGTTTGAGCGGCACCATTACAGCATTACCCGACAGCGATTTACAAAGGCTATGGGACTTCCATTCGGACAGGATGTTATAGTGCCCCATAGAGCAGTTAGACGCCATTATTGGGCGGTTATTACATTGCCGGGAGTGCCATATGATCATAATACGGCAAAGAGCACGGTACTCTCCTCACAGGCCCTTCAATATGTTCACAGGGTTTTATCCATCTCCTATTTGGGACGAGCTGGTAACCCAGGGTTCCTCAACGCCGTTGAGATTTGGAGCTTATGGGCCATGGTGGCAGGCCAGCGGCTCAATATCAGCCACAAGATTTTGGTTAACATGGTGAGGGTATCCAGGGGGGCAGCCCCTGTGGTGTATGTTGGTGGAGTCATCACTAGACTACTCCTGAGTTTGGCTATTCGTCCAGACATCCTGGGCCCTGCCTTGGATGAGAGCATTTATGTGGATGCCCCGGCAGCTATTACAATGGCTATGATACTGCCGATACCAGGTCAGGCCGAGGCGTACAGACTTCGCACCATTCATGAGACCAGATGTGTCTTTAGCCTGCCCTCGCTAGAGCCGGTAGAGGAGCAGCCTCAGGATCAGCCTCAGATGGTGCAAGAGCCTCCCGAGCACCCATAGCACCAGGAGGACCAGCCTCCCCGACATCCAGAGCACCAGGAGGGTCAGCCTCCACAGCCGCAGAATGAGGAGCAGCATCCGTATACACCTCCTGACATGGGGATTGAGTTCACCATGGATGAGCTGTTTGCTACTCCAGCACAGAGAGTATAGAGTCCTACTCCGCCTCCTCCATTGAGAGTACATCATACAGCTCCCCGGGCACCTGAGAGGTTCAGTCCATATGCTAGAGCAGGGGACCCGGGGGCATCTACCTCTACAGCTCCACAACCAGAGCGGGCACCAGAGTCAGCTCCCCCGCCATCTTCATCATTGACTTACCCGACACAACCAGATTTTACTGCGATTTTGACTTCTATGTTTGCATCCTTTGAGCACAGACAGGAGGAGAGAGACAGGAGCCTTCTCGGGCAGCTCGGGGAGCGAGATAGAGTCATTCTAGAGCGACTGGACTAGCAGCAGGGTATCATCTAGGAGCAGGGGAGGTTTATTGATTATCTGAGGCAGGAGCAGGAGAGGCTCATGGGTCAGTTGAGGCAGGAGATGAGGGCCTCTCAGAGTGAGGCGACCCAGTGGATAGATGCATCTTTACAGATGGTGGATGAATCAGTTGAGACTCTCAGATTTAGGATCCAGGTCCTAGAGGGTGCCATACCTCCCATCACCCAGTCCATACGGGAGTTTTGAGAGCAGACAGAGGATAGGCTGAGGAGTATGGGGACCACCTCCACAGATCAGCCCCTTTTCCTGGGCGACGCTTTCAGAGAGTTAGGGGGGTTGTTACCAGTACGCTGCAGTTCATGATGGTATGTGCACAGCCTTTTCTTGATGGAATGCTCAGGTCCCGTTCTAGCAGCAGGACTTAGCGGGAGCGCAGCCGTCATCGGTACCGGTGGCTGTACCTCCCAAATACCAGCAGGTAGCCAGGGATTGGGCTACTCAACAGGACGGACCATCAGCCCCTCCCAGTCAGCCATTTGCCCCAAATGCGGGACCCTCTGCTGCTCCAGCATGAGACCAACCGGTTCATATATCAGATGATGATGATGATGATCCAGAGGAGCTCTCAGATTATGCACCATTATAGACTGTTTAGGGAGTTCTTCTAGTTTTGTATTTATATTTTTGTTATAATCACATCTATATATTGTACAAAATTTAACCTTTTTAGTGGAAAAACATTTATGGATTAACCTATTAAATTTGCATGTTATTTCATCATGATTTAACTTTCAAAAAGAGAGAGAAAAGAAGGGAAAAGACAATTGATCATATAGTAAACAAGATGATAAATAATAAAGGGTAACATAAAAATGTTTATAAATCTACCAATCAAGTTAATTTGCGTAAGAATTAATAAGAGTGTCTTACAATACAGGAACATGATTTCACACCAATTCAAAAATGACCAGCCGTCAAAAGGAAGGATAAATAGATCAAACATTATGTCTTTCAAAATCATATGCAATATTAGATGAGAATCAACGGATCAGAATCGTACCTTGCCGATTGAATGGAAGTTAGCAAGGAAAGTTCTCAAACCTAAATGAGATTAACAATATAAATCAGACACCACACAGGCTGAGATGAGGCTAACAGGGCCAGGTAGTCACCGTGCATGCCAAGATGAGGAAAGCAGGGCATACGCGATAGAACAGACCTAGCACTTTGTAAGTCTGGAGCAGACTCGGTAGCAACCCTCGCGTTTCGTAAGTCTGGAATAGACTCAGCGCATCACCATCTGCACTTTGTAAGTCTGGAGCAGACTCGGTGTAGCTCAGGAGAGCAACCCTCGCGTTTTGTAAGTCTGGAGCAGACTCGACGCATCACCATCTGCACTTAGTAAATTTGGAGCAGACTCGGTGCAGCTTAGGAGAGCAACCCTCGCGTTTTGTAAGTCTGGAACAGACTCGACGCATCGTTACTTCCCCGACAAAAAGGTAAGGACTGCCTCAGGTATGCTTTTCTTTCCTTTCTTCTCCGAATTTTGGCTCATCTAGACACTAGTGCACTAGTTTCCCCAAAATTGGGGGCAGCTGTAGACACCGAGTCTTGAGGCAGTCCAGGTCAGAGTTACCCGATGAAGAAATCCATGTGGGTTTTCGGATAAATGGATGGAATTCGGAGGTTTTCGTCTTTCGGTCTCACAAGGATTAAAATCTTTTTCGCTACAGTTTGAGGTATTGGAAAATTTTTGCTTGAAATTGGAAGTTTTGCTCTACAGACGGGATGGCCGTCTGAAGTAGGGACTCCCGTCCCTACTTTGGGTTATCCCCGTCTCTATGCATAGTAGGGATAGCCCGTCTGTAGCTGGGGACGGACACGTGTTTGAGTAGGGACGCCCGTCCCTAGTCCGTGTTACGGCCCGTCTGTAGCTGGGGATGTACACGTGTCTGAGTAGGGACGCCCGTCCCTAGTCCGCGTTACGGCCCGTCTGTAGCCGAATGTCCACGCGTACCCTTAGTAGAGACGCCCATCGGTAGTTGTAGGGATGCCCGTCAGTACTGGATCTGATCAGTTATCGCCGGATTTGATAAAATTTTATCTCAAATTTTTCAAAACAGGATAAGTTTTGGTTAAAAAAAAACTTCAATTTTAAAAGACTCCTTTTAAAATTCAAACTCAAAAAGTGCTTATCTGATTTTATCTCTAAAAATTCTATAAATTGAGAGGTAAAATTCATTTTTCGGAGTTAGAGGGTTTGGAGAAAAATTTGACAAAGAGATTTTTGGTGGAGAAAATTAAACACTTTTTTAAATATTGGAATTTTTAGAGAAGCTTTCTTTGTGAGCAATTTACCAAAAAGCTATAAATCCTTATTTTCAGAATTTTATTTGATAAAAATTCTTCCAATCAATTGATTTACTCAAATTCTTCTTGCGAATTAAGCCAATTTGAGGTAACGAAATTCATTCATTTCCATCAATACAGCTAATTCAAACATTCGATCGCTATTAAATTTTCCAGAAGAGAAAATACAAATTTTCTTAGTTTGATCTATTTTTATTTGATCCTTTCGGAGCGTGCGGGGACCGAAACCATTCGATATTCACCCAAAAAGGTAAAATCCGAGGGTAAACATTCTGGATTAGCACTTATATGATTTAATTAACTTATAGTAATTGTTTTCATTCTGTTTTTTATCTTTTAACTTATTTCTTTACCTTTTTTTACTTTATTCATCAAATCTGATAATGACATTTTTATTCCTATGAGTTATTTTCTGACCCTTTGGAATTGGAGTTGTAAATGATGGTGGTCGGGCCAACCTGAGGATTTCCTTACGGGTTCTTTCTTCACCTTGCTCTTTTATTTATATTATTATCAAGATTATTTCAATGTCGTTAAAGTGGAAAAGGCCAAATATTTTATAGTAATTAATTTGGGATTTTCTTGAAAGTTGTGGACCAATGTCCCATTTTTTTTAACCAACAAAATTGACACTTGTTAAAAACCAATTTGTAACAAATATGCATGGCAGGACCAATGTCCTCACTCCAATGAATATCCCGATTTCTGTATGATCTGTATGTTGTTTTGTTTTTTAATGGGGGTTGTATTCCGCCCCTAGTTTTATTGTAATTTGATTTGTTGGGATTTTTTTTAATAATGTTTTATTTATTGATTTTGACATGAAATGATTGCGCTTTAAATTAATCGCATCGTGTGGAAAGTTGGTGAAACAATAAATTCAAAACTGAATTATAATATTAATCAAGGTACAAATAAATGAGAAGTCCCGAACTCACTCTGGTCTTTGGGGCTCAATTAGGCGAGAGGTCTAGGACTTCCAAGACACTTCTTGAGTCTCACCAAAAGACTTCAATTTACAATCTTAGGCTCCAAGGCGTAGAGCCAGTGGCCTCCAAGATCTTTCTGGCTAGCTCAAGATGGATATGTATGCGCCGTCTTAGGCTCGCTGAGGCTAGACGACCCTTCCCAATGTTCTATTGGGTGGCGACTCAAAGAAACCTCATTGTTGCCCAAAATAGATGCCCTTGTCAATACCTTACAAGTTTTAATGAATCCCATCCTGATCGCCCTAAAGTGGGCCCTCGGGAAGTCACGGGGTTCGGCGCGCGTCACAACCTTGTGGGCCAAAAATCAAAAAGCCTTGCTAAAATTGGGTGCCTCACTAGCGTGAAAATAGAAAAAGGCATCTTGAAAAAAAAATTAGAGGCTTAAGAAAAAATATCCAATTAAGAAAACCAGAGAGGGCTGATTGGTAACAGTTGTTTGATGCTGTTAAAATTCGATCTGAGATTAGATGTAGTTTTGTATTGTGAATTCATGTGAAATGTTGATCATGTATGGTGAAATCATATCGAAATGTACAAAATTTCGCAAAAAGGAATAAAACAGAAAGTATTCAGACAACATGTTCATTATTGTCCAGTTCTTTTATAAAAAGGAAAAAACATCGTTCACTACAGAATGCATGTAAATCTAAACTATGCTCTGCTACTGCTCTCGCCGGCCAGATGCCTAAGCCGATGGGTCCTGTTGTCAATGGCGGGGCTAAGCACCCATCTTTTGTCGGCGCTAGTGGAAATAGTGGAGCAATCTCTAATAGAGGGTGGGATGGTTTTCACTAGCAGTCTTGCCCAGAGGCTATGATATCTAAATGTGAAGGCTGGAGATAAAACATAGCCCTGGAAAGCTAATGGGAGTCTCACGATGTCCTGAGTCACCCCGAACTGTCGGGTACAATGGGCAGTGATATAAAAAGTAGCCTCATATAGCCCACACATCGGAACATATCTTGAGGAACCATCGGTGGTCACAGCAGCAAGATGGAGCCACAGGCTCATGAAACTAATATCCTCGTTCGCCACCTCACTAAATCGAGCAATACCCTCATCAGAAGAGGCAGAAGAGTACAATCGCTATCGAAGTAAGAAATGCCTCAGTAAATACTCGCCAATCACCCTGGGAGGGGGCTCTGATAAAAGCTTCATCTTCTCTTGTAACCAAATCTACAAGATGAAAAATCAAAAAAAATATATAAATAAAAAAAAGAAAAAAGAATTAAGAAAAAGCTGCTGGAATGGGTAGGGTCCACTCCAGGCAAAAATATGGCATAAGGTTATGTGAAAATCCGAAAGGACCATTTCCTGCTAAGAAAAGCTAGTGTGAAAACAAAGGGTGCACTACCTTCGAAAAACAATGAAGTACCTGGAGCAATAAGGGATTGCCGGTGAAAGCGGCAGAGGGATCAGCATAGATAGAATCCAAGCCCAAGATAGTCTCAACAAGAATCAAGGGCAAAGGGGTCAACCTGCAGTGAAGATTATCTACAATCCTGAACAACCAAAGATCACCAATCAGCTCCTCTGCGGTCACAGTCAGATACCTCATGAGGAAAAACAAAAGAACAACACTCGCTTGAAATGGGGGAACATCGGGAAAATCCTCTAAAGCCTCGTTCAGTGGTGCCAAAGCAAACATAGCACCTAAAGGAACTAGCCTGGCAGTAGTTGAAGGGGGAATGTCTAAAGCCAATGCGATATCTCTTGTATGAGATAGGCCACAGCGTAAAATGCAAGGCAATATACCGGGAGAAAACCTTGCTCCAATGATCGCAAAAAACTCTTTAGGCAGGGGGCACAATTCTTGGTAGGTAAACCTATATACATGAAAATGGGAGTCCCAGAAGCGGGCTACAGCTAAAAGAAGATTTTGGTCTATCCTAACTCTTCTCAGGAATTTCAAGCTAGAAAAAAGGGGCTAGGGTGGTATTTTTCCAAGTTTGATGGTTATCCAGAACTCAGTACATCTTAGTGAGGACATATGAGGACATTCTCTAGGTATTATGACTAAAAATTAAAAATTAACAAGGAAGAGAACAGAGAAAAGAGAGAAAAAGCTAAAAAAGAAGCTCTGGATAAGATCTAAAATGTCAAGTGCACAAATCCTAAGGAAAAGATGAGCATTTAAAGCAAATCACGAGGGACTGGCTGCCCGTCTCTCGGTCTTTTGACGGGATGCCCGTCGGTCAACCTGGTTGACCCTTGGGTGATCTGTTCCCTTGCATATTCCATGCATATCATGCGAATAAAATAATTTTCGTATATCTCTGTCATCTTTTATTTTTGTAGTCAAGGAAATTTGGCAGAGACGCATACTGGACACGGAAATTGGGGGCAAGATATCCAGGGAATATTTGTAATTTTGGAAAATTTATGGAAAAGGAGGGAAAGAAGAAGAGATGGAAAAAATGGAATTTTAAGTGACCGACGAGGTGCTCGTCACTCGGTGTTCTAACGGGTAGCCCGTTGGTCACGAAAAACTATAAAAGGTGCATAGTTATGCGTACTTTCAATTTCCTTTTCTCTTCTCCTTCCTCCTTTCTCGCAAACAGATGCCTCAACTCAGTTTTTCTCTCATTTCTAACTCATTTCTTGTCCGTTTTACGCACCACTTGTGCTAAAACGATCCTTGAATTGTCACGCACGTTTAGGACTAAATTTTTCACAAATTCATCAAGTTTTTTTTAAGTATTTTTCGACGACTACAAGGTTAGTTCATAACCTTTTTTCACTTCTTCTTGTGTTTTTTTTAGTTAAAATTTCATTTTAGATGCATGGTAGGCATATATTCTCTCAACTGGGATTGAATTCTGCCTATTTATTTTTTTGACATTTTTGGACTAAGTGTAAACCATGTTAATTATGATATAAAAATAGAAGCAAATAATGATAAAATTTTTTTAAAAAAGAGAACTATGGACTTGTGAACCTGCCCCCATCCAACTGAATTTTGGAGCCAAATGGGACCAAGTTGAATGCATAATCACTATAAGAAATAATGTGCAATAATGAAATTGTAGCTTGGGACCTGAGGCCTATTCCATTATTTTGTATTTTCATGCAGGGAGTTACACACATCCTTGCCAGGATGTTGCTCGAATTTTTTTGGGTAGGCACATCCTTGTCAGGATGCTGTCGAAAATTTTTGAAAGCACAATTTTAGCCAACATACTGCCAAAATTTTTAAAATTTTTTAATCTTTTGGTTAGCTCATTTGTGATGGTAATACAAAGCTAACATTTTTTATTTTCAAGATGCCTTCATGATACAGTGTCCCTCAGGATTGGGCCTAGCCTTAGGCTCTCAAGTGGATGAGCGAAGAGGCTAGGACGAGGTTTTAGGCTTTGGCACATGTAAAGTTCCATGCCAGCTGCTTCATCTCTAGACCGTTCTTGCAGAGCATGGGGATGCTCGAGGAGATTGATGCACTCATAGGCAGGGCAGGGTGGATAGAGTTTCTGTGGCATTCTTTCTAGACCCATCCCGAGGTTGTTAGGAAGTTTCTGGCCACTTTTCATTATGTGGGGTTCTAGAGATCAGATACCGAGGATGGCATTATCCAGTTTTGGGTCAGAGGGATCCATTATATAATCACACGCCAGACATTTGTTCAGGCCATGGGACTCCCTCATGGAGGTAAGGTGATGATACCCCAGAGGGCTCTTCGGAGGCAGTATTGGGATGCCATAGCCATAGCCATGCCAGGGGTACCATATGATCATGACACAGTGAAGAGCATGATGCTTTCATCTTAGGCTCTCGAATATATACACAGGGTCCTCTCTAGTTCATACCTGGGACGGATAGGTAACTCAGGATCGGTAAATGGGGCCGAGATTTAGAGTTTGTGGGCAATGGAAGCAGGCCGACACCTTATATTAGCCACGAGATAGTGGCTAACTTGGTCAGAGTCTTGCGGGGGACAACCATTATTGTATGGGCCGGTGGGTGGTTACTAGACTTCTTCTACACTTGGAGGTTGATCTTGGTAGCTATGGGCCTCCACTTGACGAGAGTATCTATGTGGACGTATCGGCGGCTCAGACCATGGGTATGATTGCACAGGTGACCCGTCGCCCAGAGGAGTACCATTTACTTACCCTGGTAGAGACTAGGCGCGTATTCGGTCTCCCTCCACTCCACCCAGCAAAGGAGGCCCCGGAGGAGCCCCAGATAGAGGGGCAGCCTCTGTAGCAGCCCAAGCCTCAGGAGCCATAGCCTATACAAAAGCCTATGTAGCAGCCTCTGTAACACCCCAACGCCCCCATTGGAAGGACACCGGTGTGCTACCCTACACTCACGCAAAAATATACATACGTTATAGCGGAAGCATACAATAACAACACTAAAACTCATAACTTTAACATTAAAGTTAAAATATATTATTTACATCATTCAGAATTACATAAGGATCCTTAACAAAAACTACATATGCCACTAATCAAAAGAATATGTATATAAAAAGAATACAGGAGGAGTACAAAAGAAAAACAAGACTCTACTCCTAGTGGCCAACCCTGCAGATGCGGAACTTGAGCGGAACCAAAACCTACCACCTACACGAGAAATGAACCCGTGCTAAGCGATAACGCTTAGTGGGGTGGAACAAGAATAACAGAGCACTATTATAAGCACCATGTCCCGAGGCAGTCCAGATCAGAGATTACCCGATGAAGAAATCGATGCCCGATTCCGAATGAACGTATGAGATCTGGAGATTTTGGACCTCTATATTCACGAGAAATATGGATTTTTATTTGTAGTAATGAGAAAAAGAAAATTGGGGGTTTTTGGGATTTAAAAGAAGGTTCTTCCTCAATCGGCGGTCAGCCCGTCGGTAATGGGCCGCCCGTTGCTCGCTGGAGGTTTCATCTCTCGTCATGAGGGACGGGCCATCGGTGATATGGGCGATGGACACGTGTCCTTGCATAGACATCCGTTTGTGGGTCTCCGGCGCCAGTCGGTTAAATCCTGTTTCCTACAGGAAAAAGGATTTAATAGATGCCCGTCGGTTTTAGGGTTTTGAGAAAAAAATAATATAAAAAGGGTTTTTTGAACCATTTTAGGGGTTGGACGATTTTAGCTACTGTTTACCCTAAAAATCCATTTCTGATTTTTAATTCCAACCTTTTCATCTCATTAAAATTTCTTCATTTCCATTTTCATTTTATTTTGATTTGGTGAATTTAATTACTTGAAGGGAGCTAAAATCAATTGGTTTCCCATCAATATTTATAGATTCCAACATCTTAATATTTTTGTGATTATCAAGAAAAGAAAAACCAAAGTTTCTTTTCTTGATTTTTGCTCATTTCTCGTGAAGCGTGCGGGATTCAAACCATCCGAAAATCCATCCTAAAAGGTAAAATCCGAGGGTAAATATTCTAGACATACATTCTATTTGATTTATTTTAATTATTTTCATTTATTTTCGGTTCTTGTTTTGAGAAAAATTATTTTGTTGTGAAAAGTTTTGTTTTTGCTGTATTTTGAAGAACAGAGGTGACCGACGGGCAATAAGGTTACCAACGCCTGTCTCTTGATTGACCGACGGCGCATAAACGGCACACCTATTACCCGCCGGTCACCCCAACAGACGCCTGTCGGTAGAACTTTTGTGGCCGTCCCTGGGTTCTGTCTCCATTTTTTTCAAGCTGTTTTATTTCCTTTTGTTATTTATTCCTTTTTATTATTTTTTCTTTTATTTTCCAAAATCTTTTCGTTTCTATAAATAAGAAGAATATCAATAATTTTTATTTATTTTTTAATTTTTATCTTCTTTTACATTTATTCTTGCTTGTTTATAAGTACTAATATTGTTGATTATTTTGTGAGATTGTAATATTTGGTCATTGAGATGGTTTGAGCTTGAGAGGAAGTTGTCATTCACACCATGGAAGATTCCGATGGGTTTAATCCTTTATCCCTTTGCCATTTATTTATTTAGATTACGCGTTTCTTATTATCTTTATGTTTATATAAATTGTTTTATTTTGCGATTAAATAAAAATGGACAAATGTTTTAATTTAATCAATTTGGTGATTTGTGCAAATAAAGGACCAAAGTTCTATTTTAACCAACGAATAATGTCACATAAAAATCGTTTTCACCATAAATGCATGCAAGGACCAAAGTCCTCAAAATAAATGAGTTCCCCGTTTTATGTATGTATCGCACTTTTTAAATGGGAGTTGTATTCCGCTCCTAGTATTATTGCAATTTATTTTAGAATGTTTATTTTTGTTTCTATTTTTACTCTTGTTTTATTTATCTATTAATGCTTTTGACGTGCATAATTGCGCCTTTAATTAAATTGCATCATGTGGAGAGAGAGTGAACTAATAAATTCAAAACTTAATTGTAAAATTAATCAAGGTAGAAATAGATGAGAAGTCCTGAACCCATCTTTGGTCATTGGGCTCAACGAGGCGAGAGGTCTGTCCGATCACTCATTGGAATGAGACCTCCAAGACACCTCTTGTGTCAAATGACTCAATAAATCCTAGGCTCCATAGGGTTAGAGGGTCATTCCCAATGTTCTATTAGGGTGATTACCTCCAAGATCCCCTTTGGCTGGCCCAAAATGGATATACACGCCGTCTTAGGCTCACTGAGGCGAGACAAACTTTCCCAATGTTCTATTGGGTGGCGACTCCATGAAACCTCCTTGTTGCCCAAAATAGATGAACTTGTAAATACCTTACAAGTTCCAATGAACCTCTCTCGATCGTCATAAAGCGGGCCCTCAGAGCGCCACGAGGTTCGGCGCGCGTCACATCTATACAATAATATCATACAATTATACAGGTAAATAAGCATCGCAGACTGAATTCCAAAATAGTAGAAGCAGAGATACATAAGTAATAATCACTATAAGGAGACAGGACTTAAAACAACAAGCATAGAGAAAATGCAATACTGGAATCACTCAATGATTATAACACTTCACTAAACAAAATGCCAAAAACATTAAACCGTGGCCTGAATTTCAGTGGTGGTGGATACGGGAACACTACACTAGAGACCAAAGCCTAAAAATATTTTATTACTCGAAGGTAGCACGGGAGACCGAAATCTCAAAACATTTTCACTAAGACCTTAACGAAGGTCAACCAAAATCACTAGACCCATAGCGGGGCCAACACTGGCAGCTACACTTACTATCCCTTTATAAGCATGCTTATCTGTCCACAACTTTGACACTTCAGGCTTAAATCACTCACTCTAAACATTTATCACTATACAATGTCAAAAGCCAAAATCCAACACTAGCATGTCATTAATTATTAGTACAACTCAGGAACATCTATACACTTGTATAAAAATAAAAAACATAACTTACACAGTGCAAAAAAGCCATGCAAAGAGAGAGAAGAAATCATTTAGGCAAAACAGAACAGAACAGGCAGGAGAGGGAGGTTCACTGTCGCGATCGCAAAAAGAAGTTACACTTGTGATAGAAGCTAGGGCGCGGGAGGAAGAGCGGCCACTTGCACGACTCGTGTTCATGCGCATGACTCGTGCTCTTGTGCACGTTTCGTGCAGTAGTGCATGACTGGTGCACAACTCGTGCACTCTCTCTCGCGATGCCCAGAACGCACGACTCGGAGCAAGGCCAATTTGGACGTCTCGTGCATAGCTGGACGACTCGTGCACAACCATAGAGGTAAGCAAGAAATACTCATTTCTATCTCGATCACGACAGAATCACATTTTCCATGAGCTCCAAAATTCTGCCAAAATGCAAAGCTTCAAAACCAAAACCAAAACAACTCCTTCATGCAATGACAAGTAAATCTTACCTCCAAATCACCCAAAACATGCTTATGATCATCATCAAACACTCAAATTACACCAATTTAATAGAAATTACACTAAATTGCCCTAAACACAGCTCAAGGACATCAAGAACGTACACTACTCTAACTCATGCCATTTCACTACAAAACTCATACACATTCATCTCAATCACTAACATACATTACTAACAATCCCATCAAACTAACACATGCATATACACATATTCACACATAATCCAAGAGAGAACCACAGCTGATAACTTCCAAACCAAAACACAAAAGAAGCTTACTTCCAAACGGAACACAACAAAGATAGAGATCCCAAACCTGACAAAAGAAGCTTCAATCTAATCCCTTTAGAATCCCATTTTTCCTTTCCCTTGATCTTCCTTCTCTCCTCCGATTCTTGCATAAAACCCACCCACAAATTACACACTTAATCAAACCATACACAACTTTAAACCCAGAAAATAGAAAAGAGGAAGAAGAAGAAACCCCAAAACAAAAGCCCCAAACACTTACCTCTTCTAAACCCAGCTCAAAATTCAAAAGAGTCCAACACAAGCTTGAAGGATCACGTTAGGGCAACCAAGAGAGAGCAAGAAAGAAAGGAAGAAGGTGAAGAAAAGGGAGACGTGAACAAGAAGAAAAATTTTGCTTTTTCCTTGCTTCCCTCTCTCCTTCACTCACTTGACAATTAATGCTCTCACCAACCAATTCCACTTGGCATAATCCTATTGGACTCAAGATCCATCTTTTACTTTCATGATCCTTGGCACTATACGCAACCCTCACCTTAATAAAATCCTCACTTAACCCTTAAGCCTTGGTACCATACACATAATCCACTAGATAATTTCTTCAATTTAAAACTTTGATAAATTCCTCAATTAAATCCTTAATTATCTAAAACTTTCCACATGCACAGATTACCGAAATACCCTTAATTTTTGACTTAGCACGCAAATTCCGACTAGGCCCTTTTTGGGTCGTTACAGCCTCAGTCAGAGGAGGAGCCACCTCAGACTCCGTTTGACATGGGTATCGAGTTCAATGTGGAAGAGCTATTGGTCACCCCTCCATCGCAGAGAGCACAGAGTCCCACTCCACCACCACCATCGTGAGCTCAGCGCTCTGTGCTTTGGGAGACCGGGGGGTTCCACCCCTATAGCAGGCCAGGACAGTCGGGGGCATCCACCTCCACAGCACCTTCACTAGAGCACAGGGCAGAGCCAGTGTGTCCTACTAAATCGCCACCTCCGTAGCCAGCCCAGCCTGATCTCATTGCTGCTATGACCGCTGCTCTCATTACCATAGAGCGTCGGCAAGAGTAGAGAGACCGAGTCCTGCTTAAGCACCTAGATTAGTATGAGGAGAGAGATTGGGTCCTGCTTGAGCATCTAAGCCAGTAAGAGAGGCTCATAAAGGAGCAGGGGAGGCTCATAGAGGAGTTGGGATAAAGTTTGGGTGCCTCCCAGGTTGCAGCGGCCCAGATGGTGGATAAGGTAGTTCAAATGGTTGATGAGTCCGTCACTACTCTCAGATTCTGAATAAAGGTGTTGGAGGGTGCCATACCGACCATATCAGCATCTTTCAGGGAGTTCAGGGAGCAGATAGAGACTAGACTCACAGGTATCAGGGATACAGTCACAAATCAGACCACGAGACTGTCGATGGCCTTCACGGAGCTGGGTGGCATAGTCAAAGACACTCTTGAGTTCCTAGGGTTTGTGCCCAGTCATTTTTGGCCGGGTACGCTCAGGTCCAGTTCCAGCAGGCCACCCGAGCGACGGGACACCCAGCATCCACACCAGTCGTCATCCCGCCACGCTCAACAGTAGGGGCCGGGCCCTCAACGCCTAGTAGTCAGCCCTTTGCCTCTAGAGTCAGGCCATCCGCATACTCATCTGGTGATCAGCCGGTACACATATCTGATGATGAGGAGGATCCGGAGGAGCCCTCAGACTATTTTCCCCTTTAGTCTATTTAGGTAGTTTTTTTATATACTTGAATATTTATTGTACAAAATTTACATTTTATTAGTGAAACTCATGTTTCATTAAATTTGCGTTTCACCTTGCATATTTACATTATTGATAACATCTTACTTGCACTTCCAAAATGTTCGATAACACAATAAGTAAGAAAGATGAAAATAAATGACAACATAAAAAATGTATACTAGATTTCCATTTTTTGAAGAATCAATCTCCAATGAATTAATAAAATCTTCTACAACTACAGGGACATGATGCCATGCCGACCCAAGGAAACTAAGCAAATTAGACACTAGACTGACCGGATGGTGGTTAGTAAATCATATGCTACGTTATCTAGATAATGGTTAAATAATCTGATGTCATGCCAACCATCAGGGGGTCATAACAATCATATCCCTCGTAGACCGATTGGGGTTAGCAAGAAGACACCAAGCAAGCAGAGCGGAGGCTAGTAGGACAGATCAAACATCGTGCAAGTCGACCGGAGGCCAGCGGGACAGATCAGACACCGTGCAAGCTGAATGAAGGCTAGTGGGATGAATGCAATCAGACACATTGCAAGCTGAGCGGAGGCCAGCGGGACAGATCAGACACAGTGAAAGCCGAATGAAGGCTAGTGGGACGAATGCAATCTGTCACCTTACAAGCCGAGCAGGACAAATCAAACACCGTGCAAGCTGAATGAAGGTCAACGGGACAAACTAAACACCGTGCAAGCCGAGCAGGACAAATCAAACACCGTGCAAGCTGAGCGGAGTCCAGCGAGACGAATGCAATGAGACACCATGCAAGATAAGCGGAGGCTAGCGGGACAAATCAAACACCGTGCAAGCCAAGCGGGATAGACCAGACACCATGGAAGTTGAGCAAAGGCCAGTGGGACAAATCAAACACCGTGTAAGCCGAGCAGAGACCAGCGGGATAGATCAGATACCGTGCTAGCCAAATGGAGGCTAGCAGGATGAATGCAATTAGATGCCGTGCAAGCCAAATGGAGGCAAGTAGGATTAGTCAGATACCGTACAATTCGAGCAGAGGCTAGCGGGATAAGAGTGGTAGAGCAAATCGCTAGGGGGTCATGGTAAAATATACTACAACTCGGCGGCGACAAGCCATAAGCTTAAACACACCATGGAAGGTAAGGACTGCCTCAGGTACGCATCTTTTTCCTTCTTCTCCGAATGTTTACTCATCTAGACACTAGTGTACTAGTTTCCCCAAAAATGGAGGCAACTATAGACACCGAGTCCTGAGATAGTCTTGATCAGATTTACCTGATGAAGATATCAATATCATTTTCGGGCAAGTGGATGAAAGTTATGGACTTTTGCCTTTTGAACTCACAAGGATTAAAGTTTGTGATGACAGTAAGTTTTTATGCGTCAAGAGAAGTTCTTTAGTGGGAAAAATTGTGATTTTGCTTGACCGACGGGACACCCGTCGATTAACAGGGATGCCCGTCGCTTGTTCTGAGAGACATCCTTCCCCTCGCGCTGGCAGACACCTGTCTCTTATGCAAAATAGACCCATCTCTCACAAGGGAGATGCCCGTTGCTCGCGAATGAGGGCCCATCTCTCGCGAGAGCGATGCCCATCGGTCACGAATGAGATGTCTATCCCTCTCGAGCGACGGTTGTCTCTCGACACCTACCTTTCATGGAATGGCCCGCCGTTAGAAAGACTGAGCGTGCCCCTGTAAGCAACGCCCATCGGACCCTGAGCGATGCCCTTCGGTCAGTGATATGCACCGAGATTTTATGGGATTTTCTAGATTTTTCCAAGATTTAAAAGTATATTTCCAAGATTTTTTTAATATCTTTGAAATCTATTCAAATATTTTCAAATTTTGGACGTGATTTTTGAAATATTCTGCAAATAAGTTGGTTTTGATTCTGATTTCATAAATAATTTTCAAATTCAAATTTAAATTCAAAATAATTTAAATTATTTTGCTCAACCAATAAATAGGGAATTAGGGTTCAGGGGTTGGAAAAAATTCTCAGAAAAGGGTTTAGGAAAATTTTCGAAGGTAAAAAAATCTCGAAAGAATTTCCAAAAATTTATTTTCCTTTTCATTTCATGAAATTTTTCATTAAATCTTTTTTGAAAAATGGACACCCCAAGAAAACAAAATTAATTTGCTTTACTCGATATAATCCTTTTTAACATTCACAATCATTATGAAAAATCAAGTGAGAAAATAAATCAAATTTCTTCCCTTGATCTGAGTTTGAAAGAAGATATAACAATTTTATAATAGAAAAGTTGTTCTAAATTGTATGCCATCAATAATCCTTGTAGAATTCGGGGAAAAGATCCGCACAACCTTTGCTTTCAGAAGGTAATATTCCGAGGGTAAACGTTCCGGACTGATCTTTTTATTATTTTATCTCTTTATATTAATTTATTCGCGTGTAAATTATCGAAAAAAAGGATTTTTGATAGTGGGAAATTGGTTTTAACTTGATTTTCTTTGTTTTTTCTAGGTCTGGAATGACCGACGGGCTGAAGGTTCACCAATGGCCGTCCCTCAACCGAGCGATGGGCCATTGGGAAATCCCTTCTACCCGTCGGTCAGCCCAGAGATGCCCGTCGCTCACGCTGTCTAGGCCGTCGTTGGGCCTTCTTCCCATCCCTCTTCCTCATTTCTTTTTAGTCTTTCTTGTAATATTGTCTCTTTTGATTCTAAGCTATCCATTTTCAATTTTCTTTTCATAATATTTGTTTAATTCCACTTAGTTCCTTTTCCGTTACTTATATTGTTCTTGCTAACCTATTTTGTTTTTGTGCGAGTTGGCTTATTCTATTGACTGTTATAAAGCAAATTTAGCTAAGGGTGATAAGGAAGCATTAATGCGGTTCATTTTTAATACCCTATTCCTTTCTTATTTATTTTATTTAATATCCATTGTGTTGTAGATATTCTTTCAATTCCCGCTAATATAAAATGACAAAGCATTTATACAAATAAATTAGGTATTCGCTTGAATAAAACGGGACCAATGTCCTAACCCTTTTTTCTACAAATAAATGGTTCTCTTAATGTCATTTTTGGCAAATATGCATGGGAAGACCAACATCTTCATCCTTTAATGAATACGCCAATTTATGCATGACTCGCATCTATTTAATATTGGGGGTTGTATTCCACCCTTAGTTTTGTTGTAATTTATTGCATTTTATTTATCTTATTTTAATCTTATTGTTATTTATCATTTTTATTACATGACCAACTTGCACTTTAATTAATTGCATTGAAATGAATGAGAAAATGAATGAAATCTTAAATTTAAAACTCAATCATAATTTAATTAAGGTATGAATAAATAGGAAGTCCCGAACCATCTCTAGTCTTAGGCTCAATGAGTTTAGATGAACCTTTTCAATGTTCTATTAGAAAGGGAATTCCAAAATATCTCTTGCTGCCAAAAATAGGCCCAAGTTGCATTGTCTTAAGCTCCATGAGGTTAGACAAACCATCCCAATGCTCTATTAGGGTGGGGAGTCAAAAATACTCTGGCTTGCCCAAAATAGACGTATATGCATCGTCTTAGGCTTCACGAGATTAGATAAATCTTTTCAATATTATATTGGAAGGATGATTTTAAAATATCTCTGATTGCCAAAAATAGATACACATGAGTTGTCTTACGCTAAGTGAGACTAGATGACCTTTCCTAATGTTTTATTAGGTGGCGACTCCAAAACACCTCCTTGTTGCCTAAAATAGACGCCCTTATAATCTTTACAAGTCTTGTGAACCTCTCTCGAAAACCCTAAAAGCGGGTTTTTGGGGCAAACGGGGTTCGGCGCGCATCCCAAAAGTAGTTTTTGAATTTTATGCAGAGGCCTTTGTTTGTGCAGAATCATGAGAAGGAATTTGCCATGCTTACCAAGTATGCGCCGCAGGATGTTCTTACTAAAAGTTTTCACTGTTAGCATTTTAAGGAGGGGCTGAATGAGTCCATTAAGGAAATGTTAATTTCTTTGATGAGTATGCCAACTGTCAGTTATAATCAGATTGTGCAGGCATCGATGTGATTGGAACCTTCTGAGACTATCTTAAGAGAAAAGGCTAAAACGAAAAATCCCCCTCATGGAGGCTCATCTTCGGGAAAGAGATCTAAGAACTCTCAAGTGACTTCTCCGGGTGAGTCTAGAAATAGTCCTGATACAAGAGGAAGGAGACAGGGATCTTCTCAAGTGTCTGGTGCTGGTAGAGGTGCTTCAGGTGGAAGAGCTGATATTTTATCGTAGTGTTTGCATTGTAATAAGTGCCATCGGGGTGAATGCCATTGGTTGGCAGGAGGTTATTTCAGATGTCATTGCACGGAGCATTTCCCAGCCAATTGCCCTAAGTTGTTTGAGAACACCCAGGAGCAGCAAGAGGCCAACTGAGCAGGGTCTAATACTCCTCAAGCTAGCCGTGGTAGAGGTAGAAGATGAGGTCGTGGTGGACGGCCTAGAGATGGATCTTCCTCTAAGAAAGTGGATCGACCTCCAGTAGCACTAGTTAGAGCGTATACGGTAAAGGCTCAGGATGAGCAGGATTCTCCATAAGTTATTGTTGGTATGATTTTACTCTTTGACACTGAAATGTATGCTCTAATAGACCCTCGGTCCACAAACTCATATTTATGTTCTGAAAAGTCATGTGCTAATTTGCCTATTGCTGATTAGTTAGATTATGTGATTTGTGTGACCAGTTCGTTAGGGCATAGTGTCAATGTGGGCAGGGTGTATAAGAATTTTTCTTTTAGTGGTGCAAGGAAAAGAGTTTCTAGTTGATTTGATTAGTTTTCCTTTTCACTAATTTGATCTGATTCTGGGTATGGACTGGTTGTGTAAACATTGAGCAGTAGTTGATTGTCATAGGAAGATGGCATTGCTTAAAGGTTGTGATTAATCTTCAGTGGTTGTGCGGGGTTTGGGTTATGGTCCTTTAAATAGTGTGATTTCGGCTATGCAAGCTAGGTGGATTTTGAGGAAAGGATGTGAGGCATTTCTTGCTTTGGTTTTGGATTCTAGGTGTGATCAAATTAAGATTCAAGATATTCCCGTAGTAAGTGAGTATATGGATGTGTTCCCTAAAGAGTTGCCAGGGTTACCACCGGAAAGAGAAGTGGAGCTATCTATGGAGATTCTGCCTGGTACTGTTCCCATTTCTAAAGCTCCTTATCAAATGGGTCCTGTAGAGTTGAAGAATTAAAGATTCAATTGCAGGAAAGATTGGACAAGGGCTTTATTAGACCCAGCATTTCTCCATGGGGTGCTCCAGTATTGTTTGTCAAGAAGAAGGATGGTACTTTGAGGATGTGCATTGATTATCGACATATTAACAAGGTTACATTGAAGAATAAGTATCCGTTGCCAAGGATAGAAGATTTGTTTGATCAGTTGAGAGGGGCCAGAGTCTTCTCCAAGATTGATTTAAGGTTTGGTTACTATTAGCTTTGGGTGAAAGATATGCATGTTTCTAAGACTGCCTTTAGAATGAGGTATGGCCATTATGAGTTTCTAGTGATGTCGTTTGTATTAACGAATGCGCTGGCAGCCTCTATGGACTTGATGAATAGGGTATTCATGCCATATCTCAACCGATTTGTTGTTGTGTTTATCGACGACATTTTGGTGTATTCAAAAGATAAGCGTGAGCATGAAGAGCATCTGTGTGTTGTGCTTGAAGTTTTGAGGGATAACCAATTATTTTGCAAAGCTTAGGAAGTGTGATTTTTGGCTAAAAGAAGTGTCTTTCTTAGGTTATATTGTTTCCTTTGAGGGTGTTCGGGTCGACACATCGAAGATTTAGGCGATAGTAAATTGGAAACTGCCTAAAAATGTGCCAAAAGTGAGAACTTTTCTGGGATTAGTAGGTTATTATAGATGGTTAGTTAAAGGATTTTCTGTAATTGCTTCGCCTTTGACTAGGTTACTTCGGAACGGAGTTAAGTTTGAATGGTCTAATAAGTGTCAAGCCAGTTTTGACCAATTAAAGAGAATGCTTATTGAGGCTTGTACTTACTCAACCCTTTTCGGGTAAGGAATATACTATGTACAGTGATGCTTCGGGTATTTGTCTGGGATGTGTTCTGATGCAAGATGGGAAAGTAATGGCGTATGCATATGTGATGCGCGCCGAACCCCGGGGCACCCCGAACGACCCGCTTTTAGGGCATTCGAGAGAGGTTCATGAAAACTTGTAAGAGATTACAAGGGCATCTATACGCCGAACCCCGGGGCGCCCCGAACGACCCGCTTTTAGGGCATTCGAGAGAGGTTCATGAAAACTTGTAAGAGATTACAAGGGCATCTATTTATGGCAATAAGGAGGTTTCTTTGAGTCGCCACCCAATAAAATATTGGGAAAGGTCGTCTAGCCTCATAGAGCCTAAGACGGCCCATCTATATCTATTTTTGGCAACCAGATATATTTTGGAGTCCCCATCCCAACAGAACATTGGGATGGTACTCTAACCTCATAGAGCCTAAGACGACGTATATACATCCATTTTGGGCAAGCCAGAGATATTTTTGAGACCCCACCATAATAAGACATTAAGGTGGTCCTCTAACCTCATGGAGCCTAGGATTATGCAAAATTGGGCCTATTTTGGGGAACAAGAGATATTTTGGAGACCCTACCCCAATAGTACAATGAGATGGTCCTCTAACCTCGTTGAGCCTAAGACCAGAGATGGTACGGGACTTCCCATTTATTTATACCTTGATTAAATTATAATTGAATATTGAATTTAACATTTCATTCCATTTTCTCATTCAGTATAATGCAATAACCAAAGCATCAGATCAATCATATAATGAAAGCATTAAATAAAGTAAGCTCGAAATAAAGCAAATAAAAAATATAATAGCTTACAAATCAAAAATATGAGAGTACCGTACTCTTCACCATATCATGGTCATACGACACTCCCGGCATAGCGATCATCTCCTAATGCTATCTCCTAATAGCTCTCGAGGGAACATGATATCATCCCCTTATGGCACACATGGCCTCAGAAAATCTCTAGCGCGTGATGCTATGGTGGTGCCCCCTGACCCAAAACTGTATGACCCCCTCCTCGGTGTCTGATCTCTAGAATGCCCCATAATGGAGAGTAGCTAAAAACTCCCGGACGACCTCGAGATAAGTCTGAAATGACGCCCATAAGAACTCCATCCATCCTTCAGCTGCAGCTAAAGCATCCACCTGCTCCAGCATCCCCATTCTGTGCAAGAAGGTTCTGGAGATAAAATAGTTGGCTCTGAACTGTACACGAGCCAGCGTTCAGAATCTCGCCCTGGCCTCATATCAGAGCCTAAGGCTCAGCCTGGTCACGAGGAATGTTGCGTCGTGGAGGCATCTTGAAAAGAAGAGAAGAAAATTAATTTTTCATTGTTATCTCAAGCAAGCTGATCAAAAGATTAGAAATTTTGCAAATTTCGGCAGCATTTCATCTGAAATGTGCCTACCAACAAAATTTTGGCAGCATCCCAGCAAGGATGTGCTCGACTTCCTGCAATGAAAACACAAGATAATGGGACAGGCCTCAGGCCCCAAACAACATTTCATAATTGCATGTTATTACGTGTTTCATTTAGTCCAAATTGGTCTCAAAATTCAGTTAGACGGGGGCAAGTCCACAAGTCCATAGTTCTCTTTTCCTTTTATTTGTTCATGCATATACATATTTCTTTGGTCACGCTTCATATACATTTCAAAATGGCTATAAGCAAAAATGGGCAGAATTTAGTCCTACATTTTTCTAAAATATACTAGACGCACATTTTACATGCAAATTACTTAAAAAGAAATAGAAAAGAGTAGAAAAATAGGACAAACTAACATGGTAGTCGACGAAATGCATTAAAAAAAACTTGACGAAAAATGCGAAAAAAGTAGTCCCAAATGTGCACGATGGTACAAGGGTCGTTTTGGCGCAAGTGGTGTACAAAACGAACAAGAAACGAGTGGGAAATGAGCAAAAAAGTGAAATGGGGTGTTGGTTTTGTGGGAGAGAAAAGGAAGAATAAGAGAAAAATGAAAGGGCATCGCTGGGTGCTCCTTTTATACTTTTTCATGACCGACGGGCAGCCCATTTGAACACCGAGCAACGGGCATCTCGTCGGCCAGTAAAAATTCCATTTTTGCCACTTTCATTAATTAGTTTGATTAATGAATTAATTAACCAATTATTGCCCCCCTTTTTTTGATACTCCCTAAATATTTGCTCCGATTTCCGTGCTCGATACCCATCCCTGTCAAATTGCAAAGACGATAGAAATGTGCAAAAATATATTTTATACGCGTGACATGCATGAAATATGCAGAAAAATAGATCTCCCCAGGGTCAACCTAGTTGACCGATGGGCTTCCTGTTCGAATACCGAAAGATGGGCATCTCGTTGGTCGGCGCTTCCCTTTAAATACCCCTTTTTCCTTGAACTTTGTGCACTTTCAACACTTCGAACCTCAGCCAAAGCTTCTTTTCCAAGTTTTTCTCTCTTTTCTTCTTTACTTTGCTTTGTTAATTTTAATTTCTTAGCTACAACACTTGGGAAATGTCTATGTCTGCCATCACCAAGATGCACCGAGTCCTAGATAACTCCAAAACTTGGGAAAACACCCCCCCTTTCTCGACTTTCTGGCCAGAAATTCCTGAGAAGAGTGAGGATAGATTACAACCTCCTTCTGGCTGCAGCCCGCTTCTGGGACTCCCATTTTCATATCTTTAGATTCACTTATCAGGAACTATGCCCCCTGCCTGAAGAGTTTGCTGCCATCATTGGGT
This sequence comes from Excoecaria cochinchinensis, assembly GCA_947683425.1. Taxonomy (NCBI): domain Eukaryota; kingdom Viridiplantae; phylum Streptophyta; class Magnoliopsida; order Malpighiales; family Euphorbiaceae; genus Excoecaria; species Excoecaria cochinchinensis. The sequence goes on along the minus strand of CANTUQ010000080.1, from coordinate 2,374,667 downwards.
CCTAGTATCCTCCCAGTGCCTTACCCTACATTCCTCGTTGTGTTCTGATCCATACCCGGGACATCGCATTGGCCTTGAGCATTCCTCCTTCTGATGCGGCCCGGTTGGTCCCCTAGGTACCACTTTTGCCTTAGAGCCACTGATTGAGGTGTTAGAGGACTTCTCCAATGTTCCCCCATTCCGTACGGGTGTCATTTTCCTATTTTGACTCATGAGGTATTTGACCGTGTCTTCAGAGGAGCTGACCGGTGACCTTCGTCTATTCGGGGTTGTGGATGATTTTTATCGTGGGCTAAACCCTTTCCCACTGATCCTTGCCGAGAATATTCTGGGCTTAGATTCTATCCATGCTGATTCCTTCGCCGCTTTCTCTGGGAGCCCCTTATTACTCTAGTTACGCCATTATTTTAAAAGGTAATGTGTCCCCCGTGGATTTTCACACTAGCTTTTCTTAGCGAGAAATGCGTCCTTTTCGGATTTTCGCACAATCTTATGCCTTACTTTTTCCTGGGGTGAACCCAACTCACTCCAGCGGCTTTTATGTATTTTTTTTTTCTTGATTTTGCTTTTATTATTATTTTTCAGATATGGCTGCAAGAAAAGCTAAAACTACAGTCAGAACCTCCTCCCAGGGTTATCAGCCAGTATTCCCTAAAGCACTTCCTCCCATATCAGCGTCTGTACTAATTTGATACTCTCGACGAGGGCATTACCAGACTTGGCGAGGTAATAGACGAGGATATCAGTTTTGTGAATGCTTGGCTTCCTCTTTCTGTTGTGATAGTCGATGGCTCTTCGGGGTGCGTTCCCTTGTGTGGGCTTCGCGAAGCCACTTTTTATATCATAGCCCATTGTGTTCGACAGCTTGGGATGACCTAGGATGTGGTGAGACTCCCTCTATCTTTTCGAGGTGGAGTTCTATCTTCAACCTTTGCTTCCCGATATCAGGATCTCTGGGTCGAGCTATCGGTGAAAATTGTCATACCCTCCTTCGAAAATCATTTTGTCACTTCTACCATTGCAAATAAGAGATGGGTGCTCAGCCCCACGGTTGATAACAGGACTCGATGACTTAGGCATCTGGCCAGCGAGAGTAGTAATAGAGTATATAGGTTAGTTTTACATGCACTTTGAGCAATTTGTTTCTTTTTGTAACGGAACTAGAAAATAATGTAAATGAATAAATGCAATTTTATTTCTTTTTGCAGAATTGTGTACATTTCCGTATGATTTCACTATACATGATCACCATTTAACACTAATTCGAAATGCAAAGCTACATTCATTCTTGGAACGGATCATGATAGCATCAAACTTCTGTTACCAATCAGCCCTTATAACACCCCATTCCCGTACGTAGGAGAACCCATCCGCAATGGAGTGATAACCCGTATGAGCAGGGGTGTCACCAAGCAAAATGGTACAATAGCATTCATCCACATATAATAAACATACCTAAATACAACGGAAAATAAACTTTAAAACCAAACTGAACATTCAATCATAAATGGAATAATATTCATTACATAACTATTATGATATTACCAAAATAATTACATCTTTCAGAGTTACAAAGTGGAAGCTGAACAAAAGGCAAAATACAATGAGAGTTCACTATTACAAAAAGAATCATAATACAAAAATCTAAGTCCTAACATCAAATCCCTCTGTGTTGGCTTGACTTGCGGCGACTCTCCCAAAAGCTATACACCTTCCGCACTTGCATAGATGAAACACCCATGCTAAGCGATAACGCTTAGTGGAGAAACAAACAACAGTAATATGGACGGCCATTCACAATGGTCGAAAAGGCAAAACACATACATAATGGCATAAGCTGATAGTCATAAGACATAATCATAATCGAATCACATCAAAAGCATTCAATGGTTCATAATCACATTCATTTGCTAACTTATTCAAATGCTCACTTATTCATATGCTCATAAATGTAGTCATTCAAATTCACATACTTATAATCATAGTCATTCGGATTCAAATTTTCATAAGCATAACAGAACATAACACAACACCTGTTGACTCACAGTAGTGGACAAGGAGTGAATGCATGGCGGTACCTTACGGGTACGAATCGAAAAACAACATTACATTTTTCTCATTTCAAAACATTTTACGGAGGGGATCTTAAACAAGATCCAAACACATTGAGGTTCGCGACGAACCAAACGGGGACCTGATCAGGGTGAACAGAACTGAGGGCTGCAGCTACTGAACTCTATTAGGCATGCATTATAACACCCCTAACTCCCACACATAGAATTTCGAAGGGTGAAGAGCTACGGTGAGCAGAAGGTGCCACCAGACAAGGACACACATGGCAATGCAGAAATCAGAGTAATAAAATTTCTAAAATCATAACCTCAAGACATGCACATCCTAAACTTATCTCACACACACCATCATTTGCACTAAAGATTATTACATCTCATTACAAATGCTAAATAAATAATCTTAATTACAAACCGACAATCAATAAAAATATTCAATAACTTTTACCGACTCATTGGTCAAAGTCTCAAAGAACCACTGCGCTACTCTGATCTCCTAACCTGCATGGACAAACAACCGTGCTGAGCGATAATGCTTAGACGGGCGAAACAAATAATAGGCAGCCACTCACTGCGGTTGATGAGGCAAACACATGTAAATCATTAAATATATATATATATATATATATATATATACACATAAACATAAAGTACACCGGTCAAAGCTATCATGAATTCATATTCTTTTTCTCATACGGAACTTAAACAATTTCCTTTCTACATTCATTTACATACCATAGCCAGAATTTACATTATTACCTTAGTAATTTACAATGACAATATGCATACTTATTGTTTGCTTAATTCATTTAATTAACTATGTGAATAGTTATACCTCCCAAGTTACCAAAGATACATTGGCTAGCGGGGCAAACTAAGCCATATCGATTCCCATTATTACTAACATTTCCAAAATCATGTAGATTACAGTATTAGTGCTTACGTTAGAACATTTCATTTGTTCAAACCATTTACTGTTCAAAGCTAAACAAAACATTTAGATTTTAAGATTTGGTTCGGGCTTGAAATAAACTTTCCAAGCTTCCTACGTATCCCTATGGTTAGGAATCAGAACAGCGTAGTTCTACAGAAACTTATGCACACATATTCCAAATTTAATCTTAACTAATTTCCTAAATTCAATTTATCTATATCATGCTTAACACTTTATTATCCCTTACTTACCAATCAATATATATGTAACTTACCGTATTTATTAAAATCAATAGCAAGGCAGATGAATTCCTTACCAAAATACTTACTGTAATTATCCAGGATAAGAGCCAGAAGGTAGATAAAACAATACATACCTGTATTCTCAATTTAAGCATATAAACGAATATATTCATAGAGTTCATTTACTGAGTACTTAACTATAGCAAATATGCATATCAATAATTTCAAAAATTCTTACACAGACTTTACATAGACAATCATACTCATAACTTATGAACAGATTAATAACAGGCATTTCTCACATACGAATTTTTATGCAAACAGTATTCATTCATACGTACTTATTAGAAAAACATCATTTGTTATATGTCTTTTCGATTAAATGACATTAGATTCAGATTCAAAACAATTTAGGTATCCGAAGATACCACACAATTCCACATTCGAGTCCATAAAGAATCCAGAGCAGAGGGGTGCGTAAAGCACCAGTCAGATGGCATTTATCATAATTGCATCAAATGTTTATTCACATAATCATTTTGCAAATCATCATAAAACTTATCGATTTAATTCACATTAATTTTACACTTTTAGTTGCCTGCTAAGTCATAGGGGTGGATAAGCGAGTGAACACATGGCGGTACCTTATGGGTACGAATCGAAATGAACGCATGGTAGTACCTTACGGGTACGAATCAAAAAGCAACATCACAATTTCTCATTCAAAAACATTTTTCACATTGAGGATCTTAAACAAGATCCGTACACGTTGAGGTTCGCGAGGAACCAAACGGGGACTTGATCAGGGTCCAGAACAGAACAGAGGGCTACAACTTACATAACTCTATAGGCATGCCTATCTATCCACGACTCGACTAATGCAGGCTAAATTTCCATATTATTATTATTGGATTCGTCTCATTTCTATATACATACACATTCCACCCATACGCATAACATTCTTTCATTTTTATTGGGAACATATTAAACACATTTATATTATTAGATATCATGTCCACATTTTGTCTCAATAATTAATTTACAGTTATCAAATTCATTTAGACTTAATGATAAGTTCGCACTTCGTTACTCGCATACATTTACAACATAATCATGGTAGATTAAATTCTTATATCTCAATAATTACTAAGCATGGGAATACATCAATAATTCACATTTTCACTCATATATGCATAATATAGGTGAAAAACTATGCAAAGAAGAAGTTCCTCAAAAGCAGTTTCCCGGTAAAGAGGAGACTGTCGCGATCGCGACTAGAAGTCGCGCTTCTGACAGTGGCTAGACTCACCTGCGAAAAAATAACCCATCGTGCTCAGAGACACTAATTATGAAGGAGAACCATATAGGAAACAAGCAAACACAAGAGGGGATGGGACCAACAAGTTCACGACTCATGCACATCTTGTGCACTATGTGCACGTCTTGTGCACAATGTGCACGTCTCTTGCACAATGTGCACGTCTCGTGCACTCCCCTCACGGAACGAAGAACCCATCTCTGTCGCGATCGTGATAGCATCGCGCTTGCGATAGAGTCGTATTTTCCAAATTCCAATGAAATTAGCAGAACTTCTTCCTTTTAAAACTTACCCAAACCTTCTGATCAAACCTAAAACTTATCACAACTCATATTAAACATCCAATTAATCATAAACAACATAAAAACCAACCTTCACACCAATTAATACAATTAAATCATGCAATTAACATAATCAAATTCTCTTAATTTACTGACAGCCAAAACAATTTCAAATTCTCAATCAAAACACACTTTGGTTCAATAATTCACATTCACAACATCTTAACTCAAATTACTCAAGACCCATAACATTTGAACATATCTAAACAACTTTAACTCCATGAATTTCCAGAAAATCAAATCTAAACCCCAAATCCAAATATACATCCCAAGTAACAAAAATCCCTAACCGTTAACTCCTTCGCTCCAATAGCTCACCTAGATGATCTTTCTTACTTCCAAATTCATTCAAGATTTTTTTCATCCCAAAATCCTCTTCAATCACACAAACACAAAACCCTAGATTAAGAGCACATCTTAACAACAAATAAAGAAGATGAAGAAAAGAAAGTACTCAATATAACATACCCAAAACAATCTCTTGAGTTGATCAATTTCCACCAAACTCAGCCAAAAGAAGAGGCATCAATATGCAGCAAAGAGGAAGGAAGAAGAGAAGGAGAAGGAAGCGTGAGGGAGAGAGAGAACATGAGGCTAGGGCAATTTTCTACTCTTCCTTTCTCTTTCCTTTCCCTTTTATACCCTTCTCTAAATCCTTGCCACATGTCCTTCTGCAATTGGTTGAACTTGACCACTCACACCCTACACCCAAGCATGACACTACACACAAGACTAACTCCACTAACACATACACTATTTCCCTCTATGTATGCACACTCTATCAAAACCCACAAATCATGCATATAGCCCACAAATACATATTTTTGTCAAATTCTCTTTTTAATCCTCAGACTCTTAACCTCAAACATTGATATTCATAATTTACTAATCCTTCACATGGCCCACTAATTAATTCTTTATCCATTCAATCAAGTCCTAATTCCATCTTCACAATTTACTATTAACCATACTTGCCGAAACTTTCACTTAAATTCTTAAATGATCTATTTGACATACCTAACACTTCAACGTGCACAACTTTGGTCACTACCCCTTCTTAATACGCCCAATCCTTCTAGGGTACACTTCGGGGTGTGACAACTCTTCCCTCCTAAAAGAATTTTGTCCTCAAAATTCACTTACATCGGAAAAATCCGAACACTACACTCTAATTCACTATCATTCTCATTGATTATTTCCATATCCTCATTTAACACTTATACTCTACACTTGAAGTACATACATTTCACTTATTCCCATACACCTCACTTTTAACATACTCACTTGTTATTACTTATTCTTCTCACTATACTCTTAAATCACTTCTTTAAAATCGAAAAGACTACACAAATCATAACTTTCTCTTGTATATATCTAAACCCAAACTCATAAAATTGATTTAAAGAAATCCCATAATTCCCTTGTCATTATCTTATGCTTAAATCGATCACATTTATCAAAATAATCATTACTTTAACTACCACTCAGAATCCAAAGCACATACACTTCACACATAAATCATTTAATGAAAAAATTTGCTACATAATTCCTCATTATTTCAAAAAGATCCGGCACATACGCTGCTTTCTTTACTTATAATACCCGTACCTTACTCCAAAAATCCTTTCACTATAACACCCCCTACCCATACCCGTATGAGACGGGATGTCACCAAGCAGATACTATACAAATAATATAATCATACATAAACATGTATACTGAATTACAGGATAATTAAAAATTTTCATAATACATCGCATGTTATCACTCATCATATATGTAATAATATTACAGGCTCAAATACAAATACACCAGCGGAAGCTATTTTCCAAACCAATATCAAAAGTTCTTTACATAAAAGAATCAACCATAATAAAATAAACTCCAAACTCTAAACCTTGTTGTGTTGGCTGGACTGGAATGACTCTCTTTAAACAAAGCTTGTTATTTACCTGCACGGGTAAACACACCGTGCTAAGCGATAAACGCTTAGTGGTGATTAACACATATATTATGGACGGCCACTCACAGTGGTCGTCAAGGCATATCACATTCATAATGGCATATACATGATTCATGTCATAATATGTATACATATAGGCTCCAATTTATAACCATATATTCAGCATCTCATGTTTATATCCATATCCATATTATCTCATTCAATTATTACTTTTGTATAATCAACGGTAACATAACAAATCACATATTAATTAAAGATCCTGCTGACTCATAATAGTGGATAACGAGTATACGCATAGCGATACCTTACGGGTACGAATCGACGTATAGCGATACCTTACGGGTACGAATCGACGTATAGCGATACCTTACGGGTATGAATCGAAAATTATTTTTATTTTATATTTATAAAACCTTTATAAGGGCCCTTAAACAAGATTCATCATATTAATAAGAATCGCGAGGATTCAAACACATTTTCTTATAGGGTTCGCGAGGAACCAATCGGGGATCTGATCAGGATCCAAATCATCCATATAATTCATCCATATAGGCTGCAGCTAAAAGACTCTATTAGGCATGCCTAACTATCCACTAAACTGACTCTTGCAGGTCATGTATAATACAATTCACATTGAGTTACACATTTGTTTAATATGAATAAACATTGAATTTAACATACATAAATCAATTATTTTTAAGCATGACATATTTAGTTCATAGGTTAAGGCATAATTAATATGACATACAAACATTTAGCATAGCAAAAATACAATTATAAAATGTAGGGCATATAATATTCAAATCACAAGTTCTTGCTTCCTAATTAAATTAGATTTAATCAAATAATATATTAGGTTTAATGCCTTAATCATAAATTATACACATGTTATGTAATTCTTGTCATGAGTATTGATTTATCTAGCAAATTATGCTTATAGTTTAATTCATGGTTAATCATCATATTAATTAATTTTTCGTTATAAGAATTTATTCAATTCATATGTAATTTAATTATATACTCTCATAACCTAATTATAAAATAAGTAACATTAAATTTTTCAGGCGTTTCTAGACACTTTGGGGCTAATTCGGAGGTGTAGGATCGATTCTAGGATGAATTTGTGAAGAGGGACAAATTTTACTAAAACACAGCTGTGCTTTAAAGCACAGCTGTGCTCTGCTGTATATTATCGATCTAAAAGCCAAAACACAGCTGTGTCCTATCCAAAAGCACAGCTGTGCTTTCTAACTAGTCCCAAACGTCATTAGACTTAAGAGCACAACACAGGGCAGAATTCAGGTGCTTAATCTACTTGCATTTTTGAACTAATAGACAACACTTTCAGATCAAATGGTCTTCATAATAATTAATCCTCAAGACGTTATCTTTCTAGTGACAAAATTTCAGATCAACAGGAGCTGAAATCTGGGAGATATACTCAAATTTCTCTAACCTGCTCCACAGACACACCTGACAAATTTCGCTACTGTAATGGGCGATTTTAAAATCGTTAGACTCCGAATTAAATTATAGTTATTTTTACAAAGTTTTAGATACAGATATTGTGGTTCTAACACAACTTGAATTACACATTTTAGAGTCGTAAAACGCAACTTATACTAAAAAGAGTGACCAAAGGTCAATCAGACCCACCTAAGCAGAGAGGTCTATGTTTTTAGCATTTGTTGAAGATACTAAGTCTAGAATTAGCTTCAGTACTCTCTTAGACAATTTTAGATACAGATCTTATCTGTCAGTGTCAATTTGAATCAACTCAATTGGAGCTTTATAACTCTACTTATGATGAAAACATCACACTGAGGTCAGATAAAAACTGAATAAAATACAAAAACATCAACATTGAACAATTAAATCCCAAACCTGAAATTTTTCACTTCAATTACTTAGATCCACAACTCCCAGCAATTTCCTTGCCCTTGGAATCCCGGGTAGATTTAGCTAACAATCAAACCCAACAATTATACAAAAACAAAACCTAGATTAAAAACCCAATTAAAATGTAAAAGAAAATGGAGAAACAAGATGAAATATGAATTAAACTTACCAAAATAATGCAAGAATTACTTGATTTCTACCCACAAAACTTAGATCTATTCTAGGATTTATTATAATTTTTTTTTTGAAGAGAGAAAATGAAGAAGAACAAGAAGAATAAGATGACTTACGGAAATGAAGAACACACACTTCTTCATTTTAATTTTTTTTTTCTAATTCTTGCCACATGTCACCTCACTATTGGTGGAAACTAACCACTCATACCTAACCATCATATGTCACTCACACACCATAAAATACTCTAATAATGCACCCCGCATATGTATGAGCAACACACACAATGATACCCCATATAGATTCCTTCTACTATGGTATGCTCACTACACACAATCAAAACCCAACTTAAAACACCCTACTAATGTGTGAGTAAAACACACAATCACTACACCATTACTCACATCCCACAATGGTATATGCATGCACACACAAGTATCTCCCAACTAATTCACACCCTACTAACATATGTGCACCCACATATTAAAATAACTCTTATAACATGCAATATACCCCAAAATACCCTTGTCACATGCCAAAATACTTATAAGTTTACACACATACATGGCTCATACTACTAGGGGGTAAATGGGGTGTGACAATTCTCCCCTACTAATAAGAATTTCGTCCTCGAAATTCTCACCTGAACTGAACAATTGCGGATACTGAGCTCTCATTGACTCTTCGGTTTCCCAAGTTGCTTCTTTGACTCCATGGTGATCCCATAATACTTTAACCAAAGGAATCTGTTTACTCCTTAATTGTCTTACCTCTCGGGCTAGAATAGCTTTTGGTTCCTCATCATAAGAAAAATCAGGCCACACTTGCACATCTTGAACCGACAAAACATGTGAAGGATCTGATCTATACCGACGAAACATCGAAACATGGAACACATCATGCAACTTAGACAACTCCATCGGTAATGCCAATCTATAGGCCACCGGACCAACTTTAGCTAATATCTCATACGGTCCGATGTAGCGAGGACTAAGTTTACCTTTCTTTCCAAATCAAAGTACTTTTCTCCAAGGAGATACCTTAAGGAAAACTTTGTCCCCAACTTCAAAGTGCACATCTTTCCTCTTCAGGTTTGCATATGACTTTTGTCGATCTTTAGCCGCTTTCAAATTCCGTTGTACAATTCTGATCTTTTCTTCTGTGTCTCTAACCACATCTGGTCCAATCACTGACCTCTCAGATAACTCGGTCCAACAAACTGGAGTTCTGCACTGTCGACCGTACAAAACCTCATATGGAGCCATACCGATGCTCGACTGATAACTATTGTTGTAGGCAAATTCCATGAGTGACACATACTTATCCCAACTACCTGGAAAATCCAAAGCACAAGCCCTCATCATGTCTTCCAGAATCTGTATAACCCGCTCAGATTGACCATCTGTCTGAGGATGGAATGCTGTGCTAAAGTTCAACCTGGTACCCAAAGCTCGCTGTAAAACTTTCCAAAACTTAGATGTGAACCTCGGGTCCCGGTCTGAAACTATGGACAAAGGCACTCCATGTAACCGAACTATCTCATCCACATAAATATTGGCCAATCTATCCATCGGATAATCCATCCTAACTGGTAGAAAATGAGTTGACTTCGTAAGTCGATCCACTATCACCCAAACTGAGTCATGTTTCTTCTGAGTTAAAGGTAAACCTGTTACAAAGTCCATGGCTATATCATCCCATTTCCACTCAGGAATAGACAAAGGCGTGAGCAAACCCGAAGGAACTTGATGCTCGGCCTTAACTTGCTGACATGTCAAGCATCTAGATACAAAATCTGTAATATCCCTTTTCATACCAGACCACCAAAAGAACTGCTTCATGTCTCGATACATCTTCTCACTACCAGGATGCATAGTGAAAACTGTACCATGTGCCTCACTCATAAGCTGTCTTCTTAACTCTTCCCCCTCTGGTACACACAAACGATTTCTATACATAAGCACTCCATCCTGAACGGAGAACTCTGACTGTTTTCCCAAATTAACCTCTTGCACAATCCGTTGTAACTTCTCATCATCCCTCTGAGCATCAATAATTTTCTGTCTCAAGGTAGGCTTAACTCTCAACTGAGTAATCAAAGCCCCATCTGAATCAAATCTCCATCTAAACCGTCTCAAAAACAAAGCCGACATCGACTTCCGACTCAAAGCATCAGCTACTACATTGGCCTTACCTGGATGGTAATCCACAATGCAGTCGTAATCCTTGAACAACTCAAGCCAACGACGCTGTCTCATATTCAATTCCTTCTGTGTGAGAAAGTATTTCAAACTCTTGTGGTCTGTAAAGATCCTACATTTCTCTCCATACAAATAATGACGCCAAATCTTCAAAGCAAAGATCACAGCAGCCAACTCTAGATCATGTGTCGGATAATTCCTCTCATGTGGTTTCAACTATCGAGAAGCATAAGCCACAACCATGCCTTCTTGCATCAAAACACAGCCAAGACCAACACCTGAAGCATCACTATAGATGACAAACTCTTAACCCGAGATGGGTTGAGTAAGTATAGGAGCCTCAACTAACAACTTCTTCAACTGCTCAAAACAAGCCTGACACTTATCTGACCACTCAAATCTGACTCCTTTTCTCAACAATCTTGTCATCGGGGCGGCAATCACTGAAAAACTCTTAACAAATCGACGGTAGTAACCCGCCAAACCAAGAAAACTTCTCACTTCTTGAATATTTTTAGGTGCTTTCCAATCAACAATCGCCTCTATCTTTGCTGGATCCACTTGAATACCCTTAGCAGAAATTATATGACCTAAAAATGAAACTTCACGAAGCCAAAAGTCACACTTGCTCAGCTTGGCAAACAACTGATGCTCTCTCAAAACTTGTAAAACTATCCGAAGATGATCTTCATGTTCACGCTCATCCTTGGAATACACCAAGATATCATCTATAAATACCACAACAAACTCGTCCAAATATGGCCAAAACACTCGGTTCATCAAATCCATAAAAGCCGCTGGAGCATTGGTCAAACCAAACGGCATAACAAGGAACTCATAATGGCCATACCGAGTTCGAAATGCAGTCTTAATCACATCCTCATCCTTGACCCGTAGCTGATAGTACCCAGACCGAAGATCTATCTTTGAGAAAACACCTGCGCCTCAAAGCTGATCAAATAAATATTCAACTCTTGGCAATGGATACTTGTTCTTTACTGTGACTTTGTTAATCTGTCTGTAGTCGATACACATCCGCAAGGAACCATCTTTCTTCTTAACAAATAGAACAGGAGCTCCCCATGGAGATATGCTAGGTCGAATAAACCCCTTATCCAACAGCTCTTGTAATTGAGTTTTAAGTTCTCTCAACTCTACAGGAGCCATCCGATAAGGTGCCCTCGATATGGGTGTAGTACTTGGCATAATCTCAATGGCTAACTCCACTTCTCTCTCAGGAGGTAACCCTGGCAAATCACTTGGGAAAACATCACTAAACTCTTGCACAACTGGGATATCTTCAATCTTTACTTGATCCCTCTTGGAATCCAAAACCACAGCTAAGAATGCCTCACACCCTTTTCTGATAAACCTCTTGGCTTGCATCGTATAAATCACATTGTGCAAAGCACTAGCACCCAAACCTTTTACAAAAACTGGATCTCGGTTTCTATCTCGAAGCACAAAAGTCTTCCTATGACAATCAACCACAGCTCGATGTCTATCCAACCAATCCATACCCAAAATCAGATCAAACTCTCTGAATGGTAGCTCTATCAGATCCGCAGGAAACTCAACTCCCTCAATTATCAAAGGACAACTCTTATACACTCTACTCACATTGACACTATGCCCTAATGGACTGGTCACACATACCTCATGCTCTAACTGATCTATCACATTTAACTTATTAACAATTTTATTTGTGCACAAATATGAGTGTGTGGAACCAGGATCTATTAAGGCATATAACTCAGTGTCAAGGAGTAAGAACTTACCAGCAATCACATTAGGACCATCCTGCTCCTCTCTAGCTCTGGCAGCGTAAGCTCTGACTGCAACTTGTGTCAGACGCTCAACTGACTCAGACACAGCTCCATCTCTAGGTCGACCGCCTCAACCTCTACCTCTACCTCTACCATAAGTAGCTTGAGTAACATTGGAACCAACCCTGCTTGCCTCTCTCTGAGGACCAAAATTGTTATTCATCCTCGGACAACTGGCCATCAAGTGTTTCGTGCTTCCACATCTAAAACATCCACCCGTGAGTCGTCTACACTCACCCCGGTGAATCCTACCGCAATACTGACACTCAGATAATACATTCAACCTGCTTGAACCTCTACCAGAACCTGACAGTGCAGAACCCTGTCTTCTGCCCCTAGTAGCTGAACCAGTAGAGAACTGATGATGCGCGTCTCGAGATCTCTTACCCGAAGATAAGGATGGACCACCCCTTGAAATATTCCTCCTCTGAACATTTTCTCTTCGCACTGTTTCACTTGTCTCAGCCAACATTGCAGCCTCCGTAAGCTGATAGTAAGTAACTCCTGCTAAACACTTCAAGGGAATCAAAGGCACCTTTAGGGACTCATTCAATCCAGCCTCAAATTGTTTACATCTAAAATCCTCTGTCATAACTCCATCTGGGGCATACTGAGCCAACCGAGTACACTCTTTTTCATAATCAGAAACAGACATAGCCCTTTGTTTCAAGTTCAGGAACTCTACCCATCTAGCATTTTTATAAGCTTGAGTGATATATTTCTTTTTAAACTCCTCCTCAAAGAACTCCCAAGACACAGGATCAGGTATCTGAGGTTGCCTACTCACTAATCCCCACCATGAATATGCTGCACCTTGTAACAGAGCCACTGCACACTCTCCTTGTTGATCCGGAGGACATCTGATTTCCTTTAAAGTCCTTTTTAATTTATCCAACCATTTCTCTGCTAATTCTGATTCCCCTAAACCAGTCCCATAGAAATCTTCAGCACCAACTCTTCTTAAACTCTCTAAAGGAGCTCTCGGAGCAGCCATTCTTTCCAAAACCTGAGCCATATTCTGATTCATTCTGAACATAGCCTCAAAAGCAGCAGCAGCAGGCTCGGGTTGCACCCTAGCTGGTTGTGCCGATAAAGATGCTGAAGGCTCAACTGCTGGAGGATTTACACTTTCAGCCGATTCCTCAAGTAAACCACGATTTGAATTCGAGGCCATCTATAACAAAACAAGAAATAACTGCATCAGCCAACACAACCCTAGACATAGACACATTTATGCACAACAATCACAACATCACCCAGAAAACGACTAAACCTAGGCTCTGATACCAAAGCCTATAACACCCCCTACCCATACCCGTATGAGACGGGGTGTCACCAAGCAGATATTATACAAATAATATAATCATACATAAACATGTATACTGAATTACAGGATAATTAAAAATTTTCATAATACATCGCATGTTATCACTCATCATATATGTAATAATATTACAGGCCCAAATACAAATACACCAGCGGAAGCTATTTTCCAAACCAATATCAAAAGTTCTTTACATAAAAGAATCAACCATAATAAAATAAACTCCAAACTCTAAACCTTGTTGTGTTGGCTGGACTGGAATGACTCTCTTTAAACAAAGCTTGTTATTTACCTGCACGGGTAAACACACCGTGCTAAGCGATAAACGCTTAGTGGTGATTAACACATATATTATGGACGGCCACTCACAGTGGTCGTCAAGGCATATCACATTCATAATGGCATATACATGATTCATGTCATAATATGTATACATATAGGCTCCAATTTATAACCATATATTCAGCATCTCATGTTTATATCCATATCCATATTATCTCATTCAATTATTACTTTTGTATAATCAACGGTAACATAACAAATCACATATTAATTAAAGATCCTGCTGACTCATAATAGTGGATAACGAGTATACGCATAGCGATACCTTACGGGTACGAATCGACGTATAGCGATACCTTACGGGTATGAATCGAAAACAATTTTTATTTTATATTTATAAAACCTTTATAAGGGCCCTTAAACAAGATTCATCATATTAATAAGAATCGCGAGGATTCAAACACATTTTCTTATAGGGTTCGCGAGGAACCAATCGGGGATCTGATCAGGATCAAATCATCCATATAATTCATCCATATAGGCTGCAGCTAAAAGACTCTATTAGGCATGCCTAACTATCCACTAAACTGACTCTTGCAGGTCATGTATAATACAATTTACATTGAGTTACACATTTGTTTAATATGAATAACCATTGAATTTAAAATACATAAATCAATTATTTTTAAGCATGACATATTTAGTTCATAGGTTAAGGCATAATTAATATGACATACAAACATTTAGCATAGCAAAAATACAATTATAAAATGTAGGGCATATAATATTCAAATCACAAGTTCTTGCTTCCTAATTAAATTAGATTTAATCAAATAATATATTAGGTTTAATGCCTTAATCATAAATTATACACATGTTATATAATTCTTGTCATGAGTATTGATTTATCTAGCAAATTATGCTTATAGTTTAATTCATGGTTAATCATCATATTAATTAATTTTTCGTTATAAGAATTTATTCAATTCATATGTAATTTAATTATATACTCTCATTACCTAATTATAAAATAAGTAACATTAAATTTTTCAGGCGTTTCTAGACACTTTGGGGCTAATTCGGTGGTGTAGGATCGATTCTAGGATGAATTGGTGAAAAGGGACAAATTTTACTAAAACACAGCTGTGCTTGATAAAAAGCACAGCTGTGCTCTGCTGTATATTATCGATCTAAAAGCCAAAACACAGCTGTGTCCTATCCAAAAGCACAGCTGTGCTTTCTAACTAGTCCCAAATGTCATTAGACTTAAGAGCACAGCACAGGGCAGAATTCAGGTGCTTAATCTACTTTCATTTTTGAACTAATAGACGACACTTTCAGATCAAATGGTCTTCATAACAATTAATCCTCAAGACGTTATCTTTCTAGTGACAAAATTTCAGATCAACAGGAACTGAAATCTGGGAGATATACTCAAATATCTCTAACCTGCTCCACATACACACCTGACAAATTTCGCTACTGTAATGGGCGATTTTAAAATAGGTAGACTCCCAATTAAATTATAGTTATTTTTACAAAGTTTTAGACACAGATATTGTGGTTCTAACACAACTGGAATTACACATTTTGGAGTCGTAAAACGCAACTTATACTAAAAAGAGTGACCAAAGGTCAATCAGACCCACCTAAGCAGAGAGGTCTCGGTTTTTAGCATTTTTGAAGATCCTAAGTCCTGAATTAGCTTCATTACTCTCTTAGACAATTTTAGATACGGATCTTAGCTGTCAGTGTCAATTTGAATCAACTCAATTGGAGCTTTATAACTCTACTTATGATGAAAACATCACACTGAGGTCAGATAAAAATTGAATAAAATACACAAACATCAACATTGAACAATAAAATCCCAAACCTGAAATTTTTCACTTCAATTACTTAGATCCACAACTCCCAGCAATTTCCTTGCCCTTGGAATCCCGGGAAGATTTAGCTAACAATCAAACCCAACAATTATACAAAAACAAAACCTAGATTAAAAACCCAATTAAAATGTAAAAGAAAATGGAGAAACAAGATGAAATATGAATTAAACTTACCAAAATAATGCAAGAATTACTTGATTTCTACCCACAAAACTTAGATCTATTCTAGGATTTATTAATATTTTTTTTTTTAAGAGAGAAAATGAAGAAGAACAAGAAGAATAAGATGACTTACGGAAATGAAGAACACACACTTCTTCATTTTAATTTTTTTTTTCTAATTCTTGCCACATGTCACCTCACTATTGGTGGAAACTAACCACTCATACCTAACCATCATATGTCACTCACACACCATAAAATACTCTAATAATGCACCCCACATATGTATGAGCAACACACACAATGATACCCCATATAGATTCCTTCTACTATGGTATGCTCACTACACACAATCAAAACCCAACTTAAAACACCCTACTAATGTGTGAGTAAAACACACAATCACTACACCATTACTCACATCCCACAATGGTATATGCATGCACACACAAGTATCTCCCAACTAATTCACACCCTACTAACATATGTGCACACACATATTAAAATAACTCTTATAACATGCAATATATCCCAAAATACCCTTGTCACATGCCAAAATACTTATAAGTTTACACACATACATGGCTCATACTACTAGGGGGTAAACGGGGTGTGACATTCACATTCATCGATAAAAGATTCCAAAATACTTTTTTATTCCGCTCTAGCTGTACACACAGTACAGTCTTCTTAACAATTGCTATGCTCATAATTCACATACTTAGTCTCAATCTCAAATACTCAATGTACACCCTTGTCAGCATACTCTCCATCAAAATGCATATGCAAATGTTTCTCACATGTGATTAAAGGGAGGATGATGCAATGAGGATTGTGACACCCCCATCGCCGTCCCCGTTGGAAGGACGCCGACGGACGCATTACACGACGCTCACATATACAGATATACACATGCACAATGTGGAAGCATGCATTCATACATAACATACATACAGAAATACGGGTTAATTAAAAACTTACCTTGACTTACCTTGCGGAAAAGTCTGAACATGCAATAACTCACGCACATACAGGCACTAAGCAAAAGCGTACACAGAAGCATACATATAACCATTCAACGGAAGCATAAGCGAAATAATAAAACAAAGGAATAACTAAACATCAAAACATACTAACTATTACATTCCCAAAAGAAAACTCAAGATCAAAACATAATTAATTACATATACAATACTACAGAATTACAAAAGCTAAAATACAGAAGCTGAACAAAATACAGAACTTCTAACTCCTACGTGGTCGACCCTGCAGAAGCGCGACTCGAATAGAACCAAACCTGCCACCTGCACAGAAAGGAAATCCTTGCTAAGCGATAAACGCTTAGTGGGGAGAACACACAAGAATATGGACGGCCATTCACAATGGTCGCCAAGGCATAACACATTCAAATGGCAAATGCGGATATTCATAGCATATCAATAATCAGGCTGCATAATAAAGGCATTCAATCGATAACTCACAAACAAACCATAAACTCATGTCCAGGATAGACCAAAACATACATAATATAATACACATTACAAGCATCATCATACTGAACTACATACTATAACACATGCATAAACCTACATAGGTAGCAATTATCAACATCTTACCGTGCGGAGTCACATGAGCTTTACACATGCAATTGACATAACTAATCATCATGCATGAACTGACAATCCAACCATCATGTTAAGAATGCTAAACACACAAACTATTCAGAATCCAAGGTACAAAATCCAAAGCATCCGATTTCCGCTTCGCAACTCTCATAAATAAAGTATCAAGCGAAAACATTATAATATCGGAGACTGAAAGCATAATCACATAACATTACATTCATATCATCAACATACAGAAAGTATAGTTAAACATCCCATACTTACCGTCACAATTGCTTCAGTTCACATGCTTATAAATAACAAAACATGCTTAAGTCACATACATAAATACTCTAGTCGAATCATATTCAAAGCATTCAGAACTTATAACAAATCACATGACACGTACGGATAATCATATTAGATATAAAGTCATGATTACTTAATACAGACATATATTCTGAAGCCCGAAGTCACATTCATATACATATAAACTGATTTCTGAAATCATTAACATGCTCAAACGAATATCACATTCTTATAGTTAATTTAAAGTAACACAAACCAGTAAAGCACCTGCTGACTCACAATAGTGGATAACGAGTGTACTGATTAGTACCTTACGGGTACAAGTCGGCCAAAGGGTACCTTACGCGTACGAATCGAAAACCATTTTATTTTGTCACAATAGAAATATTTTACTGATGGGGGATCTTAACCCGATCCAAATACATTAAAAAGGATCACGAGGATCCGTACTGATGGGGGGTTCGCGAGGAACCAATCGGGGGACCTGATCAGGGTCCAAACGTTCAAAGGGCTGCAGCTAACTGATCTCTATTAGGCATGCCTAACTATCCACTAGACTGACTCTCGCAGGTCATGCATAAAACAATTCACGCTTCGAATCGCATAAATATATAAATATCATGCATAAACTAGAGAATGATAGACATATAAATATGCTCATAAAGTTGGTCATATCTCATACAATTCCCATTGCAAAAAATAATACAGTCAATATACTTTAACATTTAAACAATGTTCTAAAGCATGCCAAGAATCAGGTAAAGAAGCACTACCATGCCAATGATTATCAATTCAAAATCCTAATCATGCATTAGGGAGGATAACTAAGTATAATCATGCATAATCCAAATTACATTTAAACATAACACATTGAGTTCAAAGGCTAAAGCATAATATCACTCAAAGCTCATACAAGTCATATTCAGAAGCATGCAATAATTCCCTTAATCACATTTTAGCAATACTCATCAAATTAAAGCATGTCAGGAACACATGTGGAGTCATATTATGCTAATGATCAAAAACGCATAATCTAAATCATGAAATGATACTATATATTTCTAAGCATGGCAGATTATTCTTAGAGAAGAATTCAATCAAAGATATGCATAACATATTGCTAATCATAACTGAAATAGGCTAACCAATCAGATGAGCAAAATAAGTTAGCACACAATAGAGGAAAAAGCCATAAAAGCATTTAAAAGTCATTTAATAATAAAACTAGTCACGGTGAACAAAGCAAAACAGAAAAGCCATACAAGAGCATATAACAGTATGACATAAATTATACAGCAGTGAAGACCCATACAGAAGAAATAGGAAATTCATTTTGGTTAAAACTGGGCGAAATCGGAAAAAGGAGCTGAAGAGGGGTCGGTCACGAGTCGTGTCACGACTCGTGACTGACCTCAAAGGAAGGTCACGAGACGTGACCTAGTGTCACGCCTCGTGACCTCCTAGAGAGTCACGGGACGTGACTCTATGTCACGCCTGGCCTCACAAGAGTCACGCCGTGACTCTAAGTCACGAGACGTGACTTTCCTCTCACAGAGAGAGGTAGTCAGGCTTCGCGACTGGAGTCACGCCTTGCCCTTCACATAAGTCACGTCGTGACTCTAAGTCACGAGACGTGACTTGCCTCTCGCAAGGCAATCACGCTTCGCGACATCATCCAGCCCACCGAGAAGACTGGGAGACAGAGTCACGTGGCGTGACTGGAAGTCACGTCTCATGGCTTGTCTCTCTCAGGGAAGTCACGACACACTGGAAATGGAAAATTATACAGAAACGCGATTTCCCATTTCCAACTTACCCAGAATTCAAAGAACTCGATAAAATCATTTTCAATCTGATTCAAAACACATCCAAACTCATCTTACCTTTCAATCGATCTTCCAAACATCATAAACAAGATAATTGCAATTAATTCCACAATCAAACAATCAAAATCATGCATAAACCCATTCAAGAATATAAACCCTAAAAGTTACAGTAGGTTCAAAACACAAACTCAGAACTTCCAAATCAATACTTGTCATGCATTACTAACACATCTACTCACTTAATCATGCCTATACACATTCTAAAACACACCAAATTCCAGAAATTAGACCATGCAAACACATTATAAGTCTAGTGAGAAATAGGGCAGAGACATTCAACTGAGATTGAAGAACACAGAAGTTCAAACATTGCATGCATTCAAAATGCTCCCAAACCTGGAAATAACGATCCAAAATCAGCTTCCAGATCACTGCTCAATCCTTTCCTTGCCTTTACTTTGCTTCTTCATGCAATCCAAAGCTTGCACAACAAAACCCACAATTCCTTAGTTCAAACCCTAATTGAAGATAAAACAAGTAGATGAAGAAGAAGAAGAAACCCAACACGTAGAACACCTTAAACCAACTTACCTCTTCAAACAAAGCACAATCCAAGCCAAACACAACTCCAAGCCAAATGAGAAAGAAAGGAAAAGCAGAGAAAGGAGAAGAGAAGAAGAAGGGAGGGCGTGAGAGGAGGGGACGGGAAAGCCAAACCAAAAATCTGTGTTCCCTCTTCTCTCTTCCTCTTACTTCTTCTTTTCTTCTTTCAATGCCCACCTAACAGTCCACTAGGCATATCCTAATTAGACCACAAATTCCACTAAGACTATTCCAAATCCATTAATGCTCTTAAGTCCTTAGACAAATAACACTTCACTCACTTACACATTTCTTTCCTTACAAACTTAATTGACTTCTCAATTAGGTCCTTAACACTCCAAAATTCTCAAGCACAAATTACTGAAATTCCTTCCGATCCCGACTTCGCATGCACAATCCGACAAGGGCTATTTTGGGGTGTGACAACTCTTCCCTCCTAAAAGAATTTCGTCCTCGAAATTCACAGCAAAACACTTACATCCAAATAACCCAAACAAACAAAACTTACTTAAACAAAAGCTTGCAACGCAACTTACCAGAAGAACCTGCGGTCTCCTTCGAATCCTTGCTAGATGCTACAAACTCTGAAGACACTCGAGAAGATCTGGGCAAATCCTCCACATCCTTTGTAGGTTGCCCTGCTAGACTCTCACTCATCTTTTTAGGACAACCGGCAATCTGGTGTTCCATACTGCCACACCTGAAATAAGCACCTGAAAGCTTCCGACATGGACCCCGATGTCGCTTCTGGCAGTGCTGACATACTGACGGTACCCACTTCTTACACTTGTTCCCATGTTGCTTCTGACATTGTTGACACATCAAAGGTTCTCGAACCCTTTTCCGTGCTGGCACTTCGCTAACCGATCCTTTTCTCTTCTGAGGTGCATGCCGAAAAAATTCTTGAGAAGCACGAGGAGCAGTCAATCTATCCAAAATCCGAATCAACCCTTGTACGAGAGCCCTATCCTCAGAAACTCGACCAGAATCTTCAACTGGAAGACGCTCGGAAACATCCTGATCAGCACTAACTCGATTCACACTTCCTGTTGTCTCGCCCACATTCTCACTAGGATCAGACTCCATCTAGACACGATACAAAATAAGACACATCTGCATTAGGTCACGACACGAAACCGACTCTCATGCAAAGACTCAACATATAACAAACAACACACCCAGAACCATCAAACCTGGGCTCTGATACCACTAACTGTAACACCCCCATCGCCGTCCCCGTTGGAAGGACGCCGACTGATGCGTTACACGATGCTCACATATACAGATATACACATGCACAATATGGAAGCATGCATTCATACATAACATACATACAGAAATACTGGTTAATTAAAAACTTACCTTGACTTACCTTGCGGAAAAGTCTGAACATGCAATAACTCACGCACATACAGGCACTAAGCAAAAGCGTACACAGAAGCATACATATAACCATTCAACGGAAGCATAAGCGAAATAATAAAACAAAGGAATAACTAAACATAAAAACATACTAACTATTACATTCCCAAAAGAAAACTCAAGATCAAAACATAATTAATTACATATACAATACTACAGAATTACAAAAGCTGAAATACAGAAGCTGAACAAAATACAGAACTTCTAACTCCTACGTGGCCGACCCTGCAGAAGCGCGACTCGAACAGAACCAAACCTGCCACCTGCACGGAAAGGAAATCCGTGCTAAGCGATAAACGCTTAGTGGGGAGAACACACAAGAATATGGACGGCCATTCACAATGGTCGCCAAGGCATAACACATTCAAATGGCAAATGCGGATATTCATAGCATATCAATAATCAGGCTGCATAATAAAGGCATTCAATCGATAACTCACAAACAAACCATAAACTCATGTCCAGGATAGACCAAAACAGACATAATATAATACACATTACAAGCATCATCATGCTGAACTACATACTATAACACATGCATAAACCTACATAGGTAGCAATTATCAACATCTTACCGTGCGGAGTCACATGAGCTTTACACATGCAATTGACATAACTAATCATCATGCATGAACTGACAATCCAACCATCATGTTAAGAATGCTAAACACACAAACTATTCAGAATCCAAGGTACAAAATCCAAAGCATCCGATTTCCGCTTCGCAACTCTCATAAATAAAGTATCAAGCGAAAACATTATAATATCGGAGACTGAAAGCATAATCACATAACATTACATTCATATCATCAACATACAGAAAGTATAGTTAAACATCCCATACTTACCGTCACAATTGCTTCAGTTCACATGCTTATAAATAACAAAACATGCTTAAGTCACATACATAAATACTCTAGTCGAATCATATTCAAAGCATTCAGAACTTATAACAAATCACATGACACGTACGGATAATCATATTAGATATAAAGTCATGATTACTTAATACAGACATATATTCTGAAGCCCGAAGTCACATTCATATACATATAAACTGATTTCTGAAATCATTAACATGCTCAAACGGATATCACATTCTTATAGTTAATTTAAAGTAACACAAACCAGTAAAGCACCTGCTGACTCACAATAGTGGATAACGAGTGTACTGATTAGTACCTTACGGGTACAAGTCGGCCAAAGGGTACCTTACGCGTACGAATCGAAAACCATTTTAGTTTGTCACAATAGAAATATTTTACTGATGGGGGATCTTAACCCGATCCAAATACATTAAAAAGGATCACGAGGATCCGTACTGATGGGGGGTTCGCGAGGAACCAATCGGGGGACCTGATCAGGGTCCAAACGTTCAAAGGGCTGCAGCTAACTGATCTCTATTAGGCATGCCTAACTATCCACTAGACTGACTCTCGCAGGTCATGCATAAAACAATTCACGCTTCGAATCGCATAAATATATAAATATCATGCATAAACTAGAGAATGATAGACATATAAATATGCTCATAAAGTTGGTCATATCTCATACAATTCCCATTGCAAAACATAATACAGTCAATATACTTTAACATTTAAACAATGTTCTAAAGCATGCCAAGAATCAGGTAAAGAAGCACTACCATGCCAATGATTATCAATTCAAAATCCTAATCATGCATTAGGGAGGATAACTAAGTATAATCATGCATAATCCAAATTACATTTAAACATAACACATTGAGTTCAAAGGCTAAAGCATAATATCACTCAAAGCTCATACAAGTCATATTCAGAAGCATGCAATAATTCCCTTAATCACATTTTAGCAATACTCATCAAATTAAAGCATGTCAGGAACACATGTGGAGTCATATTATGCTAATGATCAAAAACGCATAATCTAAATCATGAAATGATACTATATATTTCTAAGCATGGCAGATTATTCTTAGAGAAGAATTCAATCAAAGATATGCATAACATATTGCTAATCATAACTGAAATAGGCTAACCAATCAGATGAGCAAAATAAGTTAGCACACAATAGAGGAAAAAGCCATAAAAGCATTTAAAAGTCATTTAATAATAAAACTAGTCACGGTGAACAAAGCAAAACAGAAAAGCCATACAAGAGCATATAACAGTATGACATAAATTATACAGCAGTGAAGACCCATACAGAAGAAATAGGAAATTCATTTTGGTTAAAACTGGGCGAAATCGGAAAAAGGAGCTGAAGAGGGGTCGGTCACGAGTCGTGTCACGACTCGTGACTGACCTCAAAGGAAGGTCACGAGACGTGACCTAGTGTCACGCCTCGTGACCTCCTAGAGAGTCACGGGACGTGACTCTATGTCACGCCTGGCCTCACAAGAGTCACGCCGTGACTCTAAGTCACGAGACGTGACTTTCCTCTCACAGAGAGAGGTAGTCAGGCTTCGCGACTGGAGTCACGCCTTGCCCCTCACATAAGTCACGTCGTGACTCTAAGTCACGAGACGTGACTTGCCTCTCGCAAGGCAATCACGCTTCGCGACATCATCCAGCCCACCGAGAAGACTGGGAGACAAAGTCACGTGGCGTGACTGGAAGTCACGTCTCATGGCTTGTCTCTCTCAGGGAAGTCACGACACACTGGAAATGGAAAATTATACAGAAACGCGATTTCCCATTTCCAACTTACCCAGAATTCAAAGAACTCGATAAAATCATTTTCAATCTGATTCAAAACACATCCAAACTCATCTTACCTTTCAATCGATCTTCCAAACATCATAAACAAGATAATTGCAATTAATTCCACAATCAAACAATCAAAATCATGCATAAACCCATTCAAGAATATAAACCCTAAAAGTTACAGTAGGTTCAAAACACAAACTCAGAACTTCCAAATCAATACTTGTCATGCATTACTAACACATCTACTCACTTAATCATGCCTATACACATTCTAAAACACACCAAATTCTAGCAATAAGACCATGCAAACACATTATAAGTCTAGTGAGAAATAGGGCAGAGACATTCAACTGAGATTGAAGAACACAGAAGTTCAAACATTGCATGCATTCAAAATGCTCCCAAACCTAGAAATAACGATCCAAAATCAGCTCCCAGATCGCTGCTCAATCCTTTCCTTGCCTTTACTTTGCTTCTTCATGCAATCCAAAGCTTGCACAACAAAACCCACAATTCCTTAGTTCAAACCCTAATTGAAGATAAAACCAGTAGATGAAGAAGAAGAAGAAACCCAACACGTAGTACACCTTAAACCAACTTACCTCTTCAAACAAAGCACAATCCAAGCCAAACACAACTCCAAGACAAATGAGAAAGAAAGGAAAAGCAGAGAAAGGAGAAGAGAAGAAGAAGGGAGGGCGTGAGAGGAGGGGACGGGAAAGCCAAACCAAAAATCTGTGTTCCCTCTTCTCTCTTCCTCTTACTTCTTCTTTTCTTCTTTCAATGCCCACCTAACAGTCCACTTGGCAGATCCTAATTAGACCACAAATTCCACTAAGACTATTCCAAATCCATTAATGCTCTTAAGTCCTTAGACAAATAACACTTCACTCACTTACACATTTCTTTCCTTACAAACTTAATTGACTTCTCAATTAGGTCCTTAACACTCCAAAATTCTCAAGCACAAATTACTGAAATTCCTTCAGATCCCGACTTCACATGCACAATCCGACCAGGGCTATTTTGGGGTGTGACAAGGATGCAATAGTTCATGTATGCAAAATAATGCAGAAATGCGATTGATGCTATGATAATGCACTTTTCCCATCCCCATGGTTCAATATGCTTATTTTCAATTAAATTTTCTGGAGATAGCTGACAGGCATACCGAGCAACACCATAATCTTACAAAATCCACATACTCTTCCATCTCAAAAAACCAAAACATCTATTCTTCCAAGGCAACCACATATCAATACACTATAAAAACTTCTACAAACCTTTTCTTTAACCACATAGAATTGAAACAAAATTCCTAACAGAATCACTGATAACTCATCTAACAAACACATTCCAGATTGCACATACATATAACAATTCAAGGCAGGTAGATTATTACCAACCGAGTCAACACTTAACTAAACACTTTATCAAATCGGAAGGTTTCCCTCCCCAACACATATCTAAAGGAAAAGGTCATCCGTTTTGGCGAACGCTAAACTATACAAACACACTTCAAAATACCTAGTTAACCAGAATCGACTAAACTAGAGCTCTGATACCAAATTGTAACACCCCCAACTCCCACACGTAGCATTTCGAAGGGTGAAAAGCTACGGCGAGCAGAAGGTGCCACCAGACAAGGATGCACATGGCAATGCAGAAATCAGAGTAATAAAATTTCTAGAATCATAACCTCAAGATATGCACATCCTAAACTTATCTCACACACACCATCATTCGCACTAAAGATTAATACATCTCATTACAAATGCTAAATAAATAATCTTCATTACAAACCGACAATCAATAAAAACATTCTATAACTTCTACCGACTCGTTGGCTAAAGTCTCAAAGAACCGCTGCGCTACTCTGATCTCCTAACCTGCACGGACAAACAACCGTGCTAAGCGATAACGCTTAGTCGGGCGAAACAAATAATGGGCAGCCACTCACAGCGGATGCCGAGGAAAACACATGTAAATCATTATATATATATATATATATATATATATATATATATATATATATATATAAACATAAAGTACACCGGTTAAAGCTATCATGAATTTATATTCTTTTTCTCATATGAAACTTAAACAATTTCCTATATACATTCGTTTACATACCATAGCCAGAATTTACATGATTACCTTTGTAATTTACAATGACAATATGCATACTTATTGTAATTCATTTAATTAACTATGTAAATAGTTATACCTCCCAGGTTACAAAAGATACATTTGCTAGCGATAGCATCACGCTCGTGACAGAGTCCCATTTTCCAGATTCCAGCGAAATTAGCAGAACTTCTTCCTTTCAAAACTTACTCAAACCTTTCGATCAAACCCAAAATTCATCACAACTCATATTAAACATCCAATTCATCATAAACAACATAAAAACCAACCTTCACACCAATTAATACAATTAAATCATGCAATTAACACAATTAAAATCTCTAAATTTACTGACAGCCAAAATAATTTCAAATTCTTAATCAAAATATACTTTTGTTCAATAATTCACATTCAAAGCATCTTAACTCAAATTACTCAAGACCCATAACATTTGAACATATCTAAACAACTTTAACTCCATGAATTTCCAAAAAATCAAATTAAAACCCCAAATCCAAATATACATCCAAAGTAACAAAAATCCCTAACCTTTAACTCCTTTGCTCCAATAGCTCACTTAGATGATCTTTCTTGCTTCCAAACTCATCCAAGATCTTTTTCTTCCTAAAATCCTCATCAATCACACAAACATAAAACCCTAGATTAAGAGCACATCTTAATAACAAATGAAGAAGATGAAGAAAAGAAAGAACTCAACAAAACTTACTCAAAATAATCTCCTGATTTGATAAATTTCCACTAAACTCAGCCAAAAGAAGAGGGATCAATATGGAGTAAAGAGGAATGAAGAAGAGAAGGAGAAGGAGGCGTGAGGGAGAGAGAGAACGGGAGGCTAGGGCAATTTTTTTCTCTTCCTTTCTGTTTCCTTTCCCTTTATAGCCTTCTCTAAATCCTTGCTACATGTCCTTCTATAATTGTTGGAACTTGACCACTCACACTCTACACCCAAGCATGACACTGCACACAAGACTAACTCCAGTAACACATACACTACTTCCCTCTATGCATGCACACTCTATCAAAACCCACAAATTATGCATATAACCCACAAATAGATAATTATGTCAAATTATATTTTTAATCCTCAGACTCTTATAACCTCAAACATTGATATTCATAATTTTCTAATCCTTCACATGGCCCACTAATTAATTCTTTATCCATTCAATCAAGTCCTAATTCCATCTTCACAATTTATTATTAACCATACTTGTCGATACTTTCACTTAAATTCTTAAATGATCTATTTGACATACCTAACACTTCAACGTGCACAACTTTGGTCACTACCCCTTCTCAATATGCCCAATCCTTCTAAAGTACATTTCGGGGTGTGACATGCCTAACTATCCACTTATTTGACTCTAGCAGATCATGCATAACTCATTAAATCACATTTATATAATTCATAAAATTATCCATGCACAACATATCCAATTATATTCATATACTTCATAAAATAGTCCAAGTATTAACCTAAAAGCATCATAAGTTCAGAAATTAAAAATCAAAAATCACAAAAAGAAAACTCAAATTGAAGCCAGGGGTGTCACCCTCGCGACTTTGTCCCACTCGCGACTATTCTCACCTGAACTGAACAACTGTGGATGCTGAATCCTCATCGCCGCCTCTGGTTCCCAAGTCTCTTCCTCGACTCCATGATGCTTCCAAAGAACCTTAACAAGAGAAACTTGCTTATTTCTTAACTATCTCACTTCCCGAGCTATAATGGCTTTCATTTCCTAACCATAAGAATAATTTGGCTGAATCTGAACATCTTGAACTGACAACACATGTGATGAATCCAATCTATACCGATGAAGCATGGAGACATGGAAGACATCATGCATCTTAGCCAACTCCATCGGTAAAGCTAACCTATAGGCTACCAAAAAAACTTTCTCCAAAATCTTGAAAGGCCCAATGAACCGAGGACTAAGTTTACCTTTCTTGCCAAACCGCAATACTTTCCTCCAAGATGAAACCTTAAGGAAAACTTTATCCCCCCGACCTCAAATCGAATATCCTTTCTCTTCAAATTGGTGTGGGATCTCTGTCTGAACATCTATCTGAGGATGAAATGTCATGCTAAAATTCAACTTAGTACCCAAGGCTCTTTGCAATTCCTTCAAAAACATAGATGTAAACCTTGGATCCCGATCTGACACTATCAACAATGGCACATCATGCAGTCGTACCACCTCATCCACATACACACTGGCCAACTTATCCATCGAGTAGTCCACTCTTACCGGCAAAAAATGAGCTGACTTGGTAAGCTGATCCATGATAACCCAAATGGAATCATGCTTCCACTAGGTCACTGGCAAACCCGACACAAAATCCATGGCAATGTCATCCCATTTCCACATAGGAACAGAAAAAGGAGTGAGCAATCCCGAAGGGACATGATGCTCAGCCTTTACCTGTTGACAAGTCAAACATTTTGCCACAAATTCTACAATGTCTCTCTTCATCCCATACCACCAGTAGAACTGCTTCATATCTCGATACATCTTGTAACTTCTAGGATGCAATGTAAAGACCGTAGTGTGAGCCTCACTCAAAAGCTTCTTCCTTAACTCATCACTCTTGGTCACACACAAACAATTCCTATACATAAGCAACCCATCCAAAACTGAGAACTCAGACTGCCCTACTGAACCTCTTGCAAAACCCGCTGCAATCTAACATCATCCTTCTGAGCATCCACAATTGACTGTCTCAAGGTCGGCTTCACTCTCAATTGGGCAACCAAAGCCCCACCCGAATCGAATCTCCATCTAAACCTCATCAAGATAAAGCCGAAACTGACTTCTCACTCAAAGCATCCGCAACCACATTGGCTTTGCCGAGATGATAATCCACAATGTAGTCATAATCCTTTAACAACTCCAACCATCAACGCTGTCTCATGTTCAACTCTTTCTGCGTGAGAAGATACTTCAAACTCTTATGATCCGTGAAAATCCTACACTTCTCCCCATACAGATAATGTCGCCAAATCTTCAAAGCAAAGATCACAATAGCCAATTCCAAATCATGCGTCGGATAGTTCTTCTCATGAGGCTTCAACTGACGAGACGCATAAGCCACAACTTTACCTTCTTGCATCAACACACATCCGAGTCCAACTCCTGAAGCATCACTGTACATTATAAACTCTTTACCCGAGATGGGCTGAGTAAGTACAGGAGCTTCAACTAACAATCTCTTAAACTTCTCAAAGCACACCTGACACTTATCCGACCACTCAAATCTGACTCCTTTCCTCAATAATCTGGTCATAAGAGCAGTAATAACTGAAAACACCCTTCATAAATCGACGATAATAGCTTGCCAAACCAAGAAAACTTCTCAGCTCAAGAACATTCCTAGGTGCTTTCCAATCCGCAGTCGCCTTAATCTTCGCTGGATCCACTTGAATACCCTTTGTAACGACCCAAAAAGGGCATAGTCGAAATTCGCATGCTAAGTCAAAAAATTTAAGGTTATTTAGTAATTTATGCATGAGAAAATTTGGATGATAAGTACTTAATTGCAAAATTAATTAAAAATGTTAAGTGAAGAAATTCTCTAGTGAGGTAAGTGTTTGGTAACAATGATGTAAAGTATTGAATCAAGAAGTTATCTAGTGAGTAGAGTGTATGGTGCCAAGTGTAGAGAATAGGATTATGCCAAGTGGAATAGGTAGGTGAGAGCATTAATTGTGAAGTAAGTGAAGGAGAGAGGGAAGGAAGAAAAAGCAGAATTTGAGCTTCTTGTTCACGTTTCCCTCTCTTATTTCTCCATCGTCCTTTCTTTCTTGGTCTCTCCTGCTTTGCCCTAACGTGATTCTTCAAGTGTGAGTGGGTTCTTCTAAGTTTTTGGAGCTGGGTTTTGAAGAG
This sequence comes from Excoecaria cochinchinensis, assembly GCA_947683425.1. Taxonomy (NCBI): domain Eukaryota; kingdom Viridiplantae; phylum Streptophyta; class Magnoliopsida; order Malpighiales; family Euphorbiaceae; genus Excoecaria; species Excoecaria cochinchinensis. Next base: position 2,343,560 of record CANTUQ010000080.1, on the reverse strand, counting down.
GTAAGTGCTTGGGTTTGACTTGGGTTTCTTCTTCATCTATCTCTACTTTGTTTTCTAGTTTGGAAGGGTAATTGTTGGGTTTGAATTAGTATTGATTTTGTTGGGTTGTATGCAAGAAACAGAGGAGAGAAGAAAGAACAAGGGAAAGGAAAAAGTGGGATTTCTGAAGGAATTGGATTGGAGCTTCTTTGTCAGGTTTGGGAGCTTTATTTTTGGATGTGTTTTATCTAGAAATTGGTTGCCCTGGTTCTCTTTTGGATTATGTGTAAGTATGTGTAAATGCATGTTTATGTTGTGTAATGAAATTGGAATTGTATGCTAGTGCTATGATGAGGATGATTGGCATGTTATGTTGAATTAAATGGGTATAGCTTTTGCATGAGTTTCTGGGTTGTTTAGTTACTGAGATCTTCAAGAGTGTAAGTGTGTGATTGTTGTGTAAATTGTGTTGTACATGATTATGGGCATGTTTTGGAAGTATTCTAGTGATGATGTAAGTGTCTATGTTTCTCTGAGTGATTGGCTGTGTTGATTTGTGTTTTGATGGTTTTGAACAGAAGTGCTCGTGCCGAGGAACTGGATAAAGCGACTCTGTCACGATCGCGATGCTTATCGCGAGCGTAATAGAACCACTTGTTTCTCGCTTCTCGCGGCCCGCTCGAATGAAATCTTCATGACACGTGAAAAATCTTCACGAGTCATGAAGATTGCTCGATCGAATTTGAGCAGCTCGGCAAGCGATTCTTCACGACACGTGAAGTCCTTCGCAAGTAGTGAAGAAGTGCCTCATTCGGCATTTGGCTAATCGCCCGCTCGATAGGGAGCCCCATTCGGCATAGCGCACAGCTCGACGATTGGTCTTGTGCGTGAGTCATGCATCTTGGGCACGACTCGTGCCTAAGCTTTGAGGCCAGCACGAGTCGTGCATAGCAGCATGACTCGTGCTAGCCCAATTCTTGCTATCGTGAGTTGTGCATCACGACACGAGTCGCGATAACCCCTGTATTTTTGCCCTACGAGCTGTGGCTACTATTGCGTGTGCGATGCAAATCGCGATCGCGACAGTGAGCCTCCTCCTCCTGCCTGTTTCGTTCTATTTTGCCTAAATGATTTCTTCTCTCTCTTTGCATGGCTTTTTCGCACTGTGTAAGTTATGCTTTGTATTTTTATACAAGTGTATTGATGTTTTTGAGTTGTGCTAATAATTAACGACATGGTAGTGTTGGATTTTGGCTTTTGACATTATCTAGTGATAAATGTTTAGAGTGAGTGATTTTAGGATTGAAGTGTCAAAGTTTTTGGTAGATAAGCATGCTTATAAAGGGATAGTGAGTGCAACTGCCCATGTTGGCCCCACTATAGGTCAAGTGATTTCGGTTGGCCTCCTTTAAGGTCTTAGTGAAAATGTTTTGAGACTCCGGTCTCCTTTGCTACCTTCGGGTATAAATGTTTTGAGGCTTCGGTCTCCCGTGTAGTGTTCCCGTATCCACCACCAGTGAAATTCAGGCTATGGTTTAAGGTGTTTGGCATTTTGTTTAGTGAAGTGTTATATCATTGAGTGATTCCAGTATTGCATTTGCTCTATATTGTGGTTATTCAGTTCTGTTTTCTTATAGTGATGTGGATTCTGATATCTCTATTTTTGTTGCTTAGCGAAATCAGTATGTGAACGAATATATGTTATTGCATGATATTACTATATAGTTTTCCGTTATTTTTGTTCCTCCCCACTAACCGTTATCGCTTAGCACGAGTTCTTTTCCCTTATAGGTGGCAGGTTTTGGTTCCGCTCGAGTCGCGCATCTGCAGGGTTGGCCACTAGGAGTAGAGTTTTATTTATTTTGTAATCCTCCTGTATTCTTTTTTTGTATGTATTATTTTAATTAGTGGCTTATGTAATTTTATTAAGGATCCTTGTAATTCTAAATGATATATATATTATATTAAATAAAATGTTAAGGTTATGAGTTTTATTATTGTTATTGTATGCTTTCGCTGAGATGTATGCATTTTTCGGAGTGAGTTTCGGGTAGCACTCCGGTGTCCTTCTAATGGGGGCATCAGGGTGTTACAAATTTTTGCATCAAAGCACTAATTTAGGCGGTTCTTGTTGTCTTTGACTGTTAAGTGTTGAGTCTTTGCATGCGAGTCGATTTTGTGTCGTGGCCTAATGTAAATGTGTCTTGTCTAGTGTCTAGATGAAGTCTGATCCAAGTGAGAACGTGGGTGAGACAACGGGCAGTGTTAATGCAATGAGAGTCGAGGAGTCTGCTTTGCAGCATCCGCGGGATGAGCGTCATGATATGCCTGGTATGTGATTTGGGAATTCAGCCTTAGTACAAGGTTTGCTTCAGTTAGTGGATAAGTTAACGGCTCCTAAGGCTCCTGCTGAGTTATTGAGGAAAAGAGGAGCCGAAGATTTTCATGGGACTACGTTGGACCAATCGGATATGGCCGAATTCTTGATTGAGAGAGTGGATTGGATTTTGCAAGAGATTAGTTGTCCTGCCAACCAGAGGGTATCTTGTGCAGTTTCGCCACTTCAAGGGCTGGCGTATGATTGGTGGAAGCTTGTGCTTCGTAACCCTCAACGACCAGCTGAGTTAACATGGGACTTCTTCAAGCAAGAGTTTGAACAAAAGTATGTGACGAAGGCATACCGTGAAGCCAAGTGAAAGGAGTTCATCAGTTTGAAACAGCGGGGTGTGATATTGAGTGAGTACGAGAAGGAGTTCAACTGGTTAACCAAATATGTGCCGTAGTTGCTTTTGACGAAAGAGTTTAAGTGTCGGTATTTCCAGGATGGTTTGAGGGAAATGATCAGAGGACCGTTATCGGCTATGGCGATCATGCAACAGGTCTATTACTATTGACTAGTTGTAGCAGTGATCAAGTTAGTTGAATCCGAGTTGATCAAGCAAAAGATTGAGCATAAGACGAAGGCACCGGATAGCAGACTTGGGAGTGGTAAGAAATCTAGAGGTGTATCGAGTGGTCAACAAGCGAAGGGATCGATTCTGGTATCTTCAGAAGTTGGGAGTACAGCACCACCCTCTAGTAGGGGAAGTGTGATTCCAGAATGTGAACATTGTCAGAAGCGCCATTGGGGTGAGTGTAGAAGAGTCTCTGGAGCGTGCTTCAAATGTGGAAGCAAAGAGCATATGGTGGCTAGTTGTCCGGACCGAAGAGAGCTTTAGGATCAGCCTGAGAGTAGAGTGAGTGGACAACGATCGAGAGGGAACAGAAGTGGTAGAGGTAGTGGACGACCTTCTCAGGCACCGTCGGAATCAGTGCAAAAGCCGACAACTGAAGAAGTATATGTGCGCCTGCTAGTGTATGCCATGATCGGTGATGATGCAGTTGAACGAGCAGGACCTTCCAGTAAGTTTGTGTTATTAGCTTTTGATATGTTTTGTTTGTATTTGGGTTGTTGGATTTGCGGTTAGCGGGATAATTTCGAGGATGAAATTTCTTAAGGGGGAGTGATTGTAACGACCGAAAAGGGCCTAGTCAGAATTTGCATGCTAAGTCAAAAAATTTAAGGTTATGCACGAGAAAATTTGGATGATAAGGACTTAATTGCAAAATTAATTAAAAATTTTAAGTGAAGAAATTATCTAGTGAGGTAAGTGTTTGGTATTAAGGATGTAAAGTATTTAATATAGAAGTTATCTAGTGAGTAGAGTGTAAGGTGCCAAGTGTAGAGAAGTCAAAGTGGGAACCTTTGGTCCAATGGGATTATGCTAAGTGAAATAGATAGGTGAGACAATTAATTGTGAAGTGAGTGAAGGTGAGAGGGAAGGAAGAAAAAGCATAATTTGAGCTTCTTGTTCACGTTTCCCTCTCCTCCTTCTTCATCTTCCTTTCTTTCTTGCTCTCTCTTGCTTTGCCCTCACGTGATTCTTCAAGTTTGAGTGGGTTCTTCTGAGTTTTTGGAGCTTTGTTTTGAAGAGGTAAGTGCTTGGGTTTGATTGGGTTTCTTCTTCATCTATCTCTACTTTGTTTTCTGGTTTGGACGGGTTGTTGTTGGGTTTTATGCAAGAAACGGAGGAGAGAAGGAAGAACAAGGGAAAGGAAAAAGTGAGATTTTTGAAGGAATTGGATTGAAGATTCTTGTCAGGTTTGGGAGCTCTATTTTTCGATGTGTTTATCTTGAAATTGGTTGCCCTGGTTCTCTTTTGGATTATGTGTGAGTATGTGTAAATGCATGTTTATGTTCGGTAATGAAATTGGAATTGTATGCTAGTGCTATAATGAGGATGATTGGCATGTTATGTTGAATTAAATGGGTATAGCTTTTGCATGAGTTTCTGGGTTGTTTAGTTACTGTGATCTTCAAGAGTGTAAGCGTATGATTGTTGTGTAAATTGTGTTGTACATGATTATGGGCATGTTTTGGAAGTATTCTAATGATGAGGTGAGTGTCTATGTTTGTCTGAGTGATTGGCTGTATTGGTTTGTGTTTTCATAGTTTTGAACAGAAGTGCTCGTGCTGAGGAACTGGATAAAGTAACTCTGTCGCGATCGCGATGCTTGTCACAAGGGCGATAGAACTGCTTGTTTCAAGCTTCTCATGGCCCGCTCGGATCAAATCTTTATGACACACGAAAAATCTTCACGAGTCGTGAAGATTGCCCGATCTGATTTGAACGGCTTGGCAAGCGATTCTTCACGACACGTGAAGTCCATCACGAGTAATGAAGAAGAGTCTCGTTCGGCGTTTGGCTGATCACCAGCTCAGCATGGAGTCCTGTTCGGCATAGCGCATAGGTCAGCTCTTGGTCTTGTGCGCGAGTCGTGCATCTTGGGCACGACTCGTGCCCAAGCTTTGAGGCCAGCACGAGTCGTGCACAGCAGCACGACTTGTGCCAGCCCAATTCCTGCTATCGCGAGCCATGCTTCACGACACGAGTCGCGATAGCCCCTGCATTTTTTCCCTTCGCGCTGCAGCTACTGTCGCGAGTGCGACGCAAGTCGCGATTGCGACAGTGAGCCTCCTCCTCCTGCCTGTTTTGTTCTGTTTTGCCTAAATGATTTCTTCTCTCTCTTTGCATGGCTTTTTCGTACTGTGTAAGTTATGTTTTGTATTTTTATACAAGTGTATTGATGTTTTTCAGTTGTGCTAATAATTAACGACATGCTAGTGTTGGACTTTGGCTTTTGACATTGTCTAGTGACAAATGTCTAGAGTGAGTGATTTTAGGACTGAAGTGTCAAAGTTGTGGATAGATAAGCATGCTTATAAAGGGATAGTGAGTGCAACTGCTAATGTTGGCCCCGCTATGGGTCAAGTGATTCCAGTTGACCTCTGTTAAGGTCTTAGTGAAAATGTTTTGAGACTCCGGTCTCCCTTGCTACCTTCGAGTATTAATGTTTTCAGGCTTCGGTCTCCCGTGTAGTGTTCCTATATCCACCACCAGTGAAATTTAGGCTATGGTTTAAGGTGTTTGGCATTTTGTTTAGTGAAGTGTTATATCATTGAGTGATTCCAGTATTGCATTTGCTCTATGTTTGTGTTTATTAAGTTCTGTTTTCTTATAGTGATGTGGATTCTTCTATCTCTGTTTTTGTTGCTTAGAGAAATCAGTATGTGAATGAATATATGTTATTGCATGATATTACTGTAAAGTGTTCCGTTATTTTTGTTTCTCCCCACTAAGCGTTATCGCTTAGCACGGGTTCTTTTCCCGTGTAGGTGGCAGGTTTTGGTTCCGGTCGAGTCGCACATCTGTTGGCCATTAGGAGTAGAGTTTTATTTATTTTGTACTCCTCCTGTATTCTTTTTGTATATGTATTATTTTGATTAGTGGCTTATGTAATTTTGTTAAGGATCCTTGTAATTCTCAATGATGTATATATTATATTAAATAAAATGTTAAGGTTATGAGTTTTATTATTGTTATTGTATGTTTTCGCTGAGATGTATGCATGTTTCTAAGTGAGTGTCGGGTAGTGCTACGGTGTCCTTCTAACAGGGGCGTCGGGGTGTTACAAGTTTTGGTATCAGAGCGCCGGTTTAGGCGGTTCTGGTTGTCTTTGATTGTTAAGTGTCGAGTCTTTGCATGCGAGTCGGTTTTGTGTCGTTGCCTAATTTAAATGTGTCTTGTGTAGTGTCTAGATGGAGTTTGATCCAAGTGAGAATGTGGGTGAGACAACGGGCAGTGTTAATGCAGTGAGAGTCGAGGAGTCTTCTTCGCAGCATCTGCGGGATGAGCGTTATGATATGCCTGGTATGTGATTTGGGAATCCGGCCTTTGTACAAGGTTTGCTTCAGTTAGTGGATAAGTTAACAGCTCCTAAGGCTCCTATTGAGTTGTTGAGGAAAAGAGGAGCCGAAGATTTTCATGGGACTTCGTTGGACCAATCGGATATGGCCGAATTCTGGATTGAGAGAGTGGATTGGATTTTGCAAGAGATTAGTTGTCCTGCCAACCAGAGGGTATCTTGTGCAGTTTCGCTACTCAAGGGCCGGCGTATGATTAGTGGAAGCTTGTGCTTCGTCACCCTCAACAACTAGCTGAGTTGACATGGGACTTCTTCAAGCAAGAGTTTGAACAGAAGTATGTGACGAAGGCATACCGTGAAGCCAAGTGGAATCTATTTATTGCGAAGCGGTCTCTTTTCCCTTGCTAAAATGGCTTTTGGCTTCTCATCATAGGAGAAATCTAAGTGAACTTCAACTTCTTGCACTGGTATAATATGGGATTCATCTATGCGATACCTCTGTATCATAGACACATTAAAGACATCGTGAAGTTAGGCTAAAGCCGGAGGCAGAGCTAACCGGTAAGCCACTAAACCCACTCTATCTAACACTTCATACGGCCCAATAAACCTTGGACTCAACTTTCCTTTCTTTCCAAATCTCATTACTTTTCTCCAAGGTGACACTTTTAAAAATACCTTGTCGCCTATTTCAAACTCAATATTCTTTCCTTTCAGATCCGCATACGACTTCTGTCTATCGCTAGCTGCTTTCAATCGTTGTTGTATAATTTTTTCCTTTTTTTCAGTATCCCTTACCAAATCTGGTCCAATAACCTTATGCTCTCCCAATTCTATCCAACAAATCGGTGTACGACACTTCCTACCATACAACACTTCATATGGCGCCATGCTAACACTTTTCTGATAACTGTTGTTATAAGCAAATTCCATGAGTGGAATGTACTTATCCCAACTCTTAGAGAAATCCAAAACACATGCTCTCATCGAGTCTTCCAATACCTGGATAACTCTTTTCGACTATCCATCAATTTGTGGATGGAACGCAGTACTGAAGTTCAACTTGGTACCCAATGCAGCTTGGAGACTCTTCTAGAACTTAGAAGTGAACCTCGAATCCCTATCAGATACAATAGATATGGGCACACCACGCAGTCTGACAATTTATTTCACATACAATTCAGCTAGCCGGTCCATAGTGTAGTCCATTCGAACCGGAATAAAGTGAGCTGATTTTGAAAATCTATCCACAATTACCCATACTGCATCCTGTTATTTCGAAGTCAAAGGTAGTCCAGAAATAAAATCCATGGTAATAATATCCCATTTCCATTGTGGGATGGAAAGAGGATTCAATAACCCATGTTTAACCTGATGTTCTACTTCTACTTGTTGACAGGTCAAACATTTGGACACATATTCTACCACGTCCTTCTTTATACCAGGCCACCAGTACAGTTGTTTTAAATCCTGATACATCTTATTTCCACCTGGATGCATAGTGAAGATAGTATTATGTGCCTGATACATCAGTCTTTTCTTCACTTCTTTGTCACTTGCAACACATAACCGATTCTTATAAAGTAGTTCACCACTCTCATTCACTGAATAGTCGGTCTTGTCCCCATTCCTAACTGATTTCAAAATCTGTTGCAACTTAGGATCATTTCTCTGTGTAGCTATCAATTCATCTCTTATTACCGGTCTTGCTTTCAATTGAGCTAACAAAGCCCCATGTACAGTAAACTTCCATCTCATTTGTCCTTACAACATAGCCGAAACAAACTTCCTACTTAATGCATCAGCCACAACATTGGCTTTACCCGGATGTTAGTCCACTATACAGTCATAGTCCTTAAATAATTCAAGCCACCTACGCTGTCTCAGGTTTAATTCTTTCTGAGTTAACAAATACTTCAAGCTTTTGTGATCAGTGAAAATTTTACACCTCTCACCATACAAGTAGTGTCGCTAAATCTTTAAGGCAAACACCACTACTGCCAATTCCAAATCATGTGTCGGGTAATTCAGTTCATGCGGTTTCAGTTGCCTGGAGGCATATGCTACCACTTTCCCATCTTGCATCAACACACAACCCAAACCTATGCTAGAGGCATCAGTGTACAAAACATATTCTTTGCTTGAGATAAGCTGTGTTAGGATTGGTGCCTCTACCGGCATCCTCTTCAGTTGTTCAAAACTTGACTGACACCTTTCTGACCACTCAAACCTAACTCCCTTTCGAAGCAATCTGGTCAATGGTAAAGCTATTACAGAAAATCGTTTCACAAACCTTCTATAATACCCAGCCAACCCTAGAAAACTGTGAATTTCAAGTACATTTCTAGGTGGCTTCCAATTCACAATTGCCTCAATTTTAGTCGGGTCTACCTTTATACCTTCAGAAGATACCACATGGCCAAGAAAAGACACTTCCCTTAGCCAAAACTCACACTTACTCAGCTTAGCATACAACTGGTGCTCTCTCAATGTCTGAAGCACGATTCTCAAGTGCTGCTCATTTTCTTTGTCATTCTTTGAGTAAACCAAAATGTCGTCAATGAACACCACTACAAACTGATCCAGATATGGCCTCAACACTCTATTCATCAAGTCCATAAAAGCAGCAGGCGCATTAGTTAACCCGTATGACATTACTAAAAATTCATAATGTCGATACCGAGTTCAAAATGCAGTCTTTAGTATGTCATCCTTCTTCACTTGCGACTGATAATACCCAGACCGGTACTTACATGCAGTCAAACAAACTACATGCTGAGCATTAAATATGCTCAGTGGTGATTACGAATCTAATAATTTCCGATGCAAACTCATACATACACAAAAGCACAAAAATACACTATTCCTGAATTTCATTTCGATCACTCGCTAAGCTTTACTTAGCGTCATATTACACTACAATCCTTTATTTGCCCTTCTTATTGGCAAATTACGATTTGATCCCTAACTCATACAAAGCTTATCAAATTACTCTTCCATTTGACTAATTTATCATTTTACGCTTCAGATTCCATTTATCTACCTGTTGGCCATCAAGTAAATTTTCTCATCTTTATTTATTTACTCAGTGTACAATTTACCATTTAGTCCTTAGACTTGCATTCTAGTCCTTGTTAGCTTATCGCTTCACTTATGTAATCACATATTACTATATTTTTCTATTCTCACAAATATGTTATTCTTTTAACACTTTTCTACATTTGAAGTGTAAATTTACGTTTTAGTCCCTGGCTTATTACTTTCCTAATCATTTTACATCTTTACATTGCCTTTAAATTCACCACTCATTCATTTTATCATTTTATTCATTTCACTTATCATTTTATGTACAAATTACCGTTTAGTCCTTATTTCATCAATTTTCAGACAAATTACATTTTTGTCCTTCTTTTGACTTTATTTACGAAGTTGCCACTAGTTCACTTCTCTTTTCATTTTAAATCACTATTTGGCTTACAAATTACGTATTAGTTCTTGCTTTGGCATTTTCATGGCAAATTACATTTTAGTCCCTAAACATTGGACTTTTTACGAAATGGTCATTTTACTTTCACTTTTTATTTACATGTCATTTAGTAGTGTACCTTTACACTAAATTACGGTTTTACCCCTACTTTTGTCAAATTAAAATTTAATCCTTCATTTAACGTTTAAGTACAATTTTATCATTTATTCGCCACATTTATGCACTTTTTAGCTTATAATTTGCCAATTAGTCTCACAACTAATTGTTTTTGCGGTAAATTATATTTTGGTCCTTCAACTTTTTTTTTCTTTCATATAAGTACTTTTTCATTTAAATTTTCATGTTCACTATACTTATTACATTTCCATGTCATTTTCATCATTATGACCCGTTTGGCTTATGATTTGGGATAAATTACCATTTTGACCCCAACTTTTCATTTCTTTTAATTTTAGTCTTTTTAAGTATAACAATTTATTTTCATATTACTTTTCACATGTTCTTGTCATTTTACTTTATGTCATTTACTTTTGACAAAATCATGTCATTTTATGATTCTGTTTGTTAGAGTTCGGCTTTCTATACATTGTGCTTTTATTCATTATATGTTTTACATATTATATCCTATTACATAATGTCATGTGACATTATGCCTTTACATGTTACACTTTTACATAAGATACTTTTACATATTACACTTTTACATGTTACACTTTGGTCATATTACATTGGATCATTTTACTCTATATCATATTACCTTTTTATCATATTACATAATGGCATGTTACATTATACATTATGTCTTATTACACTTGTATCATATTACTTTTGATGTTTACACTATTGCATTTTTAAATCATTTTACAATCATATCACTATACATTTTATCATCCTATCATTATTATGCCCCTAGTATAATCCCGAAAGATAATCTGCAAATCGAATATACGGGACATGGCACCTAAAGTCCCACTGTAATAAACTAGGGAATGACCTCGAAGGATCACTCCATCATGTAACATATAACGTATGACGTGTGATGTATGACATATAATAGAGGGCTATGAGAGACCATCACGAATCTGTCATAGCAAAGCAAGTCGTCATGACTTGCACTATGGTATGGGTGTCCCTATGGCTAGCCAAACATATCCTGAACTACATTAAAGTGTCAGAAACTACTAAGGGCAAACTTCTTCAAAAGACTTTCAAATCCACTTTTTATACTTTTTGTAACAACTGAAAATTGGCCTAGTCGGAATTTGCATGATTAACTGGATTAATAAGGGTATTTTGGTAATTATATAAGTGGAATTGGGGTTATTATGAGGACTAAATTGAAAAGGAATTAAAGTTGGAAAAAGGAATAATTTATTTTAGTGAGCATTTAGCAATTGTTAAGGACCAAGAAGAGTTTTTCCAAGGATAAAAGTGAAATAAGATAAGATATTTTAATTTGGACCATTGGGTGGTTGACACCTAGCAAGGGGTTGGTGTGGGTAATAAATGGAAAAGAAAAAAAGGGAAAAGCAGAGAGAAAGGGGGCAGATTTCTGCCCTTTTGCCCAGTCCCGTTTACCTCTCTCTCTCGGTTTCTCCTCCTCTTTTCTTCTTCATTTTCTGCCTTGCTAGGTGGTTTTGATAGAGATTTGGAGCAAGATTGAAGAGGTAAGTGGTTGGTTTTGGTTGTAAGCATTGTAGTCTTCTTCTTCTCTTTGTTTTGCTTGAGAATTTTTGGAATCTAGGGTTTTGCAATAAGAGATTGTTGGGTTTTATTATGCAAGAAATTGGTGACAAGAAGAAGATTAATGGCAAGAAAAAGGTTCAAACTTGAACAAGAGCTAGGTTTTTGAGCTTCAAGAGGTTTGGGAGCTTTGTGTGTGAATATGTTTATTTGGGAGTGTTTTTGCCCTTCTTTGTTCGTATCAGTTATTGAGTTTTGATTTTACTGTTATTTGTATGTTTTGATGCATGTAAATGTATATGTTTAGTAGATTTGTGTGTATGATCTGAGATGTTAGAATTATAATGGTTTGTATGTCAACTTTGAAGTGTATGAATATGCACATGAGATGGATTTTTGGGTTTTGCAACCTCTATATATGTTGTTTAGATGTGTGTTAATATTGTGTAATTTTAGTTATCATGGTTATAACCACGTTTTGAAGGCATTGGAGGTAAGTTTTAAATGATTTTTTCATGATATGTGGTTGGATAAAGATTGGGTTTTGTTTACAAGCTCTGTTTTCCTATGTTTTGCTGACGATAGGAGAACATGATCCTGTCGCGAGCGCGATAAAATTGAGTCATCATTTCTCTCGCGGTAGAGCCGATCGGCAGGGTACTCTTCATGACACATGAAGTTCCTCATGAGTAGTGAAGATTATCCCATTCAGATGAGACTCTTCACGACATGTGAAGCTATTTACAAGTTATGAAGAGTAGTCACTCGGCATTAGAGTTTCACGACACGTGAAGTTCTTCATTAGTCATGAAGATATCCCATATCTATGCATGTTTTATTCCTCCCCACTAAGCATTATCGCTTAGCACGGGTTGTTTTCCCTTGTAGGTGGCAGGTTCAGTTTGGAGTTGGACATCTGTAGGTCGGCCACTAGAAATCTATAGTTGGAGTTCTTTTTTTTTTTTTTGTCTTCTTATGATTTTGGAAATGTAATTTATAAAGGAATGATTTTGTTTATGTATATGATAAAGGTTTACAAATCCCTTTTTATAAAATGATATGATTATAAATATGGATTTGGCATCTTTTCAATTAAATGTATTTGCTTTTAGTATGATTGAGTATATGTATATGTAATTGTGCGCGTAGCGCTCCTATTTCCTTCCAAGGTGATTATTGGGGTGTTACAGTTTTTTGTATCAGAGCACCGGTTTAGTTGGTTCTGGTCTATGTGATGCTTGAGTATAGAGTACTTACATGTGAGTCTGTCTAGTGTCATGGCCTAATATAAATGACGTTTCGTGTAGAGTTAGATGGAGTCTGATCCGAGTAAGAATGTGGATGAGACAATGGGTAGCGTGATTCCGATTAGAGTTGATCAGCCTGTTCCGCAGCATCAGCGAGATAATGGTCTTGGTATAGGGTATGAGAATTCAGAAATTGTGCAAGGGTTGATTCGGATTTTGGACAAATTGACTGCTCCTCAAGTTTCTAAGGATGTTGTTAAGAAAAGAGGACAAAAGAGAAAAGCATCGGGTATAGAAACAAAAGTAGACAAGAGAGCACGGGAGACACCGAAATGTTAACATTGTCGGAGGCAACATTGGGGCAAGTGTAAGAAGATCACGGGAGCGTGCTTCAAGTGCGATAGCATGGAGCATCGGTTTCCTAATTGCCCCAACCGGAGGGAGAATAGGAGCCAACAAGAGAGTAAAGCTGGTATAGGTAAATCCAATGCAGCAAGAAGTTGTAGAGATAGAGGTAGCATTGCTCTAGTGCCATTGAAGTCAGTTGAGGAGCCGGATGCTTTGTGTGGTCTAGCCAGAATCTTTGAAGTGATTAGAGAAGATGCAGAGGAGCTCACGAGTCCCTCTGGTAAGTTGTGATTCTTTAAGTTTGGTTTAAGTTATTGATTTAGTCCCTCTGGTAAGTTGTGATTCTTTAAGTTTGATTTAAGTTATTGATTAAGTCCTCATAAATGATTAACGAGGAAATTTCTAGGACAAAATTTCTTAAGGGGGAGAGAATTGTAACAACCCAAAATTGGCCTAGTCGAAATTTGCACGATTAATTTGATTAATAAGGGTATTTCGATAATTATGTAAGTGGAATTACGGTTATTATGAGGGCTAAATTGAAAAGGAATTAAAGTTGGAAAAGGAAATAATTTATTTTACTGAGCATTTGGTAATTGTCAAGGACCAAGAAGAGTTTTGCCAAGGATCAAAGTGAAATAAGATAAGATATTTTAATTTGGACCATTGGGTGGTTGACACCTAGCAAGGGGTTGGTGTGGGCATTAAATGGAAAATAAAAAAAGCGAAAAGGAGAGAGAAAGGGGACAGATTTCTGCATTTTTGCCCTGTCTCGTTTCCCTCTCTCTCTCAGTTTCTCGTCCTCTTTTCTTCTTCATTTTCTACCTTGTCTCCTTGTTCTTTTGGCTAGTGTGTTTGTAAGTTGAGGGAGATTTTGATAGAGATTTGAAGCAAGATTGAAGAGGTAAGTGGTTGGTTTTGGTTGTAAGCATTCTAGTCTTCTTCTTCTCTTTGTTTTGCTTGAGAATTTTTGGAATCTAGGGTTTTGGATTAAGAGATTACTGGGTTTTATTGTGCAAGAAATTGGTGAGAAGAAGAAGATTAAGGGCAAGGAAAAGGTTCAAGCTTGAAGAAGAATTGGGTTTTTGAGCTTCAAGAGGTTTGTGAGCTTTGTGTGTGAATATGTTGGTTTGGGAGTGTTTTATCCCTTCTCTGTTCGGATCAGCTATTGAGATCTAATTTTACTGTTATTTGTACGTTTTGATACATGTAAATGTATATGTTTAGTAGATTTGTGTATATGATCTGAGATGTTAGAATTATAATGGTTTGCATGTTAACTTTGAAGTGTATGAATATGCACATGAGATGGATTTTTGGGTTTTGCAACCTCTATATATGTTGTTTAGATGTGTGTTAATATTGTGTAATTTGAGTTGTTATGGTTATAAGCACGTTTTGAAGGAATTGGAGGTAAGTTTTACATGATTTTTGCATGATATGTGGTTGGGTAAAGATTGGGTTTTGATTACAAGCTTTTTTTTCCTGTGTTTTGCTTATGATAGGAGAACACGATTCTGTCGCTAGCGTGACACTTGTCGCGAGCGCGACAGAATCGAGTCATCCTTTCTCTCGCGATAGAGCCGATCTGCAACGTACTCTTCACGACATGTGAAGTTCCTCACGAGTCATGAAGATTATCCCGTTCGGATGAGACTCTTCATGACACATGAAGCTCTTCACGAGTCTTGAAGAGTAGTCGCTCGGCATGAGAGTCTTCACGACACATGAAGTTCTTCATGAGTCGTGAAGATAGCCCATTCGGAATGAGAGCCGCTCGGCATGGGAGCCCGTTCGGTAGGGAGGCTCCGCTCGACGTGGCGTGCATGACTCGAAGGGAGGCATCCGACTCGTGACATTGGATGCTTGGCTGAGCAAAAGTCATGATGTTATGCACGACTCATGCTGGTCTGCTTCTGCCTCAGTGCTTTCTTGGTTACTGTCGCAAACGCGACTTGTTGCCTCAAGAGCGACAGTAACCCATTTGCCTGCCTACCCTATTTTTCGGAAATGGTTTTCAAGCTTCTTTTTACATGGGCTTTACTACTACATGATAAATGATTAGCTTAGGCTTGTCTTATATTGTGGTGTCTTTAAATTATGAGTTATATGTCCATAATAAAGCCAGTATATGATTTATGTGTCTCCGAAATTTGTCAATATATGTGTATACATGAAATGATGTGATTATACTTGAATTATTCTCCATTATATGATAGTAATACTAGAGCATAGGTGAGTTGGTATTTGAGCCTGGTAGTCATAGTAGTGGATAGATAAGCGCTTATCAAGGGTAGTGTGAGTGCAGCTGCTACGTATTATATGCGAGCCCCGTTTGGGTCTTTGATTCGGCCCCATTTCGGTCATATAAGATGTTTGAGACCCGTGTCTCAATTTGCTTGGATACTTTGTCCTGCCAGTATCAACGATATAAGATGTTCGAGACCCATGTCTCTATATGCTTGGATACTGTGTCCTATCAGTACCAATATATTAGTACCAGTATCCACTAGTTAGTGAATAATTAGGCTATTACATGTATTTCCAGTTATATGAAATGGGTATATGTTACATGTATATGTATTTAAGATAAGATAGGATGTGCTGCGATACTTGTAGTTGGATATGAATGGTTAATTACTTCATATTATGATTATGCATATGTTGAATAAGTGATGTTTACATGTATGCATGTGTATAATTAAATGGCATGTTGTGCAAGTAAAATATTACTTATATGTTTTAATTGCTTGTTACGTTTATATGTCGTTAAAGCAATTATTTTGTGTATGCATATCTATGCATGTTTTGTTCCTCCCCACTAAGTATTATCGCTTAGCACGGGTTGTTTTCCAGTGTAGGTGGCAGGTTCAGTTTGGAGTTGGACATCTGCAGGTCGGCCACTAGAAGTCTATATTTGGAGTTGTTTTTTTTTTTTGTCTTCCGCTATATTTTTGTTTTGTATATGGTTTATGATTTTTGAAATGTAATTTGTAAAGGAATGATTTTGTTTATGTATATGATGAAGGTTTACAAATCCCTTTTTGTAAAAAGATATGATTATACATATGGATTTGGCATCTTTTCGATTAAATGTATTTGCTTTTAGCATGATTGAGTATATGTATATGTAATTGTGCGCGTAGCGCTCCGATATCCTTCCAAGGTGATTATCGGGGTGTTATACTTTTAACATTTTCATTTTACATATAACATATGACGTGTTACTTATCACTTATCAATGCATTTAATACTTATGACATTTCCATATTACATATAACATATATCATGTAACATGTGACTTGTTAATACATTTTCAACTTTAGCATTTTTACTTACATTTTACATTTCATTTCACTAGTTACACTTCATATTTACTATTTTGCACATTTCAAGAATTACCTAATCATAATTCATCATTCATGCGCAAGGCTTATTATATACTTACTTTTCATAGTAAGTATACTTAGTCCATTAAATGGCCAAGATTTACCTTTAAGGCCACTTCTATTCTCTTCTTATTATTTTAAGTCAATTATTTCAATGTTTATCATTATTTTCACTTTGAGCATAATGGAATATCATACTCAAAAATATTCATATATATTCTATAAATTCTAAATAAATTTATGGACACTTGTTTTCATGTATAAGTTCATTTTAGGTCATTAATATTCAATTATACACAAAGTATACCCTAGTATACACTAGGGTACCATTCGGCCACAGTGATCATTTCACCTCACAATTCCTTTTAGGTTCATTTAAGCATTCCAATTGTCATTTTAAGGGTTCTTAATAACATTTATAAGCCTATACTCGAATAAGCTTACGTTTAACACAAATTCGTTTAAGTCAATTATTAACTTTTCATGTATATATTTTCATTTACTTTCCTTTACACTTATAGTTCACTCATTTATCAAATGTCACATCTCATATGACATGTATATCATATAACCTATCATACCTCCTCATTTTAGCCATTCGGCCACCTTAGGATTTATTACTAACTTTTTATTTATCACTCATTCATGGCTCATTCCACTAAATGAAGCCTCAGTTTATGCATGTATACCATTTAATTTCATTAAATCACTAGGTATACTACAAATATACCTAGATATACCTTTAGGTCACATTATGTCCAAAACCTACACTTAGTTTTCTTTCACTTTTATCACTCTAATTAGTTTAGTTACCCTCCCTAAGCTCAATTATCACCCCAATTTTAATTTAACATATATATCACACATAGTCACTATACAACATAATAGCAAACACTAATTTTTCCAAAGGAAATGAATGGATTTAGCAATCACAAACCTTATATCCATGCTATACCCTTCATAAGCTCCTCAATTATTACCTTCACCTTATGAAAAGCCATTTCCCTTGAAATTTCTCATCATGGCCGAAATTTTAACACAAACAAACATCAATTAATTTTCTTCTTTCATCAAATGTAATCTTATAAATATACTCTAGACACCCTAGAATAGACATAAAAATGATTAAATCAATTTAAAACACTAAATTCCCTTACCTCCATTTTGAGGGCATAACCTTTGATCTTTGATTTTCCTTACTTCTAATCAATCAAGTGGATACTAGAGGTTGCTATGATCTTGTAGAGGGGCTGAATTATCTTTTGAATGCTTGAACTTAGCAAGAAATCAAGTAAGAATTAAAGGAAATTGAAAGAAAATGGATGAGGGAGCATTTTTGCCAACTAAGGGAAGGAGAAGGGTTGGAGGGATAAGGATAACCTAACTAAAAGTCTGTCATTTAAGTGCTTTTATATTGGCCCAAATTGGTCCAACCTTTAAAGCCCACCTACACTTTTAAGCCCATTATGCAATTTCTCTATGGTTTTCTCACATTCCAACTCCAAATGACTCAAAATGTGATTCCATAATTCATATCAGATAAAAACTAGACTGCACACAAAATTTTATCCCAATCGGAGTTCGTTTTAGGTCCGGTTAAATCAAACCGTTCCGATTAGCAAATTTTTGGTGTTCTCGAAAAATTCCCTTTTCACTACCAAAAAAATTCTGCATATAATTTAGAGTCAATATGGAAGTTCCTATAATTTTTAAGGATCATTTACTATTTTTAAAATCTCGATCAAACCTCTGGTCAAACCGAGTACTATTCAAACCGAAATCATATCTTTTTCCTTACTTTCTAAGCTTATTTCCTCTTAAAAATGACTATCAAATAAAAAAAAAAAATTGACTCCGAGAGGTACTATTCACCTCGGTGTCACTATTCACTATCGGGAAATACTATTCCCGACTAGGTTGATATCGGGGCCATTACACAGAAGGCATGATGTCTTCTATGTATTGATGTTGCAAAGATATCGATCCGACCCAGCACACATCATTAAACTAGGGGAGGTACATAAACAATCTGAGCTGATATATGACTAAGGCTAAAAATTGATCTGAAACCTCTAAAAATTAATCTGACCATAGGGATCCACTATAAATGATAGAGCGGTATTTTTTATTATAAAAAAATTAAAATAAAATTGAGATCGGTACATTTATTGCTCAACCAAAAAATTCACCCAAGTAACACAATTTTGACCGAAACATTTGTTCGCATCAAAAAAATTATTTTTCTATATTTATGGACACATTTTTATGTAAAATAGATTGTCACACCCCAAATCGAGCCTAGTCGGATTTGGTAAGCTAAGTTGGATAAGCGATGGGTATTTTGGGTAATTTGTGCATGTGAAATCTGAGTATTAAGGACCTAATTGAAAAGATAATTAAAGTTTGTAAGGAAAGAACTGTGCTAGTGAGTAAAGTGCAAGTTTGTCAAAGGATTAAAGAGTAATAAGACAAGATATTTTGGTTGGAGCCAATAGGAGGCTTCCATGTGTCTTGGTGGGTGTGTCCAATTAATGTGAAAAGAAGAAAAAGGAAAAAGAAAGAGGGAGAAGAGTAGATCACGTTTCTGCTCTCCCATCTCCTCCTCCTTAATTTTCTTTCTTTCTTTTCCCATTGAGTGCCCTCCTCTCCTTAGCTGTGTGTGAGTTGGTGTCTTGGTAGAGCTTGAGGATTGCTTGAAGAGGTATGTATATGGGTCTTGGGTGCTAGGGTTCTTGCGATTTTGGCTTACTGTTCTTCTTCTTCTTCTTCTTCAACTGGTTTTATTTGAGCTAGGGTTTGGAAGAGTAATTTTTGGGTTTTGGTTTGTGCAAGCTTTGGGTTGCAAGAGGAAGCTTAAGGATAAGGAAAGGATTGAAGATTGGAGCTTGAAGAGTGATTTTGGATCTTCAATTCCAGGTTTGGGAGTTAATTGAATGTCTCTGCCCTAATTCTCACTTTGGTTGTATGTGTGTCTGCATTATTTAATTTCTGGAATTTTGAGTGTCTTGGCTTGAGTATAAGCATGTAATTGTTGGGTAATGGTGTTAGTAATGCATGATTAGTGTTCGAGATGACTGTATGTGAGATTTGATGGTGAAATTGCATAAGTTGGTTAAATACTGTTCTTGGTGTTCATAATCTACAAATTTTGAAGTTTACCTTGAATTACTTGTCCAATCTTGTGATAATTGAGTGTATTTGATCATGAGCATGTTGTGTTATGCATTTGAGTGGTAAGATAAGAGTTTGTGCATGATTGAATGGATTTTGGAAAACGATGAAGTTTCTGCATTTTTTCTGTTGATCGTGTTCATTGCGATATGCCCAGGTGAGAGGAAGAGCATGAGTCATGCTCAAGAGCACGAGTCGTGCTCATTCCCTCACAGCACTCGGAGCAGAAGCACAAAGCATGCTTTGAAACACTACTCGTGCTCAACGAACACGGGTCGTGCTCGTAAGCGCGAGACGTGCTGATTCTCCTTTCTTTCTCTATTTTCTTCCTCTTCCCTCAACTGTAGCTGATCAGCAGCATGAACACGAGAAGTGCTCTTCGGACACGACTAGTACACGTGAGCACGAGTCGTGCTCTTGTGCACGAGTCATGCTCTGCTCTGCCCAGCGATGCTTCCTCAGGCCTCTATCACGAGCGTGACTTCATGTCACGATCGCGACAGAGTTTTCTGCTGCCTACCCCATTTTCTATCTGGTTTTCAAAAACGACCCATTTTCTTTCACTTTGCATTGTTTCTAACTATTGCATGGGACATGTTTTTGCTTATTATGGTTAGTATTTGTATTGTAAAGCGGGTGATTATTGAAATGATAGTATGCTATTATTTGACAAGGATATGCTTAGTAACAGTGATCTCGGGTAGATTAGTATTTGATGTAAATTGTACGTGTTGGTTTATTAACGTTAATTATTGTAATTCGTATCGCATACTGCATGTGGAATACAAGTGAGTTGAATGCCATGTTTTATGGTTATTATTATTATGAGCATGTTATATTAAAATGTGAAAGGTGTTATGCATATAATTACTCATGATTCTTTCCTAAGAGTAATATGTTATAGTTAACATTAGTAGTACCATTGTATGATTAGGGTTTGGTATTGATGATCTTTGGTATAATGATGTTTTTATATCTAACTCTGGTATGCTTGATAGCGGTGATTATTCATACAGTGTGTTGACTGAATTATATTGTATGCTTGGCAATACGAATGGGATGATGCATGTTCCTTCTTAGGGCATGGTATATGCTTATTTATTCCCTTTTATGTATGATTAATATGATGAACTATACGTTTATGAACCCATGAATGATATATGAGCATTTTGGTATGTATCATGAAATGCGTTTGATTTATTATGCAAACCTAAGATTTGTGATCCTTGCTATGATTAATGTGTTATGCTTAAGTGTGATTAGTGTTATGCATGACCTGCGAGAGTCAGTCTAGTGGATAGTTAGGCATGCCTAATAGAGTCTATTTAGCTGCAGGACCTTTGGACGTTTGGACCCTGATCAGGTCCCCGTGTGGTTCCTCGCGAACCCCTTATGCGTTTTGGATCTTGTTTAAGGTCCCCTTTGTAAAATGTTTTGAATGCGATAAAATAAAATGGTTTTCGATTCGTACCCATAAGGTACGCTATGCGTTCGATTCGTGCCCATAAGCTACGCTATGCATTTACTCGTTATCCACTATTTTGAGTCAGCAGTTATTCTGTTTGTTTTATCTGATATGAATAAGAGAATGCAATATTCGAATGTGCTTATGAATCTTTGAACGGTTTGAATGTGACTCAAGCATGCATTGCGTATGATTATTCGCATATTTCATAATGCGAAGGTTTGTGTGAATCCGATCAGCTATGGTTAAGCATGGGAATTAATATGTATATCAATGTGAGTTTGAACTTCTGAATGCTATGGTTAATTAGTATGCGTATGAATGCGAACTTGACTATTGAAGGCTATGAATGTGGTGCTAAATATATGTTCTTTCGGATCTTACTATTATGCTGATTTCGGCATGTTGGCATGTCTTTATATCTCACTGTATGATCATATGTGTTATCGTAATGAAGTGGAAGGGCTGTGTTTTGGTCCTGTCATTTGGGTTTCGGTTAGTGTGTGTGCATATTGGCTAGACAAATGTATGTTTGGATATCTGGTGATTTTTGCATGATCATTACATGCATTATTGCATGGTAGCTGTATTGCACGTGAATGGGTTCCAGTTGGTGTAAAGGGTACTTTGGTATGACAGCTGTACATGTAAATGCTTTGTGACTCTGCATGATGATGTATGTCTTGGTGTAATGATGTGGGATTTCGGTATATTTCATGCGCATCCGTTTGTTTAGTGGTTGTGCATAGTCTGACATCAGACACTTCAGCGAACTCGGTAAGTGCAGGTAAGACCAATTGTACTTCTGCATGAGGTTACGTATATCAATCAGTTAATATGTATATGCATGTGAACTTGAGCTTCTGAATGAATGCCTCTAAATGCAACCATGATTATATATGTGTTGTGAATGTCCGCATATGCCATTTGAATGTGTTATGCCTTGACGACCATTGTGAATGGCCGTCCATATTACTTGTTTGTTCTCCCCAATAAGCGTTATCGCTTAGCACGGGTTCTTTTCCCGTGTAGGTGGCAGGTTTTGGTTCAGTTCGAGTCGAGCATCTGCAAGGTCGGCCATATAGGAGTTAGAAGTTGTTATTCATTTTTAGCTTCTATATTTTGGATTATGTATTTCTGTAGCCTTTTGTATATATATAAGTAAGGATCTTGATGTAAATGTTATTATATTTATGTTTTAAGTTATTCCTCGGTTTATCGTTTGCCTTATGCTTCCGCTGATTAAACAAGTGAATGTGTGTATGCATGTGTATATGCTTTTGCCCAATGTTTGCGTGTGCATGAGTTAATGCATATGATCAGCCTCTGTCCTCAACGTAAGGTTTTAATTATCCCGTATTTATGCATGTATGATTATGTATGAATGTATGCTTCCACATGGTGTACGTGTGCATGTATGTGAGTGAGCGTCGGTAGTGCTGTCCGGCATCCTTCCAATGGGGACGTAGGGGTGTTACATTCAGTGGTATCAGAGCGCCGGTTTGGCGGTTCTAGTTGTCTTATTTGTTAAGTGTCGAGTCTTTACATGCTAGTCGGTTATGTGTCGTGTCTTTGCATGTAAGTCGGCTTTGTGTCATGGCCTAATGCAGATGTGTCTTGTCTTGTGTCATGTTTTGATGGAGTCTGATCCGAGTGAGAATGTGGGCGAGACAACGGAAAGTGTAAACCCAGTTAGTGCTGATCAGAGTGTTTTCGAGTATCCTTCGGTTGGAAATTCTAGTCCTGCTCCCGATGATAGGACGTTAGTGCAAGGGTTGATTCGGATATTGGATAGATTGACTGCTCCTCGAGCTTCTCAAGAATTTATTCGGAAGGTACCTCTCAAGGGAAAAGGATCGAGTAGGGAAATGCCAGTGGGTAAAAGGATTCGAGAACCTCCGATGTGTCAACATTGTTAGAAGCAAAATTGTGGCAAGTGTAAGAAGAAGTGGGTACCGCCGTTATGTCAGCATTGTCAGAAGCGACATCGGGGTCCGTGTTGAAAACTCATGGGTGCTTGTTTCAGATGTGGTAGCATGAAACACCAAATTGTTGATTGCCCTGATATGCATGATAATCTAGCTCGACAAGCTAGGAAGGATGTGGAGGAATTGCTCAGAGCCACCCGTGTGCCATTGGGATTTGTTGCGCACCGCAGTAAAGCTTAGCACGGGTGTTTTATCCGTGCAGGTGTGGAAGATTTTAGTATGCACGGTCAAGGCGTGCCGCATCGGGATGGCCATCATAACTAGGGATCGGAGTTTTATAGTTTAGGCTTTCTTGTCTTTTGTATTAAGATGTAATATTTTGTGTGCCCTTTGAAACAGTATGCTTTGGGCCTTTGTATATATGAAATCTTTTGTAATATGTACAGAATTTGTTTATGAATATATAATAGAAAGAAAGAAAAGAATTTATCCTGTTCAGTACCACTGTGCTTCTCTTTTATAAGCTTTACATTATCTCTGTGTTATCTGTTTACTTGCTGTGATCGAATGTTTTGGTATGTGTAATGTGGCACTCCTATCTATCGGGACTCTTCTCCCTCTACAGGGGTAGAAGTCTCCTTGGTATAGGTAGGGGTGTGACAGAAAGGATTGAAGATTGGAGCTTAAAGAGTGATTTTGGATCTTCAATTCCAGGTTTGGGAGTTAATTGAATGTCTCTGCCCTAATTCTCACTTTGGTTGTATGTGTGTCTGCATTGTTTAATTTCTGGAATTTTGAGTGTCTTGGCTTGAGTATAAGCATGTAATTGTTGGGTAATGGTGTTAGTAATGCATGACTAGTGTTCGTTGTGAGATTTGATGGTGAAATTGCATGAGTTGGTTAAATACTGTTCTTGGTGTTCATAATCTGCAAATTTTGAAGTTTACCTTGAATTGCTTGTCCAATCTTGTGATAATTGAGTGTATTTGATCATGAGCATGTTGTGTTATGCATTTGAGTGATAAGATAAGAGTTTGTACATGATTGAATGGATTTTGAAATGTTTTATAAAGGATTTTTGGAAAACTGCATTTTTACTGTTGATCGTGTTCATCGCGATATGCCCAGGTGAGAGGAAGAGCACGAGTCGTGCTCATCCCCTCACAGCACTCGGAGGAAAAGCACGAAGCGTGCTTGGAAACCCTACTCGTGCTCAAGAGCACGAGTCGTGCTCTTGAGCACGAGTCGAGCTGCTCTAGCTGGAGAGCACGAAACGTGCTCAACGAACACATGCTCGTAAGCACGAGATGTGATGATTCTCCTTTCTTCCTCTGTTTTCTTCCTCTTCCCTCAGCTATGGCTGATCAGCAGCATGAACACAAGAAGTGCTCTTCGGACACGACTAGTACAGGTGAACACGAGTTGTGCTCATGTGCACGAGTCGGGCTCCGCTCTGCCCAGCGACGCTTCCTCAGGCCTCTATTACGAGCGCGACTTCATGTCACGATCGCGATAGAGTTTTCTACTGCCTGCCCTATTTTCTGTCCGGTTTTCAAAAATGACCCATTTTCTTTCACTTTGCATTGTTTCTAACTATTGCATGGGACGCGTTTTTGCTTATTATGGTTAGTATTTGTATTGTAAAGCGGGTGATTATTGAAATGATAGTATGCTATTATTTCACTAGGATATGCTTAGTAACAGTGATCTCAGGTAGATTAGTATTTGATGTAAATTGTACGCGTTGGTTTATTAACGTTAATTATTGTAATTCATATCGCATACTGCATGTGGAATACAAGTGAGTTGAATGCCATGTTTGATGGTTATTATTATTATGAGCATGTTATATTAAAATGTGAAAGGTGTTATGCATATAATTACTCATGATTCTTTCCTAAGAGTAATATGTTATAGTTAACATGAGTAGTACCATTGTATGATTAGGGTTTGGTATTGATGATCTTTGGTATAATAATGTTTTTATATCTAACTCTGTTATGCTTGATAGCGGTGATTATTCATATAGTGTGTTGACTGAATTATATTGTATGCTTGGCAATACGAATGGGATGATGCATGTTCCTTCTTAGTGCATGGTATATGCTTATTTATTCCCATTTATGTATGATTAATATGATGAACTATACGTTTATGAACCTATCAATGATATATGAGCATTTTTGTAAGTATCATGAAATTAGTTTGATTTATTATGAAAACCTAAGATTGTGATCCTTGCTATGACTAATGTGTTATGCTTAAGTGTGATTAGTGTTATGCATGACCTGCGAGAGTCAGTCTAGTGGATAGTTAGGCATGCCTAATAGAGTCTATTTAGCTGCAGCACCTTTGGACATTTGGACCCTGATCTGGTCCCCGTTTGGTTCCTCGTGAACCCCTTATGCGTTTTGGATCTTGGTTAAGGTCCCCTTTGTAAAATGTTTTTAATGCGATAAAATAAAATTGTTTTTGATTCGTACCCGTATGGTACGCTATGAGTTCGATTTGTGCCCCGAAAGGTACGCTATGCGTTCGATTCGTGCCCGTAAGGTACGCTATGCATTTACTCGTTATCCACTATTTTGAGTCAGCAGATATTCTATTTGTTTTGTCTGATATGAATAAGAGAATGCGATATTCGAATGTGCTTATGAATCTTTGAACGGTTTGAATGTGACTCAAGCATGCATTGCATATGATTATTCGCATATTTCATAATGCGAAGGTGTGTGTGAATCAAATCAGCTATGTTTAAGCATGGGAATTAATATGTATCTGAATGTGAGTTTGAACTTCTGAATGCTATGGTTAATTAGTGTGTGTATGAATGCGAACTTGACTATTGAAGGCTATGAATGTGGTGCTAAATATATGTTCTTTTGGATCTTGCTATTATGCTAATTTCTGCATGTTGGCATGTGTTTATATCTCATTGTATGATCATATGTGTTATCGTAATGAAGTGGAAGGGCTGTGTTTTGATCCTATCATTCGGGTTTCGGTTAGTGTGTGTGCATGTTGGCTTGACATATGTATGTTTAGATATCTGGTGATTTTTGCATGATCGTTACATGCATTGTTGCATGGTAGTTGTATTACATGTGAATGGGTTCCAATTGGTGTAAAGGGTACTTTGGTATGACAGCTGTACATATACATTCATTCCAATCCAATAATATAGAATTTATCATATAAACTTATAATGTTCCAAAATTATAATGTATACATAAACATGTCACCAGAAGAAAAATTATCCAAACATAATACATGTATAGGATTCTAAAATCCCAATAACATGTCTGTACAAAAGAATAATCTTCCAAAAGCGAGGCGAACGTGCTCCAAAAAGTCGCTTACCAACCTACATGCAGTCATTAAACACTACATGCTGAGCTTAAATACGCTTAGTGGTGGTTACAATTCTAAATATTTTCATTAAACACTTTATGCAAACAACAAGTTAAAATATACATATAAAACTTGATAACATATCACAACTCATTTATAAACATTTAAATCGAAAAGAAAAATCTAGTATTTCCAATATAAACTATTACATAAATAAAGTTACAATATAACTCATCAATTAGCTTTATTTGAGACAAATTATAAATTAGTCCCTGAGTTACATTTTATTACCATTTTGTCATTCAAATACACATTTTTACCTAAGTGCCACTAATAAGCATTATAAGCCCATAAATTCATTAATTGATGTGCAATTACCATTTTAGTCTTTGAATCACAAGTAAATAACATATTAAACCAAATATTAACAATCTGCTCACTTTTGTCACATTTATTCGATTATTGCTATACTAACATTAAAATCGATATTTCAATTAAAAACAATTATAAACTATATTATAAATTTAATTACAATATAGAAAATAAATTAATTATACTAGAGCCATATTACCATAAAATCCATAAATTTTCATTTAAATATAAATTTGCCATCAACTAACTATATAACTACCTTTTTCCATTAATTGACATACAATATATAAATTAATCCTCCAATAAGCACATCTAATTCAACAATACAATTAAATCCAATTCACATAAAAAATCCAAAGATTGACTATATATTCATTCACTTCAATCACTTATGCCAATTAAAATATTTTTGTCACATTAAATATTCTTGTTCACTTATGGCCCTAGTATAAACCCGGTAGAAACCTTAGATTCAAATATACGAGACGAAAACCCCATAGGTCCACTATATTTTAGAGTAATCCCAAAGGATTACTCAGGCATTCTCATTTCATTTCAATCACTTTACCATTGAGCACTTTAAACATTGAATCACTATGGTAAACCATCGCGAATCTGCCAAAGCAAAGCAAGTTGCCATGACTTGCACTGCAGTATAGATGTCTCTATGGCTAGCCAACTATATCTTGAGCTAGATTTGACTACCAGACTATTACTAAGGGCAATTAAATATTTAATTTCTTCAATTTCATTGAAACATATAATATGAATTCAAATCATCATATTATATCATTTAGGATACCAATATGCTCACATGGTATAATTACATTCAAGCCATTCTTTTCTCAACAATTTAACATTAAATCATTAAATATTAAGCTCTAACATCAATTATACTATATCTTCACTTTAACATTCGATATTTCTCAAATTCTATTATACATATAACAGAATATTTTGCATTAAAATTACTAATAAATTAAAATACATCTCGTTTAGCAAATATATACAACAAATCATTCATGTTTGCATTTTTATAACCTTACAATCTACAATAAACTAAAAACACATTAAGTTCACCTTAAAGAATCTATGACCAACAACAATAATTCATCTAAAAAAATTACTTTCATAGACTAATCATTAAATTAACTTAACAACTCCTCAATTATCAATTTAAAACTCACATTGAAAATGCCCAAATTATAGAATCTTGATTTCTCTCAAATCGTCACCCAATTTAGAGTTTAGGGGCTGCAATCATTTTTGAAAATCATCAAGGAAGCTTGATTTAGGAAGGAAATGGAAGAAAAAAGTGAAGAATCACGTTGGGAGAGGAGAAAAGGGGTTACAGTTTGAGGGAGTAGAGAGAAGAATGGGGTGGTTGGAAAAATTTGGGTTAATGGGCAGAAAATTTCTCTTATATAGTCAGGTTTTGGGTTTGTTTAAGGTCCAACCAAGTTGGGCCAACAAATCCGAATCCCAAACCACTTTTGAGGCCCAAAATGCACTCTTAAATTAATTTTCTTTCTTTCCATGCTGAATTTCTCCCAAAAATAATTCTAATATTTAAAAAATATATAAATTAGGCAACATTTAAAATTTTAGCCCAATCGGAGTCCATTTCTCATCCGGTTCACTTAAATTAGTCTGATAGCTCAATTTTTGTTATTACCGTGAAAATACTTTTTCACCACCAATAAATTCTAAACATTATATAAAGTCTATCAATGCCTTCAGATGAATTTTGAGAGGACAATAGCTATTTTTAACAGTCTTGTCAAAGTTTGGTCAAACCCGATTACTATTTAAACGAAAAAAGGACTATTTCTTACTTATGACTTTTGGGGATAACAAATATTTCATGATGGTCAAATAAAATATTTTTTTCCGTCGGGTGTAATTAATACTTAGGTACATTGACCAACACCGAAAAATACTGTTTACTGCTAACCTGGTATTTGGGCCATTACAGTGGTACTATGGTGGCAATAAGCACATGATATAATTTAAGGAAATGAAATTATGGAATTATTTTGCCCTTAGTAACTAGTAGTGAAGTATGACAAGTCATATTTGTAGATCAATAGAGTCTACATAATCATACAGCTGGCATCATGCAGTTGTCAGAGCATTTGACCCCTAAGAGGTCACTTTGACAGTTTTGTACCTTTAGGATCCTCGTCTCGCATATCCGGTTCGTTGGATTTTCACTAGATAATACTAAAGGCAAAACTATAATTATGATACAAAGTAGTAATTTTGATATAAAATAGTAATAAATATGCTAAAATGATAATAATGACGTAAAATAAATAAATGATGCAAAATGGTAATTAATGATAAGGAAATTCAAAAAAAAATCAATAATCTCTTTATCGAATTATTTATGCAAAAATAATGTATGTGCTAGAATTAAAAATATATGGATAAATATGTTTATTTGAAGCTACATTTATTGAATTAAATTTTCATATTAATAAATATGTATATGTGATATAATTGTATTTAAGTGATTGTATGTGTGATTACGAAAAATGTTAGTATAATATCCACCACTAAGCATGAAAAGCTTAGCATGTAGTTTATTACTATGCGTAGGTACAATATAAGTAGATAGGAGTTCTGGAGGGGACAGGGCATTTGTTGCAATTTGGGAGCTTTAATTTTTAAAGAGATGTAATTTGATTTTGAATATGGCATCTATATGTATATAACCTTATATGTGTAGAGAAAAATATTGTGTATGTATTCATATAGTTATGAAGTTAAAGAAATTCATGTACTATTTTGGAGGAAGATAATGGTTAATTAAGTTTGAATATCTAATACTTGATGATATTTTTACATATGAAAATGTTGATATGAAATATAAATATGTGTGTTGAGATGATGGTTAATTGTTGAGTTATTAGAGGTTGAGGTGGAAGTGACAATATTAGGAGTGTTTAAATCTGAATGTGTAGGAGCGATAGGAATAGTTGCAATTGTTATGCTACCAAAAATTTTACTGAATAAATAGTAAACATGCATACTAGTAGTCAATTTTTGCACGATAGTGGTAATAAGATAAATTTAAAACAAAATTCGCTATCAAATTCACAAGGAAACATAATGTGGATTTAATTAGGAATAATTGTGGAAGCCGATTTTATAATACCCAGTTCTCGTTTCTAAATAATTGGGTCTAGGGTATTACAGATTATTTAATTAATTAATTATATTAAAATAATTAAAAATCAATTTAGGTTCATTTTTGTGAGTGGGCCGAAATCCACACCCTAAACCCTAGTTCTATATTCATACAAAAACTAGTTTTGGTCTGACTAGGCCATTTGGGCCTCAGCATGGGCCATACATGTAGTAAGGACACTCAAGCCCTTAAAACAAATTAATAAACTTAATTAGGTTATGTAATTTTAATTTAATTTAGCCTCTTGGGCCCACTAAGTCTTCTTCTAACTTTAATCAAGCCTGTAGACTCAATTAAGCCCATTAAGTAGTTTTAGCTAACTAAATTTAATCCAATTTATTAAAGCCCATATTAACTAACTTAAATTAGTTAAAAATACCTTAAAATACATCTTATATATCAAAATTTAAAGTTGAAATCTCGTTTTTCATATGTACACATTAAGACCATAGTCTACTGAACTTTTCGACTAGACTTATTTACTTGCAAAATTAGCTCGAATTTAATTCTATTCGATCCTACGGCTTAATATCAGATATTAAAACATAAATTATCATCAAAATAATTTTTACATTGATTAAAATAAAATTGAATTAGAATAACCCTTATAAAACTTCTTCTACACTGACGACTATTCTTTAACACAAAATTTTTCTCTGGGATCATAATTCGATTTTTCCTAATTATTTTTATTTTCAATCACAGAACTCCAGAAATTAATACTTCATGATATATAACTCATGAATCTCAAAATAACATTTTAAAAATTTCATGCATGGCAATAAACTTTATAGCTTAAATAGTAAGATATTCCGCTGATAAATCAACTTCTAATTTCATGGAAAAACCTAGGCTCTAATATCGTGTTGGGATGTAAAGTTAACATGCATCTCATACAAGGCAGCGATTTATAATTTTAAATCCATTATTCTAAAGAACCTGCCATGAAATTGCATCTTCTATGCAATGCCCCAAAATATATAGTAGCATAATTAAAATATATTTAGGGTAATGTAGAAAATGAATATATATGGTTAAGCAATAAAAATATATGGAAGGACATAATGGAAATTAATTTAAAAGATGCAAACGAGTTGGTAAATTATTTAAATGATGAAGTATATGTATAAAAGAATATAATTTATGGGTTAACATATAAATAAGATGTAATTATAGGCAAATAAGGGATTAAAAGAAGTTTAGTGATCAAATTATAATTATAGGTAAGATTAAAGGTGGAATTAAGATGAATGTGACATGTGGATTTTTAACCATTTGCATGCATATATAAGGCTTCTTTGCCAACCTAAGAGAGGAGTAAAATTCAGATTTCCCATTTTCACTTTTCTCTCCAATTTCACCAATGAATACATTCTCAAGGGATTTTTAAGGGTGAAGCTTTATTTCGGTACAAATTGTTCAGGTAAGGGTAAGTAAATTAATCTCTCTTCTTCTTCTTCTTTTTCTTCTTCTTTTTAGTAATTATTTATCAACAGCTGGAATTTTGGAATTGAAATTGAAGTTTGATTTGAATTCAAGGTGAATTTAGTGGGAGAATCCAGCAAAAGGAAGGGGAAAGAGAAAGAGTTAAGGCTTAAAGATAAAGTTGGCCATTTTGACGTATGAGACCTTAATTTTATTTGCTTTTGTTTGCTTTGAATTGAAGTGATATATATGACCTAATGGATGTGAAATTATTGCTAGAATGTTTGTTTGGTGTTGTGTTGCTTGGAAATTAGTGATTATGCTATAAAAATTGACTTAGGACAAATTTTATTTTTTGGGTCACTTGAACCAATTTTCTTATAATGGCCATATCTTTGCCTACAGACCATCACATTGGGTAAATCAATTGGAGATGGAACTTGAGACATATTTATATAGAAACTGTTACTTAAATCTGCTTGTAAGATCCCTTGAAACGAGGCCTGAAATTGAGGACCTATTGCTGCCCCTATTTTGGGAGCAGTTTAGAATGTGATAGGTTTATCTCATAATTTATAAGTCTAAATGGTATAATTTTTGAACCATAGAAAACTCACGATCTAGGAGAATATTTGTTAAGAAGGGACATAAGCCTAAAAAGTTTATTTGCAGTGTGAAAATTGCAAGTTAAAAAGGAACTAAATTCTACCTCGTTTATTAATGATTTTAGACTGGTAACGTGGAATTCGACATGCTATATTTTTGATATGATTTGATTTAATGTTCGACTGGACATTTTAGCTTAAGTTTGATTGGACTTGTTCATATAAATTTCAATATTCAATTGTTATAATTTCGATCGGACTTAGCTTTGATTTGACTTAGGTTGATCAAACTTAGTTCAAGTTTAATCTGACTTAGGTTCACTTTTATTGAGGAATTAGTTAATAAGACTGGATTTGAGACGTCTAGTCCAATCGCTTGTTACTCTTATTTTTGATCGGATGTAGCGCCTAAGAGTGGAACAAATAAAAATGGTGATATGAATGTAGTTACTATATAATGCAATTTGATACTGAATTGTTATTTGTTCATTAGTATTACTCTAAATTATACAAGATGTATTTTTAACTATATGCTATGATTGTACAATTATAAATGATTGTATATATGATCATGCTATGAATATATGAACATGATATAAATATATATGATATAAAGAATGATAATATAAGAATAAAATATGGTTACCTACTTATTTAGTTTGATATTGGATAGATAGGCATGCCTATAAGGATTACCAATGCAGCTGCTTACTATTTGACACCTATCGTATCCTATTTGAGATGAAATATGTCTTCTACTATTTTGTACCTTCAGGTAATAATCGACCAGTTTACCTATGGGTAATCATATGATTTGTACCTTTGAGTACTTACCGTTTGTACCTATGGGTACCTATCGTTTATTTTCCTGTTATCCACTTTCAAAAGAAATGCAAGTTAACTTCTAAATAATAATTAGGTTACTGAATGATGTAAATTATGTTATGTATCTTGAATTTTCTGTGTATGGCTTATTTAATTACAAAGTAATATATATATATATATATATATATATATATATATATATATATATATTGCACTGAAAATGTTTTATTAAGTGTATGTGTGTTCTTAAATATTATAATCTGCAATTTTGTTGAAGTACTGCTATGAGTGGTCATCCTAAATTAAGTGTTCCCTACCAATCTTGTAAGCTTAGCACGGGTGTTAATCCATGTAGGTTCAGGTGTCGAGGTCATTCCTAGGGACACACGACAAGGGTCAAGGCCAACATGTGAATAGGATAAGAGTTTTCTTGTAGGTTATTTTTGTACAAATATATGTAAATGTAATATATGATTTGTAATATGAGGCTATATGTAAATTTAAAAACCTAGGTTGTATTAAAGAAAAGTATGTAATTCAAAGTAATTATGTATATGTAATTAAGTATTAAATTTTATTTGGTTTTGTATATGAAATATATGATATATATATATATATATATATGAAAAGAAATTTTGCATTTTTTATATGAATATAATAGATTATTTCTGGGATCATATAAATATAACATGTATATGCATATTTTGTTGTGTGACACCTCTCATGCCTTGAGGGTCTGAAATGTATGTAATGGGGTTGTATAGTTGCAATATGGGGGGTATTATATTTTGTTTGTATCAGAGCATACGTGTAGCTAGTTTTGGCTAATAAAAGTATAAAAATATGTGTATGTGTAGTGTTTGTGTTGGCCTAATGCAGATGTCCCTGTTTTTCTTATAAATAGTAAAATGGAAGAATCTTGTGATGCTATTGAGGAGACAGCAGAAAGTGTGGATCCAAGGCAGTATGGTCCATTTATTTCGGGTCCTTCTTCGTCTTTAAGAGGTGATGTTCTAGTTATGCCAGCAGAGACTCTACTTAAAATCTCCTATGACATGGCATGAGTTCTTGACAGACTCACTGCACAGAAAGCTCCTATAGATGTAGTAAGGAAATGTAACATGTTAATTACATCCGTGGTCATCGAATTTTGGGGCTTATAATCAAATGGTCATAATAAAATAATTTACAAGACAAAAATCATCAAACTTTTATTTTATTTCAACTAAAGTAAAAATGACTGAAAATTTATTTTTTCGTCGCCGGAATGCCATGCAAATGTGCTACTTTCTTAGTAATCTTCTATAATGCGCACAGTCAGCATGCGATATGGTCCGCTTACATGGAAGAATTGACACTTTAGCAAGACTTTTTTTTTATCTTTTTGTACAGGTTGTCATGACCCGAGTACTTGTTGATGTGTCAATCCTTCCATGTAGGCAGGCCACATGGCTTCCTGACTAGACACATTATAAAAGATCAATGATGATGTGGCATGCTTGCATGGCCATCCGGTGACGAAGAATTAAATTTTCGGTCATTTTTACTTCAATTAAAATAAAATAAAAGTTTGATGATTTTTGTCTTACAAATTATTTTACTATGACCATTTGATTATAAGCCCCAAAATTCGATGACCATTGATGTAATTAACCAGAAATGTAACACCCCAATACCCCTCGGGAGGAATATCGGGTTGCTACACACCCACAATACATACAGATAATACTCATACAAAAATAACAACGGAAGCATACAAAAGAATAAATATAAATACTATAAGCGGAAGCATATAATAGGTCAAAGCATACTAGCATAAATAGTTCTTATAATATTCATATTACAAAAATATAATAACAATATTGCATACCTTTCCTCACATATACAAAACATTATACAAGAGTTCTTTACAAAGAGAATACTATAATTATTACAAAAAGAATCCCTTTAAAACTAAAATTCCTAGTGCCCAGTAGATGAGGACTCTAACTTTAGAACTACACCTGCATACCTACACGGGAAAAACACCCGTGCTAAGCGATAACGCTTAGTAGGGATATACAGATACAAAGGACTTCTAATGAAGTCAGCAACACATAGAGTTACCAAAGAATGACATACATACCTGTATCACACATCACTAACATATGTACATATATCGATATCGGCATACCAATTACACTATCATGTATTTAACATATACAGTTATTGCTACAAAGCAGGGCATAAAGCAATAATCTTACCAAGTATTATATATGGGAAGTGATAGTATTCACAAGCTAACAGAAGCAAACACATATACCAGACAGATACAAGTTCACTTGATATCTTATAATCACACAAAACAAAAGCCTGAATTCACAACAATGGTGGATATGGGTGTTTAGAATACTGATAGAAGTATCAGAAGACCGAAGTCTAAAAGTTAAGAATATTAGAAGACTTAGAGTCTAAAACTTTAAGATACCCGAAGGTACAAATGCTAGACCCAAACGGGCCAACAGAAGTAGCTGCAAATCTAACCCTTTATAAGCATGCTTCTCTATCCACTACCTTGACTCTTTAGGCTTACATACAACTCTTGCTACTAAATCTCATGCTTACAATACACAAGTATTCAACTCAATCCGAACACAACTAAACATACATAAAACATGTTATTTATGCATGTATAAAATGCATATAGGCTTTACTATGCATGTACATATGTTAACCAATGCAATGTTATACACAATTAAGATGAATAAGACTTAAATTACAACTCTGAACAGTGTCCCACTCGCAACAAAATGCGAAGGATATCTTCTATCGCACCCATGACCATGCTCGCGCTCGCGATAGAACCTAACACACGCTGATATCGTGCACGCGGGCCTCATCACTCTCGCGACAGAATGCCAAAGTGGCTTTTGTTGCACTCGCGACAAACTCAGCATAGCTCAGCCATGCACGAAAAACCTTAGCAGGCTTAGTGATGCTCAGTAGGCAGACCTTGCCAAGGAGCATTCTGTCGCGCTAGCTATAGAACAGAACTACATGTTCAACTCCAAGCAAAACAAACCATTCATGCCCAAACTTCACATACCAATCCAAAAGTCACCTGTATAACCTTCAGAATTATGCAATAAGCATCTTTGAACTCTAATTCAATAATAAACACAATTCACATACTAATTTCCATCAAAATAACAAATAAACAATATGATCATGACAAGTACTCAGCATGCCAAGGTTTGTTCTTAAGAGATTGGTATGCAAGGGAGTAGCGATTCTAACAGATAGCAATGGAGATGAGTTCGAAGAACCAGTCAGTATCGACAGACTTAAGAGATTCCATGGCTAAAGACTAAAAATCAAAAGAAGAGAATAAATGACCCGCGGGTTGAAAACCGAAAAAAGGCGGCCTTGCTAAATTGGGTGCCTCGTCAGGGTGAAAACTAAAAAAAGACACCCTGGGCAAAAATTAGAGGCTTGAGATAAAATGTCCAATCAAGAAAACCCGAGAGGGCTGATTGGAAACAGGAGTTTTGATGCTTTCAAGATCCATTTTGAGATTAAATGTAATTCTGCATTCTGAATCTATGTTAAATGGTGATCATGTATGGAGAAATCATGCTGAAATGCACGCAGTCTTTGCAAATACATAAAACAAGAGCGGTTCAACTCATGTACTCATCATTTATAAAAAGAGAAACATCGTTTATTACTGAACATGTGAAATCTAAATGGCTATACTCTGCTCCTGCTCTCACCGGCCAGATGCCTAAGTCGATGGACCCCGTTGGACTAAACACCCACCAATTATGCGCACCTGTGGGGGCAAAGGTGTAGTTTCTGATCTACGATATGAAAGTTTTTTCAAGCTGATATATCCAGGGCTATGGTACTTAGGGGTGAAGACCGAGGATGAGATGCCACCCTGAAAAGATAGAGGATGCCTCGCGACATCTTGAATCCCTCCGAACTATCAAATGCAACAGGCGATGATATCCAAAGTGGTCTCAGGAAATCCCCACAAGAGAACAGAAAAGAGAGCCAGGGGCATAGGGAGTTGACCCTTGCTTGCCACCTCACCCAATCTAGCAACACCTTAGTCGGAGGAGGCGAGGGGATATAATCGCAGCTCAAGGGAAGATGTCTCAATGAATAATTGCCGATTTCTATAGAAGGGGACTCTGATAGTAGCTTCAGTTTTTCTTCTGGCCACACCTAAAAAAAAAGGTCGTTAGAGATGAAAACCGTAATTAGCGCTCTAAGAAAAAATTCGGCCAAAGGGCAGGGTGAAAACCTAAAAACATGCAGTCTGTCCTACAAAAAATGAAATGAATAAAAGCCACTGGATTGGATTGGGTCCATTTCAGTCAAAAAATAAGGCACAGGGTTATGTGAAAATCCGAGAAGGACGTATTTCCTGTTAAGAAAAGCTAGTGTGAAAATACACAAGGGGCGCACTACCTTTAAAATAATGACCTCCGATACCTGGACCGATAAGGCGGCATTACTTAGGATGACCTCCCTTCGGGTAGAAAGCGCATAATACAGAGCATGAGTTAAAATCATGGGGGCAAGATGTTGTACAGCTCATAGCAAAAGGGTGCATGCTCATTGACAGAGGGGTAAAGATGCACACCGGATGGCTTTCTCTGAAATGATTATGGGTCAAAATTCCTAAGCCAAGATGATACTCTTCTATATCACTGGTGGCATCAGACAGTATGAATAGTATCCTCAACGAGTCCCTTAACTACCTAGGATGTCGTCTATCCATTTTTGCATCTCACGTGCATTCCACATTACAATCTTTCGCATATCTAATTGCAAAACTTTACACGTGTATGGCATTTTATGATGCCCAACATGCATTCACACATGCATGACGTAACACCCCTTACCTATACGTAGAGAACTTCACCCTATGTAGAGGATGAAGGTCCCCGATAGATAAGGGTTGCCACCCACAGACGCTTAAACAGAACCAATTGTACACCAATCACATATGCAAATGAATAAATTAAGATTTCAAAACTTATGAGAGAAAGAGTCATAGAGCAAAATATTGCATTTCAATAATATAACAAAGGTGGTTTACATATTCCAAAAAGATACAAAATGTGCCTGAATAATTACATATAATTAACATCAAAACAACTTACAAAAGATTCTTTACATAGTTTTAAAGTACAGGATTCTAATACATACATACAAAAAGAATATAAGGCCTAAACTACAAAATCTTCTATCCACTAGTCGTATTGGCCCTGTTGATGCGAATCCCGCTGGTAAACTCTTCAAAATCTTCCACACCTGCATGGATAAAACACCTGTGCTAAGCGAAATCGCTTAGTGGGGAAACAAAAAATTGCACAATGACCACTCACAGTGGTGTCAACAAATAATCACAAGCAAATGGCACAGTTACATGTTAAAATTTCATAAATTACTTAAAACATAACAGCATCATATTCATATTATTCCCAACACGCAATATTTCAAAGTTCACATATAATAACAAATATCATCCTTGCACCTGCCTTATCAAAACAGTGGATAACCAGTGCGCGTAGATACCCGAAGGTATTAACATGATTCTCATAACGCATAGATACCCGAGGTTATCAAAACAATCTTTTTAATTTTATTCCAAAACATTTTCGTATAGATTCGGTACATAGGGATCACGAAGATCCAGTCGGGGAACCTGATAAGGGTCAAAATCATTCGGCAGCTGCAGTAACAGTAACTCTATTAGGCATGCCTAACTATCCACTTATTCGACTCTAGCAGGTCATGCATAATCCAAGGCACATTTCAATTCACAACATATGTTTGCATCATGTATTATTCATGATATAGGAAGCATATAAACACAATCGTATAGCAAACAGTAAGAATTAACCATGGAAAAGACGTTAGAAATTCATTTTTGGACAACTGGGTGCTCGGGAAAAACAGGGTAGGTCGGAGCCTTTGTCGCGCTCGCGACTGAGTCGCGATCGCGATAGAGGGGAAATGAGCACGAGTAGTGCTGAGGGACACGACTCGTGTCCATTCTCCTTCAGACGTGCTCTGAAGCACGACATGCAAAGGCCTTAGCGCAGCACGAGTCGTGCTTGGCCAGCACGGGTTGTGCGGCTCCAGCACGTCTCATGCTGTCTCCCATCTTTCCTCCGTCTCGTGCTCCGCAGCAAGACTCGCAGACTGAAGGAGCACGAGTCGGAGGATGGAGCAGAGTCGGACGCTTTTGATGCAGTACATGCTACAGTGCCCAAAAACACGAGATCTGGGCATTCCTCGCGATAGAGACGAGATTTCCAGTCCCAACAACGAGCTGAAACCCAGCATTTTTCCCTCAAGAAAACTATTTTGACCCCAAAAACTTTTAATCAATTCTTACCTCACATATGGCCTCCAAAACACCACAACAAACATAAATTAACATATTCCAATATCCAATTCTCATCAATTAATCACTTTACATGTTAACATTCCACAAATCACAAAATCTAGAAATTTGCAGCAAACTCAATCAATCCTCATAATCACTTCAATAACCCACACATATGTATAATCATTTTTCACAACAAAAAACCCATAATACACATGCCAAAATAAGATCAATTACACACTCAAGATTTCAGAAATTCATGTACACTCACACAAGGACACATGAACATTCAAAGAGTAGAAATTTCCCAAACCTGAAATCAATGAACCTCAAATCAAGGGGCTCCACTCCCGCTCGTTATTTCCTTGCCCTTGGATTCTTTAGGAGGATTCTCTGAACCACAAAACCCACAACACTAAATAAATTCAAAACCCTAACTTACAATTACAAAACTCATATAAAGAAGGAGAAGAAGAATAAGAAAACTAATACCCATCACTTACCACACCAGCTTAGGCTACCCCAAACTCACTTGAATTTGCAGCAAAAAGAAAGAATTCAAGAAGAAAGGAAGAGAAGGAGCAAAGTAACGGGAAAGGGACAAAGAAGAAGGAAAAGCGTAAAAAGGAAATGGGAATTAGCTGAAATATCTCTCTCTCTCTCCCAATACTTATCCCATCTTTATCTTTTCTTCCACATGTCACACTCTTAAAGGATAAACACACCCAACTCTCCTCCTCTATCACTTACCCAATTCTAATCTCCTAACACACACACTACTCTCATGCACACACTCACACTACAACAAACCCAATTAAAGCATAATAACAAATTAATTTAAAAAAATAAACGCATGCTCAAAATAAACCACACATATTTACACGTACACAAGGCTCACTCTACTAGGGTGGTTCCAGGGTGTTACAATACTCCCCTCCTTAACAGAATTTTGTCCTCGAAATTCTCACCTAATCTAAATAGTTGAGGATACTGAGTTCTCATTGCCTCTTTCGATTCCCAGGTCGCTTCCTCAACCCCGTGATGTTGCCAAAGCACTTTAACCAACGGTATCTGCTTGTTCCAAAGCTGCCTGACCTCTCTAGCTAAAATCTCTTTCGGTTCCTCATCAAAAGAAAAATCTGACTGAACCCGAATATTTTGCACTTTGAGCACATGTGATGGATCTGATCGGTAGCGACGGAGCATAGATACATGAAAGACATCATGTAATTTGGCTAACTCTGTCGGTAATGCTAGCCGATAAGCCACCGGAAAAATCTTTTCTAAGATCTCATAGGGTCCAATAAACCGGGGACTCAACTTTCCCTTCTTACCAAAACGAAGAACTTTTCGCCACGGAGAAACTTTCAAAAATACCTTGTCTCCAATTTCATACTGGATATCTCTACGCTTCAAATTAGCATATGATCGCTGTCTGTCTTTGGCTGCTTTAAGATTCTGTTGCACAATTCTAACTTTCTCTTCGGTGTCTCTCACTATCTCCGGACCTATCATAGCTCTTTCTGACAATTCAGTCCAACACGCCGGTGTTCTACATCTCCTCCCATATAATACTTCATAAGGTGTCATTCTGATGCTTGTCGAATGACTATTATTATATGCGAATTCCATCAGAGGCACATATCGATCCCAATTTCTTGAAAATTCCAATGCACAACCCCGAAGCATGTCCTCAAGAATCTGAATAACTCTCTCAAACTGACCATCGGTCTGAGGATGAAACGTTGTACTGAAGCTTAGCTGAGTACCCAAAGCCGATTGAAGTTCTTTCCAAAACTTGGACGTGAACCGAGGGTCTCGATCCGACACAATGGATAACGGAACTCCATGAAG
Organism: Excoecaria cochinchinensis; assembly: GCA_947683425.1. NCBI lineage: Eukaryota > Viridiplantae > Streptophyta > Magnoliopsida > Malpighiales > Euphorbiaceae > Excoecaria > Excoecaria cochinchinensis. Next base: position 2,302,607 of record CANTUQ010000080.1, on the reverse strand, counting down.
CCTGACTATCTCTCTCACATATATCTCAGCTAACTTATCCATAGAATAATCCAATCGAACAGGCAAGAAATGCGCTGACTTTGACAATCTATTAACTATGACCCATACTGAATCATGCTTGCGCTGTGTCAAAGGCAAGCCAGTCACAAAATCCATCGTAACACCATCCCATCTCCATTGAGGATTGGGTAAGGGGTTAAGCAAACCCGATGGAACTTTGTGTTCGGCTTTCACTTGCTGACACACTAAGCACTTCGAAACGAAATCCACTATGTCCTTTTTCATACCCGGCCACCAATAATGCTGCTTGAGATCTCGATACATCTTATCTCGACCTGGATGCATAGTGAAAATCGATGAATGATCCGGTACACATAACCGATTCCCATGCTTAAGCACTCCCTCACTATCCACTGAAAATTCCGTTTGCTTACTATCTTTCACTGCTTGATAAGCACGCTGTAAAATAGGGTCACTCAACTGTGCATTCATAATCGCTTGCCTCAAACTCTGTCTAGCTTTTAACTGAGCAATTAATGCGCCTTCTGAATCAAATCTCCATCTTCCCCTACTAAGAGACAAAGCCGACATTGATTTCCTACTAATGGCATCCGCTACGACATTCGCCTTACCCGGATGGTAGTCAATAATACAATCATAGTCCTTGAATAGTTCTAACCATCTTCACTGTCTCAAATTTAACTCTTTCTAAGTTAGCAAATACTTCAGACTCTTGTGATCGGTAAAGATTCTACATTTTTCTCCATACAAATAGTGCCGCCACACCTTAAGCGCAAACACTGCTGCCGCTAATTTTATGTCATGTGTCGAGTAGTGTTGCTCATGAGGTTTCAATTGCCTGGAAGCATAGGCAATTACCTTGCCGTCTTGTATCAGAACACATCCTAAGCCCACTCTTGAAGCATCACTATACATGGTGAATTCCTTACCCGACACAGGCTGCATGAGCACCGGAGCCTTGATCAACATTTCTTTCAGTTGATTAAAACTGGTTTGACACTTATCAGACCAAACAAACCTCACCTCCTTTCGGAGAAGTCTAGTCAAAGGTGAAGCTAATACTGAGAATCCCTTAACAAAATGCCTATAGTAGCCAGCCAAACCTAGAAAACTTCTTACTTCTGGCACATCCTTAGGCGGTAACCAGTTCACAATCGCCTCCACTTTGGATGGGTCTACCCGAATACCATCATCTGAAACCATATGTCCAAGAAAAGTTACTTCTTTTAGCCAAAATTCAAACTTACTGAGTTTAGCATAAAGCTGGTGATCCCTCAACACTTATAATACCAAACGGAGATGTTCTTCATGTTCCTTCTCATTCCTTGAATAAACAAGAATATCGTCGATGAACACTACCACAAACCGATCCAAATACTGTCTGAAGACCCTGTTCATTAGATCCATGAAGGCTGCGGGCACATTGGTCAAACTAAAGGCATCACTAAGAATTCATAGTGACCGTAGCGCATCCGAAAAGCCATCTTTGCCACATCTGTATCCTTTACCCTTAACTGGTAGTAACCCGATCTCAAGTCTATCTTGGAGAACACTCCTGCCCCTCTTAACTAATCAAAAAGATCCTCAATCCGCGGTAACGGATACTTATTCTTTACTGTAACCTTGTTAAGCTACCGGTAATCTATACACATCCGCAATGTCCCGTCTTTCTTCTTAACAAACAAGACAGGAGCACCCCACGGAGACACACTGGGCCGGATAAATCCTCTATCCAGAACTTCTTGCAATTGACTCTTCAGTTCTTTCAATTCCACCGGAGCCATCCGATACGGAGCCTTAGAAATCAGAGATGCTCTCGGTACAATCTCCACTGACAACTCTACTTCCCTCTCTGGAGGTAACCCCGGTAACTCTTCCGGAAAAACATCCTCAAATTCTCTCACAATCGAAATATCTTGCACTTTAACTTGCCCTCTCCGTGAGTCCAGAACTAGTGCCAAGTACGCTTCACATCCCTTCCTTATAAACCTCTTAACCTTCATTGCTGAAATAACATTATGCAACTAACTACTTCCCTCACCTTTCACAATCACGGGTAACTGATTTTTATCTTTGAGAACCAAACTTTCCTGTGACAATCCACTATGGCTCGATGATTGGCTAACCAATCCATTCCCGAAATACATCAAACTCATGAAATGGCAACCGAATCAAATCAATTGCAAACTCCATGCCTTGAATTCTTAAAGGACAATTCCTATAAACCTGGTTCACAATAACACTCTGACCCAACGGGCTAGACACACAGATCTCATAACCCAATCTTTCCTCACTCCCCAAATCATCACTCAACTTACTAGGACATAAATAAGAATGAGTAGAACCCGGATCTATCAAAGCATATACTTCAGAATCAAACAATAAAAACTTACCAACAATTACTTTCGGTGTGTTATGCTCATCCCTAGCTTTCATGGCATAGGCTCTACCGACTGTCGGAACGGGGCGGTCCACAGACTCAGATAACTCTCTCTCTCGAGGCCGTCCACTACGACCCCGTACTCTATCTCTACCACGGCTTCCTTGGGGAGCATTGGATCCCGCTCGACTACCCTCTTGTTGACTGGGAACATTATCATGCATATTTGGCCAATTAGCAAGGAAGTGGTCTGTACTACCACACCTGAAACACCCTCCTGTCAGCCATCGACACTCGCCCCAGTGGCGCTTACTACAATGGGAGCAATGAGGTGTAACATCGCCTCTACCCCCTGAACCTCCTCTACCCGTGCCTGATCCTCTAGAAGAATCCTGTCTCCTCCCTCTAGTAGCTGGACTAGCAGGAGGTTCACCAGCAAAATTCCCTTAAGATTCTCTTCATCTTTTCCCCGAAGAGGAACTGCCTTTGGAGGTCTTCCTTCTCAAAGCTTTCTCTCTTAAAACATGCTCTGATCGCTCCGATCTCAAGGCCGCCTGAACCAACTGATAGTAACTAACATTCGAGGCAGACATCAAAGGAACTAACGTTGCCTTCAAAGATTCATTCAAACCTGCCTCAAAATGTTGACATCGAAACTCATCAGTAAGAATTCTTGGCGGTGCATACTTACTAAGCCTGTTGAACTCATTCTCATAGTCTACTACAGACATCACCCTCTGCCTGAGACTCAAGAACTGCACCCATCTAGTGTCTTTGAATGCCTTAGTTATGTACTTATTTTGGAACTCCTTCTCAAAGAACCCCCATGACAAAGGCTCAGGAAGCTAGGGCTGACTAAGCACTAACCTCCACCAGTCATAAGCAGAGCCTTGCAACAGAGACACTACACATTCCACTTCTCTATCTGGCGGACATCTCATTTCCCTTAGTACCCACTTCACTTTATCAATCCACATCTCAGCTTTGTCTGATTCAACTAAGCTGGTGCGAAAGAAATCCTCAGCTCCATACTTTCTCATATTCTCAATAGGTGCCCTAGGTGCAGTTACCCTCTCCAGCACCCTAGCCATATCCTGGGATATCTTAAGCATCGCTTCTAAGGGAGCCGCAGGGGCCTCAGGTTGCACCCTAGGAGGTTGAGTCGGACCCGCAACTGATGGATCTTGCACTTGGGGATTTTCACTCTCGGCTAACCCCTCAAGCGATCCATGAGCAGACTCCATAGCTACAAAACATAAACCACAATTCGCATCAGGCCAACACAACTCTAACAGACTCTCTATGATACTTTAGCCCAGAAACATCTAAACCTACTGCTCTGATACCATAAAATGTAACACCCCTTACCTATACGTAGAGAACTTCACCCTATGTAGAGGATGAAGGTCCCCGATAGATAAGGGTTGCCACCCACAGAAGCTCAAACAGAACCAATTGTACACCAATCACATATGCAAATGAATAAATTAAGATTTCACAACTTATGAGAGAAAGAGTCATAGAGCAAAATATTGCATTTCATTAATATAACAAAGGTGGTTTACATATTCCAGAAAGATACAAAATGTGCCTGAATAATTACATATAATTAACATCAAAACAACTTACAAAAGATTCTTTACATAGTTTTAAAAGTATAGGATTTTAATACATATATACAAAAAGAATACAAGGCCTAAACTACAAAATCTTCTATCCACTAGTCGTATTGGCCTTGTTGATGTGAATCCCGCTGATAAACTCTTCAAAATCTTCCACAGCTGCACGGATAAAACACCCGTGCTAAGCGAAATCGCTTAGTGGGGAAACAAAAAAATGCACAACGACCACTCACAGAGGCGTCAACAAATAATGACAAGCAAATGGTACAGTTACTTGTTAAAATTTCATAAATTACTTAAAACATAACAGCATCATATTCATATTATTCCCAACACGCAATATTTCAAAGTTCACATATAATAACAAATAACATCCTTGCACCTACTGTATCAAAACAGTGGATAACGAGTGCGCGTAGATACCCGAAGGTATTAACATGATTCTCATAACACATAGATACCCGAGGGTATCAAAACAATCTTTTTAATTTTATTCCAAAACATTTTCGCGTAGATTCGGTACATAGGGATCATGAAGATCCAGTCGGGGAACCTGATCAGGGTCCAAATCATTCGGTAGTTGCAGCAACGGTAACTCTATTATGCATGCCTAACTATCCACTTATTCGACTCTAGCAGGTCATGCATAATCAAAGGCACATTTCAATTCACAACATATGTTTGCATCATGTATTATTCATGATATAGGAAGCATATAAACACATTCATATAGCAAACATTAAGAATTAACCATGGAAAAAACGTTAGAAATTAATTTTCGGACAACTGGGTGCTCGGGAAAAATAGGCCAGGTCGGAGCCTCTGTCGCGCTCGCGACTGAGTCGCGATTGCGACAGAGGGGAAATGAGCATGAGTCTTGCTGAGGGACACGACTCCTGTCCATTCTCCCTCAGACGTGCTATGAAGCACGACATGCAAAGGCCTCAGCGCAGCATGAGTCGTGCTTGGCCAGCACGAGTCATGCGGCGCCAGCACGTCTCGTGCTGTCTCCCATCTTTCCTCCGTCTCGTGCTCCACAGCAAGATTCACACACTGAAGGAGCATGAGTCGGAGGATGGAGCACGAGTCGGACGCTTTTGATGCAGTACATGCTACAGTGCCCAAAAACACGAGATCTGGGCATTCCTCTCTGTCACGAGCGCGACAGAGACGAGATTTCCATTCCCAACAACGAGTTGAAACCCAGCATTTTTCCCTCAAGCAAACTATTTTGATCCCAAAAACTTTTAATCAATTCTTACCTCACATATGACCTCCAAAACACCACAACAAACATAAATTAACATATTCCAATATTCAATTCTCATCAATTAATCACTTTACATGTTAACATTCCACAAATCACAAAATCTAGAAATTTGTAGCAAACTTAATCAATCCTCATAATCACTTCAATAACCCACACATATGTATAATCATTTTTCATAACTAAAAACCCATAATACACATGCCAAAATAAGATCAATTACACACTCAAGATTTCAGAAATTCATGTACACTCACACAAGGACACATGAACATTCAAAGAGTAGAAACTTCCCAAACCTGAAATCAATGAACCTCAAATCAAAGGGCTCCACTCCCGATCGTTATTTCCTTGCCCTTGGATTCTTTAGGAGGATTCTCTGAACCACCAAACCCATAACACTAAACAAATTCAAAACCCTAACTTACAATTACAAAACTCATCTAAAGAAGGAGAAGAAGAATAAGAAAACTAATACCCATCACTTACCACACCAGCTTAGGCTACCCCAAACTCACTTTAATTTTCAGCAAAAAGAAAGAATTCAAGAAGAAAGGAAGAGAAGGAGCAAAGTAACGGGAAAGGGAAGAAGAAGAAGGAAAAGCGTGAAAAGGAAATGGGAATTAGCTGAAATATCTCTCTCTCTCTCCCATTACTTATCGCATCTTTATCTTTTCTTGCCACATGTCACACTCTTAAAGGATAAACACACCCAACTCTCCTCCTCTATCACTTACCCAATTCTAATCTCCTAACACACACACTATTCTCATGCACACACTCACACTACAACATAACCCAATTAAAGCATAATAACAAATTAATTTAAAAAAATAAACGCATGCTCAAAATAAACCACACATATTTACACGCACACAAGGCTCACTCTACTAGGGTGGTTCCGGGGTGTTACACATGAACTTTGTATATATCTTGCATATGCAATCCTTCACGCACATTTCACGCACATAATCTCTACATACTTGCAACACGTAATTCTTTGCACATGTTTAGCATGCATAGCACAAGCACTTATCACGGGCATTTAATCTTTTACACGTATAGTTGTGTACACATAATTTTCGAACATTAATCCCTAGCATGATTTGTGTACATAGCTTTTCACATACATTTAACACACGTTATCTTTAAGTCCTTTTTCAAGGCATTCTCTGTCTTTTCGGAGCATTATCTTTAAGTCTATTTTCAAGGCATTCTCAGTCTCTTCAGAGCATTATCTTTAAGTCCTTTTTCAAGGCTTTCTTAGTCTCTTCGGAGCATTATTTTTAAGTCCCTTTTCAAGGCATTTTCAGTCTCTTCGGAGCATTATCTTTAAGTCCCTTTTCAAGGCATTCTCAGTCTTTTCGGAGCATTATCTTTAAGTCCCTTTTCAAGGCATTCTCAGTCTCTTCGGAGCATTATCTTTAAGCCCTTTTTCAAGGCATTCTCAGTCTCTTTGGAGCATTATCTTTAAGTCCTTTTTCCAAGGCATTCTCAGTCTCTTCGGAGCATTATCTTTAAGTCGTTTTTCTAGGCATTCTCAGTCTCTTCGAAGCATCATCTTTAAGTCCTTTTTCTAGGCATTCTCAGTCTCTTCGGAGCATTATCTTTAAGTCCTTTTTTCAAGGCAATCTCAGTTTTTTCGGAGCATTATCTTCAAGTCCTTTTTCAAGGCATTCTTAGTATTTTCGAAGCATTGTCTTTAAGTCCTTTTTCCAAGGTATTCTCAGTCTCTTCAGAGCATTATCTTTAACTTCTTTTTCCAAGGCATTCTCAGTCTCTTCTGAGCATTATCCTTCGGAACATTAAACTTTTTCAACAATATTCCAAATCATTTCTATCCATGAGGATATCAGCATCAACAGGTTATATGCCGACACGGCTGGGGCTATACACCGCATCGGTTAGATGCCACAACGGAAGAGGTTAAAGACCTCGTTAAGCTCAATTACAGACCACATTAATAACGCTAGACACCGCACGGGTTAGATGCCAAACCAATAGGGGTTAGCACACCGACGAACAGATGGTAACTACCCGCAACAACTTCATCCAGTCTGGAAAGACGACTGCCTCAGGTACGCACTTCTTTCCTTTCTTTTCTGAATTTTGGCTCACCTAGGCACCTAAGTTGTAGGTTCCCCAAAATTGGGGGCAACTGTAGACACCGGATCCCGAGGCGGTCCAAGATCTGGATTACCCGATGATGAAGATGATACTTGCCACAGGTAAAGGTGTCGAAAATGATATTTTTCTTGTCGAGACCCTCATTTTTTTCTAAACAAAACGTTAAACAAATAAATATATAAAATAAAAATTATAAAAAAATTAATTAAATTAAAAAAATTAGGAAGCGTTATTTTTATCAAAATTTTGAATAAAAAATATTTATATTTATAAAAGGGAATAAAATTAATTAATTAAAGATAAAGATTTAAAAAAAAAGATTTAATTTTAAGAAAAAGAAGAAAGTTAAGATTAAAAAAAAAAGGACAAAACGTGAAACATTTAAGGTGAAAAGCTTTTGGTGGCCAAATGTGGAAGGCCGCATGTGAGGCCTTCCACATGCGGCCACCCATGGAAGGCCCTCTGTGGGGCCTTCCACATGCGGCCTCCATGCCGCATGCTGGGCGCCGGCATGCAACCTCCCGCAAGGAGGCTGCAGCTCGCGCGCCCCACGTGCGGGCTCTTCAGCTATCCCATGTGCAGTCGCTTTCCACCTGCGAAAAATTAATTCTGGGACTGTAAAAAATCAATTTTTTTTCACGTTTTTTGCTGTTTTAAAAAATTAAAAATTAGAAAGTTAATTTTATTTTTTTCCATTTTTACAAGACAGAAAATTAAAAGGGTTTTGGGTCTTCATTTTTAAGGGAGCTGCATTTTATTCAAAGAAAAAGGAAGGGGTTTTCTTCTCTCAAGCAAGGAGGCAGCCGAGAGTTAATTCCAAAAAGTTTTCAAGACTTATTTTTATTTTCTTCTTTGTCTCTCTAAAATCTTTTCACTCTTAGTTTAGTTTGAGTAAGGAAAATTAATTTCCTTTGCTTTATCTTTACATCAAAATTATTTTCTCAAGTTTTTAATTGTTTAAAACTTAGATTTTACAAAACTTTTTGTACGTTTATCACCGCAAAAATCGACAAGGGGACGGATTATGGCACCGTTTTTTTGATCTATAAATTCTGAGGGTAAATATTCTTGGACTCGTTCTCATTTAATTTTGTTTTTCACTTATTTATTGTCAATATTATTATTTTGGCGATTACCCTTTTTCAAGGCATTCTCAGTCTCTTTGGAGCATTATCTTTAAGTCCTTTTTCCAAGGCATTCTCAGTCTCTTCGGAGCATTATCTTTAAGTCCTTTTTCTAGGCATTCTCAGTCTCTTCGAAGCATCATCTTTAAGTCCTTTTTCTAGGCATTCTCAGTCTCTTCGGAGCATTATCTTTAAGTCCTTTTTTCAAGGCATTCTAAGTCTGTTCGGAGCATTATCTTCAAGTCCTTTTTCAAGGCATTCTTAGTATTTTCGAAGCATTGTCTTTAAGTCCTTTTTCCAAGGTATTCTCAGTCTCTTCAGAGCATTATCTTTAACTTCATTTTCCAAGGCATTCTCAGTCTCTTCTGAGCATTATCCTTCGGAACATTAAACTTTTTCAACAATATTCCAAATCATTTCTATCCATGAGGATATCCGCATCAATAGGTTATATGCCGACACGGCTGGGGCTATACACCGCATCGGTTAGATGCCACAACGGAAGAGGTTAGAGACCGCGTTAAGCTCAATTACAGACCAAATTAATAAGGCTAGACACCGCACGGGTTAGATGCCAAACCAACAGGGGTTAGCACATCGACGAACAGATGGTAACTACCCGCAACAACTTCATCCAGTCTAGAAAGACGACTGCCTCAGGTACGCACTTCTTTCCTTTCTTTTCTGAATTTTGGCTCACCTAGGCACCTAAGTTGTAGGTTCCCCAAAATTGGGGGCAACTGTAGACACCGGATCCCGAGGCGGTCCAAGATCTGGATTACCCGATGATGAAGATGATACTTGCCACAGGTAAAGGTGTCGAAAATGATATTTTTCTTATCGAGACCCTCATTTTTTCTAAATAAAACATTAAACAAATAAATATATAAAATAAAAATTATAAAAAAAAAATAATTACATTAAAAAATATTAGGAAGCGTTATTTTTATCAAAATTTTGAATAAAAAATATTTATATTTATAAAAGGGAATAAAATTAATTAATTAAAGATAAAGATTTAAAAAAAAGATTTAATTTTAAGAAAAAGAAGAAAGTTAAGATTCAAAAAAAAAAGGACAAAACGTGAAACATTTAAGGTGAAAAGCTTTTGGTGGCCAAATGTGGAAGGCCGCATGTGAAGCCTTCCACATGCGGCCACCCATGGAAGGCCCTCTGTGGGGCCTTCCACATGCGGCCTCCATGCCGCATGCTGGGCGCCGGCATGCAACCTCCCGTAGGGAGGCTGCAGCTCGCGTGCCCCGCCTGTGGGCTCTTCAGCTATCCCATGTGCAGTCGCTTTCCACCTGCGAAAAATTAATTCCGGGACTGTAAAAAAATCAATTTTTTTTTTCACGTTTTTTGCTGTTTTAAAAAAATAAAAATTAGAAAGTTAATTTTGTTTTTTTCCATTTTTACAAGACAGAAAATTAAAAGGGTTTTGGGTCTTCATTTTTAAGGGAGCTGCATTTTATTCAAAGAAAAAGGAAGGGGTTTTCTTCTCTTAAGCAAGGAGGCAGCCGAGAGTTAATTCCAAAAAGTTTTCAAGACTTATTTTTATTTTCTTCTTTGTCTCTCTAAAATCTTTTCACTCTTAGTTTAGTTTGAGTAAGGAAAATTAATTTCCTTTGCTTGATCTTTACATCAAAATTATTTTCTCAAGTTTTTATTTGTTTAAAACTTAGATTTTACAAAACTTTTTGTACGTTTATCACCGCAAAAATCGACAAGGGGACGGATTATGGCACCGTTTTTTCGATATATAAATTCTGAGGGTAAATATTCTTGGACTCGTTCTCATTTAATTTTGTTTTTCACTTATTTATTGTCAATATTATTATTTTGGCGATTATTACCATGTTTATCATTTATTCTTAGCATTTCTAACATGATTATTATTGGCATAATATTTGTGATTTAATTTGATTTTTTGTGACTCCCGTTGCTTTTCTTTATTATTATTATTATTATTATTATTATTATTATTATTATTATTATTATTATTATTATTATTATTATTATTATTATTATTATTATTATTATTATTATTATTATTATTATTATTATTATCATTATTGTGAATAGATTTGCTTGTATGGTCTTTCCACTATTGCTCTCCTTATTATTATTATTATTATTATTATTGTTGTTGTTGTTGTTGTTGTTGTTGTTGTTGTTACTATCATGCATCTACTACTACTATTATTAATATTAATATTATCATCATACCATGGTTACTCTACTACTATTATTGTTATTTATTATTATTAATATTATTATTATTATTATTTTATATTATTGTTATTAATATTAATTAATATTATTTTATATTATTATTATCATTATTATCATTATCATTATTATTATTATTATTATTATTATTATTATTATTATTATTATTATTATTATTATTATTATTATTATTATTTCATGTTTATTTTATATTATCATTATTATTGTTATTATTTTTGTTGTGTTGTGTTGTTATTATTATTATTATTATTATTATTATTGGTGTCCTGTTATCATTATCAATACTATTATTATTATTATTATTATTATTATTATTATTATTATTATTATTATTATTATTATTATTATTATTATTATTATTATTATTATTATTATTATTATTATTATTATTGCTTTGATATTAACTTTTATTATTATTATTCGGTTTTTTGCATGACCACTTTTTATTTACTTTGCATGTAAATCATTTGTATATTAAATTAACATGTCCTATATTTATTTTGTCTTTATTTGACTAATTTTTGGAGTTATTACTAACATCTTTTAATATTTTTTTTATTTGGGGATTTAAAAGTGAATTTCTTTGTGTAAGCGTCCCCGTGACCACACGGATGGATCACGACGCGTAGGAAACCTGCATCGATTGGGTGAAATCTTTCCTATCCCTTTATGTGTTTATGTTTGCTTGCAAAATAAAATAGTTTTATCTCGTGCACATGTGCAGTAAAAAATTATGAAAATATTTTATAATAAGATCGGGATTTTTCATTAATAAAATTGGGACCAATGTCCCTCATTTTAGCCAAGAAATGTAAAATATCATAATAAAACGAAGAGTTAAATTTTCTTCAAAATGGGACCACTCATCCCGGTTTTCAAACCCACAATAGAATAACTCTTTGAGCCCTTTTCAAATGAGCGCGAAGGAACCAATGTTCCTAAACCAAATGAATGTCCCGATTTATGTATGTTTTTCTCATGTTTGATTTTATTTATTTGTTTAAATTTACGTTCATACATTTCGGGCCCTTGTAATTAATTTTAGGGCAATATTATTTAGTTTTCATTTGGCATTGTATTCCGTCCCAATTTACATTATTAATCTTCTTTCATTTGGGGTTGTATTCCGCCCCAATTTCTCTTGTAATTGTGTGCTTGACGTGTTTATTGCTTTTCTTTATTGCTTTATTTACTGCTTTTCCTTATAGCTTTTATTTATTAATTTTGAATGCTTGTAATGCGCTTTTAATTGAATGCATCAATCGTGTGAGATAAGAGATAGAATTTTAGGCAATTAAAAACTCATTTATAATTAACCAAAACATAAATAAGAGTGAAGTCCTGAACACCAATCACTGGTTTAGACCAATAGATGTTAGAGACCTGTGATGCGTGCCGAACCCCGGGGCGGCCCGAACCGCCCGCTTTTAGGGTTGTCGGGAGGAGGTTCATGAAAACTTGTAAGAAATTACAAATGCGTCCATTTTGGGCGACAAGGAGGTTTCATGGAGTCGCCACCCAATAGAACATTGGGAAAGGTCGTCTAGCCTCAGTGAGCCTAAGACAGCACTGCTGTGTCCATCATAGGCAAGCCAGAGGTGTCTTGGAGGCCCCACCCTAGTAGAACATTAGGACGGCCCTCTCGGCTCACGCTTGGGCAAACCAGAGGTGTCTTAGAGGCCTCACCCTAATAGAACATTAGGATGGCCCTCTTGCCTCGTGGCGTCTAGGACTATGCAAATTCAACCTTTTGGGACATAAGAGGTGTCTTGCAGGTCCCATCCTAATAGAAAATTGAGTTTATGATTGAGTTTTGAATTTAGCATTTCATCCCATTTCTCACTCAATTTAATGCATTCAAATTAAATCGTAAATCATCCATTCAGGGAAAGCTGTAAATAAAGCATAATTAAGATAAAATGTATAAAAAAATAGATTACAATAAAACTAGGGGCGGAATATAACCTCCATTGTAAATTGCCAACGATTCATACATAAATCGGGATATATATTAGGAGTGAGGACATTGGTCCTCGTATGCATATTTATTACAAAATAATTTTGAGATGTCGATTTTTATTTGTTATGAAAATTGGACATTGGTCCTCATTTTACAAAAACCCCAATTTAATTAACAAAATATTTAACCATTTTTATTAGCGAGATAATATAAAAAAGGCATTATTCCCAATAACGATATAATTTAAAGTAAGAAAAATAAAGTCTAGAAAATGAACCCGGGAGGAGACCCTTGGGCCTTTGCAGTAGCTTTTACATCAAATGGCTCCAAATCCACCAAACAAGTCAAAATAAAACCTCACAAAAAATAAAGGACATGTTAGTGTAAAATTAAAGAACCAAAATAAATATGAAATTAAATAATAGGGAGAAAAACGAAAGAAATTGCAGAAAAAAACTATTAAAAAGAAAAGAAAGAAGGAAAAGGAGTCAAAAAGGGAAATAAGGCCTAGGGATGGCCCAAATCGTGTGACCGATGGGCGTCCTTGGGCGCGACAGAAGGGCTTAAGGGTGATCCTCGACAGCCCGTCGCTAGCTTGAACAACGGCTGTCGGTGGTCCTTATGCCCGTCAGTCGCCTCTGTTCCTGAAAAAAACCAAAAAAAATTAAATTTTCTTTTTGTTTTAATTGAAATAAAAATGGATTTTTATACAATAAATTACTAAGAATAATTAAACTCAAAATAATAGACCCAGAATGTTTACCCTCAGATTTTTACCTCGTGAAGGTGAACGTTGCAAGATTTTGACTCCTCGAGTTCTATAAGGATCGAATCGTGATCACGCGATCTGGAGAGATTTTTGGTTGCAAAAATCTTACTTTGAAAAATAAACAAAGAGAAGGAAATTATTGTCTCTTTCTTGGAATTTTGACAGCGACAAATGTCTGAACTAGCTAGATTGACGAAAATGAATGGATCTCGTTTCCTCAGATTAGCGTAATTCAAGAATAAAATAAAATAAAGAATAAGAAATTTTGAAAGAAAATTCTTTTTGTAGAAGTTGAAAATGAAATCCTCTGTGGAAGATTGTTAAGCTTTAGTTTAACAATTAAAAATTTTCTAATCAATAATTTTTCAGCAAAATTTTCCAACCCCTAAAACTGAATTCCCTTCCCCTATTTATAGATTTAGGAAGAAATTTCAAATAAATTTAAATTTGAATTTTAAATTTGAAGAGGATTTCCCAAAATCAAATCAAAACCGAATGATTTTCAGAATATTCCTAAAATCAAATCTAATATTTAAAAATATTTGAAAATATTTGGGAAATTCAAAAAGATTTAAAAGATATTTTGTAAAATCCTTCAAAATTTGGAGAATCGGGCGGTTCAAACAACCAGATCCCCGACCGACGGTCTGCCCGTGGATTATCGATGGGCATCGGTTGCAAGGGGCACCGGCGGTCATTTAGCTGATGGGCCCTACACGTGGCACAGAGATGAGAGATGGTCGTCTCCTGCGAGGAGCAAGTGTCGCTCAGGGGAGCAACGGGCGCCACTTAGCCAAACGACGGCTCCATTCCCGACGGACGTCTCTCATTCGAGCGACGGGCTCCCTTCCCTGAGCGACAACCGGCGCTTGACATGAGAGATGGGCCTCTCGCATGAGCGACGGGCTCTCTGCCACCAACAGGCTGCCTTGTCTGTGGAACTAAATGCCAATTCTCATTGTTGAACTCTCTTCGATTCTTCGAAATCCCCCGTTTACCCAGAAAACCTCCGATCCTTATAAAACTGGAGGATGAACATCCATAACTTTCTTCCCTTTTCCGAAAACTAACATTAGTTTCTTCATCGGGTAACTCTGATCTGGACTACCTCAGGACCCGGTGTCTACAGTTGCCCCAAATTTTGGGGAAACTAGTACACTAATATCCAGATGAGCCAAAATTCAGAGGAAAAAGGAAGAAATGCGTACCTGATGTAGTCCTTACCTTCCTGATGCTATGTGGAAGCAAGTGGTTTCTCGTCTCCATCCGGTGAGTCTCGTCTCGGCCCGACTGAAAACTGAGAGTCGCGGGCAGTAGTGTTATCCAACTGCAACCCATTTGCAATTTATTCTATTGTAGGTATACTGCTAGCCTCGTCTCGGCTTGCATGGTGTCTGCGAGATATGGTGTTATCAAACCCCATCTTGGTTGCGATCTATTCTATCGCATTTGCCCCACTAACCTCATCTCGATCTGCGTGGTGACTGATCTGTTCTGCTAGCCTCATCTCGTCTTGCGCGGTGTGAGGTGAAGTGTTGTCTAATTGCATCCTCTGTTGCAATATGTTCTATTGCATGTATTTTACTGGCCTCATCTCGGTTTGCACGGTGTGAGATACAGTGTTCTCTAACTGCAGCTTTGTTGCGATCTGTTCTATCGCATGTCCCCGCTGGCCTTATCTCGGCTTGCATGGTGTAAGATGTCATGGGTGGTAATGCCTGGAAAGTGTAAATAAGATGTTAATCATGGTAGAATATACAGGATAAAATATAGATTTAGCAGAATATAAGCATACGTTAGCCAAAATGTGAACATAGATATTCCACTAAATGATAGCATATTTTGTACAAAAAAAATATACAAGTAAAACACAATATAATGAGAATGGGCTCCCTGAACAATCTAAAGAGGGTGGTAGTCCAAGGGCTCATCCGGGTCCTCCTCATCATTCGAAACATGCACTGGCTGGCTCTGTGATGTGGACGCTGATGGCCAGGCCCTGGACGTGGCGGGTCGGCTAGGCGGTGCTAGCGCTGGGGGTCTGAACGCGGCCTGGGCGCGAGGAGGGGCTATGACCGGTGCAGCCGCGGGCTGTGCTCTCGCAGGGTCTGCCTGCTGAAACTGTACCTATGCGTAGCCGTCCAGGAAAAGCTGGGCGCATACTCCCATGAACTCCAAAGTGTCTCGGACTACTCCTCCCAGCTCCTGGAATCTCCTAAACATCGTCAGTGTCTAGTCTCGGGCTGCAGTCCTGATGCCATCAAGTCTAGACTCTGCCTGCTCCTGCATTCCTTGACAAACTGGGTGATAGGTGGGATGGCACCCTCCAACACTCCTACTCTGAATCCAAGGGAACTAATGGACTCGTCCACAATCTTGATAGTCGTATGCACCCTATCGACTGCAGCACTATGGGAAGCTATCAAATCCCATCGCAACTCCTCAATGAGCCAAGCCTGGTCCTGGATGACCCTCTCCTGCTGGGCTAACCTCTCTAACATAGCCTGATCACACTCCTCGTACTGCCCAATCCGCTCAAGGAGGACCATATCTCCCTCCTCCTGCCTGTGCTCCATGGCAGCAAGAATTGATGTCATGGCCGCCAATAGGTCAGGCTAGGCTGGCTGTGGTGCTAGTGCTGGCTCCGCCGGATAGTCTGGAGGTGGTGTCGTGGAAGTAGATGCCCCCGGGTGCCCTGCTCGGCAGTAAGGGTAAAATCTAGTTATATCCCAAGGCGTCAACCTCTGTACTCGTACCAGAGACGGAGGAGCGCTCTACACCCTCTGTACTGGGGGAGTGGCAAATAACTCGTCCATAGTGAACTCGATCCCCATGTCGATGGGAGTCTGTGGCTATCCCTCCTCTAATAGCGGCTGCTATGGAGGTGATCCCTCCTGAAACCCAGGCTGCTGGGGAGGCTGGCCCTCCCAAAACTCAGGCTACTGGGGAGGTTGGTCCTCGTAAAACTCTGCTTGCTGAGGAGGCTGCTCCTCCATCTAGGGCTCCCCTGCTGGCTGAAGCAAAGGAAGGCCTAGAGCCCGCCTTGTCTCATGGATCGTGCGCAGTCTCTACTCCTCTGCCTGGCCTGGCAGTTGAACTATCATCCCCATGGTAAGAGCCAATGATACATCTACATATATACTCTCCTCCAGTGTGGGTCCGAGACATTCTGGATGAGCTCCTAGCTCCAACAATGATCTAGTAATTACTCCTCCCACATATACTATAGGGGCTGCCCCCCTAGACACTCTGACCAAATTAGCCACGATCTCGTCGCAAATGTTGAGC
The DNA here is from genome assembly GCA_947683425.1 of Excoecaria cochinchinensis. NCBI lineage: Eukaryota > Viridiplantae > Streptophyta > Magnoliopsida > Malpighiales > Euphorbiaceae > Excoecaria > Excoecaria cochinchinensis. The sequence continues at coordinate 2,285,799 of CANTUQ010000080.1, read as the reverse complement.
CGACGCCCTACAACCATAGCCCACAGACTTCAAATCTCTGCAGCATTAAGTGAGCCCGGGTTACCAGCCCGTACGAGGTAGGAGCTGGAGATAACCCTATGAATGTACTGGAGGGCCTGCGAAGAGAGCATCATACTCTTTGTTGTATCATGGTCATATGGCACTCCCGGCAGAGCTATGACCTCCCATTGCTGGCGCCTAACGGCCCTCTTAGGCATTATGACATCCTCCTCGAACGGTAATCCCATAGCCTCTGCGAACCGCCGGCGGGTGATGCTGTAGTGATATCCGTCAACCAAAAACTGAATGACCCCCTCCTCTGTGTTCGATCTCTGGAATCCCCCATAATGCAAAGTAGCGAGAAATTCCCCGGGTGGGTGTGAATGGCAGGTCACAGATACTTTGTCCATCCTATAGCCGCTACTAGTGCATCTACCTCCTCCAGCATACCCATGGCCTGTAGGAAGGGTCTGGAGATGAAACGGCTAGCTCAGAACTAAACTCGAGCCAGCAGCCTGAACCTCTCCCGCCTCATCACTTATCCAGATAGAAGGCTCAGGCTCTGGCTGATCATGAGGAACCTGACCTTTGGGAGGCATCATACAAAAGAGAAAATAAGAAATTAGCTTTGCATCATCGCAGTAAATAATAACAAAACAAAATATTATGACTTTGTAAATTTTGGCCCCATCCCGGGCCAAAAATGCAATTATTTCAACAGCATTCTAATAAGAATATTCATAACCAAAATATACAAATTTGGGCAGCATTCAGGCCAAGGCGCGCCTTACCAGAAGAAAATTTGGGCAGCATCCTAGCAAGGATGTACCCAACCAAAAAAATTTTAAAATTTGGGTAGCATCCCAGTAAGGATGTGCCCAACCTCCTACAAAAAAAAACAAAAAAATGGACAGGCCTCGGGCCTCAAGCAACATTTCGTCTCATTCAGTTCAAGATGCCCTAAAACTAAGTTCAACAGAGAGAAGCCTAAATTTTCTATGGATAACTTTCGTGCTCTTATCATTTTGTCCTTTTCGTTTTCCCCTTTTTTTTCTTTTTTCATTTTTTCATTGTCCTTTTATTATGGCCCGCATATAGTTCAAAGAAAATGAGTAGAAAAGGGTAAAAATTAATATTGCATTTTTGCCAAATCATGCCAATATGCATTTCCCATGAGAAATATTAAAAATAAATAGAAAAAATAGTAGAAAAAATGAATAACTAACCTGTGTGTCGACGTGACTGTGTTAAAAATAAAACTCGACTAAAGAGTGCAAAGAGTGTGTCTAAATGTTTGGGACAGTGTGGGGGTCGTTTTGGCACAAACGGCACGCGAAACGGGTGATAAATGAGGAAGATATGGTCAAAAAATGACTTTGTGGCGTCGGTTGGTGAAGAAAAGAGAAAAAGGGAGAAGAAAACGACTGAAGCGCGTCGGTCACTCGTGACTTATATAGGCTTTAGTGATCGACGGGTAGCCCATCTAAAGAGTGAGCAACGGGCAACCCGTCTATCGCTCTGGATTCCATATTTTAATGCTAATTAACTCCCTAATTAAATCCTAATCAATTCCCCATTAATTAACCTATTAAATGTTTTTTTTTTCGTTTTTCGCGCCTGGATTTGCCTGCAATCAGATATTATTTTATGATCGTGTCATGCATGCATGCAAGAAAGAGATTTGGCTGTAGGTAAACAAGGCTGACTGACGGGCTAGCCATCGGTTGGGTGACAGATGGGCTCCCCGTTGGTAGACCCCTCCTCTTAAATTTCCCATTTTCCTCCTTGGGTTTCGTGCCCTTTCATCCTTTAAGCCCAAATCTAAGCTTTTTCTCAAGTTTTTCCCCTTTTTTCCTTGCTTGTTTCTTTGGCCAACTTAAATTTTTCAACCATAAGGTTTGAGAAATGTCTTCTGCCACTGTTGCCAAGATGCACCAAATTTTTGACAATCCACAAACTTGGGAAAACTCTACCCTGGCTCCACTTTCCGGTCTGAAATTTTTGAGAAGGGTTAAGATAGACTAAAATCTTCTTTTAGCTGTGGTTCATTTTTGGGACCTGCAATTCCATGTCTTCAGGTTCACCTATTAGGATCTATGCCCCTTGCCTAAAGAGCTTGCCATTATCGCTGGGACCTAGTATCCATCCAGTACCCTGCCATGCATTCCTCATTGTGGTCTGGTTCAGACTCGAGATATAGCACAGACCTTGAGCATTGCCCCTTCTGACGCTGCCCGTGTGGTTCCTCAGGGTTCCATATTTGCTTTAGAACCACTGATTGAAGCAATGGATGAGTTCCCTGACGTCCCTCATAGAGCGTGGGTGTTATATTCCTTTTCTGCCTGATGAGGTATCTGATTGTGAGCTCAAATGATCTGATCAGCGATTCTCGTCTATTTGGGATCCTGGATGATTTCCAATGCGGACTGATCCCCTTTCCCTTGGTCCTTGCCGAGACTATCATAGGCCTTGATTATGTCCGTACTGGGTCTTCTACTACTTTCTCTGGGAGCCCCTTATTACTCAAGGTAAGTCATTGTGTTAAAAGGTAGTGCGTCCCTTGTGGATTTTCACACTAGCTTTTCTTTGTGGGAAATGCGTCCCTTTGGGGATTTTCACATACCCCTGTGCCTAATTTTTGCCTGAAGTGAACACAATTCACTCCAGCAGCTTTTATTTTTATTTGCTTTTTTACTTTATTTTCTTTTGCTCTTATTTTCCTTTTGTTCCCCTTTTAGATATGGCTGCAAGAGAAATTGAAACTGCTGTCAGAACCACCTCCTAGGGTTATTAGTCAATATTCTTCGAGGCATTTTCTTCCTCACCAACGATTGTACTCATTTACGACTCCCGACAAAGGCATTACCAGATTTAGCGAGGTAACCGATGAGGACATTAGTTTTATGAGCACTTGGCTCCCCCTATCTGCTGCGATGGTTGATGGTTCTTCAGGATGTGTTCCCTTATGTGGGCTACGTGAGGCTACCTTTTACATCACGGCTCGATGTGCTCGACAGCTTGAGATGACTCAAGACGTGGTGAGCATCCCTCTATCGTTTCAAGGCAGAATCTTATCGGTAGCTTTTGCCTCCCGGTACCATGATCTTTGGGCTGAACTACCAGTGAAGACTGTCATTCCCTCTTTTGGTCATCATCTGTTGTTTCCACTAGCGCATACAAGAGATGGGTGCTTAGCCCTGCCGTTGACAACAGGACTCGACGACTTAGACATTTGGTCGGCCAGAGTAGTAGTAGGGTTTAGTTTATATTTGTATGCATTTTGAGCAACCTTGTTCTTTTTAGAACAGAACTTAAAAAATAATATGAATGAATGAATTTAGTTTTATTTCATTTCACAAAATTGTGTACATCTCCATATGATTTCAATACATATGATCGTCATTCAATGTTGATTCAAATATGCAAAACTACATTTATTCAAGGAGCCAAATCTTGATAGCATCAACTCCTATTACCAATAAGCCTTCTCGGGTTTTCTTGATTGGAAATTTTCACTAAAGCCTCTAATTTTTGACCAGGATGCCTTTTTTCGGTTTTCACCCTGACGAGGTGCCGAATTTTAGTAAGGCCGCCTTTTTTCGGTTTTCGACCCACGGGGCTTTTATTCTCTTCTTTTGATTTTTATCGCCTTTAGCCATGGAACCTCTTGAGTCTATCAATGTTGATTGGCTCCTTGAACTCATTGTCGTCATTATCTGATAGAATCGCCGCTCGCTTTGATAATAGCTTCTTGAGGATGAAAGGCCCTTCCCATGTCGGTTTGAATTTTCCCCTTATGTCTGGCGTGCCTAGTCTCATCTGCTTGAATACCAAGTCCCCCTCTTTCAACGGGTGCTTCTTGACTTTCTTTCCAAATGATCTGGCAAGTCTCTTCTGATAGATCTGATTGTGGTAGTAGTCTCCCAACCTACTCTCATACAACATGTTCAAGTGTTGCAGCCGCTGCTGTGCCCACTCAACTTTTGGAATCTCATCTTCCATAACCACCCTCAGTGACTTGAGTTCGACCTCGACTGGCAATACTGCTTCTTTCCCATAGACCAAGGAATACGGTGTGGCTCCTGTTAAATTTCTGACAGTCGTTCTGTAACCCCAGAGCGCAAAAGGTAACTTGCCTGCCCAATCTTTATAACTCTGAACCATTTTGGCCAGGATTCTCTTAACGTTCTTATTAGCGGCCTTTACTGCTCCATTAGCTTGCAAACGATAAGGAGAGGAATTGTGATGTTCAATGCCATATCTCTGAAGTAACTTCTTCGTTTCGGCTATGAACTGGACCCCATTGTCAGATACCACATGGTGCGGGATGCCATATCTACATATCAAATTCTTATGAATTTTGCCATATCCCGAGCATCAAACTTCTTGAAGGACTCGACCTCTACCCATTTGGTAAAGTAGTCGATGACGACTATAATATATCTATGTCCATTAGAGGTGGTGACGTATCTCTCCAATGATGTCTATCCCCCAAATTGTGAATGGCTAGGGCGATGCCAAGCTATGCAATTTTGAAATAGGCAAGTACCTTAAGTCCGCATACTGTTGTCACAACTAACACTGTTTTACATACTTTGAGCAGTCTGTATCCATAGTGAGCCCTTGCCTTATGATCTTTTTGGCCAACGTCAGTCCATTCATGTGGGCTTCGCACACACCAGCGTGAGTTTCTTCCATCACCCTTTTGGCTTCTCTCTCCTCCAGACACCTCAATTAAATGCCATCGACCTGTCGTTTGTACAACACCCCATCTATGTAGATAAACTGAGTAGACAGCTTGCGAATCATCCTCTGATCTTTCTCGGTGGCCTCTTCCTGAAATGTCGCATTTTCTAGATAGTTCTTGATATCATAACACCACGGCTTCCCATCTACTACTTCTATTTCCATCACTGGCTTGGACTCAAAGCTAGGCCTCTCAAAACTAGAGATCAAAATCTGCTTCATGACTACCCCTTCTGGATTGTCCCATATCGATACCAAAGTTGCAAGTGCGTCGACTAACTGATTCTCATCCCTCAGCACAAAGTGAAAAGTACATATTTCAAACTGATTGCTCAAATCCTTTAAGTGCCTGACATATGGCATTAGCCTCTCTTCTTTAACGGCCCATTCACCCCGAATCTGATTGATTACTAGGGACGAATCCCCAAATATTCCTACGTTCTTTGCCCCCAAAGCTATTAATGCTTCCAACCTAAAAGTACATGCTTCATACTCGGCTTTATTGTTGGTGGTTTAGTACCTTAACTTCTTGGCCAATTGGAGTTTCTCGTCATCTGGGGTTGTCAGAATAATTCCTACTCCAGCTCCCTTGCTGTTTACAGCCCCGTCAAAGTGCAATTACCAACCCTGAATTGTGATAGCTGCTATGTCCTCATCAAGGAAATTGAACTCATACGAGTCTCATTGGATTGGGTGTTCTGCCAGAAACTCAGCCGCTGCACGACCTTTAATGGTCTTTCGAGTAACGTACTCTACATTAAATTCCTGTAACAGCAACAACCACCTACCCATTTTTCAAAGTAAGGATGGAGCTTCCTGCAAATATCTGAGGGAATTCTGCTTTGCTACTGCCTGTACCTTGTAAGAATGAAAATAGTGTCTCAACTTCTTAGAGGCCCAAATTACCGCCAGGCAAATCTTTTCTACTTCTGCATACTTGACCTCATAACCCAGGAACTTCTTCCTAAGGTAGTAAACGGCAAACTCCACTCCGAACTCATCTTCTTAAGCCATCATGGCGCCTACAGAACTATCCTCTATGGCCAAATACAGGATCAACAATTTGACTGGCTGTGGCAGTCTCAAAATCGGTGGATTCAGCAAATACTCTCTCATAGTATCGAAAGCCCTCTGAAAATCTTCATTCCATATTACTGGTTAGTGTTTTCTGAGTAGTCTAAAAATTGGTTGACAGATCAAATTAAGCTTAGTGATAAACCTGCTGACATACTGCAACCTACCCAAAAAGCTTCTCACATCCTTTTTTTTTTGCGGCACCAGCATTTCTCTAATGGCCTTAACCTTGTCTGGGTCAATCTCGATTCCCCTCTAGCTAACTACATGTCCTAGAAGGTTCCTTGAGATGACACAAAAGATGCATTTCTTGGGGTTTAATCGGAAATTGTACTTTCCAATCATCTAAAAGAACTTTTCTATGGCTTCAAACTGGCCTTCTCTAGTGGCCGGCTTGATCATCATATCATCCACATATACTTCTACCTCCTTGTGAATCAAGTCATCTAGAATCCTTATGGCCATCCTTTGATACGTCGTGCCTGTGTTTTTCAAGCCGAAGGGCATTACCCTGTAAGCGAACGTCCCCCACTCTGCGATGAAAGCTGTCTTAATCCGGTCGACTATTTTATTGAGTATCTGATTGTAGCCTGCATAACTATCCACGAAACTGTACATCATGCAGGCAACTGGGCTGTATACCAGCACGTCTATGTGGGTCAATGGAAAGTCATCCTTTGGACAAGCCTTATTCAAGTCTTGATAATCCACACATACCCTTACCTTGCCATTTTTCTTGGCTACTGGGACAACATTGGCCAACCAGGTTGGGTATTGTACCTCAATTAGGAACTTGGCTTTGATCTGCTTGTGAATTTCCTCCTTCACCTTGTCTGCCCATTCTGGCTTGAGTCTCCTCAACTTCTGCTTGACAGGCTTATAGTCTAGGTATGTCGGGATGGCATGTTCCATGATTTCTCGATCTACCCCTGGCATATCTTCGTAGGTCCAGGTAAAGACTTTTTCATGTTTTCTTAATATTCTCTTAAACTTTTCTCGCTCTTCAGGAGCTATGTTAGATGCTATCAAGAATTCTTTTGGGTTTTCCGAGGTTCCAAGATTAAATGGAGTAGCATCAGTTGAATCAATATCAAATATAGATGGATTATGATCATGATCATGCATAATGAAATCATCAGAAATATAGCACAAGTAAGCAAAATCGTTTATTTTATTAATAAAACTAAAATTGTCATTAACATTATCAAAAAGTTTTGGAGTAAAAAGAAAATCTAAACTATTTTTTTTCCTCCTCCCCTGCCGGCGCATCTATTGCAGCTGATGGCCCTACATCATTTTGGCATTTCGGGGGCTCTTCAGCAACCCCCTGTACGGTTTCCTCAATCTTTGCTTTCCTCTTCAGCTGGGTGGCCACAATCCCCTTAGTTATAACCTCCTCGGGCTCCTCGCGGTCCTAAATTTTGTTGCTGGTCATGATTTCTTCATCCCAAAAGCCCTCTACTGGCTTGATCAATCCAATGTCCAAGTCAAAGACATCATTAAAAACCTCGAACCCCGATACAATTCTCCCGTCAACCCACTGAGGCTCGGCTTCCCTGGTGTAGGCATATGCTGCAGCTGCTAGCACAAATCTCTTTCGGATATGGGGGATCTCCTTTGTTGACCCCTTGGTCCTCTTCACCACACCTTTATAACCGAGGCCCTTCCTATCCTTCTTCCCTCTGGTGGCAATGGCTTCTGGTAACCCTTGCGAGTTCTTGCCTAATCCCGCACCGGGGAGGAATGACATCCTCTTCATCATGTTCAGCACCTGGGGGCTTCCTTCTATCTGTTCCTCCCCATCTATTACAAGCACATCGAACCCACTGAAAGGCTACCTCGCAATCTCTACTATGGAAACCTGATTTTCCCTTGCAGTACTTATGGTCACCACTTGCCCTTTATGAGGAATCTTGACCATCTGATATAGCATAGAGGGGATGCCTCCCAGTTTATGGAACCAAGGCCTTCCTAAAAGAGCTAAAAAATTGGCAGGGATAGGCAAGGCTACAAACTCCACCTCTGTCTCCACAGGCCCTATCTTAACCATTGTCTTGAATGTCCCAAAGGCATGCCTTCTTGAGTTACCATAAGCCGTGATCGTAAGATCAGACTTAGCTAGCATATCTTTTGCAACCCTAAAAGCTACTATGGCTACCTGTGGGCACACATTGATTGATGAACCATCGTCCACCATCACACAGGCCGTGTGCTTCTGACTAATTTGTGCCCGTAAGTACAAAGGGAGGTTGTCATGGCCGGATTTATACCCTAAAAGAATTAACTTAAATTGGCATGTGTGTGAGAATTGAATGTGAGTTTTGGACTAGATTGAAATAAAGGCAGGACTTAATTGAAAGAAAGAAGAATGGTTAAGGGATTAAATGGTAATTATATATGGTTGTAATAAGCATGAGTTTAAGGCTGATTAATTAGTTTAATGGAGGATTAATTAAGAATAAAATAAGGTAAGAAAATAGTTGGTGGAGGCAGATTTTCTGAAGTGGGTTCCGTGTGGCTCATTGTGAGGATGCCACCTCCACTTATGCATGCAAATGTTTAAGGGGTTGAGAGGTGAGTGTGGTTCAGTTTTTCTCTCTCTCTTTTTTCTGTACTTTGAATATGTTCTTTCTTCTTCTTTCCGTGAGTGGAGGAGAGTTGGTAAGTGGATGTGTGTGCTTGTAGTATTGAAGTGAGAATTAAGGGCAAACTTAAAGCTGAAGAAGTGAAGAGAGATAAGGGAAAAGCTGTAATCGGAGAGCCGAGCGTCTATCGAGATTAGGAGCTAAGGCGATAAGGTTTGGGAACAAACCTTAATTGTGTAATTGTGTAATTTGTGTGGGTTGAATAGAGATTTGAATTGAATTGTATGTGTATGTGAAATTGAGGTTTGAACATGAGTTATGTGATGCTAGATTAAATGATTGTAGTGGTAATATGCTTTATGATAAAGTGCTTGAGAATAATTATGATTTGTGTTATTATTGAATGTAAAAACAAGAAGGGAAAATAGGTATGTGCTATTTGTCTATGTGGTTGGTGTTTAGGGTTGATTGCCAAAAGTGAGAGTGAGATATGCTTGAGTTCAATTCTGCGTACTGGATTTTTGTATGTCGCGGTGACAATGGAATTCATTATGACCGTGAGATACTTGAGAGAGCATTCTGTTTTGCAAAGTGAGAATATGTCACGGTGACAATGAAATTCATTGTGACCGTGACATACCCTCAAGTTGCATTCTGCCGAGAGTTGGGAACATGTCACGGTGACAATGAAATTGATTGTGACCGTGACCTGCCCACAGTTTGCATTTTGTTTTGAACTTCAACATGTCACGGTGATAATGAAATTCATTGTGACCATGACCTACCCTGTTTTTGCAATATAACCCTAATGTGTTTGGACTCTCTAACGGTAAGACTTTAGGTTGTAATGAAGGACATTATGAGTATGTAAATGAGGAAAATAGCTATGTGCTAAACCGAATGTGATGTTGGACAATAACATATGTGATGCGAAATGTGTTCAATGTGCAATGAATAAATGTTTAACAACTTAAGCCTGCGAGTTAAGTAGTGGATAGTTAAGCATGCCTATAGGGTCAAGTGCTGCAGCCCCATGCGTTTAATGTGTCTGATTCCATGGGAATCACAATGCGAAAATAATGTGAATAATCCTTGCTGGATTTTATTATAAGTGGAATGATATTTTGGTTCCTGAGGGTACCCATGCATAAGTGTAATCTCGATGAGATTCTAGTACCTGAGTGGTACCAATGCGATACCCGTCATCCGCGTTATTGAATTGCAGGCTAACTGACTAATTAAATAAATAAAAAGAAGTGATTGTGATATAATAAAGTATGTGATGTAGATATGTGAATAAGTGATTGATGCTTTTTGATTGAATATGGTAATGAATAATACTATGCATGAAATGGTACTCACTATGATAATAATTGTTCTGGCATGACTTCTAGCATGTAATGTATGGTGTTTCCGATGTGTGATAAATTATTTGCTATATATGAGTTCCCCACTAAGCGTTATCGCTTAGCATGGATTTACTCTAATCCGTGCAAGTACAGACCAGAGGTGATTGAAGGACGTCTCCGCATTTTGTACGGTCAACAGTAGGAAGTAGAAAGTGTAGGTTTTGGGTTTGATATTTTGGGATTTCTGTATAAGCTTTCGTACAACCAAATGTGTATCGGGTATGTAAAGGCATGTAATAATCTAATAACTATGAATGTTACCCCTCATATGTATGCATGTCCTATGAGTGGAAGTGGTGTATGAACTAAGGTAGTTGGCATGTGATGCATGAGTTAAGATCGTATGTGATGAAATTTTATTATTCAGGTTAAGCATGTGTTTTTGTGTGTGTGCGGCCTTCTCTAACTAAGATTAGTTGAGCTAGTCTGTCATTAGGGAACGGGCGTCACAAGTTGTGGTATCAGAGCCTAGGTAGAGTCTTTTCTGGGAATTGGGTAGATAAGATGTGCATAGTTTGTTGACCTAATGTGGAAGTCCTTGTTTAATCTGTGTAGTAACGATGGATTCTGGAAGGCATACCGAAGAAGGATCTGCCGAAAGTGTGAATCCTCGTGAAGCTGAGGTGACGGGGTCTGGACAGTCTAGATCGTTTGGTTTCGGGAATTTGATTCCGTTTAGACCTACGGAAGCTATGATGAAAATGACACAGGATATGGCGAGAGTGATGGAACGTATGATGGTGCCTATAGCCCCAATAGAATCCCTGAGAAAGCATGGTTTGGAGGAATTTCATGGGACAAGGTTAGATGAGTCAGAAAAAGCAGAGTACTGGATTGAGAAGGTGGAAAGGATTCTTAAGGAGATACGGTGTCCTCCAGACCAGTGGGTTGAATGTGTGGAGTCACTACTCCAAGGTCCTGCATATGATTGGTGGAAGCTGGTTCTGCAGAATCAGATGCTTCCTGAACCACTAAACTGGGAGTTCTTTGAAAAGGAGTTCAAGAACAAGTATATTACTAAGGCACATCGAGAGGCAAACTGGAAGAAGTTTCTGAGTTTGAGACAGAGAACCATGATGGTAGCGGAGTATGAAGCGGAATTTTGTCGTCTAAGCAAGTATGCACCAAAAGGTATTTTGACCGATGTGTTACGATGTCAACAATTTGAGGAAGGGCTGATTGAGGAAATTAAAGCGTTGCTGATTTCTCTAACAACAAAGCAGAATGTAAGTTATTATCGAATTATTCAAGCAGCTTTGAGAGCTGAAAGGACTTTGGGAGCTCAAAGAGAATGGAGACAAAGGAAGAATGCAAGTAGAGGTGGTTCCCAGGCGGGGAAAAGATCCAGAGATTCTCATATGGCACCACCTGCGGAATCAGGGTTCAGTTCTACAGCGAGAGGTAAGAAGCGTGGCACTCCCTCTGCATCCGACGCTGGGAAAGGAACATCTAGTAACAGAGGTGAGGTACATGAGTGTCCTCACTGTGGTAAGAGGCATCGAGGTGAATGCTGGAAAGTGACGGGTGATAGTTTTAGATGTGGAAGCACTGAGCATTTCCTTGCCAACTGTCCCAACGCCTATGAAACGGCAGGGAATCAGCAAGAGCAGAGTAGGGGTGGTTCGAATTCGCCTTCTGTTAGTAGAGGAAGAGGAAGAGGACGTGGCAGAGGTAACTAGTCCAGGGGTGCAGTTGATTCTGAGATTGTGGATAGGCCTAACGCGGCACCAGTGCGGGCTTATGCAATGAGGGCATGAGAGGATCAGGATGCGCCTGAGGTGATAGCAGGTACTATTCTACTCTATGGTGTGAAAATGTTAGCACTTATTGATCCTGGCTCCACTCATTCATATGTGTGTGATAAAAAGATATACGAAAAGATGCCTGAAGTTGAATGTTTAAAATATGATATATGTGTGTCTAGCCCTTTTGGAGGTAATGTTAATGTGAACAGAGTGTATAGAAACTATGCATTAGAAGTTCAAGGTAGTGTGTTTCCAGCTGATTTGATTGAACTACCGTTTGATGAGTTTGATTTGATTTTTGGTATGGATTGGTTAACTAAGTATGATGCGGATGTTAAGTGTAAGAAGAAGATGGTTATAATCTCTAATGGTGAGGGGAACAGAGTGACAGTGAGAGGAGTGTGCACTAATCCTCTTGTAAATGTGATATCTGCTATGCAAGCCTGTCGATGTATGAGGAAAGGATGTGAAGTTTATCTAGCTTTGGTGTTAGACAGTAAGAGAGAACATGTGAAGATGCAAGAGATACCAGTAGTTAGAGAGTTTCCTGACGTGTTTCCTGAAGAATTGAGCAGTATACCACCAATAAGAGAGGTTGACTTATCGATTGATGTGATGCCAGGAACAGCACCTGTATCTAGGGCACCGTACAAAATGGCTCCAACTGAGTTGAAGGAATTGAAAGAGCAGTTGCAAGAATTGCTGAACAGGGGTTTTATTAGACCTAGTGTTTCACCTTGGGGAGCACCAGTGTTATTTGTCAAGAAGAAAGATGGTACAATGAGAATTTGCATTGATTATCGGCAGTTGAATAAAGTGACAGTAAAGAATCGATACCCTTTACCTCGGATTTAAGACTTGTTTGATCAGTTAAGAGGAGCAGGTGTATTCTCAAAAATTGATTTGTGTTCGGGGTATTATCAGTTGCAAGTGAAGAAAGAAGATATACCTAAGACTGCATTTAGAACTCGGTATGGGCATTATGAATTCCTAGTGACGCCATTCGGGTTAACTAATGTGCCAGCTGCATTTATGGATTTAATGAATCGGGTATTCATACCGTATCTGGATCAATTTGTGGTAGTATTCATAGACGATATCCTGGTTTTTTCAAGGGATGAGAAGGAACATGAACAGCATTTGAGAGTTGTGCTTCGGACACTGCGGGAGCATCAGCTGTATGCCAAACTAAGTAAGTGTGAGTTCTGGCTCAAAGTGGTGTCATTTCTGGGTCATGTGATCTCATCTGAAGGGATTAAAGTAGATCCAACTAAGATAGAAGCAATCGTGAATTGGAAACCGCCTAAGAATGTGCTGGAGGTTCGCAGTTTCTTAGGTTTGGCTGGATACTACAGAAGGTTTGTGAAAGGATTTTCAGTAATAGCTTTACCGTTGACAAAATTGTTACAAAAAGGAGTGAAATATGAGTGGTATGAAAGATTTCAAGCGAGTTTCGATCAGTTGAAGAAGATGTTAGCAGAAGCACCGATTCTTACACAGCCTATGACTGGTAAAGAGTATGTGTTGTACACCGATGCTTCAGGTGTCGGGTTGGGTTATGTATTGATGCAAGATGGAAAGGTGATAGCGTATGCGTCATGGCAACTGAAACCGCACGAACAAAATTATCCGACTCATGATTTGGAATTGGCAACAGTAGTGTTTCCTTTAAAGATTTGGCGACATTACTTGTATGGTGAGAAGTGTAGAATTTACACCGATCACAAGAGTTTGAAATATCTGCTTACACAGAAGGAATTAAATCTGAGGCAGCGAAGATGGCTTGAGTTGTTTAAGGACTATGATTGTATTGTGGATTATCATCCGGGAAAAGCTAATGTAGTGGCGGATGCTTTGAGCAGGATGTCAATTTCAGCATTACAGTTAAAGCAGATTAAGTGGAGGTTTTCTGTAAACGGAGCTTTATTGGCACAGTTGAAAGCGAGACCAGTCTTGAAAGACGAGTTAATAGCTGCTCAGAGAAATGATACGAGGTTGCAACAAATTCTGCAGCCAGTCAGTGATATGGATAAGACTGACTATTCAGTGAATGAAGATGGAGTACTGCTGTACAAGGATAGAATGCGTGTGGCAAATGATAAGGAATTAAAGAAGAGATTGATGCATGAGGCTTATAATACAATTTTCACTATGCATCCAGGTGGAAACAAGATGTATCAAGATATGAAACAGTTGTACTTGTGGCCTGGAATGAAGAAGGATGTAGTGGAATATGTGTCCAAGTGCCTTGTCTGTCAATAAGTTAAAGCGGAGCATCAAGTGCCTCAGGGGATGTTGCATCCACTCCCTATTCCACAATGGAAATGGGATAATATTACGATGGATTTTGTATCTGAATTGCCTCTGACCTCAAGACAGCAGGATGCAGTATGGGTTATTGTGGACAGGTTTTCGAAATCGGCTCATTTTATACCAGTTCGGATGGATTATTCTATGGAAAAGTTGGCTGAATTGTATGTAAGAGAAATTGTCCGATTGCATGGGATACCCTTGTCTATTGTTTCTGATAGGGATCCCAGATTCACTTCTAAGTTTTGGAAGAGCTTACAAGCGGCTTTGGGTATGAAATTGAACTTCAGTACTGCTTTCCATCCGTAAACTGATGGACGATCAGAAAGAATTATTCAGGTTTTGGAAGATTTGATGCGAGCATGTGTTTTAGATTTCTCTAAGAGTTGGGATAAGTATCTTCCACTTATGGAATTTGCTTATAACAATAGCTATCAGACTAGTATTGGTATGGCACCGTATGAAGTCTTGTACGGAAGGAAATGTCATTCACCGGTTTGCTGGACAGAATTGAATGAAAGCAGAATCATTGGACCCGAACTAGTGAGAGATACAGAAGAGAAAGCTAAGATTATACAACAAAGATTGAAAGCAGCAAGTGACAGGCAGAAGTCGTATGCTGATTTGAAGAGAAGGGACATTGAGTTCAGTGTGGGCGATAAAGTATTTCTGAAAGTGTCTCCTTGGAGGAAGGTGCTAAGATTCGGTAAGAAAGGAAAACTGAGTCCGAGGTTCATCGGGCCATACGAAGTGCTTAAAAGAGTAGGTTCAGTAGCTTATTGGTTGGCTTTGCCCCCGGCTTTGGCTAAGCTGCATGATGTATTCCATGTATCCATGTTAAGAAGATATAGGTCAGATGATTCCCATGTGCTACCTGTAAAAGAAGTGGAAGTGCAATCAGATTTCACTTATGATGAGAAACCGAAAGAGATTTTAGCAAGAGAAGTGAGGCAACTTCGAAACATGCAAACACCAATTGTAAAAGTACTCTGGCAACATCATGGTGTTGAGGAAGCAACTTGGGAACTAGAAGCGGCTATGCAAGAGCAACATCCACAGCTGTTTCACTCAGGTATGAATTTCGAGGACGAAATTCTCTAAGGAGGGGAGAGTTGTCATGGCCGGATTTGTACCCTAAAAGAATTAACTTAAATTGGCATGTGTGTGAGAATTGAATGTGAGTTTTGGACTAGATTGAAATAAAGGCAGGACTTAATTGAAAGAAAGAAGAATGGTTAAGGGATTAAATGGTAATTATATATGGTTGTAATAAGCATGAGTTTAAGGTTGATTAATTAGTTTAATGGAGGGTTAATTAAGAATAAAGTAAGGTAAGAAAATAGTTGGTGGAGGCAGATTTTCTGAAGTGGGTTCCGTGTGGCTCATTGTGAGGATGCCACCTCCACTTATGCATGCAAATGTTTAGGGGGTTGAGAGGTGAGTGTGGTTCAGTTTTTCTCTCTCTCTTTATTCTGTACTTTGAATATGTTCTTTCTTCTTCTTTCCGTGAGTGAAGAGGAGAGTTGGTAAGTGGATGTGTGTGCTTGTAGCATTGAAGTGAGAATTAAGGGCAAACTTAAAGCTGAAGAAGTGAAGAGAGATAAGGGAAAAGCTGTAATCGGAGAGCCGAGCATCCGTCGAGATTAGGAGCTAAGGCGATAAGGTTTGGGAACAAACCTTAATTGTGTAATTGTGTGATTTGTGTGGGTTGAATAGAGATTTGAATTGAATTGTATGTGTATGTGAAATTGAGGTTGAACATGAGTTATGTGATGCTAGATTAAATGATTGTAGTGGTAATATGCTTTATGATAAAGTGCTTGAGAATAATTATGATTTGTGTTATTATTGAATGTCGAAACAAGAAGGGAAAACATGTATGTGCTATTTGTCTATGTGGTTGGTGTTTTGGGTTGATTGCCAAAAGTGAGAGTGAGATATGCTTGAGTTCAATTCTGCCTACTGGATTTTTGTATGTCACGGTGACAATGGAATTCATTGTGACCGTGAGATACTTAAGACAGCATTCTGTTTTGCAAAGTGAGAATATGTCACGGTGACAATGAAATTGATTGTGACCGTGACCTGCCCCCAGTTTGCATCTGTTTTGAACTTCAACATGTCACGGTGACAATGAAATTCATTATGACCGTGACCTACCCTGTTTTGGCAATATAACCCTAATGTGTTTGGACTCTCTAACGGTAAGGCTTTAGGTTGTAATGAAGGACATTATGAGCATGTAAATGAGGAAAATAGCTATGTGCTAAAGCGAATGTGATGTTGGACAATAACATATGTGATGCGAAATGTGTTCAATGTGCAATGAATAAATGTTTAACAACTTAAGCCTGCGAGTCAAGTAGTGGATAGTTAGGCATGCCTATAGGGTCAAGTGCTGTAGCCCCATGCGTTTAATGTGTCTGATTCCATGGGAATCACAATGCAAAAATAATGTGAATAATCCTTGCTGGATTTTATTAAAAGTGGAATGATATTTTGGTACCTGAGGGTACCCATGCGTAAGTGTAATCTCGATTAGATTCTAGTACCTGAGTGGTACCAATGCGATACCCGTTATTCGCGTCATTGAATTGCAGGCTAACTGACTAATTAAATAAAAAAAAGAAGTGATTGTGATATAATAAAGTATGTGATGTAGATATGTGAATAAGTGATTGATGCTTTTTGATTGAATATGGTAATGAATAATACTATGCATTAAATGGTACTCGCTATGATAATAATTGTTCTGGCATGACTTCTAGCATGTAATATATGGTGTTTCCGATGTGTGATAAATTATTTGCTATATATGAGTTCCCCACTAAGTGTTATCGCTTAGCATGGATTTACTCTAATCCGTGCAGGTACGGACCAGAGGTGATCGAAGGACGTCCCCGCATGTTGTACGGTCAACAGTAGGAAGTAGAAAGTGTAGGTTTTGGGTTTGATATTTTGGGATTTCTGTATAAGCTTTTGTACAACCAAATGTGTATCGGGTATGTAAAGGCATGTAATAATCTAATAACTATGAATGTTACCCCTCATATGTATGCATGTCCTATGAGTGGAAGTGGTGTATGAACTAAGGTAGTTGGCATGTGATGCATATGTGATGAAATTTTATTATTCAGGTTAAGCATGTGTTTTGTTGTGTGTGTGCGGCCTTCTCTAACTAAGATTAGCTAAGCTAGTCTGTCATTAGGGAACAGGCGTCACAGATGTTGTGGTTGCGGCCTTCTGCCGGCAAGTCGGCATTTGTAAACACCACATTCTCTCCAACTCCCCCTTTTACCACATCCAGCAGTTACGTAGGTGATATAGTGGGTTAATTACTTCGGTGGTCACTGAACTTTAAGGGTTGTAACGATTTGGTCACTGAACTTCAATTTGTAACAATAAAATAATACATCTATTATTTTGTAACGAAAAAATCAAAATGATCGAAAATATCAACTAGCACGTGACCTATTAGCTGAATGAACGTTAGATTTTTTGCCACGTCGGATCTGACATGGATCCGACGTGGCTTTATGGTTAAAAAAAAATCAATTTTCACTGTCTTCAAGCAGCTCTCGTTTGCTCCCGAAACCGGATTTCCGATCATTTTGATTTTTTCGTTACAAAATAATAGATATATTATTTTATTGTTACAAATTGAAGTTTAGTGACCAAATCGTTACAACCCTTAAAGTTCAGTTACCATCGAAATAATTAACCCTGATATAGTTGTGGCCACGATTGTTTCACATAAAGCTTCCACCAACTTTTCCCCATGGGATGGAGACTGCCTCAGGAGGTCCCACATTGAAATTTGAGCTGGCGTCTTTTTTAGCTGCTTAATTATTGGATCATCCTCCGGTTCATTTTCTTTTTGGCCCATTACCAGCTCCTAGGGCCTCTCAACTTCTGGAGCTACCCTTCCACTCTAGGTTACCGCTCCCACTTTCTTTTTCTTTTCCTTCTTCTCTTCCTCTTCCTCTTTCGAACCCCATAGGTCGGAAAACGCATTAGAATTATCATTTTCACTTCCACTCTCATCAGTGGACCAGCAATCGATCACTGCAGCTGGAAGCCCTTCTTGACTCACCTCAAGGAGGCTCGTGACAGCAGTGTTGGCATCGTTGCCATATAGCTCTCTCAATACCAACTCTTCGGACAGACTGGACCCGATCATGAATGCTGGCGGGGGCACGTTATTGTACCTAGACTTCTTCTGACTTCCCCTCTTCTTCGGGTTTGTTATTTGCTTTGAATCAATTAAGTCTTGGATTATGTACCTCAAAGCTTTGCACTCATCAGTTATATGCCCAGTATGTTGATGATATGCACAGTATTCATTATCCTTATGGCCCGGCATACCTTGGGTCCTGGCAGGTCGAGGTGGCAAAGGCTGCAACTTACCCTCCTTCATCAACCTCTGAAGCACCCATGACAGCGACCTTCCCAAATTAGAGAAATGCCTCAGGGTTGTATTAACGGCTGATACTTCGGCTGTCTTCCTCGTGCCACTATCGGAGCTTGCTGACCTACTTGCCCCCTGAGTGCTACTGGCCTTCTTGGTATAGTTCTCGTTACTTACCCTCCTAGCAAGGTATTCTCCTTTGGCCTCAATGACGATGTCTTTCAGTGACTCCCAGTCTCTTAATCCCTTCATCTTCAATCCCTCTCTTAGATAAGGGCTCGCATTTTTAATGAACAAACATATCTAATCTTGAGTATCTGGTTTTCTTTTCATTTCCATCACTCGATTCCTCCATCAGGTCAGATACTCATGGAAAGACTCGCCTCCTTTCTGCTATAATAGCTCCAGGTACTTCAGAGTCACTTCTATCCTTATACTACAGTCATACTGCCTTAAAAACTCCTCTGTCAGTAAATCCCAATCCTCTTTAGTTCTGCGGTCAAGCCCGTGGTACCAATCCACCGCTGGGTCAGTCAACCTCAGGCAAAAGTACTCAATATTCTGCTTCTTTGTCAAAGTAGTACCCTTCATCACCAATGAGTACTGTTTTATGTGTGCGGTGGGATCGAAAATGCCATCAAACTTTGGAACATCTGGCATTTTAAAGTTCATCGGGATTAAATCCTCCCCTTCCAACTCCTTATCTTCAGGGTTCATCCCTCGACCCCTCGTCAGCATCCTTGCCATCACTTCAAATTTCTCTTCCATCTTCTTCCAGATGGCTTCTTCTTTCTGAGGAGCCTTCCCTCTTTCTGACACTGTTTCTTCATACTTGTCATCTTCCCAGTCATCTTCTATTCTCTGCGCCGGCCTTTTTATCTTTGCCCCTGATGTGGTAGCTCTCAAATCCACAGGTGGTGGGCGGATCTCTTCTTGCAACTCTTCTCTGACCTCCTCCCTTTCATTTTTTCTCATAGGAGGAGGTGGTGGGTTCTGTGGAGCAAGTGGCTGAACCATGTTGGCTATCATAACCATTATTCTATTCTCGAATTCTTTGAACCTTCTGCCTATTTCCTCAGTTATCAGGGCCCTGGTGGCATCTGCCCCTCTTGGTGAGTTTCCATTTCTTCGTGTAGAGAAAACTGAGCTGAAGTAGCGTAGCTAGTTTCTGAAGGAGTTTTTGAATACTCCACCCTTGCTGGTAGCTCAAAGAATGGATTTCTACGTAGTCGCCCTTGAGAACCTTTTGACTACATAGGCAGATTTATGATGGCTGCAAAACATACCCGTTAAGATGCGTGAATGACATACAATGCATGATCGTGCTTATGCAACATCCACAAATCACATGTAAGCACATAGGTCCTTCCAACCTTATTAATCCCGCACATGAGGTTATAGTCTCTTTCTTAGGTGGGATTAGACCATGGGTCAACAGGGGGCCCGATGGATACGTATGGTGCACGGTGGAAAACCGGCACCATAACCTTTCCTAACTAATGCACAGGTGCATGGGTTATGATCTTTATGTATTTAGGCTGTCCGAATAAGTTGACCTGGGCCTATCGAGGCATGAAAGCCTTTGATTAGGTGACCAATCAAATTATCTGGGTTTGTCCAATACATAATGATCCATATAACAAGCATAATATTAAGGTTCATACCACTTAGGGGAAGTAACTATTTCCATTACATGAGCGTTAGTCAAAGGTGATGATACTTTAGGGCTACCCAAAATCAAGAGCGTAACGACCGGTGGGTCTCCATTTAATATACCATGATGGTACGAGGCTTGGGCTGGTGATTATCCTTAACACTTTCCTACATTGAGTGAACGTAGAGTTGTGCTTCGGGAATGCACCGAGGTTAAAAGAGGGACCAAACTAGCATAGATCTAAGGCTTTAATGAGATGCAATGCAGTTTTAAAAAAAATGAAAATTTTAAATTAAAACTCAATTGTAAATTTTAACCAAGCAACTTTCGAAGTGAAGTCTCGAGTATTGTTCCTAGTGGAGTCGCCACTATGATGCGTGCCGAACCCCGGGGTGCCTTGAACCTCCCGCTTTTAGGGATGTCGAGTGGAGGTTCATGAAAACTTGTAAGGAATTACAAGTGCATCCATTTTGGGCAATAAGGAGGTTTCATGGAGTCGCCACCCAATAGAACATTGGGAAAGGTCGTCTAGCCTCAGTGAGCCTAAGACAGCGCTGCTGTGTCCTTCATAAGCAAGCCGGAGGTGTCTTGGAGGCCCCACCCTAGTAGAACATTATGATGGCCCTCTCGCTTCGCGCTTGGGCAAACCAGAGGTGTCTTGGAGGCCCCACCCTAATAAAATATTAGGATGGCCCTCTAGCCTCGTGGCGCCTAGGACTATGCAAATTGAGCATTTTGGGACACAAGAGGTGTCTTGGAGGCCCCATCCAAATAGATAATTGAGATGGCCCTCTCGTCTCATTAAGCCCAAAGACCAAAGAAGGTTCAGGACTTTCCATTTATTCATACCTTGGTTAAGTTTATGATTGAGTTTTGAATTTAGCATTTCATCCAATTTCTCACTCAATTTAATGCACTCAAATTAAAGAGCAAATCATCCATTCAGGGAAAGCGGTAAATAAAGCATAATTAAGATAAAATGTACAAAAAAATAGATTACAATAAAATTAAGGGCGGAATACAACCCCCATTGTAAATTGCCAATGATTCATACATAAATCGGGATATATGTTAGGAGTGAGGACATTGGTCCTCACATGCATATTTATTACAAAATAATTTTTAGATGTCGATTTTTATTTGTTAGGAAAATTAGACATTGGTCCTCATTTTACCAAAACCCCAATTTAATTAACAAAAATATTTAACCATTTTTATTAGCAAGATAATATAAAAAAGGCACTATTACTAATAACTATATAATTTAATGTAAGAAAAATAAAGTCTAGAAAATGAACCCGGAGGAGACCCTTGGGTCTTTGTAGTAGCTTCTACATCAAATGGCTCCAAATCCAACAAACAAGTCAAAATAAAAACACACAAAAAAGTAAAGGAGATGTTAGTGTAAAATTAAAGAACCAAAATAAATATAAAATTAAATGATAGGGAGGAAAATGGTAGAAATTGAAGAAAAAAAAACTATAAAAAACAAAAGAAAGAAGGAAAATGAGTCAAATAGGGAAATGAGGCATCCAAAATGTCTCATGGCACACAAGATCAAAAAGACGCGAACCAAAATGTCTCGATAAGAGGGCCTTTGCTAGGTTCGGCGCGCGCCACACCCTGTCATCCAAGCTCTTGCTAAGAACCTTGCCTCTATCGTGAATGCGACAGAGAGCTCGGTTGCTGAGCTTGTGTGGGACTGATGGCTATCGCAAGCGCGTCCTTACCCGCGAGCACGACAGTGATCTTTCTTGCCTCTTCTGTCGCGAGTGCAACTATATCGCGATCACGACAGAAGCTTTTCTGCCCTTCTGTCATGAGCGCAACAGTCACATGTGTTTTTGTGTTATTTATTAGTGCCTTTTTGCATGATTTCTCTCTCATGTATTGCAATTGCATTTATGATTAAACCATAATGTTTTTCAATATCATCGCAATATATTTTGTATGTGTGATCTATGCCTAGCCTGCAAGACTCAAGTTAGTGGATAGAGAGGCATGCCCATAGAGTTATGTAAGCTGCAGTCCCTTAGTGTTCTGGACCCTGATCAGGTCACCATTTTTGTCCTCATGATCCTGAGTGTTTGGATCTTATTTAAGATCCCGAGTGAAAATATTTTTGTATCAAAATGAAAGAAGTTGCTTTTGTTTGTAGCCTTGGGTACCCAGTGTTCACTCGTTATCCACTACTCTGAATTTGCAGTCATATATGTGTGATTCTCTTATGAATGCAACCTTGTTTATGATAAGACATGATTTTGATTATATTTAAGTTACTCTTGTTTTTATAATATGATACAAGTGAGATGTTTTATATGAATAATTGTGTACTTCTGTATATGCCATACGTATGTGTTTTGCCCTGACGACCACTGTGAGTGGTCGTCCCTTTTTCTGTTTTCCCCACTAAGTGTTATCACTTAGCACGGGTGTTTTATCCGTGCAGGTGTGAAAGCTGTCCGAGTTTTTGAAGAGTGTGATCCGCAGCAGTTAGAGCGAACACATTAGAGAGATTCTTTTTGTAGCTAATCTTTTATATTTTGGTATTTTGATGTAATCTTTTGTAACATATAAGACTTTGTAAATATTTCAGTATGTAATTTCTTTAATTATGTAAGGATGATATACCCCTTTTTATAAGGAATATTTGGTTATGGCAATGAGATTCTCTTTTGGCCCATTATTGTGTTACCCTATTTTAATTTATTGTATTGTGAATGTTTCTTTTTTGCTCTTGTTATGTTTGTATGTTTGTTTTGTTCGTAACACACTTATGTATACAGGTACACTCTCCTTGCGGGTGTGTTTCCCTTACGTATTGGTATGGGTATTAGAACCATAGTGATGACTCATGGCAAATGGCTTCTGTCATGATTCGGCGCCATTGTCACAACTAGTGATAGTCCTAGACAGTAATACGAATAATATGTGAATGATACACAAATATGAGTATAAGCTTGCATTTATCGAGTTGTGGATAGATAGGTATGCCTATAGGGACCTATGTTGTTACGACTTATGTGTTTTGGATCCTGTCTGGATCCATATGCTTTATTGGACACTATTTGGGTCCCTATGTTTATGTGTTATTGATATCACACTTATACCCATGGGTACCTATGTGTTTCAATTCCCATTATCCGCCACCTTGGAAATGCAGGCGACATTTGAACAAAATATGACTAAATGAGTAATATGGAGTGTATTAATAAATGAATATACCTATATGTGTAAATTTTGAATGCATATTGTGATACATGTTTATGTAACTTGTTTTATATGAATAACTCTTTAATAAATGCAAAAAGCTTATGTACTAAAAGAAAATATGGAAATTTAAGCTATTCATATGCATACAATATTAATAATTGATTGCTATAGTTTGAGTGTAATACGTTACTATTGGTTTATAAACTAAGTTAGGTATTCTAATTTAGTAGTAAAATAAGAGATGTGTATTGATACTATAGTGCACATTCATAAGGGGATTCATAATTTTCCTAAGAATTATTGGTTTTGCCAATATAATAAGTAAATATACATGATCATTGAACTGTATAAGCGTATACGTGTGTTTAATGTATGCTTCTTCTGTTCTTAAGTATTATAAGTGTGAATAATTATCTACAATCATTTGCGTGTACTTAATGATGATTGCTGTGAGTGGCAGTCCATGTCTTGTTTGCTCCCCACTAAGCCTTTGTACTTAGCATGGGTGTTTCATCCGTGCAGGTATTGAAGATAGCTATCTCACCAAGGACATTCCGCATCCATCATGGCTAATAAGTCTATAAGAGTTCTTTAGTAGACTCTGTGTTTTGTGATTGTAATGTAATGAACTTTTCTTTTGTAATTTAAAAATTTATATGTGTAATATACTCACTATGTAGAGTTATTTAAAAGAAGTGTATTAGTAAAGTGATTTTGGCAACTTTGCTATTTGAGTTAGTTTACTAATATTTTGATGTGGAAGTAATTTTATAATTCTGAATTTTGTTATACGTTATCTTATCGAGCATGTTTAGTTGAGTAACATTCCTTCACTCATAATTGTAAATTGGCCATGTATTCTTACAGTTTGCTACATACGGGTAAGGGGTGTTATAGTCACGTTGGCTATTGTTTCATGACAACCATGACACCTGTCATACAAACGGGCTCACGGTGGTTAGTGTTTTGTGACCACCATGAGGCCAGCGAATCTTAGATTATGTTCAGTAGATGCTTTACAGAACCATATCTCACTGTGATTACAGTTTTGTGCCCACTGTGAGCCATGTATTTTACAAAGGCATCACGATGGTCAGGGTTTTGTGCCCACACATGGAATCTTGAAAGATTCTAAAAAGATGCTTTTTAGAGGGGTATCTAACAGTGGTCACGATTTTGTGCTCACTATGAGACATGAATTTCATGGTTTCCTCCTAGAAATACAAAGCATACCTCATGGAGATTAGAGAAATGTCACCACTATGAGTCCCTATTATATTGGCTTCCTAAAACAAGGTACACAAGTCAACTTTTCACCACCAACTTATTCCGCTAAAACCAACATCTAGCCATCATTTTAGTGCACCTTAAGGGGAGAATTAGATCATGGTCTCTTCTAATCATGTTTAGATATGTGAGTTAAATATCTAACCCAACTAGAATCATGCAAATTAGAGCTTTCAAACTCAACTTATACCCAAAATAAGCAACAATAGTGAGGCTGAATTTAGGAAGGGTTTCCCTTTAAAACTCAACAAGCCCAAATCAACCATTTCTATAATTTCATCAATCACAAATAGCTCAAACCAACACATATCATTCATATACATCTCAAAACAAGTATTTTATAATCAAATATGCACAAATACACACAATTCCCAAACCTTTTTCTGTCACATCCCAAATATGGCCTAGTGGAAATTTCATGTTAATTGGATTTTTTTAAGGGCGATTGAGTAATTTTACAAGGAAAGGAGTACTTAATTGCAAAGGATTAAAATTATTAAATGACAGAATTTTATTTTAGTGACCAATTGGTAATTTGTAAGGACTTAAAGAGTTGTGCAAGGAGCAGATGGTAAAAGTTATGATAGTGGAATAAGGGTTCCAATAGGAGGTGGACAAGTGGAAAGGTGAGTGTGTGCATGTGGGAGAGAAAAAAGAGGGTTTCAGAACTTTTTTTTTTAGCTTCCAAAAGAAGCCATTAGATTTCACTCTCTTTCTCTCTTGCTCTCTCTCACGTTAGCCATTCCTTCCCCTCTCCATTTTCTATTCTTTCCCCATTTGCATGTGTATTCATCCATTGTGGAGCTAGGGTTTGGGTTTTAAAGAAATTACAAGAGGTAAGTAGCTGTAAGTTTATGTGTGGTTCTCCATCTTCTCCTTCTTTCTGGACATTCGTTGCTATTACATTGGGTTGATATTGCGGTTTATTTGTTGGTTCATGTAAACTGCTGAAGAGAAGAGGAAGGATAAAGGAAAGGGGAAGTTAGGGGCTTGAAGAGGCAGTAGACGTTTTGAACTTCACTAACAAGTTTGGGAGTGTTTCTGTCCATCCTCATTTCGGATCCTGTTTTGATGTTTAATGTTGTGGTTAAATTTTGTTTTGATATAAATAGTAATGCATGAGTAAAGTAGAGTTGTGTATTTGATTTATAGCAGCAAGTGACGATGATATGCACGTGAAATTTGAGATATTTGCATGAATGTGAAAGAGGAAACTTCTGGGTTTAAGCCTCTGTAAATGCAATTCTGATTGTTTGACAATGTGAATGATTTGAGTGATTGTTGCTGTAAATGTGCTCTGGAGGCCTGAAGGTACGTTTTTGCATAATTATTGCATGGAAAATGGCTTTGGGCAAGATGGGGTTTTGAATTTTTAGTGTACTCTATTTTTACGTTTTTCTATCTTTTTACGTTTTCTGAAACTTTATGGGAAACAGTCTTCTTCTTCATTATGGATTTTAGTATATCAGACTGGAAGAGCACGTCAAGGAGGACTGAGCACGACTAGGACAGTCATGCACAAGTCGGACAGAGGAACACGACTCGGTGTGAAGAGCACGAGTCGTGCTCCTCTTCTCTCGGTGAGGCGGACAGAAGCCATCCCACTCGTGCTTCTTTTGCTGAGCACGAGTCGGATGGAATCATCTTACTCAGAGGGACGAGCACGAGTCGTGCTCCTTTAGCCGACTTGTGCTGGTCTCTTTTTCCTGCTCGTTGTCCCTCTGTTTTCCAAAAGAAATGGATTTCAAATGGATTTCAAATGTGTTTCACATGGGATTTTCGCATTATATGGCACATTATGGGATTAAATGGTATTATCAGTTGATGATTGTTTTATTACAAGATATATGTATGTGATTTATATTATTTTATTGCTTCAACATATATTTGAGTTATTAATTACAAAATATACATACATGACTAATAATATTCTACATGAGTTAAATACGTATTATTTACATGTTTATATTGAGATTTGTGTAAGATGCATATGTTTCTAAATTTGATCAGCTTATATGTATATTTATATATGAGTTGTGTGAGTAACTTGTATTAGTTTACATGATTTGGTGATGACCCTTGAGTTCTTGATATGTGTCTTTGAGACTGGTAGTCATAGTTAGTGGATATATAAGCGCTTATCAATAGTCTGGGTGTGTGTGCAGCTGCTGTATTTTAAAACAGACCCCATTTGGGTCTTTGATTCGGCCCCGTTTGGGTCATAGAAGATGTATGAGGCTTCGGTCTCCAGTATACCTTCGGGTATACATGATTATAAGATGTTTGAGGCCTCGGTCTCCGGTATACCTTCGGGTATACATGATTAAAAAAATGTTTTGAGACTCATGTCTCTAAATGCTTGGGATACTGTGTCCTATCAGTATCATTAGTACCCGTATCCACTAGTTAGCGAGTAATCAGGCTATTACTTGATGTTATTATACAAGTTTGTTATATGAAGCTATGATTTATACGAAATGAATCTATGTTACATGTATATGAATATACATTATGACATGATGAAATGTAATATTTGAATTCGAATATGAATGGTTAAATTTCGATGTACTTGAGTATGATGAACAATTATTATATGCATGAGTAGTTTATGTTTTTATGCTTTTGTTATTATTAAGCCTATATCTATGTTTATTGCAATTATGTGCATGCATATGGTGTTTCTCCCCACTAAGCGTTATCTTTTAGCACGGGCTCTTTTCCCGTGTAGGTGGCAGGATCATTTTGGAGTCAGACATCTGCAGGTCGGCCACTAGAAGTCTGTAGTTGGAGTTTATTTTGTGTCTTCCGCTGTATTATTTTTGTTTTTGGGAACTGATTTTGGAAAATGTTATTTTGTTATGGATGATTTTGTATTTGTAAATGTTTATCTTTTACAAATCCCTTTAGTAAAAAAAAAACTATATGGTTAATTATGGATTTGTTATCTTTTAATTAAATGTATTTGTTTTCTTAACTTATTTGGATATATGTTTATGTAAATATCTTTGTGGGCGTGTGGCAACCGGCATCCTTCCAATGGGGGCGCTGGGGTGTTACAGCTTGGTATCAGAGCACCGGTTTAGTCGGTTCTGGTCCTATGTTATTGGTTGAGTATAGAGTGTTTACATGAGAGTCTTTCTAGAGTTGTTGCCTAATGCAGATATCTTGTGTTGTGTAGTGTCTTTATGGAGTCGGATCCAAGTGAGTATGTGGGCGAGGCGAAGGGTTGTGTGAATCGGATTAGAGTTGAGCAGCCTGTTTTGGGGCGTCCTTCAGTTGAAAGTTCTGGTATTACTCCTGGTAATTCAGCTATTGTGCAAAGGTTGATTCAAATCTTGGATAGATTGACGGTCCCTCAAGTTTCTACGGATTTTGTGAAAAGGAGAGGGAAAAAGAGAAAATTATCGGGTGTAAAATCAAAAGTGGACAAGAGACCTCGAGAGTCACCGAAATGTCAGCACTGCTAGAGGCAACACTGCGGTAAGTGTAGGAAGCGTACTAGAGCCTACTTTAGGTGTGGCAGCAAGGAACACTTGCTTGTCAATTGCCCTAAGACGAGTGAGAACCTAGCTCGGCAAGCCAGAAACGATGTAGAGGAATTACTTAGAGATATTCGAGCATCATTGAAATCAGTCGCGAAGTTAGATGCTTCTGAATGTCTAGCCAGAGTATTTGTCGTGAGTAGTCAAGAAGTGAATGACCCCGTAGAATCTTTCGGTAAGTTTTGTTTTGTTAATTCTGATTGAGTTTTGTTTTGGTATTTGGGATGTATGTGATTAGCGGGGAAATTTCGAGGATGAAATTTCTTAAGGAGGAGAGAGTTATCACATCCCAAATATAGCCTACTAGAAATTTCATGTTAATTGGATTTTTTTTAAGGGCGATTGAGTAATTTAACAAGGAAAGGAGAACTTCATTGCAAAGGATTAAAAGTATTAAATGACAGAATTTTATTTTAGTGACCAATTGGTAATTTGTAAGAACTTAAAGAGTTGTGCAAGGAGCAGATGGTAAAAGTTATGATAGTGGAATAAGGGGTCCATTAGGAGGTGGACAAGTGGAAAGGTGAGTGTGTGCATGTGGGAGAGAGAAAAGAGGGTTTCAGAACTTTTTTTTTTTAAGCATCCTAAAGAAGCCATCAGATTTCACTCTCTTTCTCTCTTGCTCTCTCTCACGTTAGCCATTCCTTCCCCTCTACATTTTCTGTTCTTTCCCCATTTGCATGTGTGTTCATCCATTGTGGAGCTAGGGTTTGGGTTTTAAAGAAATTACAAGAGGTAAGTGGCGGTAAGTTTATGTGTGGTTCTCCATCTTCTCCTTCTTTCTGGATATTTGTTACTGTTTCATTGGGTTGATATTGCGGTTTATTTGTTGGTTCATGTAAACTGCTGAAGAAAAGAGGAAGGATAAAGGAAAGGGGAAGTTAGGGGCTTGAAGAGACAGTAGACGTTTTGAACTTCACTAACAGGTTTGGGAGTGTTTCTGTCCATCCTCATTTCGGATCCTGTTTTGATGTTTAATGTTGTGGTTAAATTGTGTTTTGATATATATAGTAATGCATGAGTAAAGTAGAGTTGTGTATTTGATTTGTAGCAGCAAGTGACGATTATATGCACGTGAAATTTGAGATATTTGCATGAATGTGAAAGAGGAAACTTCTAGGTTTAAGCCACTGTAAATGCAATTCTGATTGTTTGATAGTGTGAATGAATTGAGTGATTGTTGCTGCAAATGTGCTCTGGATGCCTGAAGGTACGTTTTTGCATAATTATTGCATGGAAAATGGCTTTGGGCAAGATGGGGTTTTGAATTTTTAGTGTACTCTGTTTTTACGTTTTTCTATCTTTTTACGATTTTTGAAACTTTATGGGAAACAGTCTTCTTCTTCATTATGGATTTTAGTACATCAGACTGGAAGAGCACGTCAAGGAGGACTGAGCACAACTAGGACAGTCGTGCACAAGTCGGACAGAGGAACACGACTCGGCGTGAAGAGCACGAGTCGTGCTCCTCTTCTCTCGGTGAGGCGGACAGAAGCCATCCCACTCGTGCTTCTTTTACCGAGCACGAGTCGGATGGAATCATCCGACTCGGAGGGACGAGCACGAGTCATGCTCCTTTAGCTGACTCGTGCTGGTCTCTTTTTCCTGCTCGTTGTCCCCCTGTTTTCCAAAAGAAATGGATTTCAAATGTGTTTTACATGGGATTTTCGCATTATATGGCACATTATGGGATTAAATTGTATTATCAGTTGATGATTGTTTTATTACAAGATATATGTATGTGATTTATATTATTTTATTGCTTCAATATATATTTGAGTTATTAATTATAAAATATACATACATGACTAATAATATTCTGCATGAGTTAAATACGTATGATTTACATGTTTATATTGAGATTTGTGTAAGATGCATATGCTTCTAAATTTGATCAGCCTATATGTATATTTATATATGAGTTGTGTGAGTAACTTATATTAGTTTACATGATTTGGTGATGACCCTTGAGTTCTTGATATGTGTCTTTGAGACGGGTAGTCATAGTTAGTGGATAGATAAGCGCTTATCAATAGTCTGGGTGTGTGTGCAGCTGCTGTATTTTAAAACAGACCCCGTTTGGGTCTTTGATTCAGCCCCGTTTGGGTCATAGAAGATGTATGAGGCTTCGGTCTCCGGTATACCTTCGGGTATACATGATTATAAGATGTTTGAGGCCTCGATCTCCGATATACCTTCGGGTATACATGATTAAAAAAATGTTTTGAGACTCATGTCTCTAAATGCTTGGGATACTGTGTCCTATCAGTATCATTAGTACCCGTATCCACTAGTTAGCGAGTAATCAGGCTATTACTTGATGTTATTATACAAGTTTGTTATATGAAGCTATTATTTATACGAAATGAATCTATGTTACATGTATATGAATATACATTATGACATGATGAAATGTAATATTTGAATTCGAATATGAATGGTTAAATTTCGATGTACTTGAGTATGATGAACAATTATAATATGCATGAGTAGTTTATGTTTTTATTCTTTTGTTATTATTAAGCCTATATCTATGTTTATTGCAATTATGTGCATGCATGTGGTGTTCCTCCCCACTAAGCGTTATCTTTTAGCACGGGCTCTTTTCCCGTGTAGGTGGCAGGATCATTTTTGAGTCAAACATCTGCAGGTCGGCCACTAGAAGTCTGTAGTTGGAGTTTATTTTGTGTCTTCCGCTGTATTATTTTGGTTTTTGGGAAATGATTTTGGAAAATGTTATTTTGTTAAGGATGATTTTGTATTTGTAAATGTTTATCTTTTACAAATCCCTTTAGTAAAAAAAAAACTATATGGTTAATTATGGATTTGTTATCTTTTAATTAAATGTATTTGTTTTCTTAACTTATTTGGATATATGTTTATGTAAATGTCTTTGTGCGTGTGTGGCAACCGGCATCCTTCCAATGGGGGCGCTGGGGTGTTACAGCTTGGTATCAGAGCACCGGTTTAGTCGGTTCTGGTCCTATGTGATTGGTTGAGTATAAAGTGTTTACATGAGAGTCTGTCTAGAGTTGTGGCCTAATGCAGATATCTTGTGTTGTGTAGTGTCTTTATGGAGTCGGATCCAAGTGAGTATGTGGGCGAGGCGAAGGGTAGTGTGAATCGGATTAGAGTTGAGCAGCCTGTTTTGCAGCGTCCTTCAGTTGAAAGTTCTGGTATTACTCCTGGTAGTTCAGGGATTGTGCAAGGGTTGATTCAAATCTTGGATAGATTGACGGCCCCTCAAGTTTCTACGAATTTTGTGAAAAGGACAGGGCAAAAGAGAAAATTATCGGGTGTAGAATCAAAAGTGGACAAGAGACCTCGACAGTCACCAAAATGTCAGCACTGCTAGAGGCAACACTGGGGTAAGTGTAGGAAGCATACTGGAGCCTACTTTAGGTGTGGCAGCAAGGAACACTTGCTTGTCAATTGCCCTAAGACGAGTGAGAACCTAGCTTGGCAAGCCAGAAAAGATGTAGAGGAATTACTTAGAGCTATTCGAGCATCATTAAAATCAGTCGCGAAGTTAGATGCTTCTGAAGGTGTAGCTAGAGTATTTATCGCGAGTAGTCAAGAAGTGAATGAGCCCGTAGAATCTTCCGGTAAGTTTTGTTTTGTTAATTCTGATTGAGTTTTGTTTTGGTATTTGGGATGTATGTGATTAGCGGGGAAATTTCGAGGACGAAATTTCTTAAGGAGGAGAGAGTTGTCACATCCCAAATATGGCCTAGTAGAAATTTCATGTTAATTGGATTTTTTTAAGGGCGATTGAGTAATTTTACAAGGAAATGAGGACTTAATTGCAAAGGATTAAAAGTATTAAATGACTGAATTTTATTTTAGTGACCAATTGGTAATTTGTAAGGACTTAAAGAGTTGTGCAAGGAGCATATGGTAAAAGTTATGATAGTGGAATAAGGGGTCCATTAGGAGGTGGACAAGTGGAATTAGGAGGTGGACAAGTGGAAAGGTGAGTGTGTGCATGTGGGAGAGGGAAAAGAGGGTTTCAGAACCTTTTTTATTTTTTTTTTGAGCTTCCTAAAGAAGCCATAAGATTTCACTCTCTTTCTCTCTTGCTCTCTCTCACGTTAGCCATTCCTTCCCCTCAACATTTTCTGTTCTTTCCCCATTTGCATGTGTGTTCATCCATTGTGTAGCTAGGGTTTGGGTTTTAAAGAAATTACAAGAGGTAAGTGGCAGTAAGTTTATGTGTGGTTCTCTATCTTCTCCTTCTTTCTGGATATTCGTTGCTGTTTCATTGGGTTGATATTGCGGTTTATTTGTTGGTTCATGTAAACTGCTGAAGAGAAGAGGAAGGATAAAGGAAAGGGGAAGTTAGGGGCTTGAAGAGGCAGCAGACGTTTTGAACTCCACTAACAGGTTTGGGAGTGTTTCTGTCCATCCTCATTTCGGATCCTGTTTTGATGTTTAATGTTGTGGTTAAATTGTGTTTTGATATATATAGTAATGCATGAGTAAAGTAGAGTTGTGTATTTGATTTGTAGCAGCAAGTGACGATGATATGAACGTGAAATTTAAGATATTTGCATGAATGTGACAGATGAAACTTCTAGGTTTAAGCCTCTGTAAAGGCAATTCTGATTGTTTGACAGTGTGAATGAATTGAGTGATTGTTGCTGTAAATGTGCTCTGGATGCCTGAAGGTACGTTTTTGCATAATTATTGCATGGAAAATGGCTTTGGGCAAGATGGGGTTTTTAATTTTTAGTGTACTCTATTTTTACGTTTTTCTATCTTTTTACGTTTTCTGAAACTTTATGGGAAACAGTCTTCTTCTTTATTATGGATTTTAGTACATCAGACTGGAAGAGCACGTCAAGGAGGACTGAGCATGACTAGGACAGTCGTGCACAAGTCGGACAGAGGAACACGACTCGGCGTAAAGAGCACGAGTCGTGCTCCTCTTCTCTCGGTGAGGCAGATAGAACCCATCCCACTCGTGCTCCTTTTGCCAAGCACGAGTCGGATGGAATCATCCGACTCGGAGGGACGAGCATGACTTGTGCTCTTTTAGCCGACTCGTGCTGGTCTCTTTTTCCTGCTCGTTGTCCCTCTGTTTTCCAAAAGAAATGGATTTCAAATGTGTTTTACATGGGATTTTCGCATTATATGGCACATTATGGGATTAAATGGTATTATCAGTTGATGATTGTTTTATTAAAAGATATATGTATGTGATTTATATTATTTTATTACTTCAACATATATTTGAGTTATTAATTATAAAACATACGTACATGAATAATAATATTCTACATGAGTTAAATACGTATAATTTACATGTTTATATTGTGATTTGTGTAAGATGCATATGTTTCTAAATTTGATCAGCCTATATGTATATTTATATATGAGTTGTGTTAGTAACTTGTATTAGTTTACATGATTTGGTGATGTCACTTGAGTTCTTGAGATGTGTCTTTGAGCCTGGTAGTCATAGTTAGTGGATAGATAAGCGCTTATCAAGGGTCTGGGTGTGTGTGCAGCTGCTGTATTTTAAAACGGACCCCGTTTGGGTCTTTAATTCGGCCCCGTTTGGGTCATAGAAGATGTATGAGGCTTCGGTCTCCGGTATACCTTCGGGTATACATGATTATAAGATGTTTGAGGCCTCAATCTCCGGTATACCTTCGGGTATACATGATTAAAAAAATGTTTTGAGACTCATGTCTCTAAATACTTGGGATACAGTGTCCTATCAGTATCATTAGTACTCGTATCCACTAGTTAGCGAGTAATCAGGCTATCACTTGATGTTATTATACAAGTTTGTTATATGAAGCTATTATTTATACGAAATGAATCTATGTTACATGTATATGAATATGCATTATGAGATGACAAAATGTAATATTTGTATTCGAATATGAATGGTTAAATTTCGATGTACTTGAGTATGATGAATAATTGTTATATGCATGAGTAGTTTATGTTTTTATGCTTTTGTTATTATTAAGCCTATACCTATGTTTATTGTAATTATGTGCATGCATGTGCTGTTCCTCCCCACTAAGCGTTATCGCTTAGCACGGGCTCTTTTCCCTTGTAGGTGGCAGGATCATTTTGGAGTCGGACATCTGCAGGTCGGCTACTAGAAGTCGGTAGTTGGAGTTTATTTTGTGTCTTCCGCTGTATTATTTTGGTTTTCGGGAACTAATTTTAGAAAATGTAATTTTGTTAAGGATGATTTTGTATTTGTAAATGTTTATCTTTTATAAATCCCTTTATTAAAAAAAAAACTATATGGTTAATTATTGATTTGTTATCTTTTAATTAAATGTATTTGTTTTCTTAACTTATTTGGATATATGTTTATGTAAATGTCTTTGTGCGCGTGTGGCAACCGGCATCCTTCCAACGGGGGCTTCGGGGTGTTACATTTTCTCCTAGCTCTTTTTGGATTTACTTAGCTCTTCTTTAACCTTCTTTTTCTTTCCTTTTTTCACAACTAGTCTTCTCCACTACAAAACAGATCATAAATTTCAGAAATCACAATGCCAATATAAATTCTTCCCCAAAACCAGTGGTAGAAGAGAGGACAAAAAGAAGAACCAATATCCTTTCTTTAAGCTTGCAAAAACACTTGAATTTGCTTATCTAACTTGAGGGAAAAAAGAGCTACAATTTAATGGAGGATTAAACGTGCTTTGGAGGGAGAGAAATGTTTGAAAATGGGAGGAGAAAGGCCGATTTCTTGGCTCCCATTTCCACCGAATTCATGCCTTTTATAGCCATCAAGTTTCCTTCCCTTTCAAGACATGCAAAATTTCCCTTTTTCAAATTTTCCTTTTACTCCTTTGACTACCTTTAAATCATACATTAGCCACATAATTAAGTTTCTTACATACATTAACATACTCTACTTCTCATTTTGTGCATTTAAGTCCATAGTGGTCAAATGACAAATGTCACACCCCATTTTCCACCTGGTAGTTTGAGCCATGATTGCATGTGTGTCTGTGAGTGTTTTGGCATGTGTTAATGGTATTTTGGATTATGTGTATGTTTTGTGGGCTTTATTAGAGTGTGGGTGCATGTTTGATATTAAGGTGTGTGTGTGTGTGTTTTTGTTAGTGTGTGCATGCTCATAAGGGAGTAGTGTGTGACTTAGTGAGGGTTAGTCTTGTGTGTAGTGTCTTGCATGGGTGTAGGGTGTGAGTGAACAAGATCCACTAAAGATAGGGTGACATGTGGCTAGGGTTTTAGGAAGTAGGTATAAATAGAAGGAGAGAGAAAAGGGAGTAGCCATTTTGCTGCCTCTTTCCCATTTTTCTTCCTTTTCTCTTTATCTCTTCTTTCTCTTTTCACTTTAAATGTGCCCTAGCTTGGATCCAAGTGGTTTTTGGTGGAAATTGATCATCTCTTAAACTTTAATTGGTAAGTTTTAGTGGGTTTTCTCTTCTTCTCCATCTTTTCTCTTGATCTTTGTTAGATGTGTTCTTAATCTAGGATTTTTGTGTTTGTATGGTTCTTTGGTTTTTTGGTTTAGAAGCACCTACTCATGATCCCAAGGAGAAAGAGAAGGCGAGTGGGAGCGGAGCTTGCAACTAGGAGCATAGGAATTTACAGGTTTGGGAATTTATTTGAATTTGTTGCATTTTTATTATTTGGTATGTTTGAATGATTTTCTGGAAAATTGAGGTTTCATGAGGCTCATGTTAGTGCAATTATTATGGGTTTTGATTTGATTTAAGTTGTGACACATGAATGATAAATTATTGAAGCAAATTTTAAGTTTGATGAACATTACTGAAATTTTCTAGGTTTGTCACTTTTGAGAAGTTTAATTATGTTAATTCATGATTTGATTGTGTTAATTGTTGTAAAAGTTGTGTTTTATGTTGTTTATGATATGGGTAATGATCAATTTGTGTGGCGTTGAGTTTTGAAGTCAATTGGAGGTTTGGGTGATTTTGGGAGTGTGTTTCTCTGCAGATTTTTCGCGTAAGAGCTGGAAATCACGATTCTATCGCGAGCGCGACGCTGTCGTGAGCGCGATAGAGCTCGGTGAATTAAGCCTTTGCGCATGGCCGAGAGTTGGGTTGCCGAGCAGCCGCAGTGAGAGCTCTCTTTTTCGAGCACAACGCATGTCACGAGCGCAACAGAGTGCTCGGCTACCGAGCGGATATGAGCAGTTCTCTGTCACTAGTGCGGGCTTATGTGCGAGTGCGATAGCTTTGGCTGGCCGCTCACTATCGTAAGCGCGACAGTGATATGTGCGTTTGTCTCCGTACAAGCACGAAGATTGCCAGGATCGCGACCTGGGGCCAGTTTTGCATCTGTCGCGAGCACGAAAGACGCCTCGAGCGCGACTGTGAGCCTCCACCTGCCCTGTTTTTTCGATTTTGCCCTTTTCTTATAAAATGAATTTCACATCTCTCCTAATTGGGTTTTTACTACTGTACAGGAATAAATATGCTTATATATGTATAATATTGTAATTTCTTCATGATAAATTATATGTTATGCTTTGACCATGATTTGTATTTTGCATGACCTGTAAGAGTCAGTCTAGTGGATAATTAGGCATGCCTAATAGAGTTTAGTAGCTGCAACCCTCAGTTCTGTTTGGACCCTGATCAGGTCCCTCGTTTGGTTCCTCGTGAACCTCAATGTGTTTGGATCTTGTTTAAGATCCCCTCTGTATAATGTTTTTGAATGAGAAAATGTGATGTTGCTTTTCGATTCGTACCCGTAAGGTATCGCCATGCGTTCACTTGTTATCCACTACTGTGAGTCGGCATGTGTTGTATTTTATTGTGTTATCAGAATGTGAATCCGAATGACTATGATTATAAGTATGTGAATCTGAATGACTCTATTTATGAGCATATGGAGCAGTTAGCATATGAATGTGATTATGAGCCTTTGAATGCTTATGAATGTGATTCAATTACGATTATGGCTTATATGATTATCAGCTTATGCCACTATGTATGCGTTCTGCCTTGATGACCATTGTGAATAGCCGTCCATATTATTGTTGTTTGTTTCCCCACTAAGCGTTATAGCTTAGCACGGGTGTTTCATCCGTGCAGGTGCGGAAGGAGTATAGCTTTTGGGACACTCGCTGCAAGTCAAGCCAACACAGAGGGAATTGATGTTAGGACTTAGATTTTTGTTATACGATTCTTTTTATAATAGTGAACTCTCATTGTATTTGTTCTTCTGTTCTACTTCCGCATTGTAATTTTTGAAAGATGTAATTATTTTGGTAATATCAGAACAGTTATGTAATGAATATTATTATTGCATCTATGAATGAATGATCAGTTTGGTTTTAAAAGTTTTAATTCCGTTGTATATATGTATGTTTATAATATATGGATGAATGTTATTGTATCATTTTGCGTGGTGACGCCCTTGCTCATACGGGTTCTCACTCCATTGCGTATGGGTTCTCCTACGTTTGGGTCGGGGGTGTTACAGTTTTTGGTATTAGAGCCTAGGTTTTGGCATTTTTTGGGTGTTGTTGTTCATAGATATATGTCTAGGACTGTGTTGGCTAATGCGGGTGTTCTTGTGTTTGTTTTAGATGGATTCTGATTCGGTGCATGGGTCGCTTGAGGGGTTCACTGAGAGTGTGAATCCTCAAGCAGTAGATCCTTCAATGTCTGTTTCAGCTCAAACACCTAAGGTTCAGCCTGAGGCCACAGCCACGCCCTTTGAGGCAGTGTTAAAGATTTCTCAGGATGTGGCTCGATTCTTAAAGAGAGTGACAGCTCCAAGAGCCCCTATTGAGAGTATGAGGAAAGCTGGTGCAGAGGATTTTTATGGGACTAGTTTGGGTGAGTCTGAGTATGCTGAGAAATGGATAGAGAAGGTAGAGCGTGTTCTGGATAAGATTCGGTGGCCTCCTGAGAGGCAAGTAGGATGTGTTGTGGCTTTATTGCAGGGATCCACCTATGATTGGTGGATGTTGGTCCATAGGCATCCCTAGTTGCCTGACATGGTCACTTGGGAGTTCTTTGAGAGGGAGTTTACCAGTAAGTATGTGACTTAGGCCTATAAGGATGCTAAGTGGGCACAGTTCTTAAGTTTGAAGCAGAGGGCTATGACTGTTTCGGAGTTTGAGAAAGAGTTCAACCGTCTTGTGAAGTATGCTCCAAAGGGTGTTCTGATACAGGAGTTCAGATGTAGGCATTTTGAGGCCGGTTTGAATGAGTCCTTGCGGGTTATGTTGATTTTATTGATGAGTACTCCGGGTATTGGTTACTATCAGATTGTTCAGGCAACAGTGCGGGCTGAGAGATCAGAGTCATTTCTGAGGGAGAGAGCTCAGAGGAGGAATCCCCCTCCCTCATGGAGGATCGTCATCATCTTTGGGTAAGAGGTCTAAAAACTCGCAGGATGAGTCTTATGCAGGTCCAACTTCGAGAGGCAGGAGGTAGGGTTCTGCTATGAGTTTGAGTTCTGGTAGAGGTGGTTCTGGTATTAGGAATGAGGCATTGCCCGAGTGTTCTCACTGCAGCAGGCGCCATCGGGGTGAGTGTAAGTGGCTCACGGGTGGTTGTTTTCGATGTGGGAACACGGATCACTATTTGGCTAACTGTCCGAAGTTGAGTGAGACTTCTGGTGATCAGCGTGAGGCCAGTAGAGTGGGTTTGAATGCACTATAAGCCAGTCGAGGTAGAGGCAGAGGTAAAGGTCGAGGTGGTCGACCTAGAGAGGGAGCTCCATCAGAGTCAGTTGATCGTCCTCTTACGGTTCCTACTAGGGCATATGCTATGAGAGCTCGGGATGAGCAGGATGCTCCGGATGTGATTGCTGGTAAGTTCCTACTCTTTGACACTAAGATTATGCTCTAATTGACCCTGGTTCCACACACTCGTATTTGTGCATGAGTAAGTTAATTGATAAGTTGCATAATGTTGATGAGTTAGATTATGAAGTTTGTGTGACTAGTCCCTTAGGCAAATTAATACGGTCACAGTGAAGAATAAGCATCCTTTGCCTAGAGTTGAGGATTTGTTTGACCAGCTCAGAGGTACCGATTTCTTCTCCAAGATTGATCTCCGATCAGGTTATTATCAGCTGCGAGTTAAGGATGCGAATGTGGTTAAGACTGCATTTCGGATGCAATATGGCCACTATGAGTTCCTTGTGATGCCGTTTGGCTTTTCTAATGCACCTGCGACTTTTATGGATTTGATGAACCGAGTGTTTAGGCCATATCTAGACCGATTTGTAGTAGTATTCATTGATGATATTTTGGTTTACTCGAAGGATGAGAGTGAGCATGAAAAGCATCTTCGGTTAGTGCTGCAAGTTTTGAGGGAACACCGTTTGTTTGCAAAGCTCAGTAAGTGTGACTTTTGGCTTCAAGAGGTGTCTTTCTTGGGACACATTGTGTCAACTAAGGGTATTCAAGTGGATCCAGCTAAGATTGAGGCGATTGTGGATTGGAAAGCACCTAGGAATGTTCCGAAAGTGAGAAGTTTCCTCGGTTTGGCAGGGTACTACTGTCGGTTTGTGAAGGGTTTTTCAATTATTGCTACTCCTATGACGAGATTATTGAGGAAAGGAGTCAGATTTGAGTGGTCGAATAAGTGTCAAGCATGTTTTGAGCAGTTGAAGAGATTTTTAGTTGAAGCTCCTTTACTTACTCAACCCATCTCGGGTAAAGAGTTTGTAATGTACAGTGATGCTTCAAGAGTTGGACTCGGGTGTGTGTTGATGCAAGAAGGTAAAGTTATGGCTTATGCATCTCGTCAGTTGAAGCCTCATGAGAAGAACTATCCGACGTATGATTTGGAATTGGCAGTTGTGAACTTTGATTTGAAGATTTGGCGGCATTATCTATATGGGGAGAAGTGTAGGATTTTCACGGATCATAAAAGTTTGAAGTATCTCCTCACACAGAAAGAGTTGAAAATGAGACAGCGCCGATGGTTGGAGTTGTTTAAGGACTATGACTGCATTGTGGATTATCATCCAGGCAAAGCCAATGTGGTTGCAGATGCTTTGAGTAGGAAGTCGGTTTCGGCTTTGTTTTTGCAATGGTTCAAGTGGAGATTTGATTCGGATGGGGCTTTGGTTGCCCAATTGAGAGTGAAGCCGACCTTGAGACAGTCAATTGTGGATGCTCAGAAGGATGATGTAAGATTACAGCGGGTTTTACAAGAGGTTCAGTAGGGTAAGCAGTCTGAGTTTTTGGTTTTGGATGGGGTGCTTATGTATAGGAATCGTTTGTGTGTGCCCGAGAGTGATGAGTTAAGGAAGAAGCTTTTGAGTGAGGCACACACTACGGTCTTTACTATGCATCCTGGTATGAGAAAATGTATCGGGATATGAAGCAGTTCTACTGGTGGTCTGGGATGAAGAGAGACATTGTGGAATTCATGGCGAAATGTTTGACGTGTCAGCAGGTAAAGGCTGAGCATCAAGTCCCTTCGGGATTGCTCACTCCTTTATCCATTCCTCTATGGAAATGGGATGACATTGCTATGAATTTCGTGTCGGGTTTGCCAGTGACTCAATGGAAGCATGATTCAGTTTGGGCGATTGTGGATCGGCTCACCAAGTTAGCACATTTTCTACCGGTCAGAGTGGACTACTCGTTGGATAAGTTATCTAGTTTTTATGTGGATGAGGTAGTCCGACTGCATGGTGTAGCATTGTCGATAGTGTCAGATCGAGATCCAAGGTTCACATCAAAGTTTTTGAAGGAATTGCAAAGATATTTGGGTACTAAGTTGAATTTCAGCACGGTATTTCATCCTCAGATAGATAGTTAGTCTGAGCGGGTTATCCAAATTTTGGAGGATATGCTTTGGGCTTGTGCCTTGGATTTTTCTGGTAGTTGGGACAAGTATGTGCGGCTTATGGAATTTGCCTACAATAACAGGTTTCAGTCGAGCATTAGGATGTCACCGTTTGAGGCTTTGTATGGTCGACCTTGTAGCACTCTGGTTTGTTAGACAGAGTTAACCAAGCAATCTTTTGTTAGGCCAAAGATGATTAGAGATACAAAAGAGAATATCAAAGTTGTACAGCGGAATCTGAAAGTTGTTAAAGATAGACAGAGATCTTATGCTAATTTGAAGAGAAAGGATATTCGGTTTGAGGTCGGGGACAAAGTATTCCTTAAGGTGTCGCCTTGGAAGAAAGTGTTGAGGTTTGGCAAGAAAGGTAAACTTAGTCCTCGATTCATTGGGCCTTTCGAGGTTTTGGAGAAAGTTGGTCCGGTAGCCTATAGGTTGGCTTTACCGACGGAGTTGGCTAAGATGCATGATGTTTTCCATATCTCCATGCTTCATCGGTACCAATCAGATCCTTCGCACATGTTGTCGGTTCAAGATGTTCGGATTCAGTCGGATTATTCTTATGATGAGGAACCGAAAGCCATTTTAGCTCGAGAAGTGAGGCAGTTGAGAAGCAAGCAAGTTCCTCTGGTTAAGGTTCTTTGGCAACAATATGGAGTTGAGGAAGTGACTTGGGAACCAGAGACGACGATGAGGATTCAGTATCCACAGTTGTTCAGTTCAGGTGAGAATTTCAAGGACAAAATTTTTGTTAGTGGAGGAGAGTTGTCACACCCCGTTTTCCCCTAGTAGTTTGAGCCATGATTGCATGTGTGTCTGTGAGTGTTTTGGCATGTGTTAATGGTATTTTGGATTATGTATATGTTTTGTGGGCTTTATTAGAGTGTGGGTGCATGTTTGATATTTGGGTGTGTGTGTGTGTGTGTTTGGGCCTTGTTAGTGTGTGCATGCTCATAAGGGAGTAGTGTGTGAATTAGTGAGGGTTAGTCTTGTGTGTAGTGTCTTGCATAGGTGTAGGGTGTGAGTGATCAAGATCCACCAAAGATAGGGTGACATGTGGCTAGGGTTTTAGGAAGTAGGTATAAATAGAAGGAGAGAGAAAAGGGAGCAGCCATTTTGCTGTCTTTTTCCCATTTTTCTTCCTCTTCTCTTTATCTCTTCTCCCTCTTTTCTCTTCAAGTGTGCCCTAGCTTGGATCCAAGTGGTTTTTGGTGGAAATTGATCATCTCTTAAGCTATAATTGGTAAGTTTTAGTGGGTTTTCCATTCTTCTCCATATTTTCTCTTGATCTTTGTTAGATGTGTTCTCAATCTAGGATTTTTGTGTTTGTATGGTTCTTGGGTTTCTGGGTTTAGAAGCGCTTACTCGTGATCCCAAGGGGAAAGAGAAGGTAAGTGGGAGCGGAGCTTGCAACTAGGAGCATAGGAATTTACAGGTTTGGAAATTTATTTGAATTTCTTGCATTTTTCTGATTTGGTATGTTTGAATGATTTTCTAGAAAATTGAGGTTTGATGAGGCTCATGTTAGTGCAAATGTTATGGGTTTTGGATTGATTTAAGTTGTGACACATGAATGATGGATTATTAGAGCAAATTTTAAGTTTGATGAACTTTATTGAAATTTTCTCGGTTTGTCACTTTTGAAAAGTTTGATTATGTTAATTCATGATTTGATTGTGTTAATTATTGTAAAATTTGTGTTTTATGTTGTTTATGATGTGGGTAAGGATAAATTTGTGTGGGGTTGAGTTTTGAAGTCAATTGGAGGTTTGGGTTATTTTGGGAGTGTGTTTTTCTGCAGATTTTTTGCGTAAGAGCTGGAAATCACGACTCTATCACAAGCGCGACTGAGCTCGATGAATTCAGCCTTTGCGTGTGGCCGAGCCGCCGTAGCGAGAGCTCTCTGACGCCAGCGCGACAGAGCGCTCGGCTACCGAGCGGATATGAACTGTTCTCTGTGGGGAGTGCGACAGCTTTGGCTGGCCGCTCACTATCAAAAGCGCGATGCTCGTAGTGAGCATGACAGTGAGATGTTCTTCTGTCTCCGCGCAAGCGTGAAGACTGCCGCGATCGCGACCTTGGGCTAGTTTTGCCTCTGTCGCGAGCACGTCAGTGAGCCTCCACCTTCCCTGTTTTTTCAATTTTGCCCTTTTCTTCTAAAATGAATTTCATATCTTTTCTAATTGGGTTTTTACTACTGTACGGGAATAAATATGCTTATATATGTATAATATTGTAATTTCTTCATGATAAATTACATGTTATGCTTTGAGCATGATTTGTATTATGCATGACCTGCAAGAGTCAGTCTAGTGGATAGTTAGGCATGCCTAATAGAGTTCAGTAGCTGCAGCCCTTAGTTTCATTTGGACCCTGATAAGGTCCCACATTTGGTTCCTCGCGAATGTCAATGTGTATGGATCTTGTTTAAGATCCCCTCTGTACAATGTTTTTGAATGAAAAAATGTGATGTTGCTTTTCGATTACCCGTAAGGTACCGCTATGCGTTCACTTGTTATCC
The DNA here is from genome assembly GCA_947683425.1 of Excoecaria cochinchinensis. Lineage (NCBI taxonomy): Eukaryota > Viridiplantae > Streptophyta > Magnoliopsida > Malpighiales > Euphorbiaceae > Excoecaria > Excoecaria cochinchinensis. The sequence goes on along the minus strand of CANTUQ010000080.1, from coordinate 2,242,517 downwards.
ACTATTGTGAGTCACCAGGTGTTGTATTTCATTGTGTTATCAGAATTTGAATCCGAATGACTATGATCATAAGTATGTGAATCTGAATGACTCTATTTATGAGCATATGAAGCAGTTAGCATATGAATGTGATTATGAGCCTTTGAATGCTTATGAATGTGATTCAATTACGATTATAGCTTATATGATTATCAGCTTATGCCACTATGTATGCATTCTGCCTTAACAACCATTGTGAATGGCCGTCCATATTATTGTTGTTTGTATCCCCACTAAGCGTTATCGCTTAGCACGAGTATTTCATCTGTGCAGGTGCGGAAGGTGTATAGCTTTTGTGAGAGTCGCCGCAAGTCAAGCCAACACAGAGGGATTGATGTTGGGACTTAGATTTTTGTTATACAATTCTTTTTGTAATAGTGAACTCTAATTGTATTTGTTCTTCTGTTCCACTTCCGCATTGTAATTTTTGAAAGATGTAATTATTTTGGTAATATCAGAACAGTTATGTATTGAATATTATTATTGCATCTATGAATGAATGATCAGGTTGGTTTTAAAAGTTTTAATTCCACTGTATATATGTATGTTTATAATATGTGGGTGAATGTTATTGTATCGTTTTGCTTAGTGAGACCCTTGCTTATACGGGTTCTCACTCCATTACGGATGGGTTCTACTATGCATGGGTAGGGGGTGTTACAACAAATCTAACCCTAACTTTTCAATTAATACCAGTTATTTCCCTAAAATATACACTTGACTAATTACACAACCTAGGCCACTCTCGTACCCTAATGGTGTTCAAAATGACTATGGTACAAGTCGAGGCCTTACATCTCTTTCCCTTTTAAAGAATTTCGTCCTCGAAATTCATACCTGAACTGAACGGCTGCGGACACTGAGCTCACATTGCTGACTTAGGCTCCCATGTTGCTTCCATAATTCCGTGGTGTTGCCAGAGTGCCTTCACTAATTTGCTTATTCCTAATGGTAGTGGGATTCTATGAATTAAGGACTTATTCCCTAGGTCCTTGGTTCGAATCCCATGGAAGGCAAAAATGCACAAGGGGAAGTGTAAAGATCGTGACTACGGTGCGGTGGCTTTAGACGAATAGAAAAGGCCCGACGGGATATGTTCCGGGGATAGCCCTTGGTCTACCCCACCGGTCGTTACAAGTCCTTTACTTAGCCGATGTTATTACTCTATTTTTGAATGATTTATGCATGTGCTTCAGTTTCAACTTTCTTGTTATTATCTATATGATTGTGGATCAAATGTATGATTTAGATTTAGTCTGGCATGGTGGTATAAAGATTGAGTTTGATCCATTTATCATGTACATCCTTTGTTCTTTGATATTTTTCATCTGTTTATCAAGTGAATCTGGAATGGTAGCTTAATTTATGGTTGTTGATATCAGAACAGTGGAAGATGAATGGGTTTAGAGATCTGAGTTCGAAATGGTAGGATATCTGGGCTTAGGATATGGTAACCTGTGGTCATGCTAATTGATGTGTTGAGTTCGGAATGGTACATGCATCTCTTAGAAAAGCTGACTCCAAAATGGTAGGCTTGGGGTTAGGCTAGGTTGTCCACTAGTTAGCACATGTGGTGTTTCTATATAGTTTATTTTATGGTAATATTAGGGAGAATGGGTATTCCTTAGCAGGGCTTTAATTAATTGAATTTTTTGTTTTATTATCTAGCTTTTTATTCCTATTTTACTTCGGTTTTTAATCAGCTATGTGTTATTTGTTTAATCTTGCTAGTTCAATTTACTTTAAATATTTTTAAGCCAAAAATTGTACAAACATTGGGAATTCTTTAGCATAATTTTAATAACTTTAATCTTGATCACTTTTCACTTGTGTACGATAATTGTGGTCAAAATTTGCTCACTATATTACTTGATTTAGTGCACTTGCCAAAGTCTGAACAAGTTTTTAGTGTCGTTGCCCAGGAATTTGGCGCTTTGAGATTTTGTTAGTTATTTTTAAGTGTTTTGGTTTTTCTTATTTTTCTACTTATATTCTTTTTCCAGGTGTTAGTAGTGTATGAACAGATTGCGACCTCAACAATTAGCACCATACAACACTGAAATAGAGAGAACACTTCATCAGCATAGGAGACAACAATAGATGAATATGGATGATCTAAATAATGATGAAGTGCCTTTAAATAACAACCAAAAACAACATGCTTGTGTAGCAACAAATCTGAATAAAGAGGCTTGTCATCGACCATAAACCATTAGGGACATTGTTACACCATGATGGAATGAGGAGCACAGAACAATCTTGCTACCTCATGTGAATCAATTTGAGCTTAAACCAGCAACAATTACAATGGTTCAGAGAAATCAGTTTTCCTGATCTGACATAGAGAATTCGGCTCAACATTTAGATTTAATCCTTAAAATTTTTGATATTTTTCAAATACTTGTTGTTTCTATGGATGCGATTAGATTAAAATTGTTTCCTTTCACTTTGACAGGTAAAGCATGGGACTGGTTACAAATGATGCCGAGCCAATCCATATGTTCATGGGAACAACTACAAGAAAAGTTTCTGGTTAGATTTTTTCCGCACACGAAGACAACAAAAATTAGAAACAACATCTACAATTTCAAGCAGATGTGTAATGGCCTAAAATTTTAAAAGTTGTGAATAGTTTTTTTCCGATAGTGGATAGTGCACCCGGGATAAAAATTATACCCGATGGCGAAAAATATTTTATTTGACCATCGGAAAATTATTGTCACGATGAGCCTGAGAGTAAAATTTGGAGTGAAAATGAGTTTAAATAGGTTTCTAAAAGTCGAAAATAAGAAAAAGTCCCGGCTTGTCTTAAAGGGCACCCCGTTGACCAAGGTTTGACCGGACCTCTAAAAATTGTTAATGATATCCAAAAATTATTTTAAGTGCATAGATAGACTTATAATAATATTTAGAAATTTTTAACTGTGAAAATTTAATTTTACAGTAAAACTGAAAATTATCAAATTGGACCGATTAAAGTAAACCAGTCCGAGAAATGGATTTCGATTGAGGTAAAATTTTATGTAGAGGCTAATTCATATATTTTAGGAATTACTGGATTGATTTGGAGTGAATTTGAGCTTAGGAGAGAGGGAAATAATTTAGAGTGCATTAAATGGGCCAAAAATCAAAATTGGGCATAAATTGGGTCCAACCACCTTGGTTGGACCGGCCCAGTCCATTAACCAGGGTATATAAGGGCCAAAATATCATAAATTCTGGAGAAAACTCAAGAATTCTTCAGTCTCCTCCATTTTTTTCTTTAAGGCTGAATCCATCTTCTCCTCCTCTCTCCAAATTTCTTTTATTCTTTTCAAATCTCTCCTCAAATTCAAGTCTCCCAATTAAATTCCGGCTCCACTACAACTCAATTGTGGTCTTTAGAGTTGAATTGAAGGGTTTAAAGTAGGAAAAATCACGTGTTCAAAGTTTAGGGCACAAATTGAGGTAGGAGAAATTGAAGTTTTTAAATTGATTTAATGGTTCCAATAGGTAATTTAGAGTATGTACAGTGTATTTATATAATTATAATGCAAAAAGAAAATAAGGATTTGATGGAATATTGATGATTGAATTCGTCCACCATTAGGGAACAAGGAAGGAGAAAGCTTGCTAGGGGAAAAAGGCAAGGAAAAGGAAGTCCAAGAAGAGGAGAATAAGAAATTAAGGTTAGTGGTTACAAAATCCACCTATTTCCATTGATTTAAATTGATTTTAAGTTATGTTTTAATAATAAATATGAGTTAAATGTGTGTTTAATTGAAATAAACTTTATAAGCATGTTTAGGGATATTAGAAATGATGTTTTGAAAGCTTAAAACAAAAAGAAATTAAATATATAGTATGGACAATGTGGTGACCAAATGGTATACATAGGTATACTAAGGTATACTTTGTGTTTTAATGAAAAATAATGGTGTATACATGTAAATTAAGATGTAAATTAACTTAATTGATGATAAATGAATGAAAGAAAAATTTAATGGTAATTCTGTAGGTTGGGCCAAATGCTTATCATAGGAGAAATTATGCATAATTTGATTATTTATTTCGTATATTAGCATAAAATGAATATATGATAGAAATGGAGTATATGATAATTTATTTGAAATTAATTGAGGATAAATGAATATTTTAGAGTATAAAAGGGTATTATGTTCTTATTGAAAATTGTGATGTATGTAGCATTTTGATGAAACTATGGAATGATTGAAGTTAGAATTAATGGAAATTCTTTGATTTGTAACCACCATTGGGCATATTTAATGCTCAGCACGTAATTTCTATTGATTGCATATAGATATGGATTAGGAGCCGAAGTAAGCACACTACATTTTGGGAGTTGTCTTGGGAAAGAATTATACGAATAATACTTTGTAAGTTTAAAACTAATGGCATGTATATGTATATGTGTACGGATAGTATGGATTATGGTTTTGTATTTATGGCATGTATATGGACACTTAATCTTTTTGGATGTTGTGAGACTGTACTTGTTGGATGGATTGAGATGAAATGATTTGTATTATTGTTATGCCCTTGTGAAAAGCTATGGATTGTTGTTTTGCAGGTTGGGTAGGTTAAGATTATAGCCGACATACTGCCAATATTATTACTAAATGAATAGAAAACTGGACAGTTATAGGTATTTGGCCTAAATGTTATATGGTTATGATTTGACTAGGTTGTGTGTGACTAAGAAGTTATTTATTAGTAGTAAACTCAAGTTAAGTAGTTAATGATAAAAGTGAAAAATTTCTCTACAGTTACATAAATAAATCTGAATAGGTAATTTAATAATTCTGTTGGTCACATAGTGACAGATAAATATACGTTAAGAAAGTATTGTGTAAGAGTGTTACAAGATGGATGAAGAACCATTTCATGAGGTGTGGGAGAGATTTCGAAGACTCTTGAAAAGCTATCCACACTATGAGATAGCCATGCATCAGTTGATGTCCGCCTTTTATGCAGCACGAAATTCACATACAGGATCCCTACTAGATGCTTCATCTAGGGCAAGTGTAACACCCTTACAATACTTATACTAAATGTACATATTACTTGATAAAGATGTTTATTGTGGGATTACTATGATGTTGGATACTGATAAATAAGTGAATAAATAAATGCGGAAAACTTTTTTTTAATATTAATTTGGCTTATTCCAAATAAATTAACCATATAATTATGCTTAACTTTTTAATATAACACCTAAGTCATCTTCTTGGCGATTGACCTATAACTGTCTAATTTACTATTTATTTGGTATAAATTTCGGCATTATAACGGCTACAATCTTAGCTTACCCTTCCTACAATTCAATAAACCACAGCCCTCACAGGGGCACAACAACAATACAATCCACAACATACTCATATTATAGTCAAATATACCATTCATCACATAATGTTTGAAGTCATCCCTAATATTCATCATCCCTATACATGTCATCCATACATTTCCATAAATCCATATCATTACATATGCATGCCAATAACTCTTAACATACAAAATGAACTTCGTCCTAATTTTTCTCTTTTCTGCTCCCAAAAGTGAGGTAATGCTTGCTCTATCATCCTAACGGGTACCTACACGCAGTCAATAAAAACTACATACCGAGCATTAAGTATGATTAGTGATGGTTACAAATCCAAAAAATTTCACTATCCTAAAGTTTCACACACACATGCACATTTTATTCGTGTAAGTCATTAAATCTTTATTACCAGTCACATTCCAATACACATATATTTGCACATCTTAAATCTATAATTTAATCTATTAATAGCCCACAAATAACTATTTAACCATTTATGCAAGATGATGATGATGATGATGATGATGATGATTATTATTATTATTATAATTATTATTATTATTGTTGTTGTTGTTGTTGTTGTTGTTGTTGTTGTTGTTGTTGTTGTTATTATTATTATTATTATTATGTATTTGTTTAATTTCCTAAGATCACTTAATTACTGAATTAATCCTTATATTACTACTTAATTTCACTTTAATCCTTAACTTAGCATTATTATGTTCAATTTACAACTTAGTTCTAAACTTCTATCAAATTACAATTTTGCCATTCTTTTTACTTTTATTTACTAAAATGCCACTAATTAACTTAATTTCCACATTTAACTCATTACTTAACTTACAAATTACAAATTAGTCCTCCAACTACTATTTTTACATAAAATTACATTTTAGTCCTTAATTATATTATTTATTTAACCAATCTATTCATATTTCTTTTTATTTAACCCAATTAACTATGCTATCTACATTTTTACCATTTAATCCCTAAATCTTTTTAAATTATTACAATTTAGTCCTTTTTCATTACTTTTCATATAACAACTCTTATTTACTCAATTTTATTTATTTTTACTATTTTGCCCCTAGTATAAATCCGATAGAAATCTTCGAACCAGATTCACGGGAAGTGAACCCCCCAAAGATCCACAACATTTTAGGGTGACTCCGAAGAACCACCCATACATTTACATTTCATTTTATTTATATTTTAACATTTCAATATTCATCATTTAGTATACTGTCATTGGGCTACTTTAAGTGAGTCGTCATGACTCAGACTACGGTATAGGTGTCCCTATGGCTAGCAAACTATATCCTAAGCTAGATTTTATCACCCATTTATTTACTAAAATGCCACTAACTAACTTAATTTCCACATTTAACTCATTACTTAACTTACAAATTACCAATTAGTCCTCCAACTACTATTTTCACATAAAATTACATTTTAGTTCTTAAACTTTTAATTATATCATTTATTTAACCAATCTATTCATATTTCTTTTATTTAACCCAATTAACTATGCTATCTACACTTTTACCATTTAATCCCTAAATCTTTTTAAATTATTATAATTTAGTCCTTTTTTATTCCTTTTCATATAACAACTCTTATTTACTCAATTTTATTTATTTTTACTGTTTTGCCCCTAATATTAATTCGATAGAAATCTTCAAACCGGATTCACGGGAAGTGGACCCCAAAGATCCACAACATTTTAAGGTGACTCCGAAGGATCACCCATATATTTACATTTCATTTCATTTACATTTTAACATTTCAACATTCATCATTTAGTAGACTGTCACTGGCCTACATTAAGTGAGTCATCATGACTCACATTACGGTATAGGTGTCACTATGGCTAGCCAACTATATTCTGAGCTAGATTTTACCACCAGACTACTATTAAGGCAAATATAATATTCCATTACTTCAATTTTTACTAAATTTTCAACTTAAATTAAATTATATCACTAGTTAATTATGACATACCATTTGGCCAACATAACAAGTCCACATTTAATTCATTCTTTTCTCACTAAAACATCTTTATTCCACTAATTAATTGATTATAATGTCATGCATATCATAATTTTATTAAAAGACCACATAGGTCAATATTTCAACAAAACATATTACATTATTATACTCTAAAATATTCATATATGTAAAATTAATTCCAAATAAATTGTCATACACTTAATTTTCATTATTTATCCATTTTAGGGCATTACACTTAGTAAATACTCAAATTACATCATAAAATAACTAAGAACATCATACGGCCAAGGTTAATTCTTCTCACTCCAATTTAGTTTTTACTTAGTTATCATTCATTTAACTAAATTACACCTTAATTAACATGTATTTATCATAATAATTTACATTAATACATTTAGTATACCCTAATATACTATGATATTCCATTTGGCCATCATTATGTCTGTACCATAAATTTTGTTTCTTCTTATTTTGAGCATTCAAATCATCATTTCTAATGTCCCTAAGCATATTTATAAAGTTTATTTAAATTTTACATACATTTATCACATACATGCCATTCAAACATAAACTAAAAACTAACTAAATTAATGAAAATAAATGGATTTTGTAACCACTAACCTCAAGTTCTTACTCTACTCTCCTTGGACTTCCTTTTCCTTGCCCTTTCCCCTTAGAAAGCTTTCTCCTTCCTTTTTCCCTGATGATGGCCGAATATATAGCCCATATAAATCATCAATATCTTGCTTCCCTTTTACAATATAATTACATAATCATACTCTACACATCTTAATTTACCTATTTGAACCTTTAAACTAATTTAAAAACATCATTTCCTCTTACCTCAAATTTGAGCCCTAACCTTAAATCCTTGAATTTTCTCACTTCTAACACTTCAATTAAACTCTAAAGACCACAATTAGGTTATAGAGGAGCTAAAATTTAGTGGGGAGGCTTGGATTAATCGAGAAATTTAAAGAGAGAAGAAGAAATTTGGAGGAAAGTGAAAGAGGAAGAATTCGACCAAGGTGAAGAAAGGAGGAGCTACTCTATTTTTGCAGATTTCTCTAGAGAAATCTGATTTTTCTAACTTAAATAGGGGTATTTTTGGGCTGGGCTTGGTCCAACTAAAGTGGTCCAACCATTTCAAGCCTATTTTTAATATTATAGCCCATTAAGAAATCCTAAATTATTTCTCCCACTTCCCAAGATTAATTCCTCCCAAAATTAATTCTATAATTCTTAAAATATATAATTAAGCCTCCACAAAAAATTTTTGTTCAATTGGAGTCCGTTTTCGATCAGGTTCACTCAAATCGGTCCGATTAGATAATTTTCAGCGTTACTGTAAAATTTCTTTTTCACTATCAAAAATTTCTAAATATTATTCCGAGTCTATCCATACCCTTAAAAGCATTTTTGCATATCATTTGCTATTTTTAGAAGTTCGATCCAACTTTAGTCAAACCTAGTTACTATTTGAACCGAACATGATCTTTTTCTTATTTTTAACTTTTTGGGACCTATTTGACCTTATTTTCACTCCAAATTTTACCCTAGAATTCCTCGTGATTAGTATTTTTTGATGGTCAAATAAAATATTTTTCGCCCCTGGGTGTAATTTCTACCCCAAGTGCATTATTCACCATCTATAAATACTATTCATGACTAACCTAGTATTTCAGCCATTACATGAAGCTTCTTGAGCAGTGTACCAGAAGAGGCATTTTTCTTATTAGATGAGGTGGCAACAAATGATGGTCAATCGGTAAGCACCAGAAATGTACTAAAGAGACAGGGAATGCATAATATAGATGAGGTATCGATGCTTAAAGCTCAGATAGAACTAATGAGAAAGGAGCTTAGTGGCTTAAAGGTGCAGAATGGGGCAACTATGTCACAAGGGAGTTTGAATTATGAAGAAAATGTTTCTCTAATTAAAAATAGAGTGGGAGAGTCCTTTAGAATGTAAATGTTGTAAATGAGTATAGAAGGAATGATCCTTATACTAACAACTACAACCTAGGCTAGAGAAACCACCCAAATTTCTTATAGAGAGATAGCAATCAAGGGCAAGCTTACACCTCTAATGCTGCAAGACCTCAAGTAGCCTAACATCAACCACCTCCATATAATTTGAACCAGCATCAAGGCACTCATACTCAACAACATACACACTACCGGCAGCTATATCCGAAAACACAATCAAACAAAAGTTACGAACCACCCAGTTTTCAACCAATACCTCTTTCTCCCCAAGAAAAGAAGCAAAATTTAGAGGATAATTTTGCTAGTTTTATGTCTACTCAATCAACTTTAATTGCAAAGCAAGTTGCAAGATGGAAGTCATAAGACATTTGGATGAGAAATCTAGAAGCTTTTATCGGAAATTTGGAGATAGAAGTAGGATAGCTGGCAAACTCAGTTGCTAACAGACCTCAAGGCAATTTCCTTTCCAATATAGATAGAAATCCTAAAGAGGAAGCCAAAGCAATCACATTTAGAAGTGGGAAGGAGATTGAAAGAAGCAAAGGTGAGGCGATAGCTCCACAAGAGGTAACAAATGAGGTGGAACCAATAATTGAGGTAAGGGATTCTGATCCTACTTTAGTTAGAGACACATCAAAAATTATGGATAAATGTAAGAAAAAATGCATGAAATTGATGAGAACTTATTACCTTATCCTTCTTTATATAAGAAGGAGAAGAAAAATGAACAATTCTCCAAATTCATTGAAATGTTTAAAAAGTTGCATATGAATTTGCCTTTTGCTGAAGCATTACTTCATATACTAAAATATGCAAAATTTATGAAGGAGTTGAGTTCGAATAAAAAGAAATTAGAGGGCTATGGGATTGTGTAATTTTCTGAGAATTATAGTGCCAAAATTTTAAACAAAATCCCTACTAAGTTAGAGGATCCTAGCAGTTTTACAGCCATAACAGTTAGGAAGTAATTTTATTAGTCATGCTCTTTGTGATTTGGGCGCTAGTACAAATTTGATGCCTTATTCCATTTACAGGAAATTAAATCTTGGAGATATCAAGGAAACACAAATGACACTATAATTATCGAATAGATCAATAAAGAAACCCAAAGGCATAATTGAGGATTTATTGGTTAAGGTTCGTAATTTCATTTTTTCACTAGATTTTATCATGATGGAGGAAGAGCGGAAGGACCCATTAATAGTTGGGAGACCATTCTTGAATACTGCAAAGTCATTGATAGATGTCGATGGACAAAAAGTCACCCTTCGATTTAATGATGAGGAGATAAGCTTTGACATGAACAAAGTTATGAAGCATCCCACGGTGGATTTTAAAGAATTAGTGTATTTTGTGGATTGCATTGATGAATGTATGGAAGAAAAGAAAATGGAAATTATTTTAGATGATTATTTGCAAAGTTGTGTAATGCATTCCCTTCAAATGAAGGAAATATGGGAAGAATGTAAATCAGTGAATGGGGAGTTGGATTTTGACCTAGAGAAAGAAGGAAATGAGGATGTTCTTTTCCCTCCAAAAGAAGAAAAACTTTCTGACCTTAAACCTCTTCCTAAGAATTTAAACTATCTATTTTTGGAAGAGAATGCTAAACTAGTTACAATTTCTACTGTTTTGACAGATGAAGAAGAGGATAAGCTTATTGCAGTGTTTAAAAAGCACAATAGAGCAACTGGATGAGAGATTTCAGACCTCAAGGGAATAAGCCTTAACTTTTGTATGCATTGGATTCCCATAGAGAATGATTTTAAACCAGTGGTGCAGCCCCAATGTCGATTGAATCCAAATATGCAAGAGGCTGTGAAGAAGGAGGTGCTCAAACTACTAAACGTAAGTATTATCATTCCCATTTCTGATAGTAGTTGGGCTAGTCTAGTCCAATGTGTACCTAAAAAGGGGGGAATGACTCTAGTCACCAATGAGGATAGTGAATTTATTCCAGCTCGAAGGGGTACGGGTTAGAGAGTATGTATTGACTATAGGAGACTCAATAGTGCAACTAGGAAAGACCACTTCCCTTTACCTTTTATTGACCAAATGCTAGAGAGATTGGCCAAAAATAGGTATTGCTATTTTTTGGATGGGTATTCAGGTTACATGCAAATACTTATAGCCCCAGAAGACCAAAAGAAAATCACTTTTATGTGCCCCTATAAAACCATTACTTATAGGCGAATGCCTTTTGGTCTGTGTAATGCAACAGCTACATTCCAAAGATGCATGATGGCTATCTTCCATGACTTCATTGAAAAATTAGTGGAAGTCTTCATTGATGTTTTCACTTTGTATGGACGTGAGTTTGAGAGTTGTTTAGCAAATCTTGCATTGGTATTAGGAAGGTGTGAAGAGACTAATCTTGTTCTCAATTAGGAAAAATGTCATTTTCTGTTAAGAAAGAGGATAGTCTTGGGGCATAAGATTTCAAAAAAAAGGAATTGAGGTTGATAAGGATAAAATAGATGTGATTGATGAATAACCTCCACCCACCAATGTTAAAGGTGTTAGGAGTTTCCTTGGTCATGCTGGATTTTATCGCTGGTTCATTAAGGATTTTGCTAAAATTGCAAAGCCGTTTTCTAATTTATTGATTAAAGATGCTGCATTTAATTTTACTGATGAGTGTTTACAGGCTTTTAATTTGTTAAAGCAAAAGTTAATTTCAACTCCGGTCATTCTATCACCAGATTGGAGTTTACCATTCAAGCTCATGTGTGATGCCAGTGATTTTATAGTAGGAGTTGTACTTGGATAGCGAAAGGACAAGGTGTTTCATGCGATATACTATGCCAGCCACACTCTCACGGGTGCCCAGCTTAATTACACAATAACGAAAAAAGAACTATTGGCAATTGTCTATTCATTTGAGAAATTCAGGTCTTATTTGCTAGGAGCTAAGGTGATTGTTTGGACAAATCATGTAGCCCTTAGACATTTAGTTGCGAAGAAGGATTCAAAGCCTCGCCTCATCCGAAGGGTGTTACTTCTTCAGGAATTCAATTTGGAGATTACAGATAAGAAAGGAGCTGAGAATTTTGTAGTTGATCACCTATCTTGCTTAGAGCATAAGCATATTGAAGAGGGAGAAATTTCTGACTTTTTCCCTGATTAAAACATTTGTGCACTTCTTAAGTGTAAGGTTGAAACTCCTTAGGTTGCTGATATAGCTAATTTTATTGCAGGAGGATTTGTACTAAGAGATTTTACCTATCAGTAAAATAAAAGGTTTGTGGATGAAAGATGACACTATCTTTAGGAGGATCCATATCTATTCAAGATGTGCCCTGATCAAATATTGAGAAGATGTGTGCAAAAAGAGGAGCAAGAAGAAATTATGCCAAGTTGCCATTCAAGGGAAACTGGTGGACATCAAAGGCCAAACAAAATGGTAGTTAAGATTCTCCAATCAGGTTTCTTTTGGCCAACACTCTTTCATGATGTTAAGCTATTTATTTTGATTTGTGTTAGTTGTCAAAGAGTGGAACCATTTTTAGAAAGGATGAAATTCCATTGACCAATGTGTTAGAGGTAAAATTATTTGATGTATGGGGGATAAATTTTATGGGACCTTTCCCTATGTCTTTTGGTCATGAGTATATTTTAGTGGTTGTTGATTACGTTAGTAAATGGGTAGAAGTTGTTGCAACTAGAACTTGTGATTCTAAAATCGTGCTAGAATTCCTTAGGAGGAACATATTTACTTGATTTGGAGCACTAAAGGCTATAATTAGTAATGGTGGAAAACATTTTATTAATCATCAACTCAAAGCTTTGTTAAAGAAATTCGGTGTTAGACATAAAATCACAACCCCATACCATGCTCAAGCCAATGGCCAGGTAGAAATATTTAATAAGGAACTTAAAACCATCTTAGAAAAAAAAGTGAATTCATCTAGAAAGGATTGGTATTGTAAGTTAGATGATGTATTGTGGGCCTATTGAACAACATTCGAAACACCAATAAGCATGTCTCCATTTAGGCTTGTCTATGGTAAAGCCTACCATCTACTTGTTGAAGTAGAACATAGGGCTTATTGGGAAACTAAATTTATCAATTTTGACATAAAGAGTACAAGTGAAAGGAGACTTTTTGCAGGTCAATGAGTTAGAAGTGATGCATTTTTTATCATATCAAAGAGCAGCTAGATATAAAGAGAAGACGAAACAATGGCATGAAAAAAAGTTTATCAAAAAAGAGTTTGTTCTAAGTATGAAAGTTTTATTATATGACAGTCGTTTGCTGTTGTTGCCTAGAAAACTGAAGTCTAGATGGACGAGGCCATTTGAGGTGATCAATATGACCAACTTTAGAGTTGTTACCATTCGGAAACCTACTGATGGGAAGAATTTAAGGTAAATAGGCATAGGCTAAAGCTATACTTTGATTACCACATTGAACTTGCAGCAGTGGTTGTCACTTTGGATAAAATGTAAGTGCCTTCTCAAAGCCTAGCTGAGGACTTGTTAAACTCAAAACTATTTTTCTCAATCTCTATCTCTTTGTGAGTTGTTTTTGCTTTTATCCAGTTAGTTTTATTGTCATTTTATTTTGGTTTTTAGTTTTTTAATGTGTTTTTGCAATGAAAATAAGTGGCTAAGTTGCTTTTGAATAAATGAAATCGTTAGAGAGAATTATGCATGAATAGGGAATTAAATTAGTCTTTGGAAGCTGATTGTTAAAAGGTGTAAATGTGGGAATTTTCTAAGTTACATGGTGGACAGAGATTTATCCCCGCTGTGTGAGTATTATCAAGTCAATCCAGAATTGAATTACATGGTGGGCAGCGTTTTAAGCCCCACTGTGTGACCCTTTCACACAATGGGCTTAAAACTCTGACCACTGTGTAACTTTGTGAAAATTTAGTGAACAGTAAATGGAACCATTTTACACGATGGGCAAGAATGTTTCCTCGGCGTGTAACTTTGTGTCCTATTTTTAATCATCAAACAAAATCGATAAGAATGACAGGCAAGAATTTATCCCTACCATGTAACATTTTTAAGCTTCATGTAGTATCGTTTCACACGGTGGCCATAAATATTTCTCGGCCATGTAAATATAGGTTAAGATTTAAAAACGATTCTTTTACTTCATTTGCTTTATAAACTTTTCATTTCCTGGCCATATTTTCTCTCAAAACTTCATCTTTGTTTGCTCTGGTGTGCTTTGTGCTTGTGAAATTAGTCTTTTTCAGCAGTGACTGTCAGAGTTCTCAATCCAAGTAAGTTATTTTCCTTGTTCTTTTTCTTTAATTTCTTTTATTTTCATTGTTTTTCATTTTTGTTTATCTATTTGCCTTTCCATTTTCTACAAGTTTGTTTCTTTTTAGGTTTTTCAAGTAGTTTTAGTTTAGTTTACTTTTGTTGAAATGGCTTGTTTGGACATGGTTACTCTAATTTTTGGATCTTATTTTGGAAAGATTATGGATTTCTCTATGATCTTGCATGCCCTTACTAAGAATTTGTTTTAAATTACTTAAATGCAACTCAAGTGCTTGATAGAATGCCTCAACCAAGTTCTAATCATTTTCTACACTTTGTCGTGCATGTTTAACTTGTGATTTTAATTATTATACATTTGTGCTTTGAGAATTCTTGGTATTATGCATACATTTTGTTGATTAATTGGGCATTACAAGCTTTATTTGAGTGAATTTAGTCAATATCCAGTTCTAAAGTGTACTCCATTGAAATTGTAGGTTGTCATGTTAGATATTTAAGCTTATTACCATATTAACACCACTAGATCTTCGAAAGAATTTAATGGAGCTTTCATGTTCTGAGAGTTTATACTTCACAGTTTAAGTGTGCATGGTTTAAATGAACATCTATTACAGCTTGTCATAGTTTAAACTCTGCTTACTCAATTTTGGGAAAGAGTTGTACAAATAGCTTTCACTTGTAGCATTGTTTGTGTGCCTTAATCTTGGTTGAGTTTAATTTTCATTATTTGTCCATTTTTGTGTAATGGCTTCAAAGCATTATAGATAGGATCAAGCAGGTTCTTCCAAGGGATCTATATCATCCAAGAAAGAGAGAGACCCGAATGTGCCTGCCTGGGTTCCTCAGATTTTTAGGCACAATTATAAATGTTTCTCCGATGCTATATTTTTATTTTCCACTTTTATAGATTTTTATTTATTGGGGAGACTGGAAATTCGGGAGAAAGTAGCAGCCTTGATTGCTATAATTGGCTAGAAAAAAAATTTCAAAAAAGAAGAGAGTGTGTACCTTGACTTAACCCGTGACTTCCTATCCACAGTCAACTACAGAGTGGATAAGGATAATGTAGAGGATCCAAGAGTTGTCACCTTTTGGCTAAACAAGAAGTCTTATTGGATGACACTAAATGAGTTATTTGAAACTTTGGACTTTTTAGTAGAATGCACTTAACACCTCCTTGATGTTGATACACATACAACTTGGGCCACCATTTGTAACCATGTCACACCAACACAATATGTGATAGGGAAATTGAAGGCCCACCACTTGAGAAATCATGCTGCCAGGATTATTCATCGTTTCTTGGCATTTTTCTTTTATGGCCATACTGAGGCCACAGGAGCTATCAATCAAGCTAAAGCATTGTTTTTACATTGTATATTTTCTGGACTTCGCCTAAATGGTGCTTACTTCCATTGGAAGAAATTTGAAAACCTGGAAGGTAATCCAACGAAGCTTAAAATGATTTATATTGGTTGGGTGGTCACAACTTTAGCTAAAAAAGTTGGTAATTATCCATTGTGGGACGATATTGGACCATACCCAACTATGGACTTCAGAATGCTGAAAAACTTATGCATAGCGATTGAAACCAATGGAAATATTCATAGGATGCAACTGACCACAAGGGAAGAGTACTTGAGACTTGTGGAGAGAGGCAGAATTCAATTGCCTGCTGCCTAAGCTGAACAAGTAGAGGGAGCAGAAGAAAGAGAGCAAACTGCTGCTGTGCCACCTGCTTCTCAGGAGTATTTAGAGCTTTTATCATAGATGGAGATGCTATCTACTAGCCAA
Source organism: Excoecaria cochinchinensis (assembly GCA_947683425.1). NCBI lineage: Eukaryota > Viridiplantae > Streptophyta > Magnoliopsida > Malpighiales > Euphorbiaceae > Excoecaria > Excoecaria cochinchinensis. The sequence continues at coordinate 2,226,127 of CANTUQ010000080.1, read as the reverse complement.
GCTCAACATCATTCTAACGTGGATCAGAATATGGCCAGGATGGACATCAAGGACCAACAAGTAAATCTTTTTGATCAGCAGTTTGAGCTCATAGAGCGATCATTTGACTTGTTGAGGTAGGAGCAAGAGCATTTTTATCGAAGTTTATTGGAGCGATTTCCACCACCACCTCCACAGGAATGATTTCTAGGAGTTGTCCTTCTAGAATTTTTACTTTTGTTCAATTGTCTTTTTGCATTGATAAACTATCTTATTTGCTGGGGACAACAAAAATTTTAAGTGTGGGGAAGGGTCTATTTTGTGAATAATGTATTTAGCCATATTTGTGTTTAGTTTATTTTTAATTTGTTTTTAATAATGCTATCCTGTTATCTTTTAATTTAAGTTCTTATGATTTAGTTTATGATCTTATTTTTATTTGCTTTAGTTTTGTTTTGCTTTTCTTTTCCTGTTTTGGTTGCGTTTTCTAATTTTAATTTACTACTTCTTTTGCTTAGCTTAGTTAGCCTTTGAATTGTCATTCCGATGGAATATTTTTCAAATTTTTGATCTAGAAGTGGTTGTTTAGCACCTTTAGATTACAAGGGGGTAAGTTTTTATTTAAGGATTTTCTGTTCTAACTTAATTTTTAAACTTGATTTATACATTTGAATTTCCTTCCTACATTGCACATGGGCCAGTTTTCAAAAATTGACATGAAAAAAATAGTGCATGAAAACCGTTGGCTAAGATAATCTTTAGAGTACGAAAACCTTCCTTATTACCCTTCGAAGCAATTTGGAAATTAAGGCATGATTTTGACATGATTTAGGCAATTTTCCTTATTGAGTCACGTCTAAAAGCCTTTTTCTTACCAAATATATGTATTTTCCCTTATTTAGCCTTTTTGAGCTTGTTGAGTATGCTAAATACGTACTTCGTGAATTTTCTTATATACATAGCTTTTGATACCTTTAGCCTTAAAATGCTTTAGCTTACCCTTTTAGGAGAGCTGGCCATTCTAGGATTATAGGGTTTTGCTTTTGGGAATTTTAGATGATTTGGTTTCAAGAAGTTTTGCTGTGAGCGAGTTGGGATTAAATTGTCAAGGGGAAAAATTTTTATGCTCTGAGAAGTCTGAAAGATTGAATAATTTTTAGCAAGCTTGAGTTAGAAAAGAGCATAATTTGGAGAGAGTACCTTTGTAATTTTTGGAATTATTAACTCCTCATTTTCACTAACTTGTCTTTAGCATCTCAAAGAATGAGCTACTAAAATATTCAAGTGTGGGGTTACTCTTCTCTTTTTATTAGCATTCATTTCTTTTATTTCAAAAAAAAATTAATTTTCAGTTTATGATATGAATTCAATAAGATGTTTATCTTTGTCTTAACTTGGCTTTGTTCATCAAATCTCAAGAGAATTCAGACTATCTTTTGAAAGGGAAAGTGAGTAGGAAGAGGTTATTTTTGGGAAGATAGTGCCTTGTTTAGGTCGGGCAGTAGTGCTTGCTTTCATTTTCTGAACTTCACCCTTCTGTGATAGCCATTACCCCCTAGCCTTGCATTATAACATTTTAAGACCTGATGATCTTTTTCATGTCTTGGTTTGCTTTAATGGAGATGACCTTTGAGTTCTAGTTCTAAAGGAGAGGCTTATGGTGTTGCAAGAGTTTCAAGCAAGAAACCATAGCACAATTTTGCACTGATTTGATTGGTCATTGGTTGAATTGTGCTTGTTGTTTTGATTTGAAATTGGTGGTAAATCGTTTTGGCCTTTGTACACACTCATTTGATGAGGGGAACTGATGGAGCAGAGGATGATAATGATAGAGGCTCAGACGGAGGAGGTATTTTAGGTGAGACTCACTGCTCTTGGCCAGCATTTTGATGAGGCACTCCAGGCTATGGATGAGTTGGTGTCCTTGCTCGCACAACGAATGGGAGTGCTGGAAGGATAATTCCCTAGTATGTCAGAGGCTACGAGAGATCGACTTGAAGAGTTGAAGACTCGGCTCAAAAACATCAAAATGGACTTCAAATGATGCCTAGAGTAGCAGAGTTCCTCATTCACACACTTGGGGACCAACATCAGTGATTTCACGGGGATGATCAAGTCCATTATGCGCCCACTTGCTCAGCACTTGCCTAGGTTCGAGTTCTGGCTTCCTGGGCACTCACTGGCACGACAACATCCCTCTACTTCTCAGTCATTGACTTCTAGAGCCCAACCAGAGTATGAGCCAAACGACAGTAATCTTGAGGAGTATACTCCTGCATCTCCATCACTAACACTTTCAGGGAGATTTTTGTATATATGCATTTTTGATGTACAAAATTTGCATTTATTTGTCATTGGTCATAATTTTTTTGTTTGCTCTTATTTAATATTACTTTGAATATATATGAAGCAATAAATGAACAAAGAAAAAAGAAAAGTATATATAAAATAAACAGAAAATTAATTAGCAAAAGATAACAACAAAGCTTACACTTTATCAAAACCAATTGATGTAATCAATTAACAAAATTTTTAAAAAGGTAAATGGCGACATCACCCAATTCAAGAAATTAAACCACTCATCATGAACTCGACTATGATCCTACATGTCAATTTAAATGTGGCTCTTCATGCAAATGTGTAGGCAAAAATCATATCTTCACTTCAATCAAGGGTTAACATGTCAACAAGTTGACGGTAATTACCACTTCAATCAAGGGTTAGCACATCAACAAGCTGACGGTAATTCCCACTTCAATCAAGGGTTAACACGTCAACAAACTGACGGCAATTACAACTTCAATCAAGGGTTAACAGGTCAATAAGCTAACGATAATTACCACTTCAATTAGGGGTTAACACGTCAACAAACTAACAGTAATTACCACTTCAATCAAGGGTTAACACGTCAACAAGCTGAAAGGTAATTACCACTTCAATTAAGGGTTAACACGTCAACAAGCTGACAATAAATACCACTTGAATTAAGGGTTAACACAACAACAAACTGACTGTAATTTCCACTTCAATCAATGGTTAACACGTCAAGAAGCTAACGGTAATTACTACTTCAATCAAGGGTTAACGTGTCAACAAGCTGACAGTAATTACAACTTCAATCAAGGGTAAACACGATAACAAGTTTCAATTAAGGGTTGACATGTCAATAGGTTGACGGTAATTGCCACTTCAATCAAGGGTTAATACATCAAGAAGTTGACAAAAATTACCATTTCATTTAAGGGTTAGCACGTCTACAAGTTAATGGTATTTACCACTTTAATCAAGGGTTAACACGTCAACAAGTTGACGGTAATTACCACTGCGATCAAGGGTTAACACATCAATAAGTTGACAGTAGTTACCACTTCAATCAAGAGTTAACACATCAAAAAGTTAACGGTAACCACCACTTTTGCCAAGGGTTAACATGTCGACAAGTTAACGTTAACTACCACTTCTGCCAAGGGTTAACACATCAATAAGCTGATGGTATCTGGCACACCAGGCAACAATCCACAAGTCCTTTTTATAAGCACATTATAAACTTAGCAGTGGCTTAACACACCAACAAACTAGTATCTATGATTTAACACATTGACGAGTTGAAGTTAACCAATCACATTCATTAAATCTCTATGGTTTAACATGCCAACAAGATAGAATTAATCAACCACACCTCAACTTAAGCAATATAGCAGGAAAGTAGCTGCCTCAAGTATGCGTCTCTTTTCTTTTTTCTAAATTTTGGCTCACCTAGGCACTCGTACACTAGCCTTCCCAAAATTAGTGGCAACTACAGACACCGAGTCTTGAGACAGCACAAATCAAAGATTACCTAATGACGATATTGATACTTATATCACAAATAGAGGAGCTAAAGTGTTGATCCTCATCCTTGATTTTCACATTTTTGATAGTTTTCCTCCCTTTTAGTCTTTTTCACTTTGCTAGAGCTAAAATGATGGTTTTAAATGCAAAGTTTTTTTTTTTTGCCGACAGACTTCCATCATTGACTAAGTGACACTCATTTGTTACCCTTTCCCTTTTTGCCCACCTATCACTGGCGCTTTGCACCCAATCCTTGGTTGTTCGTGACTCACAGACCACAGCTGGCTGAGTCATCATCGAAAGGCATTTTTGTGATTTTTGTTTGTACCTTTGAGAGCCGCTCATCTGTGAGCGACAAATTCCCATCTATAATTTTTTTACACAGATCTGCAGAACCACACTCTACGTAGCAAAAAAATGGGGGATTTTGTTAGGATTTCACCTGATCCTTAAGGATTAGGTTTGAAAAATATGGGTTATTTTTTTTGGGTATAAATAGAATGAGATAAGAAAGAAAAAAGGGTTAGCAATTTAAGAGAGAGCAACTTTGTAGAGAAAAAGGCAGAAGTAAAAAAAGGAAGGAGAGAGAGATAGAGGCAAAATCTGGCTTTTGGGGAGTAAACTTCAAAAGCTTTTGATTAAAAAGAGGATTTTTATTACTTTCCTTGGGTTTAGATCTTCTATTAGAGCTTCAATCTATTCTAAAAATCAACCAAAAAGGAAGAGCATTTTCTAGAGAGAGAGAATTTTCTCAAATTCAAATCTGTTTGTGGAAATTTAAGGAAGGCATAAACTCACTTACATTCTCTAGAAAACAAACACAATCTTAGCGTAAACATTCTAGGCCCGAGCCATTTATTTCATGTTCAAATTCAAGTAAATAATGTGTAATGTGTTTTGATTTTTGAATATGTGATTTCTCATGATTTTGTGTTTTATATAGTTTTGCTTCTTCTAAATCAGTTTCTGAGCCTTTATAAGTGTTTTCATTACATTCTTAGGCTTTTATATGCATGATTTTGAGTTGTTTGGCATGAAAATTTGAGTTGGAAAATGTTTTAATAGAGGTTTGAACTATTTTATGTGCTTTATGCTCGACTGGCAGGAAGAAATCCTTAACGACGCCTGTCGCTCACAACGAGCGACGGGACAGAGCAAAAGCCTTTCCGCCTATGACGCACGCCGAACTCCAGGTGCCCTGAAGACCACTTTTAGGGTATTCGAGAGAGGTTCATAGAACTTGTAAAGATTACAAGGGCATCTAGTTTTGGCAAGAAGGAGGTGTTTTGATTTTGCCACCAAATAAAAGATTACGAAAGGTCATCTAGCCTCACTGAACCTAAGACAGCGCATGTGTCTCTATTTTGGGCAATCAGAGATACTTTGGAATCCTCCTTCCAATAGAACATTGGAAAGATTCATTTAATCTCATAAATCTTAAGACTATGCATATACATCTATTTTGGGCAAACTAGAGATATTTTGGAGTCCCCACCCCAATAGAACATTGGGATGGTTCGTCTAACCTCATGGAGCCTAAGACATTGCAACTTAGGCCTACTTTGGGCAATAAGAGATATTTTGGAATTCCCTTTCCAATAGAACATTGGAAAGGTTCATCTAACCTCGTTGAGCCTAAGACCAGATGTAACACCCCCTTCCCATACGTAGGCGATCCCATCCGAGAAGGAGTGAGATGCCGTATGAGTAAAGGTGCCACCAAGCAAGTACAAAGTAAAACATACATTCATTCAAACATACATTCAGAAAATACAGAATAATTAAAAACTTTACATGCAGAAAGCAAAAGCTGATCATGCATTACTATAATAAACTATTACAATAATGATCTGATTAACTAGCTGATACAAAATAATATTACATATACAAAATATAGATACAAAAGCGGAAGCTGATACATAACTGATACAGAGAGTTCTATACAAAAAGAATCATCACTGATACAAAACTGAGCCCTACACTAATCCCTTCTGTGTTGGCTTAATGACGGCGACTCTCTCAAAGCAAAATGCCTTTCGCACCTGCACGGGTAAAAACACCGTGCTAAGCGATATACGCTTAGTGGAGAATCACACATAAATAATGGACGGCCATTCACAATGGTCGTCAAGGCATAACACATTCACAATGGCAGAATGCAAGGCTATAACATAATTCATATAAACATGCTCGTATTTAAAAGCCATACATTCAGTTTCTCATAATCATATCTATTACAGAATAATCCAGCATGTATTTCATCATTAAACTCATTCAGATATTCCATTCATAGCCAGATCAGATCAGAACAATTCCAATAACATTTAAAGAACACCTGCTGACTCTAGATAGTGGATAACGAGTGTACTGAGGGTACCTTACGGGTACGAATCGAATACTGAGGGTACCTCACAGGTACAAATCAAAAGTCAATTCATTTTATCAAAGCACAATATTTTATACTGAGGGGATCTTAAACAAGATCCTAATACTGAAGGGTTCGCGAGGAACCAAACGGGGACCTGATCGGGGTCCAAACTGAACTGAGGGCTGCAGTTAAAGACTCTATTAGGCATGTCTAACTATCCACTTACTCGACTCTAGCAGGTTATGCGACATTCAAATCACATTTCAAAGTATGGAATATAATTCATCAGAAAATCATGGTATCACGCATATCAAAGCATAAAACAGTATAACATGCATCATACAACAATAAAGTCCATTCAGAGGAAATACCAAATTCATTTCTGAGTTAAAAACTGGGAAATTTAGGAAAAACGAGCTGAACGGAGAAACAGGCGAGATTGGCTGGTCACTAGGCGTGACTGGCCTTCCCAACAGGCAGCTCATGCGACGGCGTGACTGGGCGTCACGTCTCGTGACGTGCTACTCCCTCGCAGATCACGTTGCGTGATCTCGCAGATCACGCCTCGTTTTCGCAGGTCGCACGACGTGACCGAAGATCACGTCCCGTGACTTGCTTGTTCTTCAGCTGGTCACGCGACTGGCTTCTCAGCAGGCAGGTCACGGCGTGACCGAGGGTCACGTCTCGTGACTTGCCTTCTTTCGTAGCGAGTCACGCGACAAAGAAGAACTTCAATAGTACCTCGATTTTCCAGAATTTCCAGAATTTCCAGAACACAGAATTCAATCCCAATTTGATTTAAAACCATACAAACCTGTTTTTACCTTCCAGAAATCATCTCAAACAACATAGGCAACAATTATACAATTCAATTCATCAAATAATTAACCAAATCAAATCAAGAACATATGCATTCAAACTTACAAGAACATAAACCCTAGAATTTTACAGTAAATTCAAAATCACACAATTTCACAAATAAACATTCCCAAACCTGGATTCTAAGCCTCTAACACTTAGTCCCACTGCTCCCAGCAACCTCTTTGCCTTTGGGATCGCGTGGAGCCTCAGTAGAGAGGATGCAAAGAGAGAATCAATTTCACCAATAAGACCTTGAATCACCAATACAGTACTTGAAATAAAGAAAATGAAGAAGAAGAAAAAGAGTGAGAAAAGAAACGTAAATCTCTAAGTTCCTTTTCTTTCATTCCCTTTTCTTTTTCTTTTCTTTATCCTAAATATGTATCCCTTTCCTATTGGTGAAACTATTCACTCCCACCAAAATAACCTACACTACTCACACCTAAAACCCTCTTAACTTATGCATACCATACAATGGTATGAACACATGCACACAAATATTGCTCACTTAATTAACACACTAATGCCATGTATGTACCCACATACTAACAAACCCCAAAAGCATATATTTTACTAAAATACCCTTATGAAATGCCGAACACATGCAAATGCTTACACATATAGACAGACAGACAGGCTCATTCTACTAGGGGGCAAATGGGGTGTGACACCAGAGATGGTTCGGAACTTCCCATTTATTCATACCTTCATTAAATTATAATTGAGTTTTGAATTTAAACTTTTATTCCTTTTCTCATTCGATTAAATGCAGTAATTAGAGCGCATATCGATCACGTAATAAGAATGATAAATAAAAGCAAGATTAAAATAAGGTAAATAAAAATACAATAAATTACCATAAAACTAAGGGCGGAACACAACCCCCAATATAAAGTAAATGCGAATCATGCATAAAACGGGATATTATCAAGGATGAGGACATTGGTCCTCGCATGCATACTTAAGGGAAAAAGTGTTAGAGGTGAAAGTTTATTTGCATGGAAAAACTAGGACATTGGTCCCATTTCAGTAGAAAAAACTCACTTTAATTAATATAAATATTTTTGTGATTTTCTTTTAAACGTGCATAAAATAAGTAATTTTATTCAAAATTACGTGGTAAATAAATTAAAAAGATCAAATAAAGAAAATAATACAAATAATAAAAATAATGAGTCCAACCAAACGAATCTCCTGGATCTCCCCGTTTGCTTGCCAGAATGCCCAAACAAGAAAAAATAAGTATTAGGATCAAAACAAACACAAATGAAACCTTTGTTTGTAATTAAATCAATTATCAATTAAAAATGTATAAAAAGGGTGAATAAATTAAAATGGAATAACATACATCATAAATGACAAATAAATAAAATGACATGATGAAACAAACACTACAAGGAAAAAAGGTTTTCCCAATGGAAAATAAGGAATTTCCGTCGACAAGTTTTTCGACGAAAATTGGATTTTTGTCGGTAAGTTTCCCGACGAAAATTTAATTTCCATCGATATTAATAGGAAAAATTTTAAAATTATTATTTTTAATTATTATTACATCCTATTTAACCTGTAATATTAATTTCAGAATAATGAAAAAATGAAGATAATATTTGAATTTTAATATCCGTCAATAATTTAATATAATAATTGTACTAATCATGAAGTTAATAATTGTATTAATCATGAAGTTAATAATTATTTAACGAGATCATAATAGTTATATATGTCTGTTATAAAATCCTAACTAGGTTGATGGTGGCGGCTGATGGGAACGATCAGACTGCTGCTATGATGAGGCGACCATACCCTTCAAATTACCCATCTCATTGCACAGCTCAAATATAAAGTCGAGAGATTGTTGCCACCGAGCTTCTGAGTCTTACCACCGAGCTTCTGATTGTTGCAATTCAGATCTCAGCTCACATACAATATTCTAAAATTCAAGTACTTCCCTGGAGGCAGGCCATCTATTAGATGCGGCTGTACTTGAGCTTGAGGAATGCGAATAATAGAATTTGGCCAAAGAACCTAAGCCAAAGACCCGTCCTCGCTGGTCTCTACCACTAGCCACATCATAATAAATCTGATTCCCATCAACATTATCGAAATTCTGTGAACATTGCTGAATTGTCTCTTGCACTTGTTCCTGTCGTAACACAAATGTTTTATATTAATTAACGATTAATAATAACTAATATTAAATATTTGTAAATTTTAATAATTTTGACATACATGTAAATGGCTTGATTAAGAATTGACGTGTGTTTGACCATCATGATTTTTGGTGCGGGTGTGTAAAAATACCTCACCTAGCGTAGGCGGTCTACCCATCGAGGCTTCCTACAAACAAATAAAGAATTATAGTTGAACTATAATTTATTGAGTATTCGTACAAGTTTTTCCTAAAATTTCGGCAGAGTTTCCCCTATATTTTAACCAAACCTCCTGTACACAAAGACAAAAAAGCACTTCAAATTTATTGTTATACTTGCATCCAACATCAAATAACAATGCAAACTCCTCACACAATTAACATTCCCATCCTCCTCTATGGTAATGAGATAAATCTTAAACAGCAATAACATTAATTACAGTAACAACAGGAATATTTTGCAATACTTACAAGTCTATGTCACACCCTAAACCAGGCCTAGTCGGAATGTGCAAGCTAAGTCAGATAAGTGATGGGTATTTTGGTAATTTGTGCATATGGAATTTGAGTAATTAAGGACCTAATTGAAGAAGTGATTAAAGTTCAAGTGAGGAAATATTTGTGCAAGTGAGTGAACTAAGAGTTTGCCAAGGGCCAAAGAGTAAGAAGACAAGATATTTTTGGTTAGAACCAATAGGAGGTTGCCATATGGCTTGGTGGGTGTGTAATTAGTGAGGAGAGAAGAAAAAGGGAAAAGAAAGAGAGAGGGAGGCAGATCACGTTCTGCCCTCTCCTCCTCCTCTTCACGTTCTTCTCCTTCTTTCTCCTCACTTCTTGCTCTTCATCCCCTAGTTTTGTGTGTGAGTTGGAGTTGGTTGGGAAGTCTTAGAGGCTGCTTTGAAAAGCTCTGGGTGACAAGAAGAAACATAAAGGCAAGGAAAGGACTGAAGATTGAAGCTAGAAGAGTGATTTTTGGGTCATCATTACTAAGTTTGGGAGCTTCAATTTCTGCATTTGAGTTTTTATGTGAGTTGTCTTTTCCCTAATTCTCACTTAGGTTGTAAATGTGTTTGTATTATTTAATTTTTGGAATTTTGAGTGTTTTGGCATGTGTATATGCATGATTTATGTGGGTAGATGTGTTACTAATGCATGATAAGGATTGAATTGAAGGTATGTGAGTTTGGGTAGTGAAATTTTGTGAATCTAGGTAACCTGTTCTTGACATTCTGGGTTTACGTATGATTAATTGTGTTTATAATCGTGTTCATGGATGAATGTGGGCTTTGTGAGGAGATGAGCACGAGACGTGCTCGAGAGCACTTAACATCCTGGTTCTTTCTTCTTTCCCTACAGCCACGAGCACGAGACGTGCTCCAAGGACACGAGTCGTGTCAAAGAGCACGAGTTATGCTCTTGAAGCATGAAACGTGCTAGTGGCTTTCCTCCCCTCTGGCTTTTTCTTCTCCCTCGGCAGCAGAGCACGAGACGTGCTCGAAGGAAATACTTGTGCTCAAAGAGCATGAGTCTTTCTCTACAAGCACGACTCGCACACATGAGCATGAATCATGCTCATGTGCACGAGTCGTGCCTAGCTCTGCTCAGCAACCCTTCTTCTGTCCCGTTTTCTATCTGGTTTTCGAAAATGATCTTTCTTCACTTTGCATCATTTCTCATTATTGTATGGGACATATTTTTGCCAAATTATTTTTAGCATTTTTATTCTGAAGTGTGTGCTTATTGAATCGATAGTATACTAATAATTGATTATAATATGCTTAGGAATGGTGATTTCAGTTAGACCATTGTTTGATTTAAATTGTATGACTTGGTTGATTAACGTTAATTATTGTGATTCATATCGCATGTTACATTTTGAATACAAGTGAGTTGAATGCTGTGTTTCATGGTTATTATTATTGTGAGCATGTTGTATTAAAATGTGAAAGGTGTTAAGCATACATTTACTCATGAACCTTCTTTAAGAATAATATGCTATGTTCGACTGTAGATTGTATCATTTTATGATTCAGATTACATATTGTTAATCATTGGCATAATAATGCTTCCATACTTGACCCTGATATGCTTAAGATTATTGAATGATGTTAAAGTGTATGACTGAATTATATTGTATGCTTTGTAGCATGAATTGCATGATGTATAGCTGAAAATATGAACTTATTTACATGTCTACTATAATCTGGATTATGCATGATGACATATATATGTATATAGGTACATATTATGTGATTCAACATATGATTTGAATGATGTACGATCTGCTAGAGTCAAATAACTGGATAGTTAGGCATGCCTAATAGAGTCCTTTAGCTGCAGCCTCAGTTATGTTTGGACCCTGATCAAGTCCCCGTTTGGTTCCTCGTGGACCCTTTTATGTATATAATTCACACCCGTAAGGTGATGTCAGTATTCGATTCGCACCCGTAAGGTGATGTCAGTATTCGATTCGTACCCATAAGGTACTGTCAGTTCACTCGTTATCCACTCTTTTGAGTTAGCAGGTATTCTGTTTGTTTTGTCTAATATGAACAAGAGAATGTGATATCTCAATGAGCATGATTTTAGACATGTGAATCAGTTATGTATTCGAATGTGATTATGAATCTCTGAATGGATTGTGTGTGACTCAAACATCTGAATTAGACATAATTAGCTGTATATATATCATATGGTGAATGTGGTTGTATACAATCAGTTATGGGTATAAGTACGGGAATTAAGATGTGTACGACTGTGATCATGATCTCTCGAATGCCATGAGTATAGTTTATTATGTTATGTGAATCCGACCAGTTATGTTATAAGCATATGAATTAATATGTACATGAATGGGAGCTTGAATTACGGACTGTTATGGTTAATTAGTATGTACATGAATGTGATTTTATACTGTTAACTGTTATGGTTTAGCATGTGAATTATTATGCATAAGAAGGTGATCTGGACTATTAAATGATTACATATGTATTAATGGGGTGCAATGTATGTGGATCGGCTCTGGTAAGTGCATGTGCAGTAATGTATGATGATGAGGCAAGTTAAAGTGTATAAGAATATGATCTTGAGCTAGTATATGCTCTGAATGTAATATTATGCTATATGTTCCTTTGCTCTCAGCTATTGTAGTATCTTCAGCATGTTGTCATGTGTCTATGTTTCATGTCATGATATTTTATGTGATAGAGTTGTGCAGTGGAAGGGTGGTGTTTTTACGCCTTCCCTTGGGCTTCAGCTAGTGTGTGTGTGTACTTTGACATGACAAAAGTAGGTTTAGATAGCTAGTGTTCTTGGCATGATAGTTGAGTGCGTTATTGCATGGTAATCTTATAGCATGTGAATCGGTTTTCAGTTAATGTATGGGTATTTGGGTATGATAAATTGCATGTGTAAATCTCATGTGACTATGCACGGTAAGGTACAGATGTCCGATACCTCGGTAAGTATATGCGTGTGAGATTGTATGTAGTTTAGTATTGTAATACTTGTATCGTGTATAGTACTATGTCTGCCTTAGTTCGTTTTCGACATGAGTATATGGATATGGATATGAGTGTCCGAATGAATGCCTTTAATATGCAAGCGTGATTATACATGTGATATGAATGTCTGCATATACCATCTGCATGTGTTATGCCTTGACGACCATTGTGAATGGTCGTCCATATTGCTTGTGTGTTCTCCCCACTAAGCATTATCGCTTAGCACGGGTTCTTTGGTGGCAGGTTTTGTTATGTTCGAGTCGGGCATCTGCAAGGTCGGCCATATAGGAGTTATAAGTTTTGTATTTTGTTTAGCTTCTGTATTTTGGATTTTGTATTTCCGTAGACTTATGTATATGTAATTATATGTAAGGAGCTGGATGTAATATTTGGGCTATGTAAATGTTGTTATATTTATGATTAAAGATGTTCCTCGGTTTTATCGTTCGCCTTATGCTTTCGCTGACCAAATGAGTGACTGTGTATATGTGTGTGTATATGCTTCCGCTTAATGCCTACGTGTGTGTGAGTTAATGCATGACCAGCTTTTGCCCCTCAAGATAAGTTAAGTTTTTAATTACCGCGTATTTATGTATGCTTATGATGCATGAATGTATGTTTTGTGTTGTATCTGTGTGGTGACACCCTGACTCATACAGCATCTCACTCCGATTCGGATGGGATCGCCTATGTATGGGTAGGGGGTGTTACAAGTTGTGGTATTACAGCCCAGGTTTGGTGGTTCTGGTTGTCTTGTTTGTTATGTGTCGAGTATTTGCATGCGAGTCGATTTCGTGTCATGGCCTAATGCAGATGTGCCTTATGTGTCGTGTCTTAATGGAGTCTGATCTTAGTGAGATTGTGGGCGAGACAACAGAAAGTGTGAATCCAGTTAGTGCTGATCAGAGTGTTTCTGAGCATCCTTCGGTTGGAGATTCCGTTACTGTTTCTGATGATAGGACGTTAGTGCAAGGGTTGATTCGAATCTTGGATAGGCTGACTGCTCCTCGGGTTTCTCAAGTCCCTGTTCAGAAGGTACCATAGAAAAGAAGGGTGTCGGGTAAAGAAGTGTCAGTGGGAAAGAAAATTCGAGAACCTCCGATGTGCCAACAATGTCCGAAGCAACATTGGGACAAGTGTAAGAAGAAGTGGGTACCGCCTATATGTCAGCACTGCCAGAAGCGACATTGAGGCCCGTGTCGGAAGCTCACGGGTGCCTGTTTCAGGTGTGGCAGCGTGGGACACCAAATTTTTGATTGTCCTAAGATGAGTGAGAATCTGGCTCCGCAAGCTAGAAAGGATGTAGAGGAACTGCTTAGAGCCACTCGTGTCTCATCAGGATTTGTTGTGCACCGCAGTGAAGTGATGGAGCCTGTAGAGCCTTCCGGTAAGTTTTGTTTTGATATGTTCGAGTAAAGTTTGTTTTGGTACTTTGAGAAAGAAGGGTATTTGGATTCTGTAAGGTTTTGGGTAAATACCCTGTATGCCTGTCAGCTATCTCCAGAAAAAGTATTTAAATAAAAGCATATTGAATCATGGGGATGGGATAAAGTGCATCATTACAGCATCAGTTGCATTTCTTTTGCATCACTCTGCATACATGAGACATCACATTCTCATTGCATTATTCCTCTGACCATACATGAGAAACATTTGCATATGCGTTTTGATTGAGAGAAAGCTGACAGGGTGTACATGGAGTATTTCGAAATCTTATACAAGTGAATGTAAAATGATTTTTGGAGTTTAACAGAAGTATTGTTAAGGGAAACAGCATATATGATGGACATCTTTGAAGTATTAAAGGATTTGTGTAGCTTTTGGCGAAAGTTAATTGGTTTATGTGTGAAGTGTTTGTGCTTTGATTTCTAATGTGCAATTGAGTAATGATTATTCTGGTGAGCATGTTTGATTTGAATATAAGAAAGTGATTTAAGAGTATAGTGATGGTGATAAGTTCAAGCAAGTGAGTAGTTTGAAAGCGAAGTGTATGAGTTTATTGGTGTATTGGAGTGTATTGTTGGGAATTCTTTTCAGTGTAAGTGAATTTCGAGGACGAAATTCTTTTAGGAGGGAAGAGTTGTCACACCCCAAACCGGGCCTAGTCGAAATGTGCAAGCTAAGTCGGATAAGTGATGGGTATTTTGGTAATTTGTGCATATGGAATTTGAGTAATTAAGGACCTAATTGAAGAAGTGATTAAAGTTCAAGTGAGGAAATATTTGTGTGAGTGAGTGAAGTAAGAGTTTTCCAAGGACCAAAGAGTAATAAGACAAGATATTTTGGTTGGAGCCAATAGGAGGTTGCCATGTGGCTTGGTGGGTGTGCAATTAGTGAGGAGAGAAGAAAAAGGGAAAAGAAAGAGAGAGGGAGGTAGATCACGTTCTGCCCTCTCCTCCACCTCTTCACGTTCTTCTCCTTCTTTCTCCTCTCTTCTTGCTCTTCATCCCCTAGTTTTGTTTGTGAGTTGGAGTTGATTGGGAAGTCTTAGAGGCTGCTTTGAAAAGCTCTGGGTGATAAGAAGAAACTTAAAGGCAAGGAAAGGACTGAAGATTGAAGATAGAAGAGTGATTTTTGGGTCATCATTACCAGGTTTAGGAGCTTCGATTTCTGCATTTGAGTTTTTATTTGAGTTGTCTTTTCCCTAATTCTCACTTAGGTTGTACATATGTTTGTATTATTTAATTTCTGCAATTTTGAGTGTTTTGGCATGTGTATATGCATGATTTATGTGGGTAGATGTGTTAGTAATACATGATAAGGATTGAATTGAAGGTATGTGAGTTTGGGTAGTGAAATTTCGTGAATCTGGGTAACCTGTTCTTGGCGTTCTGGGTTTACGTATGATTAATCGTGTTTATAATCGTGTTCATGGATGACTGTGGGCTTTGTGAGGAGATGAGCACGAGACATGCTCGAAGAGCACGAGTCGTGCTCGATAGCACGTAACGTGCTGGTTCTTCCTCCTTCGGATTGGTTCTTTCTTCTTTCCCTATAGCCACGAGCACGAGACGTGCTCCAAGGACACGAGTCGTGTTAAAGAGCACGAGTCGTGCTCTTGAAGCACGAAACGTGCTGGTGGCTTTCCTCCCATCTGGCTTTTTCTTCTCCCTTGGCAGCAGAGCATGAGACGTGCTCGAAGGACACACTTGTGCTCAAAGAGCATGAGTCATGCTCTTCAAGCACAACCCGCACACATGAGCACGAGTCGTGCTCATGTGCACGAGTCGTGCCCAGCTCTGCTCAGCAACCCTTCTTCTTTCCTATTTTCTATCTGGTTTTCGAAAATGATCTTTTCTTTAGTTTGGATCGTTTCTCACTATTGTATGGGACATATTTTTGCCGAATTATTTTTATTATTTGTATTCTAAAATGTGTGATTATTGAATCGATAGTGTGCTAATAATTGACTATAATATGCTTAGGAATGGTGATTTCAGTTGGACTGTTGTTTGATTTAAACTGTATGACTTCGTTGATTAACGTTAATTATTGTGATTCATATCGCATGTTACATTTTGAATACAAGTGAGTTGAATACTCTGTTTCATGGTTATTATTATTGTGAGCATGTTATATTAAAATGTGAAAGGTGTTAAGCATACATTTACTCATGAACCTTCTTTAAGAATAATATGCTATGTTCGAGTGTATATTGTATCATTTTATGATTCAGATTACGCATTGTTCATCATTGGAATAATAATGCTTCCATACTTGACCCTGATATGCTTAAGAATATTGAATGATGTTAAAGTGTATGACTGAATTATATTATATGCTTTGTAGCATGAATTGTATGACGCATAGCTGACAATATGAACTTATTTACATGTCTACTATAATCTGGATTTTGCACGATGACATATATATGTATATAGGTACATATTATGTGATTCGACGTATGATTTGAATGATGTACGATCTGCTAGAGTCAAATAAGTGGATAGTTAGGCATGCATAATACAATCCTTTAGTTGCAGCCTTAGTTACGTTTGGACCGTGATCAAGTCGCCGTTTGGTTCCTCGCGGACCGTTTTATGTATACGATTCGCACTCGTAAGGTGATGTCAGTATTCGATTCGCACCCGTAAGGTGATGTCAGTATTCGATTCGCACCCGTAAGGTGATATCAGTATTCGATTCGCACCCGTAAGGTGATGTCAATATTCGATTCGTGCCCGTAAGGTACTGTCAGTTCACTCGTTATCCACTATTTTGAGTCAGCAGGTATTCTGTTTGTTTTGTCTAATATGAACAAGAGAATGTGATATCTGAATGAGCATGATTTTAGACATGTGAATCAGTTATGTATCCGAATGTGATTATGAATCTCTGAATGGATTGAGTGTGACTCAAACATGTGAATTGGACATAATTATCTTTATATATATCATATGGTGAATGTGGTTGTATACAATCAGTTATGGGTATAAGTACGGGAATGAAGATGTGTACGACTGTGATCATGATCTCTCGAATGCCATGAGTGTAGTTTATTACGTTATGTCAATCCGACCAGTTATGTTATAAGCATATGAATCAATATGTACATGAATGTGATTTTGTACTGTTAACTGTTACGGTTTAGCATGTGAATTATTATGCATAAGAAGGCGATCTGGACTATTGAATGATTACATATGTATTAATTGGGTGCAATGCATGTGGATCGGCTCCGGTAAGTGCATGTGCAGTAATGTATGATGATGAGGCAAGTTAAAGTGTATAAGAATCTGATCTTGAGCTAGTGTATGCTCTGAATGTAATATTATGCTATATGTTCCTTTGGTCTCAGCTATTGTAGTATCTTCAGCATGTTGTCATGTGTCTACGTTTCATGGCATGATATTTTATGTGATAGAGTTGTGCAGTGGAAGGGTGGTGTTTTGACGTCTTCCCTTGGGCTTCAGCTAGTGTGTGTGTGTACTTTAACATGACAAAAGTAGGTTTAGATAGCTAGTGTTCTTGGCATGATAGTTGAGTGCGTTATTGCATGGTAATCGTATAGCATGTGAATCGGTTTTCATTTAATGTATGGGTATTTGGGTATGATAAATTGCATGTGTAAATCTCATGTGACTATGCACGGTAAGGTACAAATGTCCGATACCTCGGTAAGTATATGCGTGTGAGATTGTATGTAGTTTAGCATGGTAATACTTGTATCGTGTATAGTACTCTGTCTGCCTTAGTTCGTTTTCGACATGAGTATATGGATATGGATATGAGTGTCCGAATGAATGCCTTTAATATGCAAGCGTGATTATATATGTGATATGAATGTCTGCATATACCATCTGCATATGTTATGCCTTGACGACCGTTGTGAATGCTCGTCCATATTGCTTGTGTGTTCTCCCCACTAAGCGTTATCGCTTTGCACGGGTTGTTTTCCCATGCAGGTGGCAGGTTTGGTTCTGTTCGAGTCGGGCATCTGCAAGGTCGACCACAGAGGAGTTATAAGTTTTGTGTTTTGTTTAGCTTCTGTATTTTGGATTTTGTATTTCCGTAGACTTATGTATATGTAATTATATGTAAGGAGCTAGATGTAATATTTGGGCTATGTAAATGTTATTATATTTATGTTTAAAGATGTTCCTCGGTTTTATCGTTCGCCTTATGCTTTCGCTAACATAATGAGTGACGGTGTGTATGTGTGTGTATATGCTTCCGCTTAATGCCTGCGTGTGTGTGAGTTAATGCATGACTAGCTTTTGCCCCTCAAGGTAAGTTAAGTTTTTAATTACCCCGTATTTATGTATGCTTATGATGCATGAATGTATGTTTTGTGTTGTATCTGCGTGGTGACACCCTGACTCATACGGCTTCTCACTCCGATTCGGATGGGATTGCCTACGTATGGGTAGGGGGTGTTACAGTCTATCTGCATGTTCCCGATGGGACAGTGATCCTCCAGTATGCAAGCATGAATTGACTCCCTCAGGTCCTCCCCGTCTATTATTTGAATTTCGCTCTGAAATTGAAAGGGCCTCGGGCGTCGTCTAATACTATTCCTAGTGTGCCCATATATCTTTGGTTATGTAACGAAGTCATACACCATCAGTGTGTAACCCACAAAATAAGTCTCTATAACGTGCTCGAGCACGACTCTCCCATGCAGGATACATGATGCCATCAAACTCCGAGTCCCAGAAAATTTTTTTCTTATGAGAATGAACAAAAAAAAAATGTAAGTAAGTGTAAACTATAATTTGTTATATAATAAATGTTATAATAATTTATTACCTTGAATTCTTCAAAATAAAAATTCTTTGTTTCTTGTGACACCTTCTTCCAGACATAGCCATCGTAATCTATTCTGTTCTTTAACGTTGTTGTCATTATGCGTGAGCACTTTCCTGAAAGATTCAAACTAATATACAACAATATTAATAAAGTCAATAAAAGTAACAACTATCATTAAAATCAATATAAAGTGAAATATTAATCACTTACTCCCCAGCTGTAAAGGTGATATAGATTCTTCCATCAACTCCAACTGAGCCAGGCATAGGCTGTTTCGTTGCTTCTGTTCCTGATACCTGAGATGGCATAGCTTCAGTGTTGGCCATAGTAGTAGATTCAGTAGAAGGAGTGGTAGATGGGTGTGACGCGCGTCGGACCCCGCGGCCGCCCCTCTGACCGCCCGCTTGAGGGCAATCGGGCAATTGAGGATCTGTTGGCAACTTGTAAAGATATTTACAAGTGCGTATATTTTGGGCAACAAAGAGGTTTCATGGAGTCGCCACCCAATAGAACATTGGGAAAGTTTCTCTCGCCTCGGAGAGCTTAAGACTGCGCTTAGTATCCATTTTGGGCCAACCAAAGGGGTCTTGGAGGGTAAACCTCTCGCCCTAAGGAGCCTAGGATTCATTGATTAAGTCTTTTGATGGGGCACAAGAGGTGTCTTGGAGATCCCATCGAAACGGGTCTCTCGCCTCGTTGAGCCCAAAGACCAGAGATAGGTTCGGGACTTCTCATTTATTCGTACTTTGATTAGTATTACAATTAAGTTTTGAATTTATTATTTCACCATCTTTCCATACGATGCAATCTTAATTAAAAGGAACAAATATTCACATCGAAAGCAGTAAAATCTTAAAAGTAAATTACAATAATACTAGGAGCGGAATACAACTCCCATTTAAACAAACTGCAAACATACATAAAATTGGGTTTATTAACTATGAGGACTTTGGTCCCCTCATGTGTATTTAAAGAAAACATTTTGGATGTGGTGACTTATTTGGGATGAAAACTAGGACATTGGTCCCATTTATTATGAAAAATCCAAGTTTAATTTAGTAGAAATATTTTTGTGATTTTTATTTGGGCGTGCATAAAAAACCATTTTACTTAATGAATATATACAAGGAAATTAAAAATATAAACAAAATGAGAATTAAAATGTATAAAGAAGATACCGAACCCCGCATCTCCTCCTTCACGTGCATGGATGCTCAAACAAGAATAAAATAACAATTTGCAACCAAAAATAAAAACAAATAAATTGATGTTAGAAATTAACTCAAAGAAATAATATGACATAAAAGATAATATGTATAATGAAAATATAACATGCATAAGATTCTACAACATGCATAAAATAATTATGATGCAACTTAACATGCATAAGAATGAAAAATTAACCATACTCAACATATCAAATAAATAATTATAATAACAACTATGAGTAAAAATTAAAATATTGATATGTGTAAAAAACAATTTGACATGAAAATATAATAGGATTTAAAAGAGTTTACTTGTTATATGAACAATTGAAGATAAAATAATAAGTAGAAAATTAAGAGGACTAAAAGGATTTACATTTTTAAAAGTTAATTGGAATCAAAAGAAATTAAAATCAACAAGAAAATTAAGGAGTTAAGCCATGAATAATTACCCTCAAATTTAATCTTGAAGAATTGAAGGTAGAAGTGTTGAATTCCTTGTCTTTTCCTTGTGAAAAATACTTGAAAAATAACTTGGAAACTTGAAAAATCACCCTTGGAAGCAAGTGTGTAAGATTGATTTTTTCTCTCTACACAAAAGCTCAAAAATTCAGTTTTTTCTCTCTAAAATCCTTCTAATTCATCTCCCTCTGTTTCTGAATTTTTTCCCCACTTTTAGCACTCAAAAACTACCAAGAAACCACCCAAGACCGTCCAAAAATCGTTAAAAAACAAGTGGGGGCCAAAAATAGGCGAAATGGGGCGAAAATGGGGCAACTGCGCGCTGCACGCAAAGCACAACCGTGCTTTCAAAGAAGCACAGCTGTGCTTTCACGCGCGCAAAGCACAACCGTTCTTTCAAAGAAGCACAGTTGTGCTTTCGCGCGCGCAAAGCACAGCCGTGCTTTCAAAGAAGCACAGCCGTGCTTTTCGGGCAGATTTTTTTTTTTAAATTTTAAATTTTTATATAAAATACCCTCAACCTAAAACACACTTTTTCTTCTCCAAAATAATTTTAAAAATATTTTTAAAATATTTAAAATACATTTTTTTGCTCATCAAAAAGACAAGGAAAATCACTTCCGAGCTCCAATCTTTTTGCCTATAAGCCGGCGTAGCTAAATTTCATCATCGGGTAATCCTGATCAAGGCTACTTGGGACCCAGTGACTACAGTTGCCCCCAATTTTGGGGAGGCTAGTGCATGGGTGCCTAGGTGAGCCAAAATTCAGGAAAAGGAAAGAAGCGCGTACCTGAAGCGACGACCTTCCTACTGGATGGAGTTATGATGATAGCTGTTGCCGTGTTATAGGTAGGCTATCTTTTGGTTGTGATTGGTGGTGTCGTGGTCATGCTAACCTCTTGTGGGTACTGTCGCCATCGTGCTGACCGCTATGAATTGGTGGTGCCGTGGTCGTGCTAACCTCTTGTGGGTAGTGCCGCCATCGTGTTAATTGGTAATGACGTGGTCGTGCTGACCTCTTGTGGGTAGTGCCGCCACGTGCTAACCTCTGTGAATTGGTAATGTCGTGGTCGTGCTAACTTCTTGTGGGTAGTGCCACCATCGTGCTAACCTCTGTGAATTTGCAGTGTCGTGGTCGTGCTAACCTCTTGTGGGTAGTGCCGCCATCGTGCTAACTGCTGTGAATAGGTAATGCCGTGGTCATGCTAACCTCTTATGGGTAGTGCCGCCACGTGCTAACCTCAGTGAATTTTGGAGCTGTGCTCCTTTAGACGTTTAGACTGGTGTCGTCACTCGGCTTTTGTTGGTGTTCCCCGCCGATTTCTCCTGCTAAATTGTATGCATAGAAATATACAAGAAATCATGTGTGTAAGATATGGAATGCAAATGCTTGCAAAAATGTATAGACCATGTCCTAGGTGGTCCAAGGTTTGCTGAGGCTATAGCTTGCCTGCTCTACCATGCCCCCCGGAATCCCGAGGATCGTCGACAAGTTTTCTGAAAGAGACTTCTGGTGTACATCCTTTGTCCCCCTGGTCAATGATCCCTTACCCGGGATTCTGATTCATGTTCCGTGTTGTGTGTTATCTGGTTGAAAGAGAATCATCTGAAATAATGCCACCTTATCGCTCCAGACATTGTTTTAAAGGTAGTGCGTCCCTTGTGGATTTTCACACTAGCTTTTCTTTGCGGAAAATGCATCCCTTAAGGGATTTTCACATAACCCTTTGCCTAATTTTTGCCTGGAATGGACCCAACCCAATCCAGCGGCTTTTGTTTATTTAATTATTTTTTTTTGTAGGGCAAACTGCCTGTTCCCAGGTTTTCACCCTACCCTTTGGCCTAACTTTCGCTTAGAGAGCCAATTATGGTTTTCATCTCTAACGGCTTTTTTTTTCCAGAGAAGGTTATCATCAAAGCTTCTATTAAGAGAAAATAGCACATATCCGATGAAGTGACTAAGCAATAATCATTAGATGAACAATTAGTATATCTCTTTTTAAGACAAAACTAAAAGATCAATGAAAATATATTCTTTTATTCATTGCAAAATTGTGTACATTTCTATATGATTTCATCATACATGATTTTCATTTGACAAGAATTCAAAAGCTTATGACTACACCTAATCTCGGAGTGGATTTTGTCAGCATCAAACTCCTGTTATCAATCGGCCCTCTCGGGTTTTCTCGATTGAATATTTTCTCTTGCCCCTTAATTTTTGCCCAGGATGCCTTTTTCCGGTTTTCACCCTGACAGGGCGCCCAATTTTAGCAAGGCCGCATTTTTTCGATTTTCGACTCGCGGGGCATTTATTCTCTTCTTTTTATTTTTTGTCTTTAGCCATGGAACCTTTTAAGTCTATCGATATTGACCGGGTCCTTGAACTCATTCCCATCACTATCTGCCAAAATTGCTGCTCCTTTTGTTAGCAGCTTCTTCAAAACGAACGGACCTTCCCAGGTGGGCCTGAATTTTTCGCATGTGTCCGGCACTCCCGGCCTCATCATCTTAAAGACCAGATCCCCCTCCTTTAACAGGTGCTTTCGTACTTTCTTGCCAAATGACCGAGCCAACCTTTTATGATAAACTTGATTGTGGTAATAGGCCCGCAACCTATCTTCATCTAGCAAATTTAGCTGTGGCAATCGCTGTTGCGCCCATTCTGCCTCTGGAATCTCCGCTTCCATAACTATCCTCAAAGACTTCAACTCAATTTCAATCGGTAGGACTACTTCAGTTCCATATACCAGAGAGAATGGTGTTACCCCCGTAGAGGTTCTAACTATGGTTCTATAACCCCAAAGTGCAAAGGGTAACTTTTCAGCCCAGTCTTTATAGCTCTGAACCATCTTGGCCAATATCCGCTTCACATTCTTGTTCGCTGCTTCGACTGCACCGTTTGCTTGAGGATGGTAGGGAGAAGACTTGTGATGTTGGATCCCGTATTTCTGGAGGATCTGCTTAGTTTCTGCTAGGAATTGCACCCCATTATCAGACACAATGTGATGTGGGAGACCATATCTGCATATCAGATTCCGCTCGATGAATTTAGCCATGTCCCTTGCATCAACCTTCTTAAAAGATTCAACTTCAACCCACTTAGTGAAGTAGTCAATGGCAACTATAACGAACCTGTGCCCATTAGAAGCTGTAGGATGGATTTCGCCTATGATGTCTATTCTCCAAGCTGCAAATGGCCATGGAGATGTCAAATTATGTAACTCTGAAACTGGCACATGCCTCAAGTTCGCATATTGTTGGCATAACTGGCATTGCTTCACAAATTTTGAACAATCTGTATCCATTGTGAGCCAATAAAACCCTTGCCGCATGATCTTCTTTACTAAGGCTAAGCCATTCATGTGAGCTCCACAGACCCCGGCATGAACCTCTTCCATAACTCTTTTAGCTTCTTTCTCCGTGAGAGATCTTAACTGGATACCATCAGCTTGCCTTTTGTACAAAGTGCCATTAACACTGATGAATTGAGTGGATAGCTTCCCGATCATCCTTTGATCCTTCTTCGTGACTTCCCCTGGAAAAGTTGACCTTTCTAAATAATTTTGAATGTCATAGTACCATGGATTTCCATCGGTGGTCTCGACGTCCATCACCTGCTCAGCTTCAAAGCAAGGCCTTCCTGAGCTAGAGATTAGCACGGGTTTCATCGAAACTCCTGTTGGATTATTCCACATAGACACTAAAGTTGCTAGAGCATCAGCTAACTGATTTTCATCTCTAGGGATGAAGTGAAAAGTGCAAGTCTCAAACTGGCTGCTCAACATTCTCAAGTGCTTCACGTAAGGCAACAGCCTTTCTTCTTTGACTGACCACTCCCTTCTGATCTGATGAATTACTAAGGAAGAATCTCCGAATACTTCTGCGGTCTTTGCCCCCAGAGCGAGTAATGCTTCCAATCCAAAATGCAAGCTTCGTATTCTGCTTCATTATTGGTAGCCTTATACCTCAGCTTCTTAGCTAATGGTAGCCTTTCACCATCCGGGGTCATAAGAATAATTCCTGCTCCTGCCCCTTTACTGTTTACTGCCCCATTAAAGAATAGCTGCCACCCTTGCACTGCTATGGCCGTGACATCTTCATCCGGGAAGTTGTATTCAAACTGGTCTCCCTCAATAGGATGCTCGGCTAAGAATTCTGCTATAGCTCTTCCTTTAATGGTTTTCTTGGTTATGTACTCAATGTCAAACTCCTGCAACAGCAATAACCATCTTCCCATCTTCCCTAGTAGGGAGGGTGCTTCTTGGAGGTATCTAAGAGGATTATGTTTGGCTACTGCCTGTACCCTGAAGGAATGAAAGTAGTGTCACAACTTCTTAGAAGCCCAGATAACTGCTAAACAAATCTTCTCCACCTCTAAATATTTAGCTTCATACGGTAGGAACTTCTTGCTAAGATAGTAAACCGCAAACTCCACACAAAAATCGTCTTCTTGAGCCATCATAGCACCTACTGAATTATCTTCCACTGCTAGGTATAGGATTAGTGGCTTGGCACGGCGTGGTGGTCTTAATACTGGAGGATTTAACATATACTCCTTAATGGTGTCAAATGCCAGTTGACAGTCATCGTTCCATATCACCGGCTGATTCTTCCTAAGAAGCTTGAAAATAGGCTCACATACTGAAGCAAGCTTGGCAATAAATCGGCTAATGTACTGAAGCTTTCTAAGGAAGCTTCTAACGTCCTTCTCCTTCTGGGGTACTGGCATCTCTCTTATGGCTTTGACTTTGTCGGGATCTACTTCAATTCCTCTCTAGCTTACGACATGGCCTAATAGTTTACCCGAGGTAACCCCAAAGATGCATTTCTTAGGATTGAGGCGCAGATTATACTTACTAATCCTTTGGAAGAACTTTTCTAAAGCCTCAAAGTGACCTTCTTTAGTAGCCGACTTAACCATCATGTCGTCGACATATACTTCCACTTCTTTGTGAATTAGGTCATTGAGAACTTTGGTGGCCATCCTCTGATAAGTTGCTCTTGCATTTTTCAACCCAAAAGGCATAACCCGATAGGCGTATGTCCCCCACTCGGTGATGAAAGCTGTCTTAATTCGGTCCACTATCTTGTTAAGGATTTGATTGTATCCTGCGTATCCATCCACAAAGTTGTACATCATACAAGCAACAGCACTATCCACTAGCACATCAATATGAGGCAGCGGGAAATCATCCTTAGGGCAAGCTTTGTTCAGGTCTCGATAGTCAACGTATACTCGACCCTTACCATCTTTTTTGGCTACAGGAACCACGTTAGCGAGCCAGGTCAGGTATTGAACCTCTATTAAGAATTTGGCCTCAATCTGCTTATGGATCTCCTCCTTTACCTTCTGCGCCCATTCTTGCCTAAGTCACCGAAGCTTTTACTTGACTGGTTTAAACTCTGGGTAAGTTGGGATGGCATGTTCGGCAACATCTCGATCTATTCCCGGCATATCCTCATAGGTCCAGGCAAAGACTTTTTCATATTTTTTTAATATTCTCTCGAATTTTAACCTCTCTTCAGGAGTTATTTCTGATGCTATCAAAATTTCCTTTGGATTCTCCAAAGTTCCCAGATTAAATGTAGTTGTGCTAGTTGAATTAATATCAAAAATGAATGCATCATGCTTATGATCATGCAAAATGAAATCATCAAAAACATCACACAAGTAAGCAAAGTTGTTCATCTCATTAACATAATCAGAAACATTAACATTGTTCTCAAAGAGTTCTGTATAAAAAGAGAATCTAAATGACTATCAACTTCAGTCGACGCCGATGCTACAGCCGACTGTGCTTTGGCTTCTTGACTTGGTGAAATCTTGAGATCTTCAATCTTCAGCTTTGGTTCTATCATCTTCTCTTTCCCTT
The DNA here is from genome assembly GCA_947683425.1 of Excoecaria cochinchinensis. Lineage (NCBI taxonomy): Eukaryota > Viridiplantae > Streptophyta > Magnoliopsida > Malpighiales > Euphorbiaceae > Excoecaria > Excoecaria cochinchinensis. Next base: position 2,199,641 of record CANTUQ010000080.1, on the reverse strand, counting down.
TGAGTTTGGTGGCTAACAGCTTATCAGTTACAATCTCTTCGGGCTCATCCCTGTCCCAGATGCTGCATTGGGTCATAATCTCTTCGTCCCAAAAGTTCTCTACAGCTTTAACCACTCCAAACTCCCAGTCGAAAACATCATTGAAAATTTCAAAACCCGGGGTGATCTTCCCATCTACCCACTGCGGCTCTTCTTCTCCGGTGTAAGCACATACCGAGGATGATGGCACAAAGCTCTCCGAAATATGGGGGATCTTCTCTGATACTTTCTTCTTACCATACTCTCCTTTGTATCCAAACCCTTTTCGATCTTTCTGACCATGTGTAGTAATAGCATCCTGCAGCCCTTGTGACTCTTTGCCCAAACTAGCCCCTGGGAGGAAGTGCATCTTCTTTAGCATGTTCACCACCTGAGGGCTACCTTCTAAGCTTTGCTCTTCTCCGATCATCGATACATGAAAGCCACTGAATTGCTGATTAGAGATCTCCAAAGCATATACTTGGTTCTCTCTTGCTGCTTTGATGGTCACTACCTCCCCTTCATGAGGTATCTTTATTATTTGGTGTAAGGTGGATGGTACTCCCCCTAACCTATGGAACCACGATCTACCAAGTAGAGCTGAGAAGTTTGCTGGAATCGGCAAGACCACAAAATCTATTTTTGTCTCAATGGGCCCCGTCTTTACTACAGCTTTGAAAGTTCCCGATGCTTGCCTCCTGGAGTTATCGTAGGCTGTGATGGTCAAATCGGACCTGCTTAGCATACTCTCATCTAGCCCAAAAGCCTGAAGCGCTACTAATGGGCATACATTTATTGATGACCCGTCATCAACCATGACGCAAGTGGTGTGCTTGCCATTGATCTGTGCTTTGACATACAAAGGCCGGTTATGGTTGCGACCCTCTGTTGGTAAATTTGCATCAGGAAATACCAGCTTCTCCCCAGATCCCCCCTTAACAAGGTCTAACAGCTCAGATGGAGAGATTGTAGTTGCTATGGTGGATACACTCAATGCTTTAACTAACTTCTGTCTATGAGAGGGGGACTGTATCAAGAGGACCCAAATAGATATCTGAGCCGTGGTCTTTTTCAGCTGCTTCACTATTGAATTGTCTTCTGGCTCCTTCTCTACGGGTGTTTGCACTAGGTCCTGTTGCTTCTCAACTTTGGAAACTACTCTCCCACTTCTCGTTACTGCCTCAACTCTCTCCTCTTGTCACACCCCAAATAAGGCCTGGTCGGAATTGGCACGTTAAGTCGAGAATTCAAGGGCATTTCAATAATCTATGCTTGAGGGAGATTAGATAATAAAGATTTAATGGCTAAGTAATTAATTAAGTATGTTAAGGAGAGAAATATTAGAGTGTGCTTGTGGTGTTTGGAAGTTGGATGTAAGTGGATTATAAGGAATATTAGGGTGTGAGTTGTGTTTGGTGCCTTGAAGATATTTATTCAAGAGATGATATGGTGCATGTGAGAGTATGGTGCCTTGGGTTGTAAAGTCAAAGTGGATGTTTGGTCCAATAGGGAGCTGCCATGTGGCATTGGTTGATGGGCATTGATTGAAGGAAAGAAGAAAAGAGAGAGAGAGAGAGAGAGAGAGAGAGAGAACACGTCATTTTCGTTCTCCCTCCCTCTCACGCCTCCTCTTCTTCTTCTCTTCTCCTTTCTTTGCTTTTCCTTTCTTTCTCTTTTGGCTGGATGTTGGTGCATGCTTAGTGGTGTTTTGAGGGAGTCTTAGAGCAAGATTGAGAAGGTAAGTGGTTAGATTTTGGATGTTGTGTTTGGATCTTCTTCCCCTTCTTCTTCTTCTTCTTTGGTTTTATTTAAGTTGGGGGTTTGTCGAAGAGTAATTGTGGGTTTTGGTTTTGTGCAAGCTTTGGGTCTCAAGAGGAAGCTCAAGGGCAAGAGAAGGTGAAGATTGTGTTTTGAAGCTGCAAAGAAATCAGGTTTGGGAGTTGTATTCAAGTGTGTGTGTTTGGGAGCTTGAAACTGTATTTGTGAGTTGTTGTGCCCTAATTCTCACTTAGGATGTAAATGAGTTTGTATTGTTTGAATCTCTGAAATTTGAGTGTTTTGGTATGTGTAAATGTATGATTGATATGGGTAAATGAGTTAGTAATGCATGATTAAGATTAAATTGAAGGTATGTGAGTTTGGTAAATGTAATGCTTTGTATGAAAATGTGTTTATGCATATGTTCTTAATAATTTCCGGAATTTTGGTTGTGATGTGTTCTTGATAAGGGATGTATGTTCTAGGTTTTTATTTGGGTAAGTGATTTTGCATGAGCTTGGGATTATTGTAGTGAATTTGAGGATTTATGTAATTTTTGCTATAAATTTGTAGGTATTGCAAATCATTGGTATTGTGAGTTTCAATTGATAATTGGTGTGAAATTAATTATTCATAAATATTATAATGTGGCTATTGATGTTGGTGGATGGCTGGAATTGAGGTAAGAAACCATTTTAATGTGATTTGGGTGTTATGGGTGTGTTGGGAAAAGGGGGAAAATCTGCAGATTTTGCGAATCCCGACTCTATCGCGATCGCGACACTGTCGCGACCGCGACAGGGACCGGTGATCTCAGCCCGTGCTATTGCGAGCACGCGACTCTGTCGCGAGCTCGCGACAGCAAAAGTTGGTGTGCTCTCTGTCGCGAGCGCGACGTCGTCGCGATCGCGACAGAGTGCAATGCTGGCCTATCCCGTCGCGAGCACGCGATCCATCACGAGCCCGCAATGGCAAAGCTTAGACTTTCTGTCATGAGCGCGACAGAGCCCGACTTTTCCCCTTCCCGAGACCGAGAAGCCCGTCGCGCGCACTCTGCGATGAGACTACGGTCTCTGTCGCGAGCGGGACAGACGTCGCGAGCGCGACAGTTCAGTTGTGCTGATTGAGTTTCTTTTGGCGTGTGCGTGTGGTTTTGAACTCCTATTTCCTTTGGTGAACATAAGCCCTATCTTTGTGAACTTATGAATTATATGAATGTGAATCCATTATATGAATATATCTTAATGTATGCAAATATGTACATATGTAAGTGGAATATTATTGAATGGATTATGCAGTATTTATACTTAGTTATCCTCATCTATCACATGATTTGGAGTTTGTATTGATAATCACTGGCATGTCAGTAATCTTATGCTTATCTCCGATATGCTTTGGAATTTTTGGATAATATTAAAGTACGTTGACTGTATTATATTATATGCTTGTAATATGAATTATATGAGGCGTGATTGACATTATGAAGTTATGTATATGTCTACTATACTCTGGTTTTATGCATGTTGAATTATATTATGTGACTCGAAACATGATTTGTATTATGCATGACCTGCTAGAGTCAGTCAGTGGATAGTTAGGCATGCCTAATAGAGTCTCTTAGCTGCAGCGCCCTTTGAACGTTTGGACCCTGATCAGGTCCCTGTTTGGTTTCTCGCGAACCCTTTATGTGTATGGATCTTGTTTAAGATCCCCTTTCGTTAAAATGTTTTCGAATGTGGAAAATGATGTTGTTTTTCTCTCGATTCGTACCCGTAAGGTGCGTCCGTTCGTACCAATAAGGTACTATCATATAAAGTTTATGTGATTACTTCGATTCATACCCGTAAGGTGCGCCCGTTCGTGCCAGCAAGGCACTGTCAGATTTCTCGTTATCCACTATTTTGAGTCAGCAGGTATTCTGTTCTCTTGTCTGATATGAATATGAGAATATGATGACCGTTTGGGTAAGATTTCAGTAATGTGAATCAGCTATCTTTCTGAACGCGATCATGAAAGTCTGAGTGATCTGAATGTGACTCAAGTATATATTTGTATATGCTTTTTCGCCTATATCGTATTGTGAAAGTGTTTGATTTGATCGGTTAGAATTGTAAGCCTGTGAACTAATATGTATAAGTATTCTGACTTGAATCATTGAATGCTATGGTTAAATGTGTAAATGAATATGGGTGTTATTATGACGTAATGCATGTGAGGCGACGTCCGGTAAGTGCAAGTGCCATAATGTAATGATACGCTATTTGTTCCTTTGAACTCATTATCGTGGTGTTTTTGGTATGTTGTTATGTGTTTGTAATTCATGGAATCATATTGTATGGATTAGGGTTGTGCAGTGGAAGTGTGGTGGTTTGATGCTATATACTGGGTTTTTATTTAGTATATGCATCGTGTGACATGACAAAAGTATGATTTAGTACCTCTTAATGGTGCATGATGGTCGGGTGTAGTTTTGCTTGGTATTTGTGTTGCATGTGAACGGGTTCCGTTAAGGTAAGGATACCTTGGTATGATATTTGCATGTGTAATATGTTCAAGAGATTCTGCATGATGATATTTGTATCATATATGGTATTGCTTTTGCCTTGGCTTAATTTTGACATAAGTATATGGATATGAATACCTTTACTATGCAAGTCTGATTATATACGTGTTATGAATATCCACATTTGCCATTTGAATGTGTTATGCCTTGGCGACCATTGTGAATGGCCGTCCATATTTCTTGTGTGTTCTCCCCACTAAGCGTTATCTCTTAGCACGGGCTCTCTTCCCGTGCAGGTGGCAGGTTGTGTTCGGATCGTGTCGCGTATCTGCAAGGTCGGCCACGTAGAAGTTAGAAGTTTTGGTATTTTGTTCAGCTCCTGTATTTCGGAATCTGTAATTTTGCAGCCTTTTTCTTATGTATTTGTATACGTAAGGATCTTATTGTAATTAAGTTTTCAGTTAAATGAGCCCTTCGTTTTATCGTTCACTTTATGCTTCCGCTGAGTGATCTTATGTATGCATGTATATATGTTTTTGCTTAGAGCCTGCGTGTAGGTGAGTTAATGCATGTCCGGCTGTTGTTCCTTTAAAGTTTTAAATTCTTCTGCATTTTCGTATGCATGTTAAGTATGACTGTATGTGTGACGCGCGCCGGATCCCGTGCGCCGCCCATGGGACCGCCCGCACGTGGGCGATCGGGGCATTTGCGGGTCCGTTGACAGCTTGCGATGAATCGCAAGTGCATCTATGTTGAGGAATACAGAGGTTTCATGGAGTTGCCACCCAATAGAACATTGGGAAAGTTTCTCTCACCTCGGAGAGCCTAAGACTGTGCTTGGTATCCATTTTGGGCCAGCCAGAGGGATCATGGAAGGTGAACTCCTCACCCTAAGGAGCCTAGGATTAGCACTAAAGCCTCGTGACTCAAGAAGTATCTTGAAGGATGACCTCTAACCTCTTGAGCCCAAAGACCAGAGCTGGATCCTGGATTTCTCATCTATTTCTACCTCAATTATTTTTTGATCAAATTTTAATATCATTAATTTGCTCTCTCTCCACACTATGCAGTTTGATTAAAAGGCGCATTTATTCACATCTTGAAAGCGATAAATGATCAAATAGATAATGAAAGCAATAGATTACAATAATACAAGGAGCGGAATACAACTCCCTTTCGTAAATGTGCGGATCATGCATAAATCGGGGCATTGCTTATTTTGAGGACTTTGGTCCTCGCATGCATCGTTATTAAAATTGGGGATTTTTGTTTGTGATGATCTTTATTGGATAAAAATCGGGCATTAGACCCTAGTTTTTGTGTAAACCTCATTTTATTCAATATAAAACATTGAGTCATTTTTATACATTAACGGGGTAAGAAAGGAGTACATCCATATACATAAAATGATCAATAAATAACAAATGAAGGAAATACTTAAGAGAATTAGGAAACTAAACCAGATAAAGTCCTCCAAATATGGTAGACAGCCGCTCAAGCTCGGGATTTATCCAAAAGAATCAATATACACTCATAGAAAATTAAGAGATGTTAATATACATAAAATTAACATATAAGAAATAAAAAAGACTTGAAAGAGATGAAAAAAACGATTTAAAAGATGGGGACAGAACCCACCGACGGCCTTCCTTAGCTGACCGACGGGCGTCGGTTAAGGTAACCGAGATGTCCGTTTGTCACTCAAGGAGGGGCGTCTGTAGGTGGGTGACCGACGGGCGTCGGTGATAAAGATGACCCGTCGATCACCACTGTCTCCGAAAAAGACAGAATGGAGAGAAACCTTTTCAAAGTCAGAAAAGTGGGTTTTATCCTAAAAGGAGATAAGAGAGTCAAAATAAAAGAAAGTAATGACAGATATTAAAAAATTCTACAAAATAAGAAATAAATATGAGATGAAATGGAGAAAGAATCCATAATATTTACCCTCAGATAATCACTTTGGGTAAGATTTTTGTGTTGATTAGAGCTCCGCGCGTTCCACGAGAAGCAAAAGATGAAGGATTTAAAGAAAGAAAATGAACTATTTCTTCTTCAACCCCTCAAAAGATCGATTTTGGAGTCAAAATCTAAAGAAAACTAATTAGTTTTAGTTCCTTTCAATTGATTTGATCCTTGATTAAATAAATTTCTTTAGTGAATGTGTTTTGTTGGAAGAGAGAGAAAATTTGTTTCAAATTGGTCAGAGTTTCCTCCTTTGAAAATTTTTCCAACCCTTTTCAAGTGAAAATCCGGAGCTTTTATAGCCATACATGACCGACGGGCGTCGGTGTACAGGGGCGGGCATCGGAAGAATCCTTTTAACACAAGGATTCGTCTGACGGCCCTGCCACATCCACCGACGGGCGTCGGAGCGGTTGCGTGCTCTGGGAAACCAGGCGGCGTTCTGACAGGGGCAGTGACTTTCCAACGGGTGTTGAAATATACCACAAGCCGTCGGTGACTCGAAGCGACGGGTGGACTTCACAGACGGGCTGGCCGTCTGTGGAGGATAAAATTCCTTTTGACTCGAAAAAAAACCTCTGTTTTTCTCTCCCTCTGTCCAGGAATGGTAAAAAGCCTCATTTCTCATGGAACGTGGGACTAAAACCTCCAAATCCAGACCCTCATACAGGCTCGGACATTGATTTCATCATAGGGTAACCTCTGATTCGGACCGCTCCGGGACACGGTGCTTACAGTTGCCCCCAGTTTTGGGGAAACTAGTGCACAAGCGCCTAGATAAGCCAACACTCAGAGAAAGGTCAGAAAGGAAGCGTACCTGCGACGGCTTTTCACCCTCCGTGCCTTTTGCCGGGTGGACCTTATCTCGATCCGCTCGGCGATGCGAATATACTTCCATCGGTCTTATCTCGACCGGTAGGTACTTGGCGGGATGCGGCATGCTTTGGCTATAACCCCGGTTTAAAGTGTGGTATGCATTGACCGCAACTTCGATCTGGTGAGATACAGCATGCTTTGGCTACAACCTCGATCTGGTGAGATGCAGCATGCTTTGGCTACAACCTCGATCTGGTGAGATGCAGCATGCTTTGGCTACAACCTCGATCCGGTGAGATGCAGCATGCTTTGGCTACAACCTCGATCTGGTGAGATGCAGCATGCTTTGGCTACAACCTTGATCTGGTGAGATGCAGCATGCTTTGGCTACAACCTCAATCTGGTGAGATGCAGCATGCTTTTGCTACAACCTCGATCTGGTAAGATGCAGCATGCTTTGGCTACAACCTCGATCTGGTGAGATGAGGAAACCCCGCCGGGTTCCTTGTTCCGAAAGAGACCTTTTTAATCGATGTCTATGTTCAGATCGGTATTTCTCTGTACCTGTGTGATAGAAGATTTTGTTAGTTCACGTTTGAGTGGTCATCTTTTAACCTGTCTATTGATGGCGTGATCTTGCTTTATTTGCTATGCCATATTTCATTTTTTTTTTGTCTTTTTTTCTTATTGAGCTGTTATCGATCACTTTTTTTTGTTTTTGTTATATCATCATTTTTATTAACATATAAGTAAACATGAGGACATACACTTTCTGTGATGTGATAAAACAATCGAATGATCATTCAAAAATGAAATAAAAGTTTCACTAGAAATGTCATTTTTGTACTGTGCATATACAAAATGAAAATGTACAAAAGATACAAAAATAACTCCCTGAAGATCAGAAAGGTGTGTAGTCTGAGGGCTCATCGGGATCCTCATCATCCGATATATGAACGGTCCCTGGCGGGGGTGGAGGTGGAGCTGGACGTGCCAGAGGTGGCGGTGGAGCTGTGGAGGGTCCTGCCTTGTGATCATGGGCCCGCCTAAAACGGATCTGAGTGTAACCGTCCAAGAAAGGCTGGGTGCAGGTGCTCATAAACCCTAAGGTCTCAGAAACCTTGTCTCCCAACTTCTTGAAGGCTTGGCTCAACTGAATGGTCTGCTCGCTGGCGGCCTTTCTCCTCTGCTCCAGGCTCTGCTCCGTCTGCTCTCTAAACTCCCTCATGGTCTGAGAAAGAGGTGGGAGAATCCCCTCTATCACCAGGACACAGGATCTCAGAGAGCCAAGTGACTCATTAATCATCTGTAGGGTCATATCGACCCTCTGAGACGCCTGGTCCTGTGACGTCCTCAAATCATGAGCGAGCTGCTGTCTCAACTCCCTCTGCCCCTGAGTAATCTACTCAATCATCCTCACCTGCTCCCCTCTAAAAGCCTCCAGGACCCGAGTTTGCTCATCCCTGAAAACCTCCAAGGCCCGAGCCTGCTCCCGAGTCGTATGCTCCATGTAGCCGGCGTGCTCTTGGGCTAAGCGCTCCACCGACTGGGACTGCTCCTGAATGGCAGCCTGCTGGCGATCCAACCTCTCGTGAATAGCCCTGTCCCTCTCATCCTGCCGCCGCTCTAAGGCTGTAAACATGGACGTGAGGAGCTGAGAGAAGTCAGGCTGCACAGGCTGCTGCGGTGCTGGCTCTGGCAGTGGTGCCGAGGAGGTGGATGCCCCTGGGTCACCTACGGGTGGTATCTCTCGGAGGGCCCGTGGATTGACCTCTGTACCCTGGCGCTCGATGATGGGACTGGAGTCGGTGCTCTGGATGTCGGTGAAGCGGCGAAGAGGTCGTCCATCGTGATCTCAAAGTCGAAGTCCGAGGGGGTCCTAGGCGGCTCCTACTGCTGTGGTGGAGGCACAGTCTGTGGCTGAGGAGGCTGATGCTGGGGCTGTGGAGGCTGCTCTGGCTGTGGCTCAGGCTGTGGAGGCTGCTCCTCCGGGTGCTCCGGTTGGTCTGGATCTGCACCCAAGGGTGGGAGCGAGAACAGCTGCCGGGTCTCATGAATGGTCAACACCCTGTAGGCCTCTGCCTAGCCTAAAATCTGGGAGATCATCCCCATCTGTACTGTCGCCACGGCGTCTACATGGATCCCCTCCGGCAAGGGTCCTCTCAACCTCTCGGGGTTAACCCCCAATCTCAAAAGTAATCGGGTGATGACTCCTCCTACCATCACCACCGGTGTCAACCCTCTGCTGACTCTAGTCAAGTTGGCCAAGATCTCGTGGCTAATGTTGAGATGCTGGCCTACCACCATAGCCCAGAGGCTCCAGATCTCGGTCGCATTAAGCGACCCTGGATTACCAGCTCGACCGAGGTACGAACTGGAAAGCACTCTGTGCAGATACCGGAGTGCCTGAGACACCAGTACGGTGCTCTTCGCTATATCGTGATCGTACAGCATTCCCGGTATGGCAATGGCCGCCTGTGACGCGCGCCGGATCCCGAGCGCCGCCCCTATGACCGCCCGCTTGAGGGCGATCGGGCATTTGCGGGTCCGTTGGCATCTTGCAATAAATCGCAAGTGCGTCTATGTTGAGCAACACAGAGGTATCATGGAGTCGCCACCCAATAGAACATTGGGAAAGTTACTCTCGCCTCGGAGAGCCTAAGACTGCGCTTAGTATCCATGTTGGGCCATGAGGCCTAGGATTAGCGCTAAAGTCTCGTGACCCAAGAAGTATATTGGAGGATAACCTCTAACCTCTCGAGCCCAAAGACCAGAGCTGGGTCCGGGATTTCTCATCTATTTCTACCTCGATTAATTTATGATTGAATTTTAATTGTCATTAATTCGCTCTCTCTCCACACAATGCAATTAATTTAAGGCGCATTTACTCATGTTAGGAAAACCATAAATTAGCAAGTAAAGCAATGAATTACAATAATACAAGGAGCGGAATACAACTCCCATTTAAAAGTGCAAACATACATAAAACCGGGGAATTTATTAATTATGAGGACTTTGGTCCCCGCATGCACAATTAAAGAAAATATTCTGGATGTGATGATTTTATTTGGGATGAAAATTAGGACATTGGTCCCATTTTATTATGAAAAATCTAAATTAATTTAGTAAGAAATATTTTTATGATTTTATTTAGGTGCGCATAGGAAAACATTTTATTCAATGAATATATACAAGGAAATTAAAATAAAATGAAAATTAAAAATGTATAAAGGAAATACCAAACCCCGTAACTCCTCCTTCACGTGCATGGATGCTCAAATGAGGATAAAATAATGATTTGCAACCAAACATAAAAATAAAAGAAATTCATGTTAGTGATTAAGCCAACGAAATAATATGACATAAAAGATAACATGTACAATGACCATATAACATGCATAAGATACTATAACATGCATAAAAATAATTATGATGCAATTTAACATGCATAAAGTGAGATAACATCATGGCAAATGCAATTTATTAATAATAGAGGTTAACATGCATGAAAAATTAATGACAATTAATTTTATTACTCCTAAAATGTGCATGAATGTGTAACATAAGAACAATAAAACTTAACATGCATACAAAATATGAATAATAACATTAATGATAATAGTGATACTAGCACCTAATGATAGCAATAAACAAGTCTAATAAAAATTTTAATGATAATTAATACATGCAAACATAATAATAATCATAATATAACATAAAGAGATCAAAGATATTAACAACCTAAATTAAACATGCATAACAACATGGACAAAAAATAATTTGACATGAAGATAAGATAATAGAATTTAAAAGAATCTACTTGTTATATAAACAATTGAAGATAAAAAATAAGAAGAAGAATATGGAGACTAAGAGAATTTACATGCTTGATATGTTAATTGGAAGCAAAAATAAAGGAAATTAACAAGAGAATTAATGAGTAAAACCAAGAATAATTACCCTCAAATTCAGGTTTGAAGAATTAAAGGTAGAAGTCTTGAATTCCTTGTCTCTTCCTTGTGAAAATGCTTGGAAAATAGCTTGGAAACTTGAAGAAAAACTCTAAAAACCAGTGTGTAAAGATTGATTTTTTTCTCTCTAAGTAAAAACCCAAAAATCCAGTTTTTTGCTCTCAAAATGTCTCTCAGTCCGTCCTCTTCTGTTCTGAATTTTTTCTGGTGTTTTAATCATCAAAAACTACCCAAAAACCACCCAAAACCGTCCAAAAATCGTTAAAAAATAAGTGGGGGTCGAAAATGGGCGAAATGGGGTGAAAATGGGGCTGATGTGCGCGAGAAACGCGCACAGTGCGTGCTGCGCGCAAAGCACAGCCGTGCTTTCAAAAAAGCACAGCTGTGCTTTCGCGCGCGCACTGCGCGCAGTGCAGCGCAAAGCACAACCGTGCTTCCGAAAAGCACAGCCGTGCTTTTCGGGTAATTTTTTTTTTTTTTTTTTTTTTTTTTTTTTTTTAAATTTTTATATAAAATACCCTCAACCTAAAACACACTTTTTCTTCTCCAAAATAATTTTAAAAAATATTTTAAAAATATTTTTAAAATACACTTTTTGCTCATCGAAAAGACAAGGAAAAATCACTTCCGAATTCCAATCTTTTTGCCTATAAGCCGGCATAGCTAAATTTCATCATCGGGTAATCCTGATCAAGGCTACTCGGAACCCGGTGTCTACAGTTGCCCCCAATTTTGGGGAGGCTAGTGCATGGGTGCCTAGGTGAGCCAAAATTCAGGAAAAGGAAAGAAACGCGTACCTGAAGCGGCGATCTTCCTGCTTGATGGAGTTATGATGATAGCTGCTGCTGTCTTTTGGTTGTAGTTGGTAATACCGTAGGTGCGCTAACCTCTTGTGGGTGGCGCCGCTATCGTGCTAAACATTGTGAGTTGGTAATGCCGTGGTCGTGCTAACCTCTTGTGGGTAATGCCGCCATCGTGCTAACCGCTGTGAATTGGTAGTGCCGTGGTCGTGCTAACCTCTTGTGGGTAGTGCCGCCATCGTGCTAACCGCTGTGAATTGGTAGTGCCGTGGTCGTGCTAACCTCTTGTGGGTAGTGCCGCCATCGTGCTAACCGCTGTGAATTGGTAGTGCCGTGGTCGTGCTAACCTCTTGTGGGTAGTGCCGCCATCGTGCTAACCGCTGTGAATTGGTAGTGCCGTGGTCGTGCTAACCTCTTGTGGGTAGTGCCGCCATCGTGCTAACCGCTGTGAATTGGTAGTGCCGTGGTCGTGCTAACCTCTTGTGGGTAGTGCCGCCATCGTGCTAACCGCTGTGAATTGGTAGTGCCGTGGTCGTGCTAACCTCTTGTGGGTAGTGCCGCCATCGTGCTAACCGCTGTGGATTTGTAGTGCCGTGCTAACCTCTTGTGGGTAATGCCGCCATCGTGCTAACCGCTGTGGATTTATTTTTTATTTTTTTATCTTTTATTTTTTTTGCTCCTTTAGATGTTTGGACTAGTGTCATCACTTGGCTTTTGTGGGTGTTTCCCGCCGATTTCTCCTGCAAGATTGTATGCATAGGAATATACAAGAAATCATGTGTGTGTGTTATGGAATGCAAATGCTTGCAAAAATGTATAGATCGCTCCCTAGGTGATCCATGGTTTGCTGAACTTATAGCTTGTCTGCTGTACCATGCCCCCTGAATCCTGAGGATCGTCGACAAGCTTTCTGAAAGAGACGTCCGGTGTATATCCCTTCCCCCCTGGTCAATGATCATTTACTTGGGATTCTATTTCATGTTCTGTGTTGTGTGTTGTCTGACTGACGGAAGATCATCTTGAAATAATGCCGCCTTATCGCTCCAGGTATTGAATGTCATTGTTTTAAAGGTAGTGCGTCCCTTGTGGATTTTCGCACTAGCTTTTCTTTGCGGGAAATGCGTCCCTTATGGGATTTTCACACAACCCTTTGCCTAACTTTTGCCTGGAATGGACCCAACCCAATCCAGCGGCTTTTGTTTATTTTATTTTTTTGTAGGGCAGACTGCCTGTTTCCAGGTTTTCACCCTGCCCTTTGGCCTAACTTTTGCTTAGAGAGCCAGTTACGGTTTTCATCTCTAACGGTTTTTTTTTTATTATTATTATTTTTTTTTTTATTTTTTTTTTATCTTTTTTATTTTTTTTATTTTTTTATCACCAAAGCTTCTATTAAGAGCAAATAGCACATATCCAATGAAGGGACTGAGCAATAATCATTAGATGAACAATTGGTATATTTCTTTTTAAGACAGAACTGAAAGATCAATGAAAATGTATTCTTTTATTCATTGCGAAAATTGTGTACATTTCTATATGATTTCAACATACATGATTTTCATTTGACAAGAATTCAAAAGCATATGACTACACCTAATCTCAGAGTAGATTTTGTCAGCCTCAAACTCCTGTTATTAATCGGCCCTCTCGGGTTTTCTCGATTAAATATTTTCTCTGATGCCTCTAATTTTTGCACAAGATGCCTTTTTTCGGTTTTCACCCTGTCGAGGCGCCCAATTTTAGCACAGCCGCCTTTTTTCGGTTTTCGACTTGCAGGGCATTTTATTCTCTTCTTTTTATTTTTGGTCTTTAGCCATGGAACCTTTTTAACCTATCGACATTGACCGGGTCCTTGAACTCATTCCCATCGCTGTCTGCTAAAATTGCTGCTCCTTTTATTAGCAACTTTTTCAAAATGAAAGGTCCTTCCCAGGTTGGTCTGAATTTTCCTCGTATGTCTGGAACTCCCGGCCTCATCATCTTAAAGACCAAATCCCCTTCTTTCAACGGGTGCTTTCGTACCTTCTTGCCAAAGGACCGAGCTAGTCTCTTCTGATAAACCTGATTGTGGTAATAGGCTCTCAACCTATCTTCATCCAATAGATTCAACTGCAACAATCGCTGTTGTGCCCATTCTGTCTCCGGAATCTCGGCTTCCAGGACTACCCTTAATGATTTCAGCTCAATTTCAACCGGCAGGACTGCTTCAGTTCCATATACCAGAGAGAATGGTGTTGCCCCCGTAGAGGTTCTGATTGTTGTTCTATATCCCCAAAGTGCGAAGGGTAACTTTTCTGCCCAATCCTTGTAGTTCTGAACCATCTTGGCTAAAATTCTCTTCACATTCTTATTCGCCGCTTCAACTGCACCATTCGCTTGAGGACGGTAAGGAGAAGACTTATGATGTTTGATCCCATATTTCTGGAGCATCTGTTTAGTCTCTGCAAGGAATTGTACCCCATTATCAGATACAATGTGATGTGGGAGACCATATCTGCATATCAAATTCCGCTCAATGAATTTAGCCATATCCCTTGCATCAACCTTCTTGAAAGATTCAGCCTCAACCCACTTAGTGAAGTAGTCAATGGCAACTATGATAAATCTATGCCCATTAGAAGCCGTAGGACGGATTTCGCCTATGATGTCTATTCCCCATGCTGCAAATGGCCATGGAGATGTTAAGTTATGTAACTCTGAAACTGGCACATGCCTCAAATTCGCGTACTGTTGGCATAACTGGCATTGCTTCACAAATTTTGAACAATCTGTATCCATTGTGAGCCAATAAAACCCTTGGCGCATGATCTTCTTTGCTAAGGCTAAGCCATTCATGTGAGCTCCACAAACCCCGGCATGAACTTCTTCCATAACTCTTTTAGCTTCTTTCTCTGCCAGACATCTTAACTGGATACCATCAACTTGCCTTTTGTATAAAGTGCCATTAACACTGATGAATTGAGTGGATAACTTCCTGATCATTCTTTGGTCCTTCTCATTGGCTTCCTCTGGAAAGACTGATCTCTCTAAATAATTCTGAATGTCATAATACCATGGATTTCCATCAGTGGCCTCAATGTTCATCACCTGTTCCGCTTCAAAACTAGGTCTTTCCGAACTATATATCAGCACGGGTTTCATTGCAACTCCTGTTGGGTTATCCCACATAGACACTAATGTTGCTAGAGCATCAGCTAACTGATTTTCGTCTCTGGGGATGAAGTGAAAAGTGCAAAACTCAAACTGGCTGCTCAACGTTCTCAAGTGCTTTACATAAGGCAGCAGCCTTTCTTCCTTGATTGACCACTCTCCTTTAATTTGATGAATTACCAAGGAGGAATCCCCAAATACTTCTGCGGTCTCTGCCCCCAGAGCGAGCAATGCTTCCAATCCAAAGATGCAAGCTTCGTATTCTGCTTCATTATTGGTAGCCTTATACCTCAGCTTCTTAGCCAATGGTAACCTTTCACCATCTGGGGTCGTAAGAATAACTCCCACGCCTGCTCCCTTATTATTGACTGCTCCATCAAAGAATAATTGCCACCCTTGTACTGCTATGGCCGTGCCATCTTCATCTGGGAAGTTGTATTCAAACTGATCTCCCTCAATAGGATGCTCGGCTAAGAACTCCGCTACAGCTCTTCCCTTAATGGTTTTCCTGGTTATGTACTCAATGTCAAATTCCTGCAACAGCAGTAACCATCTTCCCATCTTCCCTAGTAGAGAGGGTGCTTCTTGGAGGTATCTGAGCGGATGATGTTTGGCAACCGTTTGTACCTTGAAGGAATGAAAGTAGTGTCGCAACTTCTTAGAAGCCCAGATAACCGCTAAACAAATCTTTTCCACCTCTACATATTTGGCTTCGTAAGGCAGGAATTTCTTGCTAAGATAGTAAACGGCAAACTCTACACCAAAATCGTCTTCCTGAGACATCATAGCACCCACTGAGTTATCTTCCACAGCCAGGTACAGGATTAATGGTTTGGCACGGCGTGGTGGTCTTAACACTGGAGGATTTAGCAGATAGTCCTTAATGGTGTCAAAGGCCAGTTGACAATCATCGTTCCATAGCACCGGCTGATTCTTCCTAAGAAGCTTGAAAATAGGCTCACATACCGAAGCTAGCTTGGCAATAAATCGACTGATGTACTGAAGCTTTCCTAGGAAACTTCTGACGTCCTTCTCCTTCTGGGGCACTGGCATCTCTCTTATGGCTTTGACCTTATCGGGATCTACCTCGATTCCCCTCTGGCTTACCACATGGCCTAACAACTTTCCTGATGTAACTCCAAAAATGCACTTCTTGGGATTGAGTCGCAGATCATACTTGCTAATCCTTTGAAAGAACTTTTCTAATGCCTCAAAGTGACCTTCCCTGGTAGCCGACTTAATCATCATGTCATCGACGTACACCTCCACTTCTTTGTGGATTAAGTCATTGAGAACCTTGGTTGCCATCCTCTGATAGGTTGCTCCTGCATTCTTCAACCCAAAAGGCATAACCCGATAGGCATATGTCCCCCACTCGGTGATAAAGGCTGTCTTGATCCGGTCCACTATCTTGTTAAGAATTTGATTGTACCCTGCGTATCCATCCACAAAGCTGTACATCATACAAGCAGCAGCACTATCTACTAGCACATCAATATGAGGAAGAGGGAAATCATCTTTCGGACAAGCTTTGTTCAGGTCTCGATAGTCGACGCATACTCGAACCTTACCGTCTTTCTTAGCTACAGGAACCACATTAGCTAACCATGTTGGGTATTGAACCTCTATCAGGAACTTAGCCTCAATCTGCTTATGGATCTCCTCTTTCACTTTCTGTGCCCATTCTGGCCTAAGCCTCCGAAGCTTTTGCTTGACGGGTTTAAACTCTGGGTAAGTTGGGATGGCATGTTCGGCAACATCTCGATCTATTCCCGGCATATCCTCGTAGGTCCAGGCAAAGACTTTTTCATATTTTTTTAATATTCTCTCAAATTTTATTCTCTCTTCAGGAGTTATGTCTGATGCTAGCAAAATTTCCTTTGGATTTTCCAAAGTTCCGAGATTAAATGCAGTTGTGCCAGTTGAATTAATATCAAAAATGAATGCATCATGCTTATGATCATGCGAAATGAAATCATCAGAAACATCACACAAGTAAGCAAAGTTGTTCATCTCATTAACATAATCAGAAACATTAACATTGTCCCCAAAGAGTTCTGGTATAAAAAGAGAATCTAAATGACTATCAACTTCAGTCGATGCCGATGCTGCAGCTGACTGTGCTTTGGCTTCTTGATTTGGTGAAATCTTGAGATCTTCAATCTTCGGCTCTGGTTCCACTATCTTGTCCTTCCCCTTAAGTCTGGTGGCTAACAGCTTATCAGTTACAATCTCTTCGGGCTCATCTCTGTCCCAGATGCTGCATTGGGTCATAATCTCCTCATCCCAAAAGTTCTCTACAGCTTTAACAATTCCGATCTCCCAATCAAAGACATCGTTAAAAATTTCAAATCCAGGGATAATCTTCCCATCTACCCACTGCGGTTCTTCTTCTCCAGTATAGGCACAAACCGATGATGATGGCACAAAGCTCTCCGAAATATGGGGAATCTTCCCTAACCCTTTCTTCTTACCATATTCTC
Organism: Excoecaria cochinchinensis; assembly: GCA_947683425.1. Lineage (NCBI taxonomy): Eukaryota > Viridiplantae > Streptophyta > Magnoliopsida > Malpighiales > Euphorbiaceae > Excoecaria > Excoecaria cochinchinensis. The sequence continues at coordinate 2,182,183 of CANTUQ010000080.1, read as the reverse complement.
CTTTGTAGCCCAACCCCTTTCGATCTTTCTGACCACGTGTAGTGATAGCATTCTGCAGCCCTTGTGACTCTTTTCCCAAACCAGCCCCTGGGAGAAAGTGCATCTTCTTCAGCATATTCACCACTTGAGGGCTACCTTCTAGGTTTTGCTCTTCTCCGATCATCGATACATGAAAGCCACTGAATGGCTGATTAGAGATCTCCAAGGCAGACACTTGGTTCTCTCTTGCTGCTTTAATGGTCACTACTTCTCCTTCATGGGGTATTTTAATTATCTGGTGTAATGTGGATGGTACTCCCCCTAACTTGTGGAACCACGATCTACCAAGTAGAGCTGAAAAGTTTGCTGGGATCGGCAAGACCACAAAATCTGTTTCTGTCTCAATGGGCCCTGTCTTTACCAAAGCTTTGAAAATTCCCGATGCTTGCCTCCTGGAGTTGTCGTAGGCAGTGATGGTCAGGTCAGATTTGCTTAACATACTCTCATCCATCCCAAAGGCCTGAAGTGCCGCCAAAGGGCAGACATTTATCGATGACCCGTCATCAACCATGACACAAGCGGTGTGTTTACCATTGATCTGTGCCTTGATGTACAATGGTCGGTTGTGGTTACGACCCTCTGTTGGTAGGTCTGCATCAGAAAAAACCAACTTCTCCCCGGATCCCCCCTTTACAAGGTCTAAAAGCTCAGATGGAGAGATCGTAGTTGCTACGGTGGATACACTCAATGCTTCGACTAACTTCTGTCGGTGCGAGGGGGACTGTCTCAAGAGGTCCCAAATAGATATCTGAGCCGTGGTCTTTTTCAGTTGCTTCACTATTGAATTTTCTTCCGGCTCTTTCTCTGCGATTGTTTGTGCTGGGTCCTGCTGCTTCTCGGCTTCTGGAATGACCCTCCCACTTCTTGTTACTGCTTCTACTCTTTCTTCTTCCTCTGAATCCCACGGATCCGTAAACTCTCCATTTTTCTCATCTTCATCATCTCCACTCTCACTAGTGGACCAACAGTCTATCGCTGCCACGGAAACCCCTTTTTCATCCACTGCAGGGCGAGTAATAGCGACATACTCATTTCCATATAGATCTTGCATTACGTACCACTCTGGTAGGCTCGATCCGATCATAAAGACTGGAGGTGGCACTGTGTTATAACCAGACTTCTTCTTGCTTTCTCTCTGCTCAGGATCAGTGATCTGCTTGTTGTCAATTAGATCTTGGACCCGATGTCTTAGCGTTATACACTCATCCGTCAAATGCCCGGTATGTTGGTGGAATGCGCAGTATTCATTCTCTTTGTGCCCTGGCTGCCCTTGGGCCTTGGCCGGTTTAGGTGATAGGGGCCGCAGTTTTCCTTCTTTTATTAGCCTCTTCAGCACCCATGATAAAGGCTTACCCAAGTTGGAGAAATACCTCTGACTTACGCCGGTGGCAGACACCTCGGCAGTCTTCCCAACTCTGTTACCACTGCTTGAACCTACTGGTTTGGCCGTCCCCTGATTGCCGTATCCCCTCCGGGCATAGGACTCACTATTTGCCCTCCTGGCTAGATATTCTCCTTCTGCTTCTATGGCAATGTCCTTCAAAGACTCCCAATCCTTGAGTCCCTTCATTTTCAATCCATCTCTCAAGTAAGGACTGGCATTTCGAATGAATAGTCGAATCTGATCAGAAGTGTCCGGTTTGCGTTTCATCTCCATAACCCGGTTTCTCCACCGAGTAAGGTACTCGTGGAAGGACTCCCCAGCCTTTTGCTGTAACAACTCGAGATCTTTCAAAGTGACCTCCATCCGGGTACTGCAATCATACTGCTTAAGGAACTCTTCGGTCAACAAGTCCCAGTCCTCCTTGGATCTCCTGTCAAGCCCATGGTACCAATCAATAGCAGCTCCTGTGAGACTCAAGCAGAAATATTCTATCTTCTGCTTTCTTGTTAAGGTCGTTCCCTTCATGACCAGCGAGTATTGCTTGATGTGTGCGGCAGGGTCAGAGGTTCCATCAAATTTGGGAATGTCCGGCATCTTAAAATTCTGGGGAATTAGGTCATCCCCATCCAGCTCTCGGTCTTCCGGGTTCATTCCTTTTCCCACGGTCATCATCCTTGCCATGACCTCAAATCTCTCTTCCATTTTCCTCCATATTGCCTCATCTAGTTTTGGCGACTTCTCTTTAGCTACTGCATGCTCCTCATGCTCATCTCCCCCAAACTCAACTTCAGACCTGGGGCCTTCTCTGCGCTCAATGGGTGCAGGTACTCTTTGCTCGACAACAGGTGGGTCAACCACTGGTTGGTTAATTACAACAGGACGTTCTTCTCTTACAACCTCTTGTTCAGCTGGTACTCGGATAGGGGCAGCAGCAGCTTGTTGCCCAGCTATGGTGGTGGCAAGATTGCCCATCATTGCAATCATTCGGGCTTCAAATTCCTCCATTCTCTTTCCTACCTCCTCGGTGATTATTGCCCGAGTTGCATCAGACTCATTTGATGGATTAGCCATACTTACTTCTGTTGATGATTCGGAAGAAAACCCCACACTTCCTTCTAAGACTGACTCTGAACTCTGATCTGACACTAACTCAGTTAACCCCAAAAGCGGCGCCCTTCTTAACCGTCCGTTGGGACCTCTAGACCACCCAGGAGAATCTATGATGGCTGAAGTTCAAAAATTGTTAAGATGATGCATGATTAAAATGCAATGCATGCTCATGCTGATGCAACATAGACAAACACATGCAAGCAGATAGATCCTTCCAACCTTGTATCTCCCACACACGTGGTAATGCGGTCTCTTTCCTAGGTGGGCTTGATCCATGGATTAACGTGGAACCCAATGGACACGTATGGTGCGCGGTGAAAAACCGGCAGCATAACAGCTCCTATCTAATGTACATACGTATGGGTGTTTGGCAATTATGTATTTAAACAATTCAACTTAACTAAGATGGGCCCACCGGGGCATGAAAGCCTTTGATGAAGACCATTTAATTAAATTGATTTCGTTTAATATATGATGGCCCATATAGCAAGCATAGTATTACGGTACATTTCACCTAGTGGAAATATCTATTGCCATTACATGAGCTTTGGACAAGGGAGATGTTACTTTAAGGCTACCCAAGCATGATCCCTGCCGACGGGTCTAGCTCATCACAAGCATAGCGACCGATCGGGTCGTCATTTTGATATACCATTGAGGTACGTGGCTTGGGCTGGTGATTATCCTTAACACTTCCCCAAATTGAGTGAAAATGAGGTCGTGCTTCGGGAACGCACCGGGGCTTGAAAAGGGACCAAACTAACTTAATCTAAAGCTCTAATGAGATGATATGCAATTTTAAGATAAAGCGAATTTATGAATTAAATTTTTAACCATAAATGTTAAACGAGGTATTTTCAAATTGAAATCTCGAACCATATCGTCCCCAGTGGAGTCGCCACTGTGACGCGCGCCGGATCCCGAGCGCCGCCCCTATGACCGCCCGCTTGAGGGCGATCGGGCATTTGCGGGTCCGTTGGCATCTTGCAATAAATCGCAAGTGCGTCTATGTTGAGCAACACAGAGGTATCATGGAGTCGCCACCCAATAGAACATTGGGAAAGTTACTCTCGCCTCGGAGAGCCTAAGACTGCGCTTAGTATCCATGTTGGGCCATGAGGCCTAGGATTAGCGCTAAAGTCTCGTGACCCAAGAAGTATATTGGAGGATAACCTCTAACCTCTCGAGCCCAAAGACCAGAGCTGGGTCCGGGATTTCTCATCTATTTCTACCTCGATTAATTTATGATTGAATTTTAATTGTCATTAATTCGCTCTCTCTCCACACAATGCAATTAATTTAAGGCGCATTTACTCATGTTAGGAAAACCATAAATTAGCAAGTAAAGCAATGAATTACAATAATACAAGGAGCGGAATACAACTCCCATTTAAAAGTGCAAACATACATAAAACCGGGGAATTTATTAATTATGAGGACTTTGGTCCCCGCATGCACAATTAAAGAAAATATTCTGGATGTGATGATTTTATTTGGGATGAAAATTAGGACATTGGTCCCATTTTATTATGAAAAATCTAAATTAATTTAGTAAGAAATATTTTTATGATTTTATTTAGGTGCGCATAGGAAAACATTTTATTCAATGAATATATACAAGGAAATTAAAATAAAATGAAAATTAAAAATGTATAAAGGAAATACCAAACCCCGTAACTCCTCCTTCACGTGCATGGATGCTCAAATGAGGATAAAATAATGATTTGCAACCAAACATAAAAATAAAAGAAATTCATGTTAGTGATTAAGCCAACGAAATAATATGACATAAAAGATAACATGTACAATGACCATATAACATGCATAAGATACTATAACATGCATAAAAATAATTATGATGCAATTTAACATGCATAAAGTGAGATAACATCATGGCAAATGCAATTTATTAATAATAGAGGTTAACATGCATGAAAAATTAATGACAATTAATTTTATTACTCCTAAAATGTGCATGAATGTGTAACATAAGAACAATAAAACTTAACATGCATACAAAATATGAATAATAACATTAATGATAATAGTGATACTAGCACCTAATGATAGCAATAAACAAGTCTAATAAAAATTTTAATGATAATTAATACATGCAAACATAATAATAATCATAATATAACATAAAGAGATCAAAGATATTAACAACCTAAATTAAACATGCATAACAACATGGACAAAAAATAATTTGACATGAAGATAAGATAATAGAATTTAAAAGAATCTACTTGTTATATAAACAATTGAAGATAAAAAATAAGAAGAAGAATATGGAGACTAAGAGAATTTACATGCTTGATATGTTAATTGGAAGCAAAAATAAAGGAAATTAACAAGAGAATTAATGAGTAAAACCAAGAATAATTACCCTCAAATTCAGGTTTGAAGAATTAAAGGTAGAAGTCTTGAATTCCTTGTCTCTTCCTTGTGAAAATGCTTGGAAAATAGCTTGGAAACTTGAAGAAAAACTCTAAAAACCAGTGTGTAAAGATTGATTTTTTTCTCTCTAAGTAAAAACCCAAAAATCCAGTTTTTTGCTCTCAAAATGTCTCTCAGTCCGTCCTCTTCTGTTCTGAATTTTTTCTGGTGTTTTAATCATCAAAAACTACCCAAAAACCACCCAAAACCGTCCAAAAATCGTTAAAAAATAAGTGGGGGTCGAAAATGGGCGAAATGGGGTGAAAATGGGGCTGATGTGCGCGAGAAACGCGCACAGTGCGTGCTGCGCGCAAAGCACAGCCGTGCTTTCAAAAAAGCACAGCTGTGCTTTCGCGCGCGCACTGCGCGCAGTGCAGCGCAAAGCACAGCCGTGCTTCCGAAAAGCACAGCCGTGCTTTTCGGGTAATTTTTTTTTTTTTTTTTTTTTTTTTTTTTTTTTTAATTTTTATATAAAATACCCTCAACCTAAAACACACTTTTTCTTCTCCAAAATAATTTTAAAAAATATTTTAAAAATATTTTTAAAATACACTTTTTGCTCATCGAAAAGACAAGGAAAAATCACTTCCGAATTCCAATCTTTTTGCCTATAAGCCGGCATAGCTAAATTTCATCATCGGGTAATCCTGATCAAGGCTACTCGGAACCCGGTGTCTACACCGCCCAATGGGCACGTCTCACCGCTCGCCGCGTGATCTCGACCCCCTCCTCTGTAGGGAGCCCCATGGCCTGAGCAAATCTCTTCCTAGTGATACTGAAGTGGTCGCCGTCAAACCAAAACTGAACCACCCCTGGGTCGGTGTCTGCACTCTGAAAACCGGCGTAGCGGAGAGTGGCCAGGACCTGGCGAGTAGCCTCTAGAAATGTCTGAAAGGAGGGCTCAAGGAACTTTGTCCACCCAGCACCCTCGGCAAGTAGATCGAACTTTGGGACCAATCCTAGGGTCTCTAGAAATGGGCGGGACACAAAACGACTGGCCCGAAACTCTACCTGAGCCAACGCTCTATACCGCTGAGCCGACTCATCATCCATCCAATCCAGAGCTACAAGCTCGGGCTGTGCCTGCGGTGCTCTACATCTAGGAGGCATCCTGCAAAAGGGAAGAGATTAAATATCGGAAATTTGGCAAAACAAATATTTTAAAACTTATTTCCAAGGTGAAGCCGATTCAGGCCTCACCGGGGCAATAGCGGCCCAAAACAAGATAGAGAATTGATAAAAAAACGAAAAGAGCAAACATCATGTCTAAGGAAGTATCCTAATGTGGCTCGCACGCATCATGGCAAAAGCAACATGCAATCGGCATGGACATAATTAAAGTGAATAAGAACGGGCTTTCTAGGTCCAAGGGCATGTATTTTACATGAAAATATTCAAGAATTGAATAAATAATAAAAATTTGGGCAGCACCCCGGCATGGGTAATCCTAACCTCTTGCATAAAAAGGCAAAAACATAGGCCTCAGGCCTCAACAATAATACACGCATGTAAATGGGACGCACCCCGGCAAGAGTGTGCCCCCAACAATACAAAATAATGGCCTCAGGCCGCAAAAGCAACATATGCACAGAATGGTGCGCTAAAAAAATGTAGTTCTAAAGCACCAAAATTATAGAAAAATTCTATTTCTATGTGATCATGCAAAAATTCAGGTTTAATTGCACTAATAATAAAAAAAAGGCAGCATTCTCCCTAAATTCCTAAAGCATTTGGAATTTTCTAAACTTCTCTAAAGTTGAAAGAAGGAGAAATGAATTAATAAATTAAATAAAATTCAAAAGAAAGTAATTATTTACTTACTTGTGGTCGCGAGAAGTGTAAAAACTGGAGAAAATATAAATATCAAAGCGCCCGGTGAATAGAAAATGCGAAAATATGAAGAAAGATGAAGAATGCTTGAAAAAACACTAAAAAAAAGGCTAAAAAATGGTTTGGGAGAGGAAGAAGAAAGGGACAGCAGCGTTTGCACTGTCTGTCACTCGCCCTTATATAGAATTTCGTGACCGACGGGCAGGGCGTCTGTACAAGCGACCGACGGGCTGGCCGTCTGTCGCACAATAAATGCGAGTTAATGCGCGTGATGAATGCAATGCTGACGTATGCGTCTGCCAGGTGGATTTATACCGATGTGCAGGCCGTCCCTATAGAGAGGCGGGCAGGCCGTCCCTTTGAACAGGCGGGCAGGCCGTCTCTGTAGAGAGGCGGGTAGGCCGTCGGTGACACTTCCCTATAAAATCTTACAAAATTTTGCTCTTTTTGTCTCTTCATTTTCCAGCGTTTTGAGCCTTTCACCTTTCTCAACATGTCTTCCCTTCTAACCCAAAAGATGCACCGTATCTTAGATGACAAACACACTTGGGAAGAAGGCGCCCTCTCTTCTTTGTCTGGGCTGAAATATCTGTGCCGGGTGAAAGTTGACCAGAACCTCCTACTGGCGGCGACCCACTTCTGGAATCCCCGGTTCCACGTCTTCCGGTTCACCTATCAGGAATTGTGTCCTTTGCCTGAAGAGTTAGCTTCCATTCTGGGAGCCTGGTTCCCACCTAGCGCTCTACCTTGCATCCCCCGCTGCAGCCTATTTCAGACCCGGGACATAGCCATGGCTCTAGGCATACCTTCCTCCGAGGCCATCCGGCTGATTCCTCCGGGCTCTTCCTTTTCCCTGGGGCCACTGATCGAGGCTCTGGATCAGTTCACTGACATCCCCACCTATCAGGTAAGCATCATATTCTTATTCTGCATGGTGAACTTCCTTACTATTGTTCCAGGGGGTCTGACAGGTGATTCTCGCCTCTTCGGAGTCCTGAGCGACTTTCACTCGGGGTCATCACCCCTACCACTCGTTCTGGCTGAAACCATTCTAGGCTTGGACGCTGTGAGTTCTGGATCCAGCACAATCTTTTCCGGCAGCCCCTTATTGCTCCAGGTACGTCATTATCTTAAAGGTAGTGCGTCCCTTATGGATTTTCACACTAGCTTTTCTTAGCGGGAGGTGCGTCCTTTCGGATTTTCACACAACCCTGTGCCTTATTTTTGCCTGAAGTAAACCCTACTTACTCCAGCGGCTTTTTCTCTTTCTTTGTTTTTCTTCTCTTCTTTCTTTTTCTTTTTTTTTCAGATCTGGCTGCAAGAGAAACTGAAGATGCTGTCTGAGCCACCCCCTCGAGTCACTCCACAGTACTCGCCAAGCCATTTTCTGCCGCGTCGACGATTGTACGGGTGTGCCACTACTGGTGAAGGCATCGCCCAATTTGGCGAGCTGTCAGATGACGACATCAGTTTTACATCTGTCTGGCTCCCATTGTCTCATGTGCTCATTGATGGGCCATCGGGGTGTGTTCCCCTCTGCGGCCTCCGTCAGGCCACCTTCTGCATCACCTCTCGATGTACACGCCAGCTTGGGATGACCTAGGATGTAGTGAGGGTTCCCCTGTCCTTCCGAGGAGGAGCTCTCTCGGCTGCGTTTGCTTCTCGGTATCACAAGCTGTGGGGCAGATTACCCGTGAAGACTGTTATCCCGAGGTTCGGCAATCATTCTGTGTCTTCGACTAGTGAGTACAAGAAGTGGATCCTTAGTCCAGCGTCTGATAGCAGGACTCGAGGGCTCAAGCATCTTCTCGGTGAGAGCAGCAGCAGGACTTAGCTTAGCCTTCATATGTATTTCTTTTGGTACTACTTTTCTTTTTATTGCAGAACTGAGAAATGACAAAGATGAAAAGAATAATATTCATCCTATTTCACGAATCTGTGTACATTTTCATATAATTTCGGCATACATGATCAGTTTTGGCATTTACTCAGCTGTTTTCGCACTGTTAATACATGAAACCAAATTTTAACAGCATCAACTCCTGTTACCAATCGGCCCTCTCGGGTTTTCACGATCGGACATTTTCTCTCATGCCTCTAATTTTTGCACAGGATGCCTTTTTTCGGTTTTCACCCTGTCGAGGCGCCCAATTTTAGCACAGCCGCCTTTTTTTCGGTTTTCGACCTGCGGGGCATTTTATTCTCTTCTTTTTATTTTTGGGTCTTTAGCCATGGAACCTCTTGAGTCTGTCGACGTTGATCGGCTCTTTGAACTCGTTCCCATCACTATCCGACAAGATTGCAGGTTGTTTGGACAGCAGCTTCTTAAGGATATACGGCCCTTCCCAGGTAGGTCTGAATTTCCCTCTGATGTCTGGTATGCCTGGCCTCATCTGTTTGAACACAAAGTCCCCTTCTTTCAGCGGATGCTTTCTTACCTTCTTTCCGAAAGTTCTTGCCAATCTCTTTTGGTAAATCTGATTATGATAATAGGCTTTCAGCCTACTCTCATCCAGTAAATTCAAGTGTTGTAGCCTCTGCTACGCCCATTCGGCCTCTGGGATTTGGGCTTCCATGACCACCCGCAGTGATTTGAGCTCTATCTCAACTGGCAATACTGCTTCCGTTCCGTATACCAGGGAAAATGGTGTAGCACCTGTAGACGTCCTTACCATCGTTCTGTATCCCCACAGGGCGAAGGCTAACTTCTCAGCCCAGTCTTTGTAGGTTTGGACCATTTTGGATAGGATCTTCTTCATATTCTTATTGGCGGCTTCTACTGCTCCATTCGCTTGTGGTCGGTAGGGGGAGGATTTATGATGCTTGACACCATACTTCTCGAGGAGCTTCCTGGTTTCTCCCATGAACTGCACCCCATTATCAGATACTATGTGATGAGGAAGACCATATCTGCAGATCAGATTCCTCTCTATGAACTTGGCCATATCCCTCGCGTCAATCTTCTTGAAGGATTTCGCCTCTACCCATTTGGTAAAATAGTCAATTGTGACTATGATGTTTCGGTACCCATTGGATGCCGTAGGACGAATTTCTCCGATGATATCTATCCCCCAAGCAGCAAACAGCGAAGGTGATGTCAAGTTATGTAGCTCTAATACTGGCAGGTGTCTCAAGTCCGCGTATTGTTGGCACAACTGGCATTGTTTGACGTATCTCGAGCAGTCATTGTCTATTGTAAGCCAATAAAAGCCTTGTCTCATAACCTTCTTGGCCAAGGTCAAACCATTCATGTGAGCCCCACAGACACCTGCATGGGTTTCCTCCATCACTTTACGGGCTTCTTTTTCATTTAAGCACCTGAGCTAAATCCCGTCCGACTGCCTTTTGTACAACACCCCTTCTAAGGATATGAACTGAGTAGATAGCTTACGGATCATCCTCTGGACTTTTTCAGTAGCTTCTTCTGGGAATTTATTGTTTTCCAAGTAATTCATGATGTCGAAGTACCATGGTTTCCCATCTGCCACTTCTACTTCCATTATAGGCTCGGTTTCAAAACTGGGCTTATCAGAGCTCGAGATCAGCACTGGCTTCATAGCCCCTCCTTCAGGGTTATCCCACATTGACACTAAGGTCGCCAACGCATCAGCCAAACGATTTTCATCTCTCGACATAAAGTGGAAGGTGCAAGTCTCAAACTGCCCACACATCTCTTTCAAATATTCAACGTAGGGGACCAGTCGTTCTTCTTTTATAGCCCACTCACCTCGAATCTGGTTAATCACCAAGGATGAGTCACCGAAGACTTCTATGTTCTTTGCCCCCAATGCCGCTAAAGCTTCTAGCCCGTAAGTGCAAGCTTCATATTCGGCTTCATTGTTGGTTGCTTTGTATCTCAGCTTCTTAGCAAGGGGAAGTTTTTCATTATCTGGGGATGTCAAGATGATTCCAACTCCGGCTCCTCTGTTATTTACTGCCCCGTCGAAGTGCAACTGCCATCCCTAAACAGAAATCGCGACTATGCTTTCATCAGGAAAGGTGAACTCGGGGGTGTCTCCTTGAATGGGATGTTCAGCAAGAATTCGGCTACGGCTCGGCCTTTAATAGTCTTACGGGTGATGTATTGCACATCAAACTCCTATTGTAAGAGCAGCCACCTCCCCATCTTTCCAAGCAAAGACGGTGCTTCCTGCAAATATCTCAACGGATTCTGCTTGGCCACTGCTTGAACCTTGTACGAGTGGAAGTATTGCCTCAGTTTCTTTGACGCCCAAATTACTGCAAGGCATATCTTCTCTACTTCAGCATATTTTATCTCATAAGCCAAAAATTTCTTGCTAAGGTAATAAATTGCAAATTCCACCCCAAATTCATCTTTTTGAGCCATCATGGCTGCCACGGAACTGCATTCTACTGCCAAATACAGGATAAGTGGTTTAATCGGCTGCGGCGGCCTTAGCACTGGCGGATTCAACAGGTATTCCCTGATGCTATCAAAAGCTTTCTGGCAATCTTCGTTCCAGATCACAGGCTGATTCTTTCTAAGTAGCTTAAAAATGGGCTCGCATATTGAAGTGAGCTTGGCAATGAATCGGCTAACATACTGCAGCTTGCCCAGGAAACTCCTAACATCCTTCTCTTTTTGCGGCACAACCATCTCTCTGATGGGTTTCACCTTGTCCGGGTCAATTTCTATTCCCCTCTGGCTGACGACATGTCCCAATAGTTTTCCTAAAGTCACTCCAAAAATGCACTTCTTGGGGTTAAGTCGCAGATTATACTTGTCGATCCTGGTGAAGAACTTCTCTAGAGCTCCAAAGTGTCCCTGTCGGGTCGCTGATTTGACCATCATATCATCGACATACACTTCCACTTCTTTATGAATCAGGTCGCTCAGAATCTTGGTCGCCATTCTCTGGTATATGGCCCCTGCATTCTTCAGGCCGAAAGGCATGACTCGGTAGGCATAGGTTCCCCATTCCTTGATGAAAGCGGTTTTAACCCGATCAGCTATCTTGTTCAGGATTTGGTTGTACCCCACATATCCATCCCCAAAGCTATACATCGCGCAATTGGTGGAACTGTCTATCAATACATCTATATGGGGTAGTGGAAAATCATCTTTAGGGCAAGCTTTGTTCAGATCTCGATAGTCCACGCACACCCTGACCTTTCCGTTCTTCTTTGCTACAGGGACGACATTTTCCAGCCATGTAGGATACTGCACCTCAACGAGGAACTTGGCTTCTATCTGCTGCCGAATCTCCTCTTTGACCTTGTCAGCCCATTCTGGCCTCAGCCTTCTCAACTTCTGTTTCACAGGCTTGCAATCTGGGTAAGTTGGGATGGCATGTTCCGCCACGTCTCGGTCAATTCCTAGCATGTCCTCATAGGTCCAGGCAAAGACCTTTTCATGTTTTCTTATTATTCTCTCAAAATTTTTTCTCTCCTCAGGAGTTATGTTTGATGCTATTAGAATTTCTCTCGGATTTTCCGAGGTTCCAAGATTAAAAGGCATTGTACCAGTGGAGTCAATGTCAAAAATTGATGGAATATGATCATGTTCATGCATGTTGAAATCATTAGAAACATCGCACAAGTAAGAGAAATTATTTGTCTTATTAATAATATTATAGTTATCATTTACATCATAAAAGAGTTCGGGAATAAAAAGATAGTCTAAACTAGAGTCTTCTTCTGCTACTCCAGAGGTTGATGCCGCTGCTGCTTGTTTACTGACTTCCTGATTCAGCAGAGGCCCCTCAGGCTCATCGGAGGAAAACTTCAAATTCTCCGTTTTCAGCTCTAATTCTGCTATCTTCCCTTTCCCTTTCAGCCTGGTAGCTATCATCTTCTCAGTAACGACTTCTTCAAGCTCGTATCTATCCCAAGTGATACCCGGAGTCATAACTTCCTCATCCCAGAAGCCTTTGACAGTCTTGACAAATCCGACATGCCAGTCATACACATCGTTAAAGATCTCGAAGCCAGGGACAATCCTCCCCTCTACCCAATGTGGCTCGTCTTCGCCAGTGTAAGCACAAACTGAGGATACTGGTACGAAGCTCTCTGTTATGTGGGGGATCTTACCCGTTACCTTCTTCTTGCCGAAGCCACCTCTATACCCCAGACCTTTCCGGCTCTTTTGCCCTTGAGTGGTGATTGCGGTTTGCGATCCTTGGGAGTTTCTGCCTAAACCAGCCCCAGGAAGATAATACATCTTCTTCATCATATTAACCACAGCTGGGCTATCCACTGACCTGTACTCTTCCCTTATCATGGACACGTGGAAGCCGCTAAATGGCTGATTGGCTATTTCCAGCGCTGAGACCTGGTTTTCCCTGGCCACTTTGATAGTCACCACCTCCCCTTCATTCGAGAACTTTATCATCTGATGCAGTGTGGATGGCACTCCCCCTAATTTATGAAACCAGGGTCTCCCAAGCAAAGCTGAGAAGTTAGCGGGTATGGGCAGAACTACAAATTCAACCTCCACTTCAATAGGTCCTGTCTTGACCAAGGTCTTAAAGGTTCCTGAGGCTTGCCTCCTTGAGTTGTCATAGGCTGTGATAGTCAGAAAAGATCCACTAAGCATATCTTCGTTTAAACCAAAAGCCTGCAGAGCTATCAGGGGGCACACATTAATAGAAGACCCGTCGTCTACCATAACGCAAGCAGTGTGCTTATCATTAATCTGCGCTTTAATGTACAAGGGTCGGTTGTGGTTGCGGCCTTCAACAGGTAGGTCGGCGTCAGAAAAGACCAATCTCTCCTCAGATCCTCCCTTAATTAAACCCAAAAGTTCTGACGGGGAAATAGTGGTGGCGACTGTGGCCTCAACCAAAGCTTCTACTACCTTCTGCCTATGAGAGGGGGATTGCCTCAACAGATCCCAGATGGATATTTGAGCTGCAGTTTTCTTCAATTGTCTGACAATCTGATTCTCCTCTGGCCCTTTCTCGGCTGATGGCTGCACTGGCTCAGGTAGCCTCGTAATCTCGGGGATCACTCTTCCACTCCTCGTTACAGCCCCTATTTCTCCTTCGTCTCCATCGGAGACCCACTAATCAAGGTTCATTCCTTCTTCATTCTCGACTTCTCCACCGCTTTCACTGCTAGACCAGCAATCAAGGGTCGCCATAACTGCCTTCTCCTCTCTATCCTCGGGATAACCAGCAGCGAACCTCTCACTCCCATATAGATCTTGTAGTACGTACCACTCTGGCAGGCTAGATCGGATCATAAACAAGGGTGGTGGTACGACAATATAACCGGGCTTCTTCTCAGTTTCTCTCTTCTCAGGGGGATTTGCTTGCTATCAATCAAGTCTTGGATAGAGTGCCGGAGCGCTTTGCATTTATCTGTGATATGGCTTGAGTGCTGGTGGAATGCATAGAATTCGTTATCTTTGTGTCCAGGTTTCCCTTGCGTCAAATCTGGCCTAGGAGCCAGAGGGTGCAATTTTCCCTCCTTCATTAACCTCATCAGGACCCAGGATAATGGTCTCTCCAAGTTCGAAAACTTCCTCCGGGTGGTTACCTTAGTAGCAGACACTTCACCCATTCTTCTAGTGCTGTTACTGGGACCTGTCGGCCTGCTGGCTCCTTGACCGGGGTTAGCCCTTTTGGCGAAATTGTCATTGCTAGCTTTTCGAGCCAAGAATTCTCCCTCTGCTTCGATGGCTATATCTTTGAGAGATTCCCAGTCCTTCAACCCCTTCATCTTCAACCCCTCCTTCAAGTATGGGCTTGCATTCTTGATAAATAAACGAATCTGATCCTAGGTGTCCGGCTTTCGACGCATCTCCATTACTCCGTTCCGCCATCGGGTGAGATAATCATGGAAAGATTCCCCGGTCTTCTGCTGGAGTAGCTCAAGATCTTTTAGGGTCACCTCTATTCTGGTGTTACAGTCATACTGTTTCAAAAACTCTTCAGTGAGCAGATCCCAATCTTCTTTAGTGCGGCAGTCAAGGCCATGATACCAGTCAATGGCATGAGAGGTCAGACTCAGACAAAAGTATTCTACTTTCTGCTTCTTGAACAACGTGGTCCCCTTCATGACCAAAGAATATTGCTTCACATGTGCGGTCGGGTCAGAAGTACCATCAAACTTCGGCACATCTGGCATTTTGAAGTTATAAGCGATCAAGTCCTCTCCGTCCAACTCCTTATCCTTAGGATTCATCCCATGAGCTCTGCCTATCATACGGGCCATAGCTTCGAACCTTTCTTCCATTTTCTTTAAAATAAAGTCGTCAGCTTGAGGCGCCTTCCCCTTCTCAGATGCGAGGCTCATCCTATCATCTTCGATATCATCATCAACTCTCAGCACAGGCCTTCTTCTCTGCTCTCCCGAGGCCACTGACCTTAACTCTACTGGAGGCGACCGAACGGGCTCTTCTCGTCTTTCAACCCTTTCTTCCTCAGGCTCATTCTGTCTCACTGGAGGAGGAGGAGGAGGATTCTGTGGAGCATTCTGCTGTGCCAAGGCGGTCAACATATTCATCATCCTACCCTCGAATTCCTCAAAACGGCGGCCCACTTCTTCCGTAATCATGGCCCTGGTGGCGTCTTCCCCCCTAGGCGAGTTTGCCATCTGAGATATTGTACCACTGATTTCTGATAAGATTTCTGGTAGACCCTCTCTATCTGACAGCTCGGGAGTAGGAACTCGGATCAGTCGTCCGGTTGGTGATCTAGTCCACCTGGGCAGATCTATGATGGCTGCAGGGACAAAAAGTTAGGCATGATGCATGAAATGCAGGTATAATGCATGATCGTGATATGCAACACTTACAGAGCACAAGCAAGCAAATAGGTCCTTCAACCCTTATTTCTCCCACACATGTGATCGTGCAGTCTCTTTCCTAGGTGGGATTAGCCCAAGGGTCAACGAGGGACCCGATGGACGCGCATGGTGCGCGACAAAAAGCCGGCAGCATGACACTCCTATGCTAATGTACAAGCGGATGGATAATGATCGTTACGTATTTGGACGTTCCATAAATTTCGACATGGCCCTACCGGGGCATGATAGCCTTTGGCTAGGTTACCAAGCGAGACATTTGGACTCACCCAATACATGAGGATCCATACAACAAGCATGGAATTAGGGTTCATTTCACCTGTGGAAAGTAACTACAGCCATTACATGAGCTTTGGACAAGGGAGATGTTTCTTTAAGGTTACCCAAGCATGATCCCTGCCGACAGGTCTATCTCATCACGAGCATAGCGACCGATCGGGTCATCATTTTGATATACCATTAAGGTACGTGGCTTGGGCTGGTGATTATCCTTAACAGTTCCCCAAATTGCGTGAAAATGGGGTCGTGCTTCAGGAACGTACCGGGGCTAAAAGAGGGACCAAACTAGCGTATTCTAAGGCTCTAATGATATGCGAATGCAAATTTGAGAGAAAGCAAATTTATGAATTAAATTTTAATCATAAATGTTAAATGAGGTATTTTCAAATTGAAATCTCGAACCATAAACGTCCCCAGTGGAGTCGCCACTGTGACGCGCGCCGGATCCCGCGCGCCGCCCATGGGACCGCCCGCACGTGGGCGATCGGGGCATTTGCGGGTCCGTTGACAGCTTGCGATGAATCGCAAGTGCGTCTATGTTGAGCAACACGGAGGTTTCATGGAGTCGCCACCCAATAGAACATTGGGAAAGTTTCTCTCACCTCGGAGAGCATAAGACTGCGCTTGGTATCCATTTTGGGCCAGCCAGAGGGATCATGGAAGGTGAACTCCTAACCCTAAGGAGCCTAGGATTAGCGCTAAAGCCTCGTGACTGAAGAAGTATCTTGAAGGATGACCTCTAACCTCTTGAGCCCAAAGACCAGAGCTGGGTCCGGGATTTCTCATCTATTTCTACCTCAATTATTTTTTGATCAAATTTTAATATCATTAATTCGCTCTCTCTCCACACTATGCAGTTTGATTAAAAAGTGCATTTATTCACATCTTGAAAGCGATAAATGATCAAATAGATAATGAAAGCAATAGATTATAATAATACAAGGAGCGGAATACAACTCCCTTTCGTAAATGTGCGAATCATGCATAAATCGGGGCATTGCTTATTTTGAGGACTTTGGTCCTCGCATGCATCATTATTAAAATTGGGGATTTTTGTTTGTGATGATCTTTATTGGATAAAAATCGGGCATTGGACCCTAGTTTTTGTGTAAACCTCATTTTATTGAATATAAAATATTGAGTCATTTTTATACATTAATGGGGTAAGAAAGGAGTACATCCATATACATAAAATGATTAATAAATAACAAATGAAGGAAATACTTAAGAGGATTAGGAAACTAAACCGGATGAAGTCCTCCAAATATGGTAGACAGCCGCTCAAGCTCGGGATTTATCCAAGAGAATCAATATACACTCATAGAAAATTAAGAGATGTTAATATACATAAAATTAACATATAAGAAATCAAAAAGACTTGAAAGAGATGAAAAAAATGATTTAAAAGATGGGGACAAAACCCACCGACGGCCTTCCTTAGCTGACCGACGGGCGTCGGTTAAGGTATCCGAGATGTCCGTTTGTCACTCAAGGAGGGGCGTCTGTAGGTGGGTGACCGACGGGCGTCGGTGATAAAGATGACTCGTCGGTCACCACTGTCTCCGAAAAAGACAGAATGGAGAGAAACCTTTTCAAAGTCAGAAAAGTGGGTTTTATCCCAAAAGGGGATAAGAGAGTCAAAATAAAAGAAAGTAATGACAGATATTCAAAAATTCTACAAAATAAGAAATAAATATGAGATGAAATGGAGAAAGAATCCGGAATATTTACCCTCAGATAATCACTTTGGGTAAGATTTTTGTGTTGATTAGAGCTCTGCGCGTTCCACGAGAAGCAAAAGATGAAGGATTTAAAGAAAGAAAATGAACTATTTCTTCTTCAACCCCTCAAAAGATCGATTTTGGAGTCAAAATCTAAAGAAAACTAATTAGTTTTAGTTCCTTTCAATTGATTTGATCCTTGATTAAATAAATTTCTTTAGTGAATGTGTTTTGTTGGAAGAGAGAGAAAATTTGCTTGAAATTGGGCAGAGTTTCCTCCTTTGAAAATTTTCCAACACTTTTAAAGGGAAAATCCGGAGCTTTTATAGCCAGACACGACCGACGGGCGTCGGTGTACAGGGGCGGGCGTCGGAAGAATCCTTCTGACACAAGAATTCGTCCGACGGCCCTGCCACATCCACCGACGGGCGTCGGAGCGGTTGCGTGCTCCGGGAAACCAGGAGGCGTTCTGACAGGGGCGGTGACTTTCCGACGGGCGTCGGAAAATACCACAAGCCGTCGGTGACTCGGAGCGACGGACGAACTTCACAGACGGGCTGGCCGTCTGTGGAGGACAAAATTCCTTTTGACTCAAAAAAAAACCTCTATTTTTCTCTCCCTCTGCCCAGGAATGGTAAAAAGCCTCATTTCTCATGGAACGCAGGACTAAAACCTCCAAATCCAGCCCCTCATACAGGCTCGGACATTGATTTCATCATAGGGTAACCTCTGATCCGGACCGCTCCGGGACACGGTGCTTACAGTATGCTTTCACTTAATGTATGCGTGCATGCTTGTGAGTGAGCGTCAGGTAGAGCGCCCGCCGGTGCCCTTCCAATGGGGGTGTCCGATTGGGGTGTTACACCTCTTCTTCTGAATCCCATGGATCCATGAACTGTCCATCTTTCTCTTCACCTTCATCTTCTCCACTCTCACTAGTGGACCAACAGTCTATCGCCGCCACGGGAATCCCTTTTTCACTTGCTTCAGTGCGAGTTATAGCCACGTATTCATTTCCATATAAATCTTGCATCACATACCATTCTGGTAGGCTTGATCCAATCATAAAAATTGGAGGTGGCACTGCATTATAGCTGGACTTCTTCTTTCCTTCTCTCTTCTCAGGATCGGTGATCTGTTTGTTGTCAATTAGATCTTGGACCCGATGTCTTAGCGTTATACAATCATCTATCAAATGCCCAGTATGCTAGTGAAATGCACATTATTCATTTTCCTTGTGCCCTGGTTGTCCTTGGGTCCTAGCTGGCCTAGACGACAGGGGTCGCAGTTTTCCTTCTTTTACTAGCCTCTTCAGCACCCATGATAAAGGCCTAGACACCTCAGCTGTCTTCCCACCTCTATTACCACTGCTTGAACTTGCTGACTTGGCTGCCCCCTGATTGCTGTATCCCTTCTTGACATAAAGCTCGCTGTTTGCCCTCTTGGCTAAATATTCACCTTCTGCTTCTATGGCAATGTCCTTCAAGGACTCCCAATCCTTCAGTCCCTTCATTTTTAGTCCATCTCTCAAGTACGGGCTGGCATTTCGAATGAATAATCGGATCTGATCAGAAGTGTCCGGTTTGCATTTCATCTCCATAACCCGATTCCTCCATCGAGTAAGGTACTCGTGGAAGGACTCTCCAGCCTTCTATTGTAGCACCTCGAGATCTTTCAAAGTGACCTCCATCCGGGTACTGCAATCGTACCGCTTAAGAAACTCTTCGGTCAGCAAGTCCCAATCCTCTTTGGACCTCCTGTCAAGCCCATGATACCAATCAATAGCAGCTCCAGTGAGACTCAAGCAAAAATACTCTATCTTCTGCTTTCTTGTTAAGGTCGTGCCCTTCATGACCAACGAGTATTGCTTGATGTGTGTGGCAGGGTCAGATGTGCCATCAAATTTTGGGATATCAGGCATCTTGAAATTCTGGGGAATCAGGTCATCCCCATCCAGCTCTCGGTCTTCCGGGTCCATTCCCTTTCCCACGGTCATCATCCTTGCTATGGCCTCAAACCTCTCTTCCATTTACCTCCACATTGCCTCATCCAGTTTCGGCGACTTCCCCTTAACTACTGTATGATCTTCTTGCTCATTTTCCCCAAACTCGGCTTCGGACCTAGGGCCCTCTCTGCGCTCAATAGGTGCAGGTACTCTTTGCTCAACAATAGGTGGATCGACCACTGGCTAGTTAACTACAGCAGGGAGCTCTTCTCTAACAACCTCTTGTTCAGCTCGCATCCGGATAGGGGCAGCAGCAGCTTGTTGCCCGGCAATGGTGGTGGTAAGATTGCCCATCATTGTAATCATTCGGGCTTTAAACTCCTCCATTCTCTTTCCTACCTCTTCAGCAATTATTGCCCGGGTTGTGTCAGACTCATTTGATGGATTAGCCATGCTTACTTCAATTGATGATTCAGAAGAAAGCCCCACACTTCCTTCTAAGATTGAATTTGAACTCTGATCCGACACTAACTCTGTTAACCCCAAAAGCGGAGTCCTTCTTAACCGTCCGTCGGGATCTCTAGACCACCCAGGAGAATCTATGATGTCTGAAATGCAAAAATTGTTAAGATGATGCATGATTAAAATGCAATGCATGCTCGTGCTGATGGAACATAGACAAACACATGCAAGCAGATAGATCCTTCCAACCTTATATCTCCCACACACGTGGTAGTGCAGTCTCTTTCCTAGGTGGGCTTGATCCATGGGTTAACGGGGAACCCAATAGACACGTATGGTGCACGGTGGAAAACCGGCAGCATAACAGCTCTCATCTAATGTACATACGTATGGGTGTTTGGCCATCATGTATTTAAACAATTCAACTTAACTAAGATGGACCCACCAGGGCATGAAAGCCTTTGATGAATACCATTTAATTAAATTGACTTCGTCCAATATATGATGGCCCATGTAGCAAGCATAGTATTATGGTACATTTCACCTAGTGGAAGTATCTATTGCCATTACATGAGCTTTAGTCAAAGGGTGATGATATTTTTGGGTTACCCAAGCATGACCCCTGCAGACGGGTCTAGCTCATCACGAGTATAACGACCGATCGGGTCACCATTTGATATACCATTGAGGTAGATTATCCTTAACACTTCCCTAAATTGAGTGAAAATAGGGTCGTGCTTCAGGAAGGTACCGGGGCTAATAGAGGGACCAAACTAGCATAAATCTAAGGCTCTAATGCGATGCAATGCAGTTTTGAAAGAAGGTGAAATTTTTAAACTAAAACTTAATTATAAATTTTAATCAACGTACTTTCGAATCGAAGTCTCGAGTATTGTCCCCAGCGGAGTCGCCACTGTGACGCGCGCTGGACCCCGCAGCCACCCCTCTGACCGCCCACTTAAGGGAGATCGGGCAATTGAGGATCCATTGGCAACTTGTAAAGATATTTACAAGTGCGTCTATTTTGGGCAACAAAGAGGTTTCATGGAGTCGCCACCCAATAGAACATTGGGAAAGTTTCTTTCGCCTCGGAGAGCCTAAGACTGCGTTTAGTATCCATTTTGGGCCAACCAAAGGGGTCTTGGAGGGTAAACCTCTCGCCCCAAGGAGCCTAGGATTCATTGATTAAGTCTTTTGATGGGACACAAGAGGTGTCTTGGAGATCCCATCGAAACGGGTCTCTCGCCTCGTTGAGCCCAAAGACCAGAGATAGGTTCGGGACTTCTCATTTATTCGTACTTTGATTAGTATTACAATTAAGTTTTGAATTTATTATTTTGCCATCTTTCCATACGATGCAATCTTAATTAAAAGGCACAAATATTCACATCGAAAGCAGTAAAATCTTAAAAGTAAATTACAATAATACTAGGAGCGGAATACAACTCCCATTTAAACAAAGTGCAAACATACATAAAATCGGAGAATTTATTAACTATGAGGACTTTGGTCCCCACATGTGTATTTAAAGAAAACATTTTGGATGTGGTGACTTATTTGAGATGAAAACTAGGACATTGGTCCCATTTATTATGAAAAATCCAAGTTTAATTTAGTAAAAATATTTTTGTGATTTTTATTCGGGCGTGCATAAAAAACCATTTTACTTAATGAATATATACAAGGAAATTAAAAATATAAACAAAATGAGAATTAAAATGTATAAAGAAGATATCGAACCCCGTATCTCCTCCTTCACGTGCATGGATGCTCAAACAAGAATAAAATAACAATTTGCAACCAAAAATAAAAACAAATAAATTGATGTTAGAAGTTAACCCAAAGAAATAATATGACATAAAAGATAATATGTATAATGAAAATATAACATGCATAAGATTCTACAACATGCATAAAATAATTATGATGCAACTTAACATGCATAAGAATAAAAAATTAACCATGCTCAACATATCAAATAAATAATTATAATAACAACTATGAGTAAAAATTAAAATATTGATATGTGTAAAAAACAATTTGACATGAAAATATAATAGGATTTAAAAGAGTTTACTTGTTATATGAACAATTGAAGATAAAATAATAAGTAGAAAATTATGAGGACTAAAAGGATTTACATTTTTAAAAGTTAATTGGAATCAAAAGAAATTAAAATCAACAAGAAAATTAAGGAGTTAAGCCATGAATAATTACCCTCAAATTTAATCTTGAAGAATTGAAGGTAGAAGTGCTGAATTCATTGTCTTTTCCTTGTGAAAAATGCTTGAAAAATAACTTGGAAACTTCAAAAATCACCCTTGGAAGCAAGTGTGTACGATTGATTTTTTCTCTCAACTCAAAAGCTCAAAAATTCAGTTTTTTCTCTCTAAAATCTTTCTAATTCGTCTCCCCCTGTTTCTGAATTTTTTCCCCACTTTTAGCACTCAAAAACTACCCAAAAACCACCCAAAACTGTCAAAAAATCATTAAAAAACAAGTGGGGGTCGAAAATGGGCGAAATGGGGTGACTGTGAGCGAGAAATGCGCGCAGTGCGCGCTGCACGCAAAGCACAGCCGTGCTTTCAAAGAAGTACAGATGTGCTTTCGCGCGCGCAGTGCAGCGCAAAGCACAGCCGTGCTTTTCGAGCAGATTTTTTTTTTAATTTTAAATTTTTATATAAAATACTCTCAACCTAAAACACACTTTTTCTTCTCCAAAATAATTTTAAAAATATTTTTAAAATATTTAAAATACATTTTTTTACTCATAAAAAAGACAAGGAAAATCACTTCCGAGCTCAAATCTTTTTGCCTATAAGCCGGCGTAGCTAAATTTTATCATCGGGTAATCCTGATCAAGGCTACTCGGGACCCGGTGTCTACAATGGGGTAGCAGTAAGGATGGTCGGTGATGTGTCAGCCTGAGTGCTAGCATTGAACCTAGGCGATAGGGTTGATCCATCACCAATACTGTCACCTCCATCATGCACCCTGAGCCGTGGAGGAATCATATTACTCTTCTTTCGCTTAAACATTTTTTGAACCTAACGTTATGAAAAAATTTTATATTGTCAGATAAAAGAAAATTATCACTGTATAATAAACATATCAAATAAAAAAATAAGTTAGTGCAATATTAATCATTCTCACATTATACAAAATTAGGTAAACAAATTATTCACTATCATCACTGAGCTATAAATCATAATCACAATCATCTGCATTTTTTAATGAACAAGAATCAAATTCAGGCTCGTCATCGGATCCATCACCAACCAAAGTTTCCTCAACATCCTCACAGGAAATGTCAATATATTCATTGTCTGCATAGTTCAACGTTTCAATATCGTCATAATTTAGAGTTTCATTTATTCCATGAACTTCCAGTTGTTCCTCTTGAAATGCATCGTTATTTTTAGAGCGTTCACTTTATCAGGCGGCTTTCCTTTCAAAAATGTCTCTTGGTTTTACTTTGTATGCTGCCAACCATTCCGATTTGTCTCGTTTTAAGCTTGGATAAGAGAGAAAATACACCTGGATCACTTGCATTGCCAATACAAAAGGTTCAAAGTTACTAAATCTTCTATCCTGGTTGACATCAGCTAAATTGTATCTACTATGCATTTTTGTTCCAATGTTAATAGTTGGATCAAACTATTCACACTTAAATAATACACAGCATTTAATTGGCAATACGGGGTTGTGCTGCGCGCCGGACCCAGCAAGGCCCTCATTACGCCAGCCTTTTGGGGCTCGAGGGGTTGGTTCGCGTCTTTTTTTATCTTGGGCATCATGAGTCATCTTGGATGCCTCCTTTCTAATAGAACATTGGAAAGGATCATCTAGAATCACAATGCCTTTAGGCACCTTTGAGGTATTTTGGAGTCGTCACCCAATTTACAAGAAATTGGGAAAGTCCTCTAACCTCTATTGGTATAAACCAGAGAAGGTGTTCGGAACTTCACTCTTATTAATGACTTAAGTTTATAAGTGAGTTTTTAAGAAATCAAAATTCCATCTCTCATCTCACGCAATAATGCATTAAATTTAAAGTGTATTTGCAAGCATATTAGAAAGCGATAAAATAAAATCGATAAGTAATAAATAAATTACGAATGAAAATTGGGACAGAACAATCCCCAAAAAATGAATAAAAGATGGGACAGAACAATCCCCCAAAATAAAATAAAAAACATAAATAAAACTTGCCCCAAAAGTAATTACAAGGGCCCAAAAAGAAAAGAAAATAAATAATAAATAATTAAAAATGTATCAAAGTAATTAAAATGAATCATACATAAATCGGGTGATTTATTATTTTTAGGAACATTGGTTCCCTTTTTATTTAACTTAAAAATTAGAGAATTATTTTTAAGGCATTGATTGAGAAAAATCGGGATGAGTGATCTCATTTTATGAAAAGTAGTTCTATATTTGAAAGTGAGATTTTATTGGCTAAAATAGGATATTGGTCCATTTTATTAAGAAAAGTCCCAAGTTATTAGTTATTTAAAAAGTGTGATTTTCTATTTTACGGATAATTAATAAAATATATATTTATATACAACACATAAAAATATTAATAATAACAAATACGACAATTAAAATGCAAACCCTCAATTTGATGGTCTTTAATTTCTCGATCTCCATCCCGTACATGAATCTGACTCCCCAAGACCAATAATTTTGAAACAATAAAAGATAAAAATGAAATAAAATGTTAGTAAAGTAAATTATTAATTAATATGAACAAATAAATTAATTGAATAAAATAATTAATTAAAATGATTAATAGATCAATCAAATAAATAATCAATTGAACTAATCAAAGAACAATAAATAAATATACAAATGAATCATCAACCAACCATAACGTTAACAATTATTAATAGAGATTAATTAGGCAAAAACAAGTAAATTGAGACAGCAATATACAAGGGAAATATGACAAAATTACATTACCTCACATGCATTTACTTACAGACATTTGGGTAAACCAGAAAAGAACAGGCGAAACAAACAAAGAGCAAGGAAGGAGGCGCACGAGTCGTGAATGCACTTCACGACTCGTGAATGCCATTCACGACTCGTGAATGCATTTTACGACTCGTGAAATGCACTCACGACTCGTGCAAACCGAACGGGAGACTGAGGTTGTTTGACGTGTCCGATCGGGAGAAGGGATCCAATAGCTCAATCCGATAGGGAAACAAAAAATCCGACCAGAGAAACACGATTCAAGCAAAAACAAAGATAAAATCCAATCGACAATCAAAGACAAAGCAAAACAAAGCTTACCACTCAAAGAAATGGAAAAAACAGAGGTGAACAGAGGAAGAAGATCAGGCTATCAGATATGACAAAATAAGATCGAAGCATGCAAAATACTACAACTAATATGCTAATATATTCATAATAACCACAAACACACAATCGACGGGTTAATAAGAACAAGCAATAATATATATAATATATACCATATATATACAACAAACAGAGCTTACTAGCTCAGCAAAACAAAGAAAAGAAATAAAAAGAAGAAAAAGAAGGAGAAGAGAAAGAAAATAAACAAGAGAGGCAGTTATTTAGTATTTACCCTCAGATTTTTGATCTTTGATCAGCAAATGAAGTTCCTGATTTCCTCTTTGCTTTTCTTGGAATGGAAGTTAAAAACAGAGACTTGAAAACTCCAGTAGAAAAATATGTTGTAGAAAAAACCAACACTAAAAATGATGGATTTTCAATGTTAGAAACTCTTTTCTTCTTTTTTGCTCTCAAAATAATCTCAGAATCACTCCTTAGTCATTATTTTTTTTCCTTTTCTCTCAGTCGTTCTTTCTTTTTCTCTCTAAGTTCTTCTTTTATTCTCCGTAAGTTCTTCTCTGTGTTTTTCTTCCCCTTTCTTCTCTCTAATTCCTCTCTCTAATAATTCCTTTCTTCCCCTTTTCTTCAGCTTTCACTTCTCTTTAAATGTTTTTGATAGGATTAGTTGTTTTCCCTACCAAATCCCATGTAAAACCATATTTTCAAACCAAATCTCCATGAAAAGCGGAAGAGGAGAGCAGAAGCACGTGAGGCATGTGAGACTCCCATCTCACCTATAAGCTGGGCCTCACCTGGTGAGGCAGCATCTCACCAACGTGAGACGAGCCTCACAAACATGAGGCTCCATCTCACATGGGTGAGATGGGCCTCACCCTACAGGCCCCCAACACTGTTTTTTTTTTAAATAAAGCAAAATGAAAGCTCCAGAATTTACCATATATATACAACAAACAGAGCTTACTAGCTCAGTAAAACAAAGAAAAGAAACAAAAAGAAGAAAAAGAAGGAGAAGAGAAAGAAAATAAACAGGAGAGGCAATTATTCAGTATTTACCCTCAGATTTTTGATCTTTGATCGACAAATGAAGTTCCTGATTTCCTCTTTGCTTTTCTTGGGATGGAAGTTAAAAACAGAGACTTGAAAGCTCCAGTAGAAAAATATGTTGTAGAAAAAACCAACACTAAAAATGATGGATTTTCAATGTTAGAAACTCTTTTCTTCTTTTTTGCTCTCAAAATAATCTTAGAATCACTCCTTAGTCGTTCTTTTTTTTCCTTTTCTCTCAGTCGTTCTTTCTTTTTCTCTCTAACTTCTTCTTTTTTTCTCTCTAAGTTCTTCTCTGTGTTTTTCTTCCCCTTTCTTCTCTCTAATTCCTCTCTCTAATAATTCCTTTCCTCCCCTTTTCTTCAACTTTCACTTCTCTTTAAATGTTTTTGATAGGATTAGTTGTTTTCCCTACCAAATTCCATGTAAAACCGTATTTTCAAACCAAATCTCCATGAAAAGCGGAAGAGGAGAGCAGGAGCACGTGAGGCATGTGAGACTCCCATCTCACCTGTAAGCTGGGCCTTACGTGGTGAGGCAGCATCTCACCAACGTGAGACGAGCCTCACAAACATGAGGCTCCATCTCACATGGGTGAGATGGGCCTCACCCTACAAGCCCCCAACACTGGTTTTTTTTTTTAAATAAAGCAAAATGAAATCTCCAGTATTTACCATATATATACAACAAACAGAGCTTACTAGCTCAGCAAAACAAAGAAAAGAAACAAAAAGAAGAAAAAGAAGCAGAAGAGAAAGAAAATAAACAGGAGAGGCAGTTATTCATTATTTACCCTCAGATTTTTGATCTTTGATCGGCAAATGAAGTTCCTGATTTCCTCTTTGCTTTTCTTAGGATGGAAGTTAAAAATAGAGACTTGAAAGCTCCAGTAGAAAAATATGTTGTAGAAAAAACCAACATAAAAAATGATGGATTTTCAATGTTAGAAACTCTTTTCTTCTTTTTTGCTCTCAAAATAATCTCAGAATCACTCCTTAGTCGTTCTTTTTTTTCCTTTTCTCTCAGTCGTTCTTTCTTTTACGTCTAAGTTCTTCTTTTTTTCTCTCTAAGTTCTTCTCTTTGTTTTTCTTCCCCTTTCTTCTCTCTAATTCCTCTCTCTAATAATTCCTTTCATCCCCTTTTCTTTAGCTTTCACTTCTCTTTAAATGTTTTTGATAGGATTAGTTGTTTTTCCTACCAAATCCCACGTAAAACCATATTTTCAAACCAAATCTCCATGAAAAGCGAAAGAGGAGAGTAGGAGCGCGTGAGGCAGGTGAGACTCCTATCTCACCTTTAAGTTGGGCCTCACGTGGTGAGGCAGCATCTCACCAATGTGAGATGGGCCTCGCAAACGTGAGGCTCCATCTTACATGGGTGAGATGGGCCTCACCCTACAGGCCCCCAACACTAGTTTTTTTTATTTAAATAAAGCAAAATGAAAAATATTTTTTCGAGGAAACCATCACTTTCATTTATCTATTCACTCATGAACAGGCATCATTTTCATCACTGGGTAACTTTGGTCTGAGCTGCCTCAGGAACCGGTGTCTACAGGGGTACTCCAATTCAAGTATGTCAATAATTTGCCCATAATAATCCATCAACTCTCCTTGAATGCTAATCCCACTTTTTACCGTTGCCTTGTTATGACCATGACTCCATGTATGAAATTTGTATCCATTCACGAAATATACCGGATACGATTTAACATATCGTAAAGGTCCTTTCGCAAGATCCAAGAAGAACTTGTTCTCAATTGAATTTGTTGATACCTACATATTCAAATATTCTAACATCATTTAAATGAATATTTCATAATTGTATAAATAAATTTGTATATTGGAAGTCACAACTTACATATGTCTTGAACCAATGATGAAAGTGCTTTTCGACTTCCTTGTTCACCTCATTTTGATTTTTTTTAGGCATTAGCTCCCGTACCCATTCCTCAAATAATTTATAATGACCATATACATCGTTTTATTACACCCTTCACATAGTAAATCCAATTAGCATTTTTTTATATATATTAAACTTGCCACACAAAAGGCTCGTAATTTAATAAAATATAACTATGGGCAGCTGTTAATTCTTCCTCTATTAGCATTCTCCTTGTTGAACGGCCATGTAAAGGCCCAGGATACATAAATATGGATAAGTGTGACGCGCGCCGAACCCGGTAACCCAGCAAGGGCCCTCGCTTTGAATCCGCTTTAGGATTCGAGGTATGAAGGTTCGCGTCATTTGATCATGGGCGCCATGAGGCATCATCGGTGTATCCCTCCCAATAGAACATTGGGGAGAAGTACCTAGCCTATTGACGCTTAAAGGCACCTTTGAGGTATTTGGAGTCGCCAACCAATTTGCGTGAAATTGGGAAAAGGTTTCTCACCTCTATTGGTCTAAACCAGAGATATGGTGTCCGGAACTTCCCTCTTATTTATGCTTTGGTTAATTATAAATGGGTTTTTAACTTCTTAAAATTATATCTCTCATCTCACACGAGCGATGCATTAAAAGTAAAAGCGCATTTCAAGCACGTAAAGGAAGTAAATAAAAGCGATAAAGCAATAGATAGAGAAAGCGATAAATGAAAGCGGTAAACACGCAAGCACGCAATTACAATAGACATAGGGGCAGAATACAACCCCAATAAGAGGAGGTTAAAGATGTAGGTGGGACGGAATACAATCCCCGAAAGATAAATAAAGTTGCCCCAAAATTAATTACAAGGGCCCAAATAAAAATGAACTTGAATTTAAAACACTCACTCAAGATTAAAATAAAAGAACATACATAAATCGGGGCATTGTTTCAGGAACATTGGTTCCTTCGCGCCTATTCTAAGGTTTAGGAACGTTGATTCCTCGCGTTTACTTGAAGAAGGTTCGAAGAGTCGCTTTGGTTGTTTGGAAGAAAATCGGGATGAGTGATCCCATTTTATTGAAAATTGACTTTTTGTTTTGATTGTGATAATTTTATTGTTGGGCTAAAACAAGGGACATTGGTCCCAATTTTATTAGTGAAAATCTTGATTTAATTATAAAAGTATTTTTGTGACTTTTTATCGCACGCGCGCATAAATAAAATAAATATTTACAAATAAACACAATAAAAAGATAGAGAATTAGAGAGATCTCACTGAACCGATGTGACCCTCCGCGCGTTGCGACCCATCCGGGGAGCCGCGTGGATACTCACATAACCCGACTCAAGTTAAATCTCAGACAGAAAATTAATAAAAAATATTAGTAATGATTCTAAATGAAATTGATCTAATAAAAACAAAATAAATATTGAACACCAGTATATAATGCTAATAATAATGATAATAATAATAATAATAATAATAATGACAAAACAAATAAAAAGCAATACTAATAATAATAATGATGCACACATAATGATGACAGTGAATATAAACATTAAAAAACCCTAATAATAATAATAATAATGGTAATAATAATAATAATAATAATAATAATAATAATAAAGGTAAAAAATATCAGTGCTAATATTAATATTGATGATAATAATAATAATAATAATAATAATAATAATCATAAATAAATAAATGAATAATAGTAGCACAAATAGTATCAAACGATAATGACATAAATAATACTAACATTTAATAAGATTACGATAGTAACTAATAATAATAATAATAATAATAATAATAATAATAATAATAATAAGAAGAAAAGAAAGAAGATGACGACAAATACCAAGAATAAAGCTTATAAAAAGGGAAACATAAATTAGACTACAAAATAATAATAATAATAATAATAATAATAATAATAATAATAATAATAATGAACTACATGGCAGCAACCCACAATAATAATAACAATGATAATAATAATAATAAGAATAACAAAAGAAATCAAATTGAAGCAAACAAATAATATAATAATAATGATATTAACACATTAAAATGCTAAAAGTAAATAATAGACGTGATAATAGTAACAAAAATAATTTTAACAACAATAAATAATGTACAAGAAAAATAAAAGAGAACAAGTCCAAGAATGTTTACCCTCAGAATTTTTAGATTGGGGAAACGGTGTCCCGATCGATTTTCCTTGTCGGATTTGTGGTGATAAATACTTGAAGAAAATGTAGAAATTAATATTTTGAAATAAAATCAAGAAAATATTTTGATGAAAATATTTTGGTGGATGATTTGAGCAAAAGGAAATTAATTTTCCAAGCTCAAATCACTCAAGAAAATGGATTATTTATTTTTGAAGAGCAATCAAAGACTAAAACTTGAGAAAGAGAAAAGAAGTTAAGAAAATTTTTGAAGAGAAAAAAAAAAGCTTTTAAGAACCAGCTGCTGGAGCCAAGAAAATAGAGAGAAAAGCCAAAGGATCCCCTCTCAAAAAAAACTGCCGTCCTCTAAAATGAGGGGAAAAATCCTCATTTAATCTTGCCTTGGCTAAAAATAGGAAGGGACAAAATAGCTTTTATTTTTGTTTAACCCAAAAAAGCATGAAATGGTGAAAGACTGAAGAAAATCAGACTGAAAAAAAAAAATTAAAAAAAGAGGACAGGCGACAGGTCGCGCGGAGAAGGGCATAGCGCGCGGAGACAGTACGCGCAGGTGCATGCGAGGGCAGGTGGTCGCGTGTGGCCAAGCGGCCACCACGCGACCCATGTGGTAAAGTGGCCATATATGGCCACTTTACCACATTAAAACGTTTTATTAATTTTTTTTTTCTTTTTCTTTTAAAATTCTTTTTTTAATTACTAATTAGCTAATTTAATAATTAATTCCTCATTTTTAATTAAATCAATTACTTAATTTATTCAATTAAATTAAATAACTAATTTAATTCATTTTTTTTTCAATTAAATCAATTAATTAATTTAATTCAATTAAATTAAATAACTAATTTAATTTTTCCTTTTTTTTTCAAATATTAAAAATAACACTTTCTAATAATATTATTTTTTTATTAAAATAAATTTAATTAATTTAATTTTTTATGACAATATTTTTTATACATATTTATTTTTATTTAAAAATAACGAGGGATTCGACAAGAGAAACATCATTTTTGACACCTCTGCCTGTACATCGGTATCATTCTCATCATCGGGTAATTCTAATCTTGGACCGCCTCGGGACCCGGTGTCTTAATTAATTTAATTTTTTATGACAATATTTTTTATACATATTTATTTTTATTTAAAAATAACGAGGGTTTCGACAAGAGAAACATCATTTTTGACACCTCTGCCTGTACATCGGTATCATTCTCATCATCGGGTAATTCTGATCTTGGACCGCCTCGGGACCCAGTGTCTACAGTTGCCCCCAATTTTGGGGAACTTAGAACCTAGGTGCCTAAGTGAACCAAAATTCAGAAAAGAAAGGAAAGAAGCACGTACCTGAGGCGGCTGTCTTCCCGAACTAGCTGAAGTTGCTGTGGGTAGTTACCGTCTGTTCGTCGACGTGTTAACCCCTGTTGCCTTGGCATCTAACCTATGCAGTGTTTAGCCTTGTTAATGTGGTCTGTAATTGAGTTTAATGTGGTGTCTAACCTCTTCCGTTGTGGATCTAACCTGTTGATGCGGATATACTCATGGATTGAAAGGATTTAGAATATTTTGGAAAAAGCTCAATGCCACGAAGGACAACGCTCCGAAAAGACCGAGGATGCCTTGAAAAAAGGACTTAAAGATAATGCTCCGAAGAGACTGAGAATGCCTTGTGATGAAGGACTTAAAGATGATGCTCCGAAGAGACTGAGAATGCCTTGAAAAAAGACTTAAAGATAATGCTCCGAAGAGACTGGGAACGCCTTGAGAAAGGACTTAAAGATAATGCTCCGAAGAGACTGAGAATGATTTGAAAAAGGACTTAAAGATAATGCTCCGAAGAGACTGAGAATGCCTTGAGAAATGACTTAAAGATAATGCTCCGAAGAGACTGAGAATGCCTTGAAAAAGGACTTAAAGATAATGCTCCGAAGAGACTGAGAATTCCCCGTGAAGGAGGACTTAAAGACAATGCTCCGAAAAGACTGAGAATGCCCCGTGAAGGAGGACTTAAAGATAATGCTCCGAAGAGACTGAGAATGCCCCGTGAAGGAGGACTTAAAGATAATGCTCCGAAGAGACTGAGAATGCCTCGTGAAGGAGGACTTAAAGATAATGCTCCGAAGAGACTGAGAATGCCCCGTGAAGGAGGACTTAAAGATAATGCTCCGAAGAGACTGAGAATGCCCCGTGAAGGAGGACTTAAAGATAATGCTCCGAAGAGACTGAGAATGCCCCGTGAAGGAGGATTTAAAGATAATGCTCCGAAGAGACTGAGAATGCCCCGTGAAGGAGGACTTAAAGATAAATTTTGAAGATATTGAGGATGCCTGTTGGATAAGGACTTAGAGATAATGCTCCGAAGAGACTGAGAATGCCTTTTGAGCAAGGACTTTGAAGGTAATATTTTGAAGATATTGAGGATGCCTGTTGGATAAGGACTTAGAGATAATGCTCCGAAGAGACTGAGAATGCCCCGTGAAGGAGGACTTAAAGAAGAGACTGAGAATGCCCCGTGAAGGAGGACTTAAAGATAAATTTTGAAGATATTGAGGATGCCTGTTGGATAAGGACTTAGAGATAATGCTCCGAAGAGACTGAGAATGCCTTGTGAATAAGGACTTGAAGATAAAGTTTTGAGGATGCCTTTTGAAGAAGGACTTAAAGATAGTGTTTTAAAGAGATTGAGGATGCCTGTTAGATAAGGACTTAAGGATAACGGGAAGATTAGATGCACGTGATAAGTGCTTGTGCTAAGCATGTGCAAAGGATTACGTGTTGCAAGTACGCAAAGATCATGGGCACGAAATGTGTGCGAAGAGTTTCTTGTGCAAGATATATATAAAGTTCATGCATGTGTGAATGCACATTGAGGCATCATCAAATGCCATGCCCGTGAGATGCATATGTATGCAACAATGCAAGATAAGGACTCATCCGAGTGGATTTGGGAGGCGAAAGCCGGTTTGGTCATGATTTGCAGCAGGATCGGTGCCCCCTGGAATTGCTTTTGAATTTCGTGCCTCTGGGGGATTATGAGGTTCTCCTCTGGTACCTGTAGTCATTATTTGAAGGTAGTGCGTCCCTCGTGGATTTTCACACTAGCTTTTCTTAGCGGGAGATGCGTCCTTGTCGGATTTTCACATAACCCTGTGCCTTATTTTTTGCCTGGAATGGACCCAACCCAATCCAGCGGCTTTTATTTATTTTATTTTTTGTAGGGCAGACTGCCTGTCGCCAGGTTTTCACCCTGCCCTTCGGCCTAACTTTTGCTTAGAGCGCCAGTCACGGTTTTCATCTCTAACGGCTTTTTTTTTTTTTGGAGAGAGAAGTTGGACTTGTTGCAAAAGGTCTTTCAGGTATGATTGGCATGTGCTTATGTCTCAGATTTTGGTTGGATGAGCTTAGTTTTTTATTAGGAAGGTGTTGTAGGGTTGGCTTCGCAGTAGGTAGCAAGATGAGTTGGCTGAAGTGCATGAGTAGCGAGAATGGTAGAGGGTAGATAGTTGTTGTAAAAGGTCTTTCAGGTATAATCGGCATGTGTTTGCGTCTTAGGTCAAGGTTGTCTGAGCTTGGTTTCTATCATGAGGGTGCTATAGAATTGGCTTTACAGTTCATAACAGGAGGAGCTGACTGAAGTGCCTGAGTGGCGAGAGTGGCAAGGGGTAGATGGTAGCAATGTGTTGGTTTCATATCTGACTGAGACAACTTTGAGTGTGCAAGATGAACTGCTTTGGTCATACCAATACATCTTTACATAAATGCATATATTCCAATCTGATTTCATATCACATGATCACTATTTGGTATTAACTCGAAAAATATGGGACATCATCCAATCTCGGGATAGATCTTGAGAGCATCAAACTCCTGTTATCAATCAGCCCTCGCGGGTTTTCTTGATTGAATATTTTCTCTCTTTTTTTCTTTTTCTTTTTTTTTAGCCTTTGCCATGGACCCTCCTTCAGTTCGTCAATATTGGTTGAATTTCTTTCATCTCCATTAGCCGGAGAGACTGCTGCTTCTGAGAATGGTTTTTATTGGTATCAAAGTTTTGGTCTTAGCTCTCGTGCAGACTGGTTGAGGTGATGGGTTCCTTATTTGGGGGTTGACTGCGAAGTTCCATGCTTTGCTTTTATTGGCTTTGGCGGTTTGAGCCCTGGAATGGTTGTTCAATGGCTGAGCTAGGGTAACAGGTTGGGCTTGGATGATTTGGGGTACTTTTATTGGCCTTGGTAGTTCAAGCTTTCGAAATGGTTTTCGTCGGCTGGGATTGGATGGATGGCTCGGGGGTTAGCCCTTTTAGTCCTCTTCAGTAGCTAAAAAGAATGGCGATGTGCAGGCATGTGTAGATCAACGGGATTTGAACAAAGCTTGCCCCCCAAATAGCATTCCCTTGCCCCCTATCAATTCTCTCTTTTCTTTACACCCCAATTTTTTTTTTTTTTTACCCCAATTTTTTTTTGCTCTAATTTTATTTTTTTTTTTAACCCCAATTTTTTTTTTTTTTTTTACAAGCTTTGCTCAAGTCCTGAAGTTTACATATACATGCACTTTTTATCTTAACCACTGGGACCATTGTTGTTCAATTCGGTCGGGCATTAAATTTTGGTAAGAAATTTAGTTATGAGGGTTTTGGATGGTTAAGGGTCAGTCATAATTGGTTTTGGAGTACACATTCCGAATGGGTAGAGAGAAAAAAGGTCATATGGCTCAGTTCTGATGGGTTGCATATTTTCTCATGGTGGTTTTGAGTTTTATTTGTCCGACTTTTGGCGTAACTTTCGAAGCTAGATTTTATTCGGCGACACCATATGTAGCTCAGGTGTTGTGGATGAGAAGAAGTGGCTTTCAAAATTCGGTTCGTCGTCATGTTGGCACGTGGAAGTAGCGTTGGTCTTGAGAGTGTCCTTGTCCATCTTCAGCGTGTCATACTAGGTCCGGGCAAAGGCTCCTTTTTTTATTATTATCTCTCAAATTTTTATCTCACTTCAGGAGTCATAACAGATGCCATCAAGATTTTATTTGGATTCCCCAACGTTCCGAGACTAGATGGAGTCGTATTAATTGGGTTAATGTCAAAATGAATGGATGCATCGTGATCATGAGAAATGAAATCAAGAAAATATCGCATAAACAAAACAGAAATTGTTCAACATGTTACAATAACCAAATTGTCCTAAAAGAGTTCTGGAATTGAAAAGCGGTAAGCATTAAAAACATGATCTTCTACTTGTGGCTTTGGAGGAACATGCCGATGAAGTGGGTTAGGCCCAGTCACATCTCTGGTGGAAGGATTGCATTATAGTCTACTCCCTTCTTCTTCTCTCTTTTCTCGGGATCCGTGATTTGCTTGGAATCAATGAGGTCCTGAACCCGGTCTCTCAAAGTTCGGCAGTAGTTTGTCAAATGTCCAGTGTGCTGGTGGAATGCACAATATTGATCTGCTCTGTGGTGGGGCTGCCCCTGACTGCTGGCGGGCTTCGCCGGTAATGGCTGCAATAACCCCCTTTTCACTAGCTTCTCAAAAACCCACGACAAGGGTCTACCAAAATCAGAGTAACATCTTTGATTCCTTCTCACTGATGACTCTCCCGCTTTTTTAACATTGCCCTTACAGCCATCTCGGATATTTAGGTTTGCATTTTTCAAAGCATGCTCTTTCACCAGATCCCCATCCTCCTCAAGCATATTGTCATGTTCTAGAGTAGGTCTCTTACCACCTCCTTGTCCCACTGGTAAATCAAGTGGTTCCTTGCCTCGGGGCTTAGTGGCACTAGGAGATGCCGTGGTTCTCGCTGTATGGGCTATCTCGACAGGGGCCGACTCAACCCGGTTAAAGGTAGCTGCCATCAATCGGGCTTGTAGGACTAGCGCCAGGGCATCTATTCTCTCCTTAATCATAGCTGTCAACCTCCTTTCGAGCTCCTCAAACCTTCTATCCATTATGAAATCCTCATCAAGGTTTGGGATCCTTGCTCTTCTTAGCTCAACTGGCACATAATCAGTTTTAGGCTCATTTACAGATTGATGGGCAGCAACTCCAACGAGGGGAACCTCCCCACCAGCAGGCGGTTCGGCTTGCCCCCGAGGAGGGGCTACCGGCAGTTGTGGAGCAACTGGTGCTTGGGGAGCAGGAGGCTGTGCAAATCTTTCTGCCATTGCTCCCATCATTTCTAGCATTCTTCGTTCAAAATCCTCCAGTCTCCTGGCAAGGTCTTGAGTGGTCAAGTTTCCAGTTTCTTCTGCCATTGAGGATGATTCGCTACTTGTTGAGAATGACTCAGAATCCCAAAAAGGCACTAATTCTAGCAATTCGAAGGGTGAGTCTGTTCTCACTAGCCGGCTGTCAGAACTTCTAGTCCACTTGGATGAATCTATGATGGCTAAAAAGCTCAAATGGTTAGCATGATGCATGGATGACAGTTATAATGCATGATCGTGAGTTATGCAGCATTTCGCAACCACATACAAGCAGATAAATCCTTCCAACCTTATCACTTCCACACGCGAGGTCGTGCGGTCTCTTTCCTAGGTGGGCTTCGTCCGAGGGTTAACAGGGAACCCATCGGACACGTATGGTGCTCGGTGGAAAACCGACAGTATAACAGTCTTAATCTAATGCGCATTCGTATGGGTTTTGGCTATTACGTATTTGGGCAATTCAATTAAACCAAAGTGGGCCCAACGGGGCATAAAAGCCTTTGATGAAGACCATTTGATTTGGTTGATTTTGCTTAATACGTGATGGCCCATATCACAAGCATCGTATTAAGGAGC